>CAOKZL010000166.1:0-600000 GCA_948472985.1 Iguana delicatissima | reverse complement strand
TAATAAAATTTTTGAAGAGTGTTGGTGGGGAAATTCAGGAGATTAATGGAGGGTTTTAGGAGCCATAGAAGTAGGATCCAGGGGCCACACTTTAAATAAAAAAAATATTTTTTATAAAAAAAAATGGCCATTTACTTGCTAGTGTAGAGCGGGGGGGGGGCAACAGAAAAGCATCTGGTGACTCAGGGATTCTACAGATGACAAGAAAGATCATGTACTCACTCTGTGTCCAGCTATGGGCAATGGCTGGATGCTTTGCTATCACTCCCCACTCCCTGCTCTCCATTGGCCAATAAATGGCCATGATTAGTAGGGTGCAGCATGTAAAAGGTAGTTTCTTACAGGGGTGAGAGAAGAGATGGGGATAGTGCTGCCTAAGTGGAATTTTACAACCCACCTCTGGATGTAGGATCTTGGCCATAAATTGACACCATGCCCTGTCAGAGGTTTTTAAAAAACACGCCGCGCCACCAGTTCCAGTCGCTTCGGAGAGGACTGAGGTGCGGAACTACAAAAAATAGTCCGCCCCAATCCACTCCACAGTGCAGAAGACCTCCGTTGGAGGTCGCTCTGCAACGTTTTAATACCCCGGTGTGGAAAGGGCTAGAGTGTGACTTGCCCAAGGTTACCCATTTGGTTTTCATGGCTGAGCAGGGATTTGAACTCTTACCTCCAGAGTGGTGGTTTGGTGTTTAAACCACTACTGTGAGCTGCTTCTAAATTTTTATTTAACTTTTCAGTATTTTAATGTTATGTTTAAAACTCTGTTACTTTTCTGTCACACAAAAGGGGTAAGATGCAAAATACTTAAGCGGAAATCTTGTTCTCACTTACCTGAGAGTTCACCCCATTTAACGCAAGGACAGTTACTTTACTTTTTACTTTCCTTCTGAGTAGACATGTGTACACTTAATACTTTAAATACATAAATTAGGGCAATCTTTGAGAGAGGGTGCAGTATAGTGGTCTGAGTGCTGAGTTAAGACTCCAGGAAATTAGGATTCAAATTGCCACTCAGCAATGGAAACCTAATAATTGATGTCTGGCAAGTCACACTCTCTCAGCCTTAGACAAAGACCATGACAAACCCTTTGAATAAACACATATCTCTCCAAAGTAACAAGGAAAGAAGAAATAGGAAATGGCCATCTTCTCTGTCCAGATAAGCAGCAATGATGCCCAAAGATCACTTCATAGGTAATAACCATTCTCTAAAGTCAGGTCCCTAACATGAGCAAGGACTGTGCAAGCTGCTGAATGACTGGAAAATGCACAGATCTTACTGGCAGGAGAGACACAGTAAAAGAAAGGAGTCTGAATAAAAATGGTGCCCAAAATCAGGGTTTTAGAAGGCAGGAAACACCACTAGACAAATGGGCTGGGATGTACATTGCATGAAATACCAGAGAGCAAAGTGAAACTATAATGGAGGTGAGATGTTTCTCTAGATAAAACTCTGGTTTAGTATTTTAAATATATGTTCAATATGGTACTAGTTGGGAATTTTGATATCGGGACATAGAGGATATGCCATGTCATCAGGCTGGCTTTGAATCAAAGGAACAATGTTTTGGGTAGGATAAACTCAATATCAAAGGACTGACAAAAGCAGACCCAAATTTACAGGCACCCCTTTGCTTTGATCATGAGTGAAAACGTGACTCGTGCTCCCAAGTGTCCCTTTCAGTGGACTTGAGACTACAAAGCATCTGAGGTACCTGACAATTTCTAGTAATGCCATGAAAGACAGGTGTTCATTCCTGGGAAAGCTTTGAAGCTGAAAATAAAATAAAGGAAAATTAAAATTAAAGGATATCTCCAGGTACATAGTAATCATCTTAATACTTACATTTCAGGCAGTTTGGGCACTGCATGAGTGTATGAAATGCTGACAAAACTCCTGGCTCAAATGGAATGCAGACAATGAGGTAGAATAAAGCTTTGGAAGTCATTTGAGATCAATCGGCAGAGAATGCCTTAGTCTCAGCCATGTCATTATCAGATTAATAGTTGAGTTCCAATTCAAGGTGGAATTATTTGGATAATGAAATCAAAAGGGACGTTTTCACAAACAATTTGCCTTGGAGCATTTTTTTTAATGGTCTGGTCTGGAGATAGACTTTTCTCTCTCTCTCTCTCTCTCGGTTCACCACGCCCCTTCAGATTCCAACCAGATTGTGTTGCTTCACAAATAACACCCAGGACGGCTTCTGCTTCTAAATTCCTTGGCTCCTCAGCTCCCTGGCCTTGTGCTTTTATGTAAAATGAGACACCTGATCTTCTTTTAAACTCCCACTGGACACTTGTTTACACTGCAAGCAGACTCCTGAGATGGGGAAACTTTAGTGGTATCTGATTTGATTAATCAGAAAGGGCTCTTTTCTCTTTCTCCTATATTCAGGAGGACTGTAAGTGTATTTTTCAGTATTGACTAACCCTTTCCCAAGTGGTCAGGAATCTCAAATATTCAAGTTATCAGGTTGCTATCCATACATTGCCAAAAGAGGGAGGGGAGATACGTCATCAGAAAGGTAGACAAAAGAGTGAATAAAACACATAATATTTGCATGTATAAATGTAAATGTATAGCTGGGTCAAGTTTCAGTCACACATGTCAGGTCACTTTGTGTGTCCAGGATAAAATTCTTGCTCAAACAGCTCTTTCTAGTGACTGTCCTTTGATTAAGCATTTTCCCGCTTGTCATAGTTGATGGGGTTCAAATAGAGTAGCTAGGGAATCTATTGCTTGAGTGATAAACCAGAAGGAGGAATAGTCACAAAATAAAATTAATGAAACGTATTTATGTTAAATTAAATGCAAATAAATCAGCAGGGAATGTACAAGAGGATTGATTAGATCCAAATATGGTGAGTTATAAAGACATAGGTCTAAATCCAATTGTTACTCTCAACTTGACTAATCCCAACCAAATCAATGGGACTCAGTAGGACATGAGGTAGGGCTTTCTCAGTGGTTGTCCCTAGGCTCTGACACTCCCTCCTTAGGGAAGCTAGAATGGCTGTTTTGTTGTGGTCCTTTCATCAGCAGACGAAGACTTTTTTTCATTTGGACAGACTTTGAGAAGTGAAGATTTTTTAAAGAAGGCGCTTTTAAGAGGGTGCTGTATTGTTGCATATTGTGTTTTTATTATTTTTAAGTATATGTTTTAAATTGTTGTAATGTTGTTAATAGTTTAACTCAATTTTATCATTGACTTCTTACATGCTTTTAACTACTGTAATAGGTCTATGTGGGGCTGCCTTTGAAAAGTGCTCAGAAACTACAGTTGGCCCAAATTGCTGCAGCCAGGTTGTTAACTGAGCCTGGCTTCAGGGAGCACACAGATTTTTTGCTGCAACAGCTCCACTGGCTGCCTGTGCTGATTTTGACTTATAAAGCTTGGATCCATGTTATTTGAAGGACTATCTCTCCTTTTTAGTCCAGTAGAACTTTAGGACCATCTGGAGGGTGCATTCTCTCTTTCCCACCATCCTCTCAGTTGTGTTTGGTGGGAACATTGGAGTGGGCCTTCTCAATGGCTGCTCCCAGACTTTGGAACTCCTTCCCTTGAGAGGCCAGGATAGCCCCATTCTTGCTCTCCCTCTGATGATAGGCTCAAACATTTTTGTGCTGGCAGGCTTTATAAATTAAGTAGGTGTGGGATCTTGTTGCTGTGTGGGTTTCTTTTAAGGTTAGTATAGTTTTTAATTTAATTTTGATATTTTTAACATGCAATGTTTTAATATAATGCATGGTTTATTTGTTTTTCAACAATTATATGTATTCTTTTATGGATGTTTTAATTTGTTCTGTTTTAATGTTGTCAGCCACCTTGAATCCCACTGTTGAGAGAAAGGTGAGAGAGAATCGTAGAGCTGGAAGAGACTACAAAGGCCATTGAATCCAATTCCCTACCATGAAGGAATACACCATAAAAGCATTCCCAACAGATGACCATCCAGTCTCTTTTAAAACCTCCAAAGGAGGAGACTCCACGACACTCTGAGGCAGTGTATTCCACTGTTGAACTGGTCTTACTATCAGGAACTTCTTTCTAATGTTTAGATGGAATCTCTTTTCTTGAAGTTTGAAGCCATTGATCTGTGTTCCAGTCTCTGGAGCAGCAGAAAACAAGCTTGCTCCATCCACCATATGACATCCCTTCAAATATTTAAACAAAGCTATCATGTCACCTAATAATGCTAATAGTAATACTACTACTACTACTACTACTACTACTACTAGTAATATATTGCCATCTTAAATCATAAGGTGCTTTGAATTCCAATGCTGGGAAAACAGTGAGACACAAATAAAGGTGGTGATGATTGTGACAATGACAATTTATATTAATATTGACTTAGCATTCAGCAAATGAGTTGACTCTATTTGGGAGTAGCAATTGGACTTACATTATAGTGTAGAGTAGATTGGATTGAGTTTATATATATATATATATATATATATTTATATTATAGATACCCCTAAACCCCTTGCTGAGCTCTTCTCTCAAGCAAGTACAGTAGTGCCTTTCATTGTTCTCTCCTAGCTGCTTAGATGCATTTTTAACTATCCACTGGAACAGCCACCTTGGGACGTCTGTCAACCTGATATACCTTTCGCTAACAGGTAATAGTCATTTTATTCTCAAAGGCATCTCAGACTGTCCAAGAGTATCTTATGTATCTCTGATCATAGTGTGTCACTACAGCTTTTTAAAAACAAAACCCTTTTCTTGATATGATGGATTGTTTTGTGTGGGTGTTTTGGGGTAATGGTGGTTTCTTTGTTTGTTATTTTATTTCTATGATTACAAGCTACAGTTCTATACTCTGTGAAAAACTAGAATATGTCACACTAAATTTAATAGGGTTTACTTCTGACTAAATATAATCAGCCAAAATATTTTCAAAGGAATAACCAAACCAACAATACAGAAGATCCTGAGTGTTGTACTTTCTGTTTCACCAAATTGAGCTTCTTCAGTTGAATAAACAAAATTCCATTTACCATTCGTCAACATTCAACACTAGGGATGTTCATATTGTTTGTTTACTTATGATCAGACACATGTTTATTCATTTATATGAAGACCTTTTAAGAATTCTAACGTAGTGTATAATCTATGTAAAAGACAATATAAGGTATAAAAATAAAAAGAACAGCAGAACGGACTGTAATTCTTAAAAACGTACAAAAGTCAAATCCCGTTGTGTACAAATTGATGATGTCCTATGAAATATAGCTCTTTTAATATTTTAATGTGCAGGATCATTCTTGTATAATGGTTAGCATGTTTTATGTTGTAACACACACACACACACACACACACTGTTGAAGGTTGCTCTAAGATGTGTAAACTAGGGTTGGAAAGAATATATGGAATTATTCCTTCCTAGATTAAAAAAATATGGTTTTCAAACAGCTGGAAAACCCCATTAGGCAGAATAATAGACCAGTGAAAATTTTGCACAATTTTCTCCATTTATTCAAATATCCTGAAGTGTTGCAGAAGGATTATTCTACACAAAAATGTGTTTCCTGTGTGGAAAACTCTGTTTCTGCATTGAAAATAGTTTTCTTGTTCAAAAACCAAAGTGTTTTTTCTCTGCAGAATAATTCTTCCACAACATTTAGAGACAACCAAATCTGGGGAAAATACTGTGGAGACGTATGCATTTTCTCTAGTAGCAGGGGGAAAAACTACTGTAATTATTCATCCTTGCATGCTCGGATGAAGTAGGTGAGGAGTAACTTTCCTAAGTCTTGTCTTAAGATTCTTTATAGTTTCATTATATTTTAATGTGTTTATAGTTTAATTCTGGTTTAATATTGACTCTTTGTATATTTTTAGCTATACTGTAATCATTTCAATTTGTAAGCCATTTTGAAAGCTAGCATAGGGTAGTAGTTTGAGCGTTGGACTATAACTCTGGAGATCAAAGTTTGAATCCTCACTTAGTCGTGGAAACCTATTGGGTGAGCTTGGGCAACTTATGGTGTCTCAGCCTCAGAGGAAGACCAAGACAAATTTGCCCTCTGAATAAATCTTGCCAGGCAAACCCTGTGATAAGTTCACCTTAGAGTAACCATAAGTCAGAAATGTGCTGAGGGCACACAACAACAATAGGCAATTTTGAATCCCAATCTGGGAAAAAGGTGAGGTATAAATGATGATAATGATGATGATGATAGTGGTGATGGTGATGATAATAAAAAGAGATTAAAACATTTAATTTTGTGAAAAGCAATGATTCTGAAGAACCCCTTCTGTGCATAAACACATGCTAAAATGGGTTTTCCAGACTTCTGGCTTGTGTAGTAATATTCCATGTATACTGGTTCTCAGAATGTATTTATTCCCTTTTATTTTATTTTACTTTTGTCTCATCTTTCTTCCAACAGGTGACCGAAAGTGGCTTATAATCTACATAAAAACTGAGTACAGTTAAAGCAAAGTGTAATACAAAGTTAAAAACAATTAGACAAACAATGTATTAAAAGCATTAATTTGCAGCAGTTAAAAAGGCCGTTGTGACCTAATGAAAACGATAAAAAATACAGGACATCTTAGATTTTTAAAAACCTTCTGCAATGGCCAGGCAACAATCAAAGGCCTGGGTAAACAAAGAGGACTTTCCCTGCCAGTGGAAAGAGAACAGAGAGGGGGACAACCTGTCCTCACAAGGGAAGGAATTCCACAGCCTGGGAACTGCCACTCAGAAAGCTCTCTGCTGTGTACTCACCACATGTGCGATGGTGGGGCTGGGAACCATCGTTTTTCACTCAGTTCAATGTATGAGAGGGAGTGGAGGGGCTAGCATGCTTCTTTCCTCCACGTACCTTTCTTCTCTTGTTGAATATTTTAATTAAATTAATTAAATTAGCAATTCCTGCTTTTAGGTAACCCATGCCCTAAAATCAAAGGCAGACACAGGGGATGAAGGATATTTGTCTTGGGAATACATACCAAAATGACTACAGCATTTTAGTTGATCATAAGTTGAACACGAGCCATTGGCATAATGCAGCTGTATAAAAACAAAAGAAAAAACCAAAACCAAGACAATGGCATTTCCTGCAATGGCTGAAGCCTCACGTTGCTCTATTCTGTTCCAATTCAGTTAGGGCTGATTGGGGATGCAAATCCTGTTTTCTGCCTTCTCCTTTCATACAAGAACACGCAGTTTCCATAGCTTTTGCCTTGTTGCACAAGACCATGATTGCACAATTCTTGATTGCTAGTTGTACTTGGCATAGATTTTTCTTTGTCCAGAGATACACATGTTTTTCTACACACAAAAATGGGTTTCCTGTGCAGAAAACATTCTGTCCTGTGCAGGAAACATATTCATTGCACAAAAATGATGAACTTCCTTTGAGCTGAAAAAAATGATTTACCTTGCTGCACAAATGAATTAACCAAAAGACTGCAAAGAATTTTGTGGTTGTTACAAACAAACAAACAAACAACCCCCCCAAACCCCAAATTGTTCTGGAAAGGAATAATAATGAATACTCCTTTTTGTCACTTCTGATCCTGATAAGGTCTCACACTCATCTGATTGGTACGGAATGCTTGTTTTTAACCAAAAAGAAGGAAAGAAAGAAACCTTAAATCCACCTCATATATTCAAGGAGTGGCAGCTGGTGGTTTCCACATCAGTGGAGCTATCCAAGGTCTTGAATTTATTTTGGAGACAGGATTCAGTATGTTGGAAGAGCAGACTTACATCTCCCCACTGCCAACATGGTAGCCACAAACTACCACTGAATTTTCTTTGCAGACAGGGTTCAATGGCCTTGATAGCACTTTTAAAATTCAGCTTGAACTTGGAGCATATTCACCACCCCACTGATGTGGAATCCACCAGTAGCTACACTGTCGAAGGTAAGATTCCACCACTCACAAGGAGCAGTGGTGTTCTCCTTGTTAACTTAGAAAACTAACTTGTCACAAAGAATATGTATAATGAGTTACTTTCAAGCTATAATCTCAAATCACACATTTTAAAAAGGATTGTATATCAAAATACGGGTTTCTAAATGCATTTTGAGCCAAATACTGTTCCACAGTATTCAAAGAAGCACAAAATTAGATGAATAGCAGCATTCCAATCTCCACATTAGGCCAGGAGCCATGTATCAGTTAAGTTTATTTTGGAATCTAAAGTGATCATTCTTGGAGGATCTCTTGTTTAATCCATTGCAAACAAAGAATGTCTCAGGGTTACACAATACAGATGTGAAAAATCATCTGTATTCATCTGAAAATCATTTCTTAAGTAAGTTGTCCCGGTAGGCTTTAAAGTAAACATTTTAAGTTCCCATCTGAAACCTTTCTGTTTTCTTTCTTTCTTTGGTGCATTCCTTCCTCTTTACACAACCAATTGATCCATAGCATATTTGGTGTGAAAGCCGGTGTGGTGCAGTGATTTGAGTGTTGGAGACCAGGGTTTGATTCCCTGTTTGGCCATAGAAACCCACTGGGTGACCTTGGGTGTGTCACACACTCTCAGCCCTCAGAAAATCCTATGATAGTTTCACTTTAGGGTTGCCATAAGTCAGAAATGACTTGAAGGCACACAACAACAATAACAAGAACAACACTTGATACAGAAGATTAAAGATGATTTAAAACTTTTGCTTTTCAATAAAATAAGAACTATTTAATTAACAAAAACTGCAAGAATAGGCCACTTCAGAATATTAATGAATGAAAGAATTCATTCCTCTGATGAGACACAGAGGAAGACTTCACCACAGATTTCAAACCTCAGGCAGGTGTTTATAGGGAGAGACAGTCCTTTTAAGTATCGAGGTCCTGAGCCATTTAGGGCTTCCAGTATCATTGCTAGCACCTTTTATTTAGACTAGAAGCTTATTGGTGCCCAGTGCAATTCCTTTAAAATTGGTGTTACATGGTTTTTGTATGGTGGTTTGGTAAGCAATCTAGCTCCTGCATTTTAAATATCTCAAACCAAACAGGAGACTGGTGTTTCTTGAGAAAACATGTCGCTTAAGGAAACACAAATCACTCACGCTTTCCACATCATGCTTCAGGTTCTAGTTTTAACTCAGAAGGGCATGGGGCCAACAACACACTGCTTCTGAATTGGCTCTAACAAGTCTGTGTTTTTTTCTTTTTCTTTGGTTTGTTTTTGATCTTTCCTTTTATTTTTTTTTTTTTTTGTTGTAGTAATTTTTTTTGTTATTGCTTATTGTCACGAATAATTTTCATAAAGGTTTCAAAAGATCTGGACAATATATATATATATAGTGTATACATACCATAGATATCTGTTTCCATAAATACTCTCCAGCACCTTCTGCAATTTAGCTTATCTTCAGCTCCTATTATGGCAAGGGGATTGTAGGGGATCACTGCGGGAGACATGGACCTCCTGGTCCCAGTAAAGCGTAATCCTCCTCTCTTTTCTTTTGCCCCATGCAAACCTGCAGGCTTTTGAAAGGTGCTAATTGAAGGAACAAGACAAGATGAAGGGAAGAAGAAACAACCACCCCTCCATAGACCAGGGCACAAGTATAGCCACAACTAAAACATTCATAACATAAGCTGTTGACCTTCTTGCCAGCAGCCTTTTCCTGCTGCCTTTTATAGAATCATGTGGGAGGTTAGGGCCAAAGCAAGGTGGAAAGCTTAAATAGTCTCAGAAGCATTGACACTGCAAAATCAGGTAAGGCTCGGGAGCAACTCCTGATGCACTTCTAAGAGTCCTTCCAATGGAAATGTTAAACTTGTGATTCAGCCTTTCCCACTGAAATAAATGGGAGTCAGCTGGCTTATCCTTCATCTTTTAAAGGTAGAATCCATCTTCTTTTTTCTTCAGTAATCCAAAGAATCCAAAGAAGTAATAGTCAAATTGGCACATTCTTGTAGTACAGACATTCTTCCCAATTTAATGGTTTAAAATATTTCACATCAAGTTTCATCCATGCACAATCCTCATGTAACTGTTTTTTGGTCCAGTATGTGTATATGTGTGTGTGTGTGTGTGTGTGTGTGTGTGTGTATATATATATATATGTACAAAGACCATTTTTCCCTGGAAAATTTGATGCACGTTGCTAAATTTCAGAGATGGCACCCTCTCCTCGAACCTGAATTACCATGGATTTTCTTTATGAAAGGGAAGCATTGGCAGTTCTGAGTAGCTCCCAAAGCAATCACCACTGAGTGAAGTGAAGTGAAGACATAAATTTTAAAGACAAAGATAATCATCTTTAGAGCATGCAAGGCCCTTATTAGTATGCAGATAGAATTACTTAAACTTCAAGCTGTGTATTATGAGTCAGCCTTTTAAGCTGTTAAATTTAATTTTCTCAATATTTAGTAAGTGGAATCTGAGAGGTTGAATGGCATCTCCCCAGCTGGACACAGCTCCTGTTTTAGGCAAGGTTTCTAGACTTCTAATATGAAGATGGAACTGGTGGAAACAGGCCAGCTTAAAACATGTGGAATTCCAGTTGAGACATCAGTTTTGAAAGAAGCCATTCTCCTCATCTTTTCCCCCACCTCTGATGACTTTTGAAAAATAGAAACAACATTGCAAAAAGAAAAAGAAAAAGGGGAAGGGGCAAGAAGAAAAAAAATTAAAAAAATACCTAGCTGTGTGGTCTTCAAAATTTGTGAAGAAGACTGATAAGATACTTTGCAGGTTTAAAAAGTACAAAATTAAAAAGATAGATCCAGAAGATGTTTGTAAGTCACATGTAGGTCTTTTAATGGGAGTGCACATCTTGCTATTTACAGGAGTGTAGCTACGAGAGGGAGGATGAGGGCATTCCCCCCAAATAAGCCCCCCCCCCAAGAAATTTTCCTTCAGTCCCAAGTTTCTGCCATTGCATCAATGTAAAACTTCAGTTGGACATTTAGCAATGACAGTTTAGGTATTGAAATAAAAAGGGCAGGCAAAGTTACCAAAGGAATGAAAGCATAGCAAACAGAAGAGTTCTAGGTGTGAACGATTTTCATTGTTGCACACTCTGCATTCCTAGAAATTTGGGGAATCAAGGAAAAATTCATCTGAGTGGCACAATTCTTACCCAGGAGAGCAATTGCCCCTTAGGTACACTCCTGGTGTTTTATGAAAAATAATGTTTCTACCATAGAGGCATTCACCTTTGTCTTGTTTCTGCTAAGAAGATTGGTGTTGTTCCTAATCTTAGCTAGACATGGGCTGGTGAACAGCTGCTGGTTGGGTCCAAGTTACCTGCAGAATCACCTTCTCCTGTTCAATTGGCCTGGTGCATTCAGGTCCTCTGGGGACCACTTATTTAAACCAGCCAGGAAAACTGGCAATGGTCACCCAGAGAACCCTTTCTTTGGCCACCCATAGACCATGGAATGACCTGCCAGAAGAGATTCAACAGCAAAATAGGCTGTGTGTATTATAAAAAGTACTAAAGACCTATCTCTTCTGGCAGGCCTACCCAGTCAATGAATTTTAAATTGATGTATTTTAAATAGTTTATGTGTTTTAATCTATGATGTCGTTTTAGTTGTATTTTAATCTTTGTTGTACCCCCACCTTGAGCCTTTGGGAGAGGTGTATGAGAAAATAACACCACCACCAATATTATTATTATTATTATTAATAACAACAATTTCCAGGCCATACAAAATCCCATGTTTGTATAGAGATCTTTTTTCAGCCCATTTTCAAAAAATATTTACCAGAATTCACAAACTTCTTCATTTTCAGTATAGTGCTTCAGATTTCAAGCAGCTGAAATCAGGGAGAAACCAATATTGACAGAGCTATCCATCCAGGCCTAGAGTTTTGACTTCTGAACATCTGGGTTTGACTTTTGACTTAACTTTTGAACCTCTGGGTTTGAATCCTGTATATCTGAGACCATCAGTGCTGAATTAGCCATGATGGTGTGATAATGAGGCTTTCCATTATCTAGGCTTATCAAAGGGAGATACTTCCCTCTTCAGGTAAACCAAGGGTTAATGAGATGTTAGGATTACATCAAGGGTCACAGGGTGAGAGCTGACCAATCAAAAAGAAAGGGTCAGCATCACAGGTCACAAGGTGAGAATTGACCAACCAAAAGGAAAAGAGGTGGGCATCTTGGAGAGGCTTCCAGATCCTTCCAAGGAAGAAAATAAACCTTCTGAGAGGCCATGTGGCCAGAGACAGAAAGACACAGAGAGAGGGAGAGAGAGAGAGGGAGAGCTGGGCCAGTGGAGCTGGCAGCATGCCGTGTCTCCTGGACCCCCCCCTCCTCCTTTAGACCATCTACGCCTATAACCTAATTGTGAGTAACTAGAAATAAGTAGTTAGTCGCGTTAGGGATGTTGTTATTTTGGGAATTGGCTGATCTTAAGAATGTATCTGTGCTGTTATATCTGTTTTGTAAATTCTTGTACCTGAGAGAGGGGGAGTCTCCCAAGTGTGATATTGTTTATTTGCATGCCTTGATTAAAACACTTTTATAAACCTCCGTTTCTCTCCATTTTCACGCCAGGGTTGGCACACGCTACATAGGACCTCTCACTAAGGGGAAGGGGGAGGTGGAAGTTCCTTATGCTTAGAGATTGGGCAGGGTCCCTCCTTTCCTGTCCAAATGATTCTTAATTCAGGGTGGTGGCGGCAGCATACCTGATAGAGCTGGGAGATTGCCAGTCGTTCCATGCGTGGAAGTCAGCTTTGGAAGGCTGGCAAGAACCCTAGTAAAACACTGGTAGGAAATTTCCAGTCTTGCAAGGCTGGAAGTCAAGTTAAGAGACTGGAAATAAACCTACCGTGTCACATGGTGGCAGCGGTTTTCGAACAGAGAGTGGGGTTTTTAGGGTGCAGAGTTGAGGCTTTGTCTTCACTCCCCTGTGTCTGTGGCGAGGAATTAAGCTCAGGAGAAGGGGGGGTGGATATGTGAGTGAGGGAGCCTTCTTAAACAGCCTGTGGTTTAAAAGGGACTTTTTTCCTCTCTCCTTCGGATCCTCTCTGAGGCTTAAAAAGGGAGGGGGAGTTGGAGGCGGGGGGGGCAGAGTCGCCTACCTGTTCATTGAGAGTGTGATCTCTGCCTGTTTTCCCTTCCATTCCTTCAAGCAGGAGGAGGGAGGGGCTTTTTTTGGTGAGGAGTTGCTTCCTATAGTCAAACAGAAACTCTCTTTAGGAAAGGAGTGATTTTCTGGGTTTTTTTTAAAAAAGCTTTCAGTGAAGAGCTGCTGGCTCTGTCATTCAAAGCTTCTGTCGGGGAAAGAAGTTTTTTTTTGGGATTTTTAAAGCTGCTAAACTCTGGCATTGGGTCTGAGTCAGAGCAGGCATTTTTTTTAAGTCCCCTGCAGCAGTGGAGCTGAAAAAATCTGCATACTAATTGCAGGTACTTAACTCAGGCAGAGTTGGCTTTTGTTTCCCTCAGGAGGGACGAAGGGGGGCGAAGAGCAGGGAAAGGAGAGAAGGCTTTGGGATTTTTTCTCCACTTTTCTTGGTTTTTAGGATTTCTCCCTCTTTTCTGTGGCTTTTGGGGCTTCTAGCACTATATATATTCTTTGATCAGCCAATCAGATCTTTTCTGTGTTGTAGTTTTCGGTGCACAGAGGTAGTCAGGGAGCTTATGAACTTAAGATCCGGAAAAATCCTGGAATACGCTATGGATCCTGTGGCGACCCCTAGTGGTACCAATGTCACACAGCAGGATGCTACAGAAGATAGCTCATCTGCTCAACCAGCTACCCCTAGTGGTAGTAATCTAGCTCAGCAAGGGGCTGCTATGCCAGTAACAGCCCTTGGTGACCATATGGATTCTCCTGCTGCTTTCTGGGAATCAATAAAGCTCCTGCATGAATCAATAAGGCTCCTACATGACAAGTTGCCCCCTGAGCAAATTGCAAGATTCCTAGATAAATCGATGGACATGATGCAAGCTTCCACTGCAAACCAGACAGCTGCTCAGCGGAACCCAGAGCCGCGACTTGCTCTTAACCGCATCAGACAGCTGCCAACTTACAGAGACTCAGATGATTTTGAGGCTTTTCTCATCTCATTTAAACGTGCAGCAGATGATTTTGGGATCCCTGAGGAGAATTATATGAGTGAACTTCGGCTTAATCTTTCAGGGACGTTACTGAAAGTGGCAAGCGACTTGCCAGCTGTGGACCGAAATGATTTCACCAAGTTTGTGGCCCTAGCCCGGAAGAGGCTTGGACTCACACCAGATAAATCTAGATCCCGATTTCGTGCCATTAGGAAAAAACCGGGTGAGACTCACAACGAAATGGCTTGTTCACTTGAGTGGGCACTGGACTCTTGGATGCAAGCAGCTAAAGCATCCACTAGAGAAGAGGTTTTATTTCAGTTTTTATTGGAGCAATTCTTGGAGCACATACCTCCACAGACTGCATCCTTCGTGTTGCAACGCGAGCCAAAGACGCTTGAGGAGGCCGCCAAGGCAGCAGATTGCTTCGTTGCCTCCAGGGGTGAAGAGGCATTCCAGCCTACTGTGGTAATGCCTCCTACAGACAAGCAGAAATACCAACAAGCGCGCAAAGATCTCCAGAAGCACAACACTTCTACCCCAAGGTCATCACTAAATGACACTACCTCGAAGCCTC
Organism: Iguana delicatissima; assembly: GCA_948472985.1. Classification (NCBI taxonomy): domain Eukaryota; kingdom Metazoa; phylum Chordata; class Lepidosauria; order Squamata; family Iguanidae; genus Iguana; species Iguana delicatissima. Next base: position 585,415 of record CAOKZL010000166.1, on the reverse strand, counting down.
AGCTGCACAGCTCTACCACACCGCCACAGCCTCGCTCTGGGCAGCAGTCTGTGGCAGGCGCTCAGGGCCAGCCAGGGAAAAAGGCTGGCCCTAAATGCTTTCTCGGTGGAGAGCTGGGACATATCAAAGCCAACTGTAAGCAGAAGCCTAAGTTGACCCAGTTAGTTGTTGCTTCAGCTTCCAGGGACACTCCCGCTGATCATTCAGTTGCTCCTGATCCGGACATGATCCCTACTCACAGAAGGCACACACTGTGGGTAGGAGGCAGGAAAGTTGTTGCTTACAGAGACACTGGAGCACAAGTTTCTGCTATTCATCGTTCATATCTGGATCCTGGTCTTGTTGATGACCACATCAAGATCACCATCAGAGGCTTTAGAGCTCCTCCGGCTCAACTGTCAACAGCACGCGTTCCTGTTCAGTACAAAGGCTGGGAAGGAGTTTGGACTTTTGCTGTTTATGATGACTACGAATGTCCTGCTCTGTTGGGTGATGATCTCGTCTTCCATGCTAGTCAGGCCCGGAAAGAGTCCAGACAGCGTGCAAAGATGGCAAGCAGCCTGAGCAGAGGTCAGTCTTCAGTGCAACTTGAGGACCAGCCTGAACTTAGACTGCAGTCACTGTCTCCTGCTACACCAGAAGGAGTCCTGTCTGAAGAGGTGGTGGAACCTAGGGCAGACTCCCACCACAGCATCGTAGGCCCAGAGGTCGGGACCATCCTTGCTGATACCGCGGATGTCGGAGCAGATGCTGGCGGAAGTCCAGGAAGAGCTTCTCCATGTCAAGAGGCTAGTCAGTATGGTCTCAAGTTGGTCCCTGTGGTCACTCCTGACTCAGCGCTGCCCAGGGGGGCGGAAGAGTCTCCGGTAGGCACCGAGCAGAGTCAGGTGCTGGACAATTTGCCTGAGATGCAAGAGGCTGGTGCAGAGGAGGAGAATCCAACAACGCTGACTCCAAAGCCAGCAAAGGATTCAACAGCAGTGGAAACTCCAGAGAACACTCCAGCCAAGGGAGCAGAACCTGGAGAAGCTGCAATGCAACGAGAATCTGAGGCGAGTCTGCCACTCCAGGTGGAACAGCTGGTTCCTGTTTAACGACAGCAGTTCCAGGAAAACCAGGAAGCAGACCAGAGCCTTCAAGCTGCTTGGACCAGAGCGAAGGAAGAGGTGAAGTCTCCTCCAGCGATGAAGGGGCCCAGATTTGTAATCGTTGAGGGCCTATTATATCGTGAGTCTGGCCCAAGAGGTAACAAGGGGGGCGTGTGCACTCAGAGACAGTTGCTGGTGCCTTCTAAGTATAGAGCCAAACTCTTGAGTCTGGCTCATGATCATCCTAGTGGACATGCTGGGGTGAACCGAACTAAGGACAGATTGGGAAAGTCCTTCTACTGGGAGGGGATGGGCAAGGATGTGACTGATTATGTCCGATCCTGTGAAGTTTGCCAGAGAGTAGGGAAATCCCAGGATCAAGCCAAGGCCCCTCTCCAACCACTTCCTATCATTGATGTTCCATTCCAGAGAGTGGTTGTGGACATCATGGGACCTTTCCCTAGGAAGACTGCTAGGGAAAGCGATATGTGCTCACCTTTGTGGACTTCTGCACTCGTTGGCCAGAAGCCATACTACTGGGTGGGATCTCAGCTAAGGCAGTTGCCCAAGCTTTGACAGACATCTTTGCTAGATTAGGTTGGTCTGCAGAGATTTTAACAGATGCAACTTCCAATTTCAACTCCAAAGTCATGCAGCGCCTTTTAGAGGCACATGGAGTACGCCATCTGACATCAGTGCCTTACCATCACCAAACTAATGGGTTGGTGGAACGTTTTAATGCAACTTTGGGGGCCATGATCCGTAAGTTTGTGAATGAACATTCCAATGACTGGGACTTGGCGCTACAGCAGTTCTTGTTTGCTTACAGATCTGTTCCACACCCAAGCCTGGGTTATTCACCCTTTGAGCTGGTCTATGGCCATGATGTGAAAGGGCCATTACAGCTGGTTCAAAGTCAGTGGGAGGAAGCTATCCCTTCTTCAGAGACTAATGTGGTTGATTTTGTGACTAACTTGCAGAATACTCTCAGGGAAGCATGGGCAGATGCTCATGAGAATCTGCAACAGGCACAAGAGAAGCAGAAGACCTGGTATGATCAGTATGCCAGAGAACGTTGCTTTGAGAAAGGAGACCAAGTGATGGTTCTGAAGGCTCTCCAGTCTAACAAGATGGAAACTTCTTAGGAAGGTCCTGCCACAGTGCAAGAACGCATTGGGACAGTGAACTATCTCATACAGTTTCCAGACTCTAGGGTTAAGCCAAAAGTGTATCATGTGAATTCACTGAAACCCTTCTACGAGAGGCCCAGTCACCTTCTCACACTTTCAGTCCAGGAAGATGAGGAGGAGGAAGAGTGGCCTGAAGGTGCTTTCTATGATCGGGAGGGTGGTAGCTTGGAAGATGTGAAACCCTCCCCGAGACTCAATGCGAACCAACGCAAGCAGTTCTTTCACTTGACGGGTAAGTTCACCACCCTGTTTTCACCTATCCCAGGTTGCACCACAGATCCTCAACATGTGGTAGCTGCAGATGACAGCAGGCCATCAGCAGAACAGCCACGACGGGTGTCACCAAAAGGGAAAGAGGCGATAGAGAGGGAGGTGAAGGAGATGTTGGACATAGAGATCATTCGCCCATCACGCAGTCCATGGGCATCCCCAGTTGTCCTAGTGCCCAAAAAGGGGGACGGACATTCGTTTTTGTGTGGATTATAGAAAACTGAACTCAGTGACACGCCCTGAACATTATCCAATGCCCAGAGTAGACGAACTGTTGGAGAAATTGGGGCATGCTAAGTACCTATCCAGCCTCGATTTGACTAAGGGCTATTGGCAAATCGCCCTAGCAGAAGAGTCTAAGCATCGAACAGCATTCATCACTCACATGGGCCTGTTTGAGTTCAGTGTCCTTCCCTTTGGGCTACGGAACGCACCTGCAACTTTCCAGAGGCTGGTGGACTGTTTGCTAAGAGGGTGCGGGGACTTTGCTGTTGCTTATTTAGATGACATTGCAATCTTCTCAGACTCCTGGGAAGACCACTTGAGACACTTGGAGATTGTCTTCCAACGCATTAGTGATGCTGGACTGACAGTCAAAGCAAAGAAGTGCCAGTTTGCACTGGACAGAGTGACCTACCTTGGCCATGAAGTGGGACAGGGGACTATCACTCCACTGCAAGTCAAAGTGGAAGCTATTAATAGCTGGCCAATTCCTCGTTCCAGGAAGCAGGTGCAGTCCTTCCTTGGCCTGGCTGGGTACTACCAGAGATTCGTGCCCAACTATAGCCAAATGGCAGCACCTCTAACAGACCTGACAGGTTCCAAGAAGCCTAAAGTAGTGAAATGGACAGCAGAGTGTCAAGAAGCCTTTGCAGCCTTGAAACAGGCCTTGATGGCAGATCCTGTGCTCAGGGCACCAGACTTTGACAAGCCGTTTGTAGTGGCTACAGATGCTTCTGACAGAAGCATTGGAGCAGTATTACTACAGAAGGGTCGGGATGGCACCTTGCATCCCATCTTGTTCCTCAGCAAGAAGCTTTCTGCAAGGGAGTCCAATTGGTCCATACCAGAGAAGGAATGCTATGCCATTGTATATGCGTTAGAGAAGCTGAGACCATATGTCTGGGGACGTCGCTTCACCCTCCAGACTGATCATGCTGCCCTCTGATGGCTACATACAGTCCGGGGAACTAACAAGAAGTTACTACGATGGAGCCTGTCCCTACAAGACTTTGACTTCGACATTCAGCACGTGGCTGGAAGTTCTAATGTGGTTCCAGATTCCTTGTCACGCAGAGGACTGGAGGGAGGTTAAGAGGGCTGAGTTTTACATGTCCGCATTGATAATATGGCTATACTGTACTGTTGTGTGTGTTTGCATTTATTCTTTGACTTTTCCTTTCTTGGGTCCCAGGATGAAATCCCAGCCGGTGTGGTTCCAGCCTTCAGCTGTTCCCAGACAGTCAGAGATTTGGGGGGCGTGTGATAATGGGGCTTTCCATTATCTAGGCTTATCAAAGGGAGATACTTCCCTCTTCAGGTAAACCAAGGGTTAATGAGATGTTAGGATTACATCAAGGGTCACAGGGTGAGAGTTGACCAACCAAAAAGAAAGGGTCAGCATCACAGGTCACAAGGTGAGAATTGACCAACCAAAAGGAAAAGAGGTGGGCATCTTGGAGAGGCTTCCAGATCCTTCCAAGGAAGAAAATAAAACTTCTGAGAGGCCATGTGGCCAGAGACAGAAAGACACAGAGAGAGAGAGAGAGGAGAGCTGGGCCAGTGGAGCTGGCAGCATGCCGTGTCTCCTGGACCCCCCCCCCTCCTTTAGACCATCTACGCCTATAACCTAATTGTGAGTAACTAGAAATAAGTAGTTAGTCGCGTTAGGGATGTTGTTATTTTGGGAATTGGCTGATCTTAAGAATGTATCTGTGCTGTTATATCTGTTTTGTAAATTCTTGTAACTAAGTGTACCTGGGAGAGGGGGAGTCTCCCAAGTGTGATATTGTTTATTTGCATGCCTTGATTAAAACACTTTTATAAACCTCTGTTTCTCTCCATTTCCACGCCAGGGTTGGCACACGCTACATAGGACCTCTCACTAAGGGGAAGGGGGAGGTGGAAGTTCCTTATGCTTAGAGATTGGGCAGGGTCCCTCCTTTCCTGTCCAAATGATTCTTAATTCAGGGTGGTGGTGGCAGCATACCTGATAGAGCTGGGAGATTGCCAGTCGTTCCATGCGTGGAAGTCAGCTTTGGAAGGCTGGCAAGAACCCTAGTAAAACACTGGTAGGAAATTTCCAGTCTTGCAAGGCTGGAAGTCAAGTTAAGAGACTGGAAATAAACCTACAGTGTCACAGATGGAGTCTTTTACTGCAAGTCTCAAGTCGAGTCTCAAGTCCTTGCAAGATACTTTTGAATTAAGTCTCAAGTTGGGAAGCCAACATTGTACCCCAACCTATATTACAGAATTTTTGGACAGAGTTGAATAAAGTCATTTTTAAACATTTAAGGGGAGTTGGCCCTCCACGTTTGTGATTTTGCCACCTGCAGCTTCAGAAGTGGGGAATAGGATCCTTCTTGCTCCCCATTACTGAAGCTTCAAGAGCCTTAGAAGGAAGGATCCTTTCCTCCTTAAGCCCCTTGCCTAACACATTTGCTGGTCCCCTCTGAGATACACACCTGGAACTCTGAGGCAAAGCTTGACTTCTGCTGTTAGGAAAAATTTTAGAAAGCTCTTCCTATATGCAGTGAAGACAGGCTGCTGAGCAGGCCTAACTCTTCCTCAAGCCCGTTTGCTGTTCCCTCCAAGAAATTCACCCACACTTTGGGCTTGAGATAATCGTCATGTGACTAGTAAGCAAAAAGAGATGGAAGTGTTGTTCAAAATTTTAAGGTTTCTGTATGAATGTGTTATGTTACTGAATCAAAGGCAGCAAGTTGGTCACTAAAAATATACAAGTCACAAGTCAAGTTGAGTCACTGTGTCATTTATTGCCAAGTTGAGTCACTGAAGTGACTTAAGTCTGACTTGAGTCTGAGTCAATTGACTCAATTCTATATCACTGTGAATTAGAATTGCAACCTCCTTTTCTCCCCTTCAGAGTGCTTCCTCTCTTTTAACACCAATATAGTAGGCAGATAATTCTTTCCATGCTGTGGCTGGCTACCCTTATTAAGCACGTCTGGTAAAACAGAGGGCAATTAAAGTTGTGGGGGGGTATTTTGGAGAATTTACCAAAATTCACAAATTTCTTCATATGCAGGATGGAAAGAAGATGGGGTTTATACAGTTGTAAAGATAGGTGAGAGAAAAATGGACAGATTTCCTCATTCCTGTGGGCTTGTGTGTGTGTGTGTGTGTGTGTGTGTGTATGTGTATGAGAGAGAGACAGTGAAACAGGAAATGAGTGACAAATATAAAAGACTTTGTCAGCTACCTTTGTGGCAGATGTCTGAAAGACTATTACATGACAGTCTTTTATCTGAAGGCACATTCTCCTTAAAGTGCTGCACAGCCCTGGTCCAAAAGATGGAGAATCATCAGAAAGGAAAGGAGGGAAAGTTGCCTATCAACAGTTACCACCTGGACAGTGAACTGAGCAGCAGACAAGTTTGTCACCACATCTTCAAGTCATTTCCAGCTTGTGGCAGTCTTAAGGCAAACCTACTAAGAGCTTTTCTTGGCAAGATTTGTTCAGAAGGGGCTTGCCATTTCCTTCCTCTGAAGTTGAGAGAGTGTGACTTGCCCGAGGTCACCCAGTGGGTTTCCATGGCCAAACAGGGATCTGAACCCTGGTTTTCCCAGGGTCCAACACTCAAACCACTCCACCGTGCACTATGTTTCCATTTAAATTACAGTAATTGTTTCAAAATGTGTTACCTCTTCATTCATTTAAAATACACAAATGTTATACAAATCTGTATCCCCTTTAGTTGTATGTTTGGTGGTGTATTTCCTCTTTTTTGGCAAGGCAGTGGTAGGTACCCTAGGTATCATGTACCTACTGTAACATAATATTCTGATGAAGCTGGGAGCCTTTTGTTCAATGTTACTTTTTGTGCAAGGGGAATTCAAGAAGTAGCTGGTGCTAGTGATGGCATTTAAGGCCCTACTGTATCCTCCATTCTCTTGGAAGTGTCAAGGGAAATCCAACTGACTCCATGATTGCTTTCAGAGAAATCATGGTTTAATTAAAAAGGTGAAGTATCATGCCTCCTGTTAATTTTGTTGCTGTTGTTGCGTCCTGGACTATAATCCCCCCCCACAAAAGAAAGAGGCCTAGCAAATATGGCCTTTGTTAGAGGAAGGGGGGAACTAACAGCTCAGATGATACTGGCTCACTTGCACTCAAGGAGGTAAAGTGTTTGATGCAGAGAGGATAAGTAGTAAGCACATATATTCCTTGTTGAACAGGCTGCAAGATGTTATTCTCTAGTTCAAGTGTGGGACAAATCCAGCCTCCAGAGCCTGTTTCTCCAGCCTCTGGAGCCCCTCACAGCAAAGTTTAATCACTTAAAGAGCAAAGGCAATGTTAGTAATGGTAAATGGAGAGACTTCCTCTCTTTCCCCCCAACTGATTCTACGCCAGTGCAATGAACACAGTGACAAGTCATAATTAAAAACATTTTTATTAAAAGTTTTTTTTTTAGAGTTTGCAAGAAATAAGTCTATGGCCATTTCCGCAAGGGCTTAAAAAACTGGTGCAGAGCATCCTCCAGAGAGGATGTCTGCACCTGGGAGCGGACTGGGTCAGACTACTTTACGTAGTTCTGCACCTCAGTCCGCTCCGGAATGACCCGAAGTGGTCGTGCAGCGTTTCTTCAGGTTTTTAAAAAGCATGGAGCGTGCCACTCTGTGCCACTCCATTCCCGCACTCCGGTGCACCAGTGCGAGCCTGCAGATCTGCCGGGGGCGGGCTTTAGGCTGGAGAACTTCAGTGGTTGGTGGTGAGCCTCCACCAACTGGAAGCAACCATTTTCGTCCCCAGAGCAGTGCGGAGTGGTGGCCACGCACTGCTCCGGAGCAGCCTGGACCTGAGCGTCGAGCCAAGAAGTCTGGTAAGTACCGGACCGGGGCGATTCCATCGCCATGTGTGGAAATGGCCTATGTGATGCACCCAAGACTGGGAAAGCCAGTGTATTCTCCCTCCCTCCCTCTCCCCCTCTCTTTGTGTGAGTGTATGTGTGCGTACAGGGCAGGCTTCTCAGCTCACTTTCTCTCTTCAGCCTCTCATGAACTCTATGGTGAAAGACTATCTGCTCACCAAGCTACTACTAACCACAGAGTTCTGAAATAATGCTTTCTTTAAAAAGAAAGAAAGAAAAGAACTCAGTATAATTTTATTGATGAATTCATTACAGGTATACCTCAGTTAACAATGTAAATGCATTCTTGGGCTCTCCCTCTTTAACAGAAATTTTGGCATCAGAGACAGAAATAACATAGAAAGACTATGGACAGGTTCCTACACCACAAAAATAGAAGAGAAGTTCAGTAAGTTTTGGCAAATGTTTTACTCAAAACTAAGAATATGCACATGTGAAATGAATCAACCAATTCAAGTAAGCCTTGCATAAATAAACAAACCTTTTAAACCTTCTAAAGCCCACTTGACTGATTCTTCCAAGATACATCCAGGAACAATTGTTTCCTTTCACCTGTATTCACTTTTCTTATGATTTTTGTTTTGATGGCCAAACATATAGATATGTGCTTCCTTTTTTTTAATGTATTCAGAGCTAATACTGCAGCCATATCTGTTTTTCTCTTTTACATTTTGTGCATACTCAGTAAGAGGGAGCTGCTGTTTACTTTGTCTGTTGTGGGCTGGCACACACAGCTTCAGTAAGATTGGCTAGAGTAAACTCTGACTTTTTCCTACCTTAAATCTTCATTGCATTGGTTACTGCAGACATGCTGCTGCAACTTCATAGTGAAAATCTGTGTTTCTTCAACCCTTCTTCACCATGTTCCTAATATGAATGCTACTAAAAACCTTCTAGCTAGACAGTGGATGAGGAAAAAGGGGGGCTGGGTAGGCATTAAGAAACTTTGTAAAAAGGAACTTCTCTGTCAGAGGCTTTGTTAACTGAGGTATGCTTGTACAATGTTTATGAAATTATTAATTGTTAAAAAAGTAGAATTAATTAATTCAATTACCCATTATTTAAAAGTATTTTTTATTGTCTGATTTGAGCTTTTCTTTTTCTTTCAGGCATCCTTAAGTGCAATACATAAATCCAAAGATTTCTTTGTTTAAAATGCTGGAATTTTGTGTAATCGTCCTCATTAGTAACTTAACAATACCTTTGAGTTGACTGACCAGATCCTTAGCCACATGCTCATGTTGCTTGACCATGCCCCTTACAAACCTACATGTGCATCTCCACTTTCATCTGTCAGTACTGAATGATATGCCCTACAGGTTACGGACCAAACAGCTCAGGACTTCAATACATCATGGAGTGCTGATTACTATACATAACTATCCAACCACTGGGATTTGCCAAGGAGGCCTCTTTTATTGGAGCAATATTCTATGCAGAAACATGGAAAAGGGACTTTTTGCATGTAGGCTTACTTGGCTCTGATGCTAGTCTTATTTTGATGCCAAGTGAAAACATAGCCCTGCCCTGAGATGTTTTGATACAGGGCAGGACCTCAATAATTCAGTACAAAAATACTTCTGTGACTCCACCTCATCTGCCAATGAGATCTATAGTTTTAACTCCATATTTATTTATTTATTTTTTGATTTATACTCCTTTCACAAAAAGAAATTGAAAGTGGTTCAGTTTCCAAAGGAGTTAACAACAAAATATATAAAACAAACTGCAGTTAGAACATAAGAAAAGGATTAATAAAAAAAGCTAAAAAGCAAAAAAACAAAACAAAACTGAGAAAACTGAGAGCACCTACCCAAATGAACAGCCCCATTTATAGCCATCCAACTTGAATGCCAAAAGTCTTTGCTTGCTAGTGGATGCTCCATGTCTTGGGTGGCCTCCAAACATGCCTCTGTGGGAGATGGGACTTAGAGAAGGGTATTTCCTCCTACCCCAAGATTCTAGAAAGATTCCTGGAAAATATTCTTCATGTAGCCTGGACCCAAGTCATTGATCATCCCCAACAATTTGAACTGTTTCTAGGAGCAAAATTGTATCTAGGAGCTATTATGACAAGGTGTCACCTGCTCCCTCTAACAGGTTCTGGTCAAGGAGTCCAGACATAGCATTCTGGACCAGAAACCTAAGGTTCTGTACACTTTGCAAAAGCAGTCCTGCATATAGTGTGCTACAATGGTCCAACCCACTTAATTAGATATCTCCAGCAATGGACACAGTTGGCACCTAAGCCTCCACTGTGCAAAAAGGACTCTTTCCTTCTGTGAAAGCCTAGGCACCCAGTGTTGCCCCAAAACATAGGTGACTCAGAGGTCCACCTGCAATGCCAGTGCCTCCATTAAACAGTGGGGAATATTAGCTCAAAAGGGAGGCCTGTGAGAGGGGAGATAACCTAGCAGGATCTTTTATACCTGTACTAATGCAGGAACACCAGCCAGAAATTCAAAGAGTATTTGTTTTATTGGGGAAATTAACAATGACACACACACACACACACACACACGATCCAAGCAGCCTCACAATCACGCAAGGCTAGCTGAAAGAAAGGGAGGAAAAATTGGATAGCGAGAAGTCAGGGTGAAGTGAGTAATCTTTCGCTATCTGGAGAGAAGAAATGAAGCAAAGTGGCTCAGACTAGGGTCTGAGGGTAGCACCAGCAGAATGACAGGCTGTACCCAGAGTACTATGAGCTATCTGGCTCAGAGCCAGGGTTTAAATACTCTTTTTCTGTCCTGAGGGGAAGATGTTAATGGCTCTCTGGCAGAGAAACAGTGGACAGTGGGGTCTGGAACAAGCTAATGGCCTTAGCATTAAATGATAAAGGACTGATGGGAATCATAATAACTCCTTAATAGTGGGACAGGTAAGGGGACAAAAGGGGAGTTTTGGTAGACAGAAGGACAGTCCAGTCCAGTTTGGTAGACAATCATGTTGTAAATAAAAAGGAAATTCAGAAGACAAAATAGGGAAAGAGAAATAGTCTTTTATATATTCTAGTTAAAAGATAAAAATAGCATATGGGTTCTTAATGGACCAAAGGTTAAAGGAGAACATGAGCAAGTTTGGCAAGTGAAAATACAAAATATATCAAAATATAATACAATACCACAATGAAGCAGGATATAATACAAGCAACAGCAAATCAAGAAGTGAGTATTCACTGAGAGAATGCTACTCTTATAGAGCCTTTACAACTGCTTCCAATAACAATAACAAGTAAAGGTCCTCTATAACACCAATAGACTGATTAACCCCATAACAACTAAAACTGTAAGTCTTGTCAGTTCCAACAAATCAGTCATTCTGTGGAGGCAGTTTCAGGCCTTATTACTTCTAAAGGTTGACTCGCTGGGAGACATTTGCAAGTCCCTTATCACCAGAGCTTCACTGATTATGACCTATTGATGCCCTGAGGTCCTGATCTGACCTACTTTGGCAACACACATGTGCAATTAGTTCCTCTTTGCCAGAAGGCTTCTCAGCCATTGCAGGACATAATTTTTATTTCATGCCAATTAATATTTGCCAATTAAACCATATCATAGAGTGGAAGTATGTGGCCTGAGAACACCAGGGTCAGGGTTGAATCCAGATATATGCCCAAATGGTTTACCTGAATGTTTGAGGGGCATGCGACCACATCCAATACATGTCTACTTTCTATTTTCTTATCTGCCTTTCAGTTGAACAGGAGCATTTCTCTTGGACTTGTATAAATTATAGTAGGAGTGAGCAAAGCGCAGCCGGTGGCCATTTCTAAGAGGAAAATAACCCAGAAATTAATTTCTGGGTCCTCTTTTCCCTAGGCCTAAAATGAAGCCCAAAACATGGCAAAATTGCCTCCACACTCTAGGGGAACTCCTGCACCCTCAGACTCTGAAAGTCTTTCCCCCCAGATGAAAATATGTCCTGCAAATAGAAAATTGCAGTTACTATTTAAATATTACTTCTTCCTTCCAGGACTGTTTAAGGCAGATCTTTTTTTTAAAAAAGAAACTACTTTTTAACAGTGTCTGTCTTGCCTGCTGACATCTGTGGCAGGACAAAATTGATTCCTGGACCCTCAGAAGTTGCTCAGATATGCACCACAGCATCTAAATCAGAACAGATCTGAGTGATTTTTTATCTGCAAAGTATTATGCAAAATTGGTTGCAGTGGGGTAGATTTTGAATAAACAAAAGAAGATGAAAGGAATATTTGGGAAAGCATGTTTCTTTTCAGCTAGCCAACAAGGATCTGGGGCTTTGGCCAAGATCCTATATTAGAAGCCACGTAGCTATCTCTGACACCGTAGCTACAGTATGTGTCCTGGTATGACTCTCCCAAACCCCACCTTTTCAGTATGGCAGCTGTTTCTTTCTCAATAGAGAACAGAAGGAGAAGTGGTGAGCTGTCCAGCTATTTTCCTTGTGACAGCATCCTTAAGGATCTTCCAGGGGTCCTTAACCAGTTAAAATTAGAATTCAAATATAATTTCCCCCAGTCTTTTCCAAGGTAAAATCATCCTGGTTTTCTTTGAGCTTTAAAAATGCTACCTAGTCTCCAGTTTTATTCTTCTAGGAGGCTCATAAATGTGATAGATCCAGGATATCATTGTTGGTCATTTATGTGCCAAAAGTGATGACTTCCTTGATAGAAAGAGGCCTATCTCCCTCTGAAATGTGTATCCTTCCAGAGCTTAGAACCCTTGCCCTCTCTGAGGTCTCATGGGCAAGACTTCCAGATAGTTCTGTTCCACATGAAGGGGGAACTCCTCACTGTGTGGTTACTTAGGAAGGAAAAGAAGGTCTACGAGATGCTTGTAAAGTCTGTGGTCTGCTTCATCAGTCTTATTCTTTGCAGACATTTCTGAACAGTAGTGAACTTAAGTAGCCTGAAGGAGGACAATTAAAAAAAATCAAATAGATTTGTTATAACTCAGTCATTTTTATATGAAGTTTGACGTACAGCTATTTCCTTTCAGAACAGATCATTATTTTTCTCTTGCCTTGCTTTCATTTTATGCAGCCAAATTCTTGAATCATTCAGAACTTTGGGGCAGAAAACCTCTTTGATATAAGCACTCTAATTAAATAATGTAAAAAATTATGTATTACAATTAATAATATAAAAAGGAAGAAAAACATCTTGAATTTCTCTTCCTCTTCACCAACAAATCCTTGGTTCAAATTAGCCTAGAAGAGGTGAAACATAGAAAATATATACTATCAAACTGAGGAAAAGAAGAATGAAATAGGAAGCCAATATCATAAAAATGTCTGAATTTGAAGTTGTTCACAAAAGCAAAAATTTGCGTAAGATTGTGGATCTACACTGACCTCCAAATTTTATTATTTGGCTATTTAATGCTCTAGTTAATGGAAGAAGATCATCTCTTAACTGTCTACTGACATTAGTAACCAGCCCAGTAGCATCTAGCAGGGGATATTTTCTTGAGCCTCTTGTAAGAAAAGCAAGATATAAACAACATAGACAAACAAAAAGATAGCAGGGCTTTCTAGATGTTTGTTTTGGGACCTTTTTATTTCAATTTTCATTAATTTGGAAATGAATCCAGTTAATAACATGTACTATTAATTAAATTACTTGAATTTATATTTACTTGTATGATTTCATAAAATCACAGAGTTGGAAGAATCCCAATGGATCATCCTGTCCAACCAGAGCAACTGTTGGAAGTCAGGGAATCCCCAGGAGGTTGTGGGAGGCCATATACCTATACCATCCCAAATTCTGTGAAAAATGTTGCTCCCAAATGCAAATGTTTGCCCTCTAAGAGTGTGGAGGCAATTTTGCTACATTTTTTGCCTCCTCTGAACCCATTTTCGGCTTAGGAAAAGCATTTTTTCCCAACAGTAAGTGACCCACAAGTTGATTTTTTCATTCTCACACACAACTGAGGGAATTTCAAGAATTTCATCCTCATGGGGTGAGACTGAGAATTTTGGCTGCTTTTCCAATGATTTCTATATGTTGGGGCTTTAAAAAAAACCTGTGCAATCTCCAGTGTTTCTTCACAGAAAAAAATGTTTTGTGTGAAATGAGATACTCTTTGCTCAAACAAATTTTTCACAAAAAAGCCATGAAATGCACATAGTCTTGTATCCATTGCCCATTTTTTTGACGGGTTGCTTCATTTAAGTCATCCTCCTTTCTGATACAGGATGAGAAAATTTGTATGTACAGGGGTCCCCTCTTACCTGCTGTCTTGCTTTCCACAGTCTAAAAATATGAAATGGAAAACACTGGCATCTGGGTGATGGCATCCACATGGCCTGTTCTGCATCCTGCCAAACATGCTTTGCCTGCCTATCTGCTCTCCCAGCATAATCAGAAGTAGCCCTCTAGCTTCACAGGGACCATAGACAGGCATCATAATGCTACCAGAGAGTATGATGCCTCTCTACGGTCCCTATGCTCTGTTCCTCTGGGGCTCCCACCTAGTGCTTGGAAAAGGGCGTGATTTTGTTTTGTTTTTTACTACTCCATGAACCTCCTATTGACTTTGCTAGCTGGGGATACTGCGATTTGCACACTAAAAAGTAAATTGCTCTGCTGCTAGGAATTTGTCATAACCTCCACCCCCCCCCCAAAAGTAATTTGCCACTGGTCATGCTGGCTGGGAATTTATCATTTGAAAAACTAATTTTCTCCAGATCTACCAGCAGAGAGAGTAGGGCAGCAAGAAACCTTTATAAGGAAGGAAAAGACAAAAAGGAATATATTTGTTCAACGAATGAATGGATTTCTATAAATGATTAATAAAGCAAATATAATTTTAAATAATGATAAATGAAACGTGGTCTTTCATAATTAAAACGAATGGAATAATGAAATGAGAGAAGAATTATTTCACAGTCTTACTAGATGTTGTTATGCAAACATAGGTTAGTTTTAGTTGCAGGAGACCAGCAATAATTTTTTTTCTTGCCTTGAGTTTGGTGTTCATTCAGAAACCAGCGGCAAAACAAAACAGTTCTGCTTTGCTATGGAGGAGGTTTGGTCTTTCTACACAAGCTGCTTCAAGGGACAGAATTCAGAGACAATGATGAAGGAAGTACTCTCAGGTGCTCCATTAGATGCAGCATAATGCAGTTACGTGGGGACTGGGGTGCGGTGGGTGTGGTTCACTCCAGGCGGCAATGTTTTTGGGGTGTCCTGGCCTGTAGCCACACCCTGTGCACCCTGGCCATGCCCCTGCGCATCCTGGCCATGCCCCCGTGCAACACAGCCACGCCCCAAGTGCCGTAGCCCCCCTCCTGCCCTCCACACACTCCAAGCTCTGCCACTGGCTAAATGGCTTTTCTATGGATTCTGAATAGGAACCACAGGGCTGTTTTTAAACTGAGGGTGCTCTGCACTGGAAGGCAGGTTGTTATTAATTTTGCCTACAGGAAACCCCTGTCTTTTGAGGCCCCATTATCTGATGCCTCACTCTTTTGACACTTCAAAATTAAGGGTAAGTTCCTTTAATTTAACTCTATCATCAGTTCTTCTTGCCCACAGAGACTCGCTTGGAACTGCTCACGTGTCCGTGTTGCTTGCAAAGAGTTAGCTGAGAGGGTGAAAAGGTGCTAAGCTGGCTGAGAGGCTTTGCAAGTAGCACATTCAAGATCAGTCCCAAGTGAGCCTCTGTAAGTCGTTCATGCTCCCTACAGTACAGTACATGGTTTCCGCTTTTCAACCAGTTCCATTTTCTGACAGTGCTCCAGTCTCTAACCTGTCAGATAAGTGGAGGAAACCTGGACTTACAGGATTTGAACACAGTGAGAAGATAAATTACTTTCCCAATCCATTACCATTACACATCTTTAAATATGAAAAAGTCTTACAAGTACAATGCATACTGACAAGTTCCTGCCATGTGTTTGCTGTAGTTTACTACCAAGTAAGTGTGCAGTATAGAGTATAGGCTTTATTATTCCAGGGATGGCTCGATTAAAATAGCTTGCAATACAATCATCTTCATTTGTGTGTATGTATGTGTTCAATCAGCACATAGGAGGCTTGGGCCTTTCCTCACTACACTGTTATAGAGCTATTATTCCACTTTCAGTATCCTGTGGAATTCTGGGCTTGTAGTTTTGCTGAGGCCAAAGAGCTCTCTTGCTGAGAATTCTAAAGACCCCTCCTTAAACTGCAAACCCCAGGATTCTATAGGATGTTGAAAGTGGAATAATAGTACTATAAGAGTATAGGGCAGAAAGACCCATTGTGGTCCAATTACCTTGATTAATTTGGAGGAGTGGCTCAGCCCCTCTGCATCTTAATTTTAGCAGGGCTTGAGACCCACCACCCCAGGACCTATGATTTTGGCACAGTGAAAGTAGAGCTAGACCTGATGAGGCACACATGACTGATGCCAAAAATGGCACCATGTGTACTTCTGAACCATCTTTTGATGGTCACTCTGTGATGTCATAACTCTGCCCTATGAACTTCCCTCTGTCCCACACCACTGATTACAGCTGGTGAGGAAATTTACAGCACAATGACATCATGTCAAAACACACAGTTTAGTTTTGCAAATTGTTTTACAGAGGAGAGGCAAAGAAAGAGTGAGGGAATAACTTTTGCTGCCACCATCTCTAGTTCTGCCCCCATGAATCAGTTAATAGGATCAGACTGTAGCTCTCAGAGTTTGATGCAAGACGCTGGCAAAAAATTGAAGGAAACCATGAGAATATTAGGCAGATTCTTTCATTCCTTGGTTTCTTGTGAGTTCTGGCAGATGTCTTCACATTCTTTATGATAATTCATACTCACTTGCAAGCTTTTGCATTTTTAGCAGGACATAGTCATAAATAATTCCATTTTATAGCACAAGAGACATTCTTGGATTCAATGACCCGCAGTTTTCTTATTTTTTTAAACAACGCAAGTTGAAACATCTGTGTGTGTGCATGCATGTGTATGCATGCACATAAGTGTGTATGTGTGTTTGTGTGTGTATTGGAAAAGAACTATATAAAGTTGGATAACTAGGGAACAGGCATTTTGAAGTTTCAAGAGCTTGCATACTACGGCTCAGACTACTGTCCTTTTCCAGAACATAAATATCAGAAGGTTTTTAAAAAAGATATCTAGATCTTAATTGAAAAGCATGCAGCTTCTCAAAGGAATGCAAATTATTGGCAAGTTGAAAGAAGAGTTTTGTAAAGGTTGTCCAAACAATTGTACTGCAACAAAATAAACAATAACAAAATATCGGGCTTACAATGTCTGGATTATAAACTGGATTTACGATATTACAACTTCTGTGGATTTACTTTTACAGTCACAAACTGAATGTGCCCCCCCAAAATCTGCCTTCACAGCCTGGAAGTGTGATGCATCCAAAATGTTTCTGAGGTGCTGGAGATGGAAGTGCTGGGAAATGACATTTATAGTTGTTCCTACTTGTAGGTTGCCTTGGGAGAAGCAGGTGTGATAAGACCCCAAGGATTATCTCCAGCTGTCTGTTCTCAATAAATCCTGCAACTGAGAGAGGACTGTGGGCATCATTTCCCAGTACTCCAATCTGCAATGCCTCAGACACACTTTGGTTGGGTTGCTGTGAGGCTGCAAAGGTAAGTTTGGGTGGGTGGGGGCATTGTTAATCAGCTGTGATGACAGACCTCATAGTTATAAGGATGAAGCAGAATCTCAGCCAATATGTACCAATATCTTTGTCATGGGATGAGACCTCACCACTATTTAAGGAAGGAGGAAAAGGATGTGGTCCACAACCCTTAGATGTGTCACAGTAATATGTCCATGAGAAGCATCCTCTACTTGTACAAAAATGCTCTTGGGCTGCCATAGCTGTTAATCTGCTCATTGTTGTTGTGTACCTTCAAGTCGTTTCTAACTTATGGCAACCCTAAAGTGAACCTATCATGGGGTTTTCTTGGCAAAGTTTAGTTCAGAGAAGGTTTTCCTTTGCCTTCCTCTGAAGATGAAAGAATGTGACTTGCCCAAGGTCACCCAGTGGGTTTCCATGGCTGAACTGGGGATTTGAACTCTGGTCTCCAAAGCTGTAGTCCAACCACTGCACCACGCTGGCTCTCACTGCCCATTACAAAATTGCAAAAAGCCCCCAGACAGTTCTGATGGGATGCCTCTTCAAGCTTAGATAAAATAAGAGTGCTGCTTTTCTAGGAATGTGCTTGGAAGTAACTGTGGCCTCCAGAAAAGAGGATAAGCCTATAGCCTCAGGGGACTGCAGTTTCTTTTAATAAGTTGTAATTTAGGTCAAAGACTAAAATAAGCATAGAAATAAGCCAGCTAGGTGACCCACCAAGCTCATTACTCTCAGCCATCACTGGCAGCACTCCTGAATCTCACATGACCATTACCATCTGAGAGAGAAAGAGAGAGAGAACAGAAAATAGAAGGAAAGAAAGCTCTGCAGGTCTTCTGGCAAATGCCCTAGCCTTACCAAGGGAATAATGGCCATAGTCATGTATGAAATAACTCCAGTTGCCTACCTTGGCAATAACATATGATATCATCCAGCAAATGAACAGCCTAAGCAACCTGCTGTCATCCTCTCTAGTTGCAGAATGTTCCTCCACTTTTTGTGCTGTTATCCATCAGCCATAGAGCAGTGCTGAAAGTTACTACATATCATCTCAGCTCATCAGCGGTGAAAAACCCTCCAACTTTTCACAGAACAAAACCAGTTCACATCTGGCCAAGTAACATCAGAGTGTGATCAGGATGGCAAAAGTTATTCACGAGGAAGAACAAAGGCTGCAGCAGTTTGCTTTCACCTGAGTCAAGATGCTGCCCCCTCCTCTACTCTCCCCCAACCACTGAATGAATTAAGTGCAACCAATGTTTGCAGTTTGAACTCAGTTTGCACCAATGGAAACAAGCTGAGGACAAAGAGGGGAAGTGGGAGAAGGAGAAAGAAACTGGGGCATTTTAAAAGCAGTGGAAAAAGTGGGACAACAGAGAATTTATTGGGACTATCCTCACCAAATTGGGACATTTGGAGTGTATGTGGTAGCTGGACACTGTAGCACTCATTGTGGCACAGTTAATGTTGGCCTCAGATAGGACTGACAAGCAGCCAGGAAAACAAACAAATAAACAAACAAACAGTAAGAATTGCCTAGTTTGCTGATATTCTTCCTGGGCCAAAGAGTGAGGGGCTCAGTCCTTTTGTTCTCTTCCATGTGCTTTAAAAGAAATATATACCACAGATGCTTAGATACAATGGCTGCTGCTCACTTTCATGTCAGTTTGGCAGTGAATCTACTCTGGGCTTTATTATGAACTTTAAAAAGCTATTTAGGGTGGTGAACCCTGTTTCTGAAATAGTTTCAACACCTTGTGGAGCTCATTTAAAATCCTAATTAAAACCAAGAGTGAAATCATCACCATACTTATAGGGAAGCCCACAGCTGCTAGTGCATAGCTGTAGGGCCAGCAATGTGATTCTACAGATCTCTCTGACTGAGAATGCTAAATATCTCTCCTACACAGAAAATCCTGGGATTCCACAGTATGTTGCCATGACAGTCAAAATGGATTCATAGTATTATAGATGTATAGTGTTTACTTAACACTCAATATGTTTTTCATGGGCACACTGTTGAGTATCTTGGTTACATCAAGTGGTAACAATGCCAATTAAATCAATATTAACTCCAGGTTGCCTCACAGCAAAATGTGGAAAAGTCAGAAGGTTGTGTGAACACTTCTGCAAAGCATGGTAGATGAACCATGTTCTGATTGAGTAAAAGGAACTTTATTATGGATTGGATCCAGCCATACTTTGAGAAGACCAGAAAGGATCCTGTTGGGAATGTATGTATGCATAAACATCAGAGTTAGAGTGCTATGCAGTGAATCCTCTCCCAATTCCTTCATCCCCACTTATGAGGAAGCAGCCATTGTGATCAACAGGAACCAGCTGACTTATGGTCCCACCCCTTCCTGTGAGTGATCTCCTACGTGACAAGCAGAAGCAAGATCCCATTCTAATTCCCCATTGTGCCAGAGATCAGTCATTCATGTGGATGGGACCATTAACCAGCTGCTTCCTCAGGGATAGGGGAGTAGATGACTGTCAATCATGATGGCTGCTTCCTGGCAAGTAAGGATTAGTGGACTTTCATGGTTCCTACATAATGCCTGAATTAGGGGCCACATAGGGATTGTGAATACAAAACAATCATGAGTGTATAACTCTAGACTACACATTCGTAACTGCCCAACAGCAAGTCACTGAAACTAGTGAGACTTAATTTTGTCATGACTATTTTAAATTTGAATAATTTCACTACCTCTATTATGACAACATCTAGATCTAGCTCAATAATTTTATACTGAGCCTTTCCTCAGGGAAAAAGAGGAGAGATCTTACATGTCATCAGTGAGGTTATCACTAAAGTTCATAAATGTATTTACACAGCTAACTGACAATGATATTAAAGATGTTAATGTAAGACAAGTTCTGGAAAAGAATGCAGTATTTGCTTTGTTACAGGAGCAGAAAGAAGATGCAGATCAAAAGTCTGCTCTGAGTGACTGAGCCCAAAGAGACAAAAGCTAGAAAACACATTAATTTTTGGTTTTCTACCTCATGGAACAGATGTGTCTTATTCCAAGCTGAAACTTGAGAGCACCCCGCCTGTGAGCCATCAGTGAGCTGGAGGTCGAGGCAAATTCTTAGACAGTCTTGGTCCTCAAAAGATTCTCAGAATGGTCAAGTATGAACAGTCATATCTTACACCATTTGCTTTCTGGAATATACACATTTTATTTTGCCGTCTCTCTTTTTTAATCCAAAAAGTCAGTTTTTGTTTTGATATCAACAAAGGAAAAAAAGAAGAAGTAAAAGAAAGGGTTCTTTGGTCCAGATCAAAAGAAGCAAAACAAGCAGCCAGTATTCTTGTGTGATCATTTTAATTTGTGTTAGAGTCTTGAAAGTGGGCATAGAGTCCAATCATGCAGCCCTGTGTGTAGTTATCTGGGAGTAAGTACACCACTTCCTTGGGTTACATAAGCACACCATGACATTCCTTTATTTCTAAGTAAAAATGCCTAGGGTTATCTCAGGCCATTTCTGCACAGTGTCACTGTCCCGCAATGGGGACATGTTTCTGCTGATCCAGAAGTCATGCTTTCACATGATGTCATTGCAGTCCTGCTTCCAACATGTCCCCACCCATCTGATTGCAGGATAGTCCATTACCAGAAAAAATCCAGTAGTGGCCCCCAATTGCACAACACTTCCATCACCAGTGGCCATGTAGAAAGGGAGGAAGCACAATCTAGGTCCTTCCTTCCCCAGGGCAGCACAGGAAATAGCTGGCTGCACTGTGGAAGGAAGATGTTGTCACTCACGCAACCCTTTCTCAGGCAGCCATCTGGGTGTGGAGGGGAGTGTCTGTGACGTGCTCCCATCTTGTGAGTGAAACTGCTGGGATTGTGACGGGATGACAACAGAGACAGGTAAGGTGCGGAAATGGCCTCAATTTCACTGATGTTCAAGATACTTCCCATCCCACTTGATAGTGAAATTATATATGAACAATTTCAATGTGCAATATGTAGCTTATCGAAAAGAATGATTTCACGTTTAATTTTGTAATAATCTATTGCCTATGCTTTTTGCTAGATTCAGCGTGGTGTAGTGGTTTGAACACTGAACTATGATGCTGGAGCCCAGTGTTCGAATCCTTATGTGGCCATGGAAACCCACTGGATGACCTTGGGAAGTCATACTCTCTCAGCTTCAGAGGAAAGCAAAGGCAAAACCCCCTCTGAACAAATCTTGCCAAGAAAAGCCCATGATACGTTCTCCTTAGAGCTGCCATAAGTCAGAAACAATGTTGAAGGCACAGAAGAACAACAAATATATTTTGAATATTATCAGATGAACATGCTTAGAGTATTTTGATGCATATTTCCAAGTGCATTAATTCCATCTTATCAGCAAAGTAAGGGTGCCATTGTCTAACTAGTAAAATAAACACACATAATTTTTCCTGTTATATCCCAACATAATTAATGTCTAGAAGTGACCT
Source organism: Iguana delicatissima (assembly GCA_948472985.1). Classification (NCBI taxonomy): domain Eukaryota; kingdom Metazoa; phylum Chordata; class Lepidosauria; order Squamata; family Iguanidae; genus Iguana; species Iguana delicatissima. Next base: position 563,716 of record CAOKZL010000166.1, on the reverse strand, counting down.
ATATGGTATCCAAACAGGGATTTTTTTTTGAGTTCTTTTTTTGAGTTCTTTTAGAAACATGTTCCAGGTGTGAGCATGGAGATTGTACCTTATTTTGCCTCTGCACAAAACCAAACCAAACCAAGCCCTAAAACCCCAAAATTTAAAACAAAATTAACATGGGCATCCTGTTCAGCAGTTATGATATTGTAAAATGGACTTATGATATCTTAAGTGCTGGAGATTCATGTTTGCAGTCATGCACATGACTGCAAAAACCTATCTTCACAGCCTGGTGGCTCTCTGACTAAAATGTTTCTGAGATGCTTGAGACTGGAATACTGAGAAACGTTGTCCGCAGTGCACTCCTGGTTGCAAAGGTCTTGGGACAAGCGGTTGTGGCAGGACTCTGAGGAGTCAGTCCGACTCCCTGTTGAAGGCACCTTGCAGCCAGGGACATGCTGTACATACTTCCTGCCTCCTTAACTCTGAGCATTTCAGGTTCTCACAATATCCTTTTGGTGCTTTTGTTTACCCCCTCTGATCCTCTCCTGGATACACTGTAGCAGTGAGCAATAAAGCAATTAACCGTTTGGTACACTGGAATACAAAGAAGGTACAAGCAGATACATACTTGCAATCAACAATTGGCATTCAATACTTTGTAGCCATTTCTAGCAATGCCTAAGCTAGCTATCCAATCTATTCTAATACACATCCAGCAGATACCTTACGACAGGAGCCAGCATCCTGACATTCAGCTTAGCTTAACTTCTCAGATGAGACCTGGGGCCTTACTCATAACTTAAAATCCTTAACCATGATTCAGTGGCTGAAAGCCCACCTGAATAGAAATCGTTTTGTTTCATCTGTTGAAATAGGATGAAGGGACCCACAAAAGACTAAGCCAAACAGAATTTATTAGTCTTTAAGATGTTACAAGACTAACTGCAACAGAATTACATGACCATTCCTGCTGCCGGATTATTTCAAGCTGCTGAACTACCAGAACAGGAGTCTGTTAGTTTGAATCTTGATACTTCATTTCCTGTTATCTCTGCAGGATTTTGCCCTGCATGCTTTGGATTTTCCTACATATGCTCTGCATGTGTTCAGACATTCTGTCCCTTTATGGATGGGTGCATCAAATGTGGGTAGAGCCAAAACAATGGCTGGACAGGTGCACACTTACCAAAAGGACTAGATTGATGAATTAGTATCAGTTCAGCCCAATGGTCATTATCTGCGCCACAGAAATTTCATGCTGTTTGATGAGGAGGAGGAGGAGGAGGAGGGGAAGAAGAAGATTTATTTACTTATATGATGCTTTTTCCTCAAATGTGGGACTCAAGAGAGCTTTAAAAAATTTAAAGCTAAGCACAGAGATGTAAATAAAAACATGTAAAAATGTACAGTAAAAATGCAATTAAAGCATCTATGCTGTTGATGTGTGCCTTCAACTTGCTTCCAACTTATGGCAATCCTAAGCAAATCTATGACAGGATTTCTGGGGCTGAGAGTTGTGACTCATATGATCACCCAGCGTGTTTCCACGGCTGAGCACACCCTAGTCTCCCGAGTTATAGTCCCAGCTCTCAAACCACTAAACCATACTGACTCTATCATCTAAGACAAATCCATTCAAGAAGATAAATGTCAGTAGAATAGTGCTATATTAGAAGGCTTGTAGTCAGTTCCTAAAAGCATGATAGAATGAAAAAAAGATTTCATTTACCAACAGAAAGACAGCAAAGATGGAGCCATCCAATCTTTCCAAAATCTTGGAGCAACCATCAAGACGGCTGTCTCCCATGTGATGTGCCTGAGAAGGTAGAGGAACTGAGAGAAAAGCCTCCCCCAAAGATCTCAGAAATCATGCAGCCTTGAATAGATATCATCCTATGCTTTCCATAAAGTACTCTGGAAATAAAAGCAGCAGTGTCTTTCTTTCTCTACTCCACAAAAGGTGTTATACCTTTGCCAGCAGAATGCCATTCACCTATTCTGATGTGGAAGCTTTTGTCAGCTGAGGGATGCAAGAAGTAAAAGGGTTTACTAGTTTTTGCTTACCTTTTTCTTAAGATTGCCTTAAGGAAAAAAAAAGTTGCAACAGTTGCCTTGATTAGTAACTGCCCATTAGCTGTCTGTGACATGTTCAGTGAGGGAGCACATGATAAACAAAGCCATCTGTAGACTTTTCACATTGAATACTACTACTCCTTTTGCTGGTTTGTCATCCAGATTCAGTGTCTTCTTTTTGTTTGCTATAAACATCTGGACTCAGTTTTCTTTTGCCATCTTCTCCTCCTACGTGGGTTTTTAAACACCAGGTCCAGGCTGACTTTAGGTTACAGACCTACTATTTGGGGGCCATGTTGTCACTAGGTATATGCTTTCGAAGATTCAATTTCCTCAGTGATATTTGAGATTCTTGTGGCAGGCATATAAATACCAGCCTCCTTCCTACACATTCAGAAGGTCAATTTTCATTTCAAGATTTGGTTGTTTTACCATCCTATTTGTTTTGTTGTAAGAGAGGAGCAGGCAGGCAAAAGCAGCATGTATTGGGCCATTTCAGCACTAGCCTGTTATAGCGCAGTGATTCTACTTTCAATATCCTCTGGAATCCTGGGGTTTGCAGTTTTGGGAGGGGCCAGCTGGCCCCTCCTGAAACTGCAAACCCCAGGATCCAGAGGATGTTGAAAGTGGAATCATCGCGCTATAACAGGCTAGTGTGGAAATGGCCTTGGAGGCAGTGATGAGAAAATGGTGGCAGTAAGGAAGAAGAGGATTTAAGGCGCTTTCTGGTACAGTCACTGGTTATTAAATCCAGTACTTTTGCGTGAGACTAGCAGCAGCAGCTCTTGGATCTAAGCAGAAATTTTCCCTGTTATGAAGATCCTTTATTTACTGTGATGTACACAATATGGGGCTGTATTTGAAGAGCATCCAGCAACTTCACTGTTACAAAGAGCTGCCGCCCTAGTGTTAACTGGGGCATGTTATAAGAACCAGGTAGTTCCTCTGCTATAACAGTTCCTTTGCTTACTCCAGGCACAATTGAAAGGCTGATTATGACCTATGAAGCCCTATATGGCTTGTGTCCAGGCTGTCTGGCAGACCTTGCCTCTCCATACGAACCTGTCCGGACCCTGAGCTCCTCAGAAGAGAACTTTCTCTCAGACCCTCTATTTTCACAGGCATGCTCGGGGAGTGGGGGTGGACATGGGGCCTTCTAGATGCTTTCCCCTAGACTTTTGAACTCTCTTTTCAGGGAGGCCAGAATGTCAAACGCCTTTTCATTCTGCCACGCTCTTAAAAACACAGAAGTCTTTAAAGAATAGGCTTTAGGAGGGTGCTTTATTGGTTTAACCGGAGCTGTTTTTAATAACTTCTTATTCCTCAGGACTCTCTCGGACAAGAAAGACAGTAACTTTGCAAATGACTACAGAAAAAATGAGACAAAACCAGAAGTGACCAAAAGTCCACTTCCAATTTTGATTTTTTTTTTCCTGGTGGCCTGCAACCTGTTTAAAAAGGTAAATTGTTACTCTTAAAGGAGAGGCAACTCACTTTTTTCTTACCCAGAAAAGAGGTGGCCCAAGAAGCTGGCACCTATAGGGATAATACTGGAAGGCTGCATACAATCCCAGGTCTGTGCTTGGCCCACCTTTACTCTGTACCAGTGGTTCTCAACCTGTGGGTCCCCAGATGTTTGTGGACTTCAGCTCCCAGAAGCCCCAGCCACTATGGTCAATGCTCAGGACTTCTGGGAGCTGAAGTCCAAAAACATTTGGGGACCCACAGGTTGAGAACCACTGCTCTGTACAAAATATCACTGGGATCCTATATGAACTGTTATGTAACGTAACCCTATGCATTCCTACCTATGTAACAGAGGTGCTAAGAAACCTCTTTACTGAATTGTGAAGATGCATAAAGGAATGCCAACAACAGCTCCCAGTGCGCATTAAGACTGAAGCACATTGCTGCCAGATGCAAGTTGGTGCACAATGTATATCAATGTGTGATCTGAAGTGGTGACTAACGTGCATTGGTGTGCACCAGGCACTGCTGGACATTGCATACCAGTGTGCATTGAGCACTTGGGCAGCTGCTATATAGTAACACAACAGCATTCCTCTACTGGATATATGGACTTTATCCAATGTTCTAATTCCCACAGATTTAAGTCCACTTACAAAAGTGGCAGACCTCTTCTTCAGGCTAAATATACCCACCTCCCTGAGTCCCTCCTTATAGGGCTTGGCTTCCGGGCCTTTTACCAAAATGATAAAAGGCCTGGAAACCATGCACTCCTTGAAGTCATGCCCTAGCAGGAAGGGTGAGGGAGCTGGGTACATTTAGCCTGGAGAAGAGAAGGTAAGAGATGACATGATTGCTATGTTTAAATATTTTAAGAGATGTCATGTGGAGGATGGAGCAAGCTTATCTTTTGCTCCTCTAGAGACTAGGGTCATTTCCGGACGAGCCTGTTCTAGTGTTATGATTCCACTTTCAACATCCTATGGAATCCTGGGGCTTGCAGTTTCGAGAGGGGCAAACCCCAGGATTCCATAAGATGTTGAAAGTGGAATCATAGTGCTAGAACAGGCTCGTGCAGAAATGGCCTAGGACACAGAGCAATGGATTCAAACTAGAGGAAAAGAGATTCCACCTAAACATTAGGAAGAGCTTCCTGATGCTAAGAGCAGCTTGACAGTGGAATATGCTGCCTCAGAGTGTGGTGGAGTCTCCTTCTTTGGAGGTTTTAAATGGAGGCTGGATGGTTATCTGCTGGAGTGTGTTGATTGTGTATTCCAGCATGGGAGGGGTTGGACTCGGTGACCCTAGTGGTCTCTTCCACGTCTATGATTCTATGATTCTGGCAAACAATTACATTTTTATCTGAGTTCAACACAATCATAAATAACATATATACATACAATAATGTGTCAGAATCTTTGTAACACTAGAAACAAAGCATCTAGAAAAGATATATTGTGATAATATGCTTTTGTGGTCTAGATGAAAATTTGTGTAACAATATATTTGTTAGTTTAAGGTTCGTCTGTTTGCTGTCTTAGATTCCTGCAGTGGTATCACATAGTTAGACTTCTGGACTATCAACTATGAGTCTCTTGCTTTTGATGGCAGCATTCTTTGGTCATTTCCACACTAGTCTATTATAGTGCTATTATTCCATTTTCAACATCCTATGCAATCCTGGGGTTTGCAGTTTAGGGAGGGGCCTAACACCACTATAACAGGCTAGTGGGGAAATGGCCTTTGTCTCTTCATGACCAACGTAGCCAAGAATTCTACATGAAAAACCAAAAGATCTGTCAGCAAATCTCAATAAATAGTAGGATTTAGCCAAGTTGCTAAACAACTCAGTTATCTGCATGCTTAGTTTCATTGCAGTATTCAAATTATTCCAGAATTTGTAAATATGGAGGCTAACGTATATTTTAGGGTATAAAAAGTTAACAAATAGGGATTGGAGGCTTTGCAGAGGAAAGTTCAGGAAAGTTACCCTTTTTGACCATAGTTATCAGAAACCCCCAGTCAGTATAGCTCCTGGCCATGTTGGCGGGGTTTGTTTGAAACTAGGATGTTGAAAGTAGAGTAATAGCACTATAACAGGCTAGTGCAGAAATGGTCAATGAGCCAGCACCCACTACTGTTTTATATGAAGAAATACTTTGGGGGAGGAGGCCCAGAAGTAGATCTTCCTTTCTGTCCCCTTATGGGCTGTAAAACCAAGCCAACATGTATATACAATATATATCACCCATGTATATGAACAATTTCTTTGGTTTCAATATTTAGAGTTGTTGAATTTCTGGTGTTATACAAATCAGTTTTGAGAGACAAAGTTCATAAGTAAGCATTTCATCAAGCAATTCAGATAATCAATTCCAGGCTGCTTGTTTGGGGGTAATAAATGCAGCTTTAAAAGCTGCAGGCAGGACATTTCTTAAATGAATACATTTAGTCACATTTATCTTCTTAATAACACTGTATTGATACAGAACATAGGAAATGTTCAACATGAACATAGTGCCTCATTCTAGGCTTGCAGAAGAACAATGAAGAACAATCTTCTGGGTTAGAAAACAAAAATCTTTGTCAGAAGAGAGCCTGGAATTGACAGTGCTGCATTTTAAATTTTTTCCCCTAAAGATCTACAGTACTTCAGGCTTCCCTGACTGGTGTTGGCTATTAATTGAAACCGTTCCTTGGACTGTGTTTTAAGCTGGTCACTCTTTTTACCTCGTATATAGTGATCCTTCATAATAAGCCATCTTTAAGGTATAACCAGAGGAGATAAGACGTTAAGACTTGGCTATGTATAATTCTGCTAAAAGTTGATCACTTTGTGCTAGTTCAAGTGAAGGAGCATAATTTAACATGAACAGGCAGCATGAAAAGCTGAGTTCAGCAAGTCAAGACTTGGTGAAGAAAAGCTATTAAAGGGCATTCCTAAACTGTTGTGTTTCCACAGACAGTGCTAAACCTAAAAGACACCCTAACTGGTCTTCAAGGTGCACGCAAAGCCATCTAGAACCATAGCCATATACTTCTACAAGGCAGAGTCTACTCTGCTCAGAGTCTACCCAGATCTGTCTTATTTGGATTAAGCCCTAGTTTGTTCATTCTCATCCAACCCAAGAGAACCTCCATGGCCTCTTTGGGATTTTAAGGGAGGAAGCAAGTATAGCAGAGGTGTCAAACTCAATTTCATCTTGGGCCGCATAAGCATTATGGTTGCCCTCAAAGGGCTGATTGTATCTGTAAGACTATATAAATATATCTACTCTTTTATCATATTAAATGAATGCAGAGGCAATTACTGGTTTTAGTAGTAATTAGATCTGAAACTACTTTAGGAAGTCTAGGAAAAATAATGGCAAGCAGATATTCAAGTATACAACTATTGTAGGATTTATTGAAAAATGAGTTTTGGAAACAGAAAGTTATTTTTTTAATCATCAGACAAATATTACCTGTGTGTCTTTCTGCTCCCCCACTTCTGTGGTTCTTTCTGCCTCCCTGCCCCTCTCTATACCTGATGAGCCTGATCTCCACATTGCAGGTCTTTGGCTGCCAGTATTCTGAAGAGGGGCCCTGCAGCCAGCACTCGCGATCTACTTCTACTTTTGACTGCTCCTGGCTTCTGGCTGCATCCGGGGGCCCGCAATGTGGGGATTGGGCTCGCCAGGGGGTGGGAGTGCCACAGCTGCAGGAAAGGTGTGAGGGCCAAATGAAATGGCCTGGTGGGCCAGATTTGGCCCGCGGGCCCTGTGTTTGACACATGTGAAGTAGAGATATGTGACCTTTATCCCGTGATCATGACATAGGCTAACCCTTGAGGTGTTTTCTTGCAGGAGTTTCTTAAACAGCATAAGGAAGAAGAATGAGCCCTGCAGAAACCCATAAGCAAGCTGAACAGAAGTCACTTGGCACCAATTGCTGAGATGGTTAGAAGAGAGTTGTATTCCCACTTATCCATTCTCTGGCAAAGTGATCCAATCGGGGTTTGAAGCTGGATTTAGGTTGCTTTTTTTTTTAAATTAATATGAAAACATAAGGATTCATCTTTCCCCAGTATGGGCCAAACTTTGCCCACTTCTGGTTTTTACAGCATGAGTCCAGAGTACATTAATCTTCTGAGTATCTGACCCACATCCTCAGGCTACAGGAGCTGAAAGTTATTCATTACAACAGAACCATATGAAGCCATCTACCGCTGACTCTGTTAGAATTATGGCATCCAGGTTACAGATGCAGGTGATTTTATCTGCAAAAGTGTAGCACAAATTGATCACAGTGGGCATTCAAGAGCTCTACCATCTGTCTCCTAGGCCTGTATTCAGCAGCTCCTTATTCACCTGAAGCAGGTACATTGTTATTAAGCACAAAGAGAATGACAAGAGCAAAATTGTATTTTGTTCCCTTTCTTGTCTCTGTAATTGAAAGATGTGCTATCCTCATTTTTAAAAATTATTTTCACAAGAGTTAGTGACTTACAGAACATCAGGTGTAAGTATATGTTGCCATGCATAGAAAACTTTTCACTTCAGCTTTAAATCCCTTCTTGAACAAGTCTTGACAGGAAAACCCTGTAATAATTTTGCCTTATAAGGCAAAGTTGGAAATGACTTGAAGACACACAACAATGGCTGGAATCCTGTTGGGCAATTGTGAACACATAACCTATCGTTATGCACTCAAAACTGCTATGTGTTCAGAACAGCTATGCAGCACTTACTTTAGGGTCTATGGAGGGACTGTGAAAGTCTCATAAACTCCACTTACTGGTAAGCAGCCACTGGGATCAACAGGGGCCCATTCCCCTGCCATTTGGGAAGCAGCTGCTTATTGTGCGAGCGATCTCTGGTATGAAGGGGATTTGTGACAGGCATCCTTCTTCTGCCTGTTGTGCTGGAGATTGCTCACAGAAGGGGGTGGGAACATCAGGCATCTGCTTCATGATTGACATCAAAATTCACTCCATAGCCATGTTGTTATGGCACTACATATATTCATATAGGATTCCAGTGAATGACAACAACAAGGCTGATCATTTAGATTATAGTAAGGCTCTGGGTATTATCATGTTAGACTTGGGATTGCTTACACCACAGATATTGTGCTGGAAGTCCCTGAGTTAGTTATCTACTAATCCTGGAAGAGATAGTTTGGGGGCATAATCTGCTGAGAAATTTTCCAGTGAAAGTCTTACTGAATGTGTCCCAATGTGTTACTGGAATTTTGCGCAACGTCCTTTCATTTGGTGGGCCTTGTACCAGAGACCTTCCACATGGACTGTGCTTTCGGAATATCAACAGACCATTAACTACAAAGTGGTATCAATCACTCCCCTGTATCCATGGGCCAAATTTCACTTTCCCTATGCCTATTGCCACAAAATGGTCACAAGGACTGTTTAGTGCTGGGGGAGTGTTCGCTATATGAAAGCAATATTTAAGCTCCTTGTAAGTTCCAGTAAAAGAAACAGTCTCTACATTGTAAGAATGCAGCCTTTTAATCCCCTTTCTCTAGAATGTCTCTTTCCCAAGGACTGCACGTAGATGCAAAATACATTAGCACTAATGTCAGAACTCTTACAATCCACCTGGCATTAAAGAGCTGTAAAATGTTGCCATGTGGACTTTCTGGACAATATCATTTTAGAAACAACGTGTGCTATGGAATTAATTAACAGGGGTAACATGTATAAAACATACATTTTTATTGTTTCTTATGTACCATAAAATTTGCAAGAAAGAAGGGCCTGGGAAAGCTATGCAGTCTTGCAAGGCATTGCATTGGGAAAGGCTGGATGAAAGCAGATGGAAAGTCTGAAGATGAAATGAGAACAGATGGCTAGTCTGATGGTGAAATTCAAACAATTTGGGATTTACATTGCTCAACACAGACATGTATTCATGAAGTTCTGATAAGGAGGAACTTACCAACTACTGACTTCCCTGTAAATCAGAATACATCTCTGATTCCTAGGATCTCGTTGGAGTTGCCAGGCAGTAACCTGGAGATCTCATTTCTCCTTATGAAAATTCTGCAGCAACGAAAGAAGTTGCAACTATGGCTTTCTCTGCTCTACTTTGATGCCTCCAATATGGATGCCGACCCTCTTCTTCCACCTTAAATGGCAAAATTAAAAGTCTTCTTTTGGCATAGACAGAAATGAGATGGGCAGGTGGTAGAACAGAAAGAAGCTGCACCCTTCCATAAAATACATCCCTTTGAGAAAGTGGGGAGAAAGTTAGAGAGGAGGAGACAATCAGCAACTCTCAGGCCATTTCCGCACGAGCTTAAAGAAACGGTGCAGAGCATTCACCTGGGAGCGGACTGGGTCAGACCTACTTAGTGTAATTCCGCACCTCAGCCCACTCTGGAACGACTCAAAGTGGTTGTCCAGCGTACTTTTGAAAGACTGCTTGAAACAGGTCTTTCAAAAGCATGGAACACGCACTCCATGCCCACACTCCGGTGCAGATTTGCAGGCTCGCACCAGTGCAAGTCTGCAATCTGCCGGGGGTGGGCTTTAGGCTAGTGAGCTTCAGCGGTTGGTGGAGAGTCTCAACCAACCAGAAGCTGCCATTTTCGTCCCCGGAGCAGTGTGGAGCGGCGGCCACGCACTGCTCCGGACCAGCCTGGACCCAAGTGTGAAGCCAAGAAGTCCAGTAAGTACTGGCACGGGGCAATTCCCTCGCCCCATGCGGAAATGGCCTCAGAGGTCCCTTTTGAAATGTTGCTTTTGGTAGCTCAGGTGAGGGAGGGAATCAGCTATAATCTTATGAATTGGGGACAGTATATTGGTTTACTTTTTTTTGTTCCTTTATCATGAGACAGGCCGGCTGCCATTTCAGATTGGAATCGGTAAAGAAACTATATTTACAGAGTTTCCATGCAGAGATGTAATTCTTTTCTTCTCAAGGGGAGCTGTAAGTAATTTTAGCAATTTTCTTCCTGCAAAAACTGCATAGTTTCTGAAGACTGTTTAGAATTTGACAGTTATTCTGTACAAAATTTGCTCATGTATTTCTATACAGAAAATAGTATTTCCTGAACAGGAAATAGCTTCTTATTCTTCTTTTTTTTTGCACAACCATCCCATGTGTGTTTCAGAAAAAAAAAATCTCTGTGTGTGTGTTTGTATTAAAATGTTTTTGGGGCAAAAAAATGTGCAAACCCCCTTTTTATGTAAAAAAGAAGCATGTGTATCTCTGTGCAGGATTATTTTCTGCAATACCTTGGAATGTGTAAATACCAGGGGAAACATATGAAAATAAATAGATGTTTCCTGCTACAATGGAGAGAAAAGTACAGAAATTATCTATCCTTGAATGTAAGGTTGAAACAGAATAAGATTTACATCTCTAATTTCTAACAGCCATTTAGTCTGTTTAAATTATGACATAGATGAACTTCTTGTCTTGCTTCAGTTTGTATAATTAGATAACCTGAGAAAAACTGATTCAAATGCTGAAGCTCCCTTTGCACGTGGGTGGATAACCTTCTGTATTATGGGGACTATAATAATGTTGTAGAAGATTTGATATGAGGTTTCTAATGTATATACCCTACTATGTTAAGGATTGCTTTCTCTTATACAAGCCTGCCTGGGCACCAAAGTCCTCTTTAGAGATCCTTCTGCAGCAGGAATGGTAAACCTCTTTCAGTCCACGGGCCAAATTCAGTTTCAGATAAAAGCTTGAGGGTCACATCCCAGTGGTGGGTAAAACCAAAGACAAAGGGTAGGACTAAAACTAGAGCTTAGAAATCCTTAGAGTCATTCCTGTTACTCACTGAAGTGTTTGAAAAATATTGTGTTATCATGATTGGCATCTTGTTAGTGACACGTGCATGTATATGTTTCCCTTACAGACACATATATGTCAATTTTTGGGTGCTATGGAGGGTGGTATTCCCTTCCTTCCTCTGCAGTGTCCAAAGCCCCCCTGACTGATTACAGAGACTCTGAAGGCCCCGTCCCCGCAAATCCTCATGCCCATTCCATGCCTTGTGGAGAACAGGCAGGCTTTCAGAAGCATCTAGCTATGTCCCCATACTCAGAGCGAAATTATTACTGCGGTGCTGAAACCTCTGGAGTATCCTGGTGGATCTTGGCACTGATGCCATCATTTTGTATCTGTCTCCAGGGACATAGCTAGATTCTTCTCAGGTCCTGGCTGCTTCTCATGAGACACAAAATGGCCATGCTGGGGGCGCAGGGGTTCAGGCTCTGTACAGTAAGTCTAGGGGGTTGTAGATGATTCAGTCTAGTGCAAGTCTGCCTGCAGAACTACTATGCTGTGCTGAGCCATATAGGATTGTAGCTATTAGGTGTTAAATGCAGAAAAAGAAACTCAGTTGATTATTTGTTATTTTGCTTGTTACTCTTCCATTACTTCCCAGTACTTTTTAAAGAAAAAGTAGCATAGAACAATGACATAAAACTTGAAAAATTCCTGTCAACATGCCTCTAGAAATGTCTTTTTAAATAATTTTTTTACAGTTAATAGAAAACATGCCTCATTATACCAGTTAGGTAACTTTATACAGTTGGCCCTCCACATTTGTGGCTTTCACTTTCACAGATTTGATCATTTGCAAATATTCTCAAACCCTGCACCCCCCCGCCCCGCAACTTCCGGCACTTCTCTTCAGAGGGAACCTTCCCTCTCAGCAACTCCAAACAGCCTGTGCAGCACTTTAAAAATCGACCTCTGGTCCTCCTCCTCCTCTTCCACCAGCTGCTACCTGGCCAACTAAGGATGGTTTACAGCCCAATTTCTCAGTACCACAAATCTTCTCCTAGTGCCCCTTCACCCAAGAAGGGAGAAGGATCAGAGAGAGGATGTATAGGGTCACCATGCTGAACCACCCCTTTCCTTTCCTTGACCTGTTTTGGACCCTGGGTGCCCCCTCTCCCCACCATACCTTGGAGTTTTCCCCACAGAAACACACACACATTTTGATATTTGTGATTTTTCCACTTTTGTGAAGCTCCTGAGCCCCTAACCCTAGAGAATATGGAGAGTCAACTGTACTTGCTTGCTATATTACTTTTGAAACATGGTCCCACAGCAAAGTTATGAGACTCTCCCCCAGGAATCATCAGAGATAATTACATAATTTGTAATTTTTTACTTCCTATCTGTGACCAAAAGTACTAGCATGTTTTAAATTAAAGTTTTTGCTGTCAGTGACAAAACCTTAGGAAAGACATTTCAACAATTTAGAATGGGAAAAATCTGTGACGAACCCTGTGGGGTGGCATAGAAACCAATGGAATTTAAATGGTACAGATTGGTTGTTGAATATGGAAGCCAGGCTAGCCAGAAGGAGAGGCTAGATGGAGGGAGTAAATCTAACTGAAAAATAACTGAAACAGAGTTTTAAGGGGGAGAGTGTTATAAAGAGATCCATCTGAGGTTGTGATGAGATAGAGAAGGGGAGTGTGAGAGAGAGTGGAAAGTTGAGGAAGTGTTTGCTGGGTTTAGAGCTAAAAGTGTGTTGATGTTTAGTAACGTTTAATTTGCCAGCTACCTATTCCTTTTTCAGTTTGTTCAATGAAGACTTTGTTATACTTTTGTAAACAGCAGTCTCAATAAAATGCCTCCTTGATCTAGATTGGTTATACATGCTACCACCAGTGAACCACTCATTGGGACAAACTAAAGCCCACTTTGCCCTATATCTACCAGCGTGTGGATTTAGGGACAGCAGTAGAGGGAGATAAACTGGGAGGAGGGAGCCAGCGTGGGACAAAAATATAGAAGGGTGTTGCTTCTCTAGGAAGGGAGAATTCAATGCACTTGATTTGTCATAGCCCTGGTTTGGCTGAATCTCCTGGTTTTGACAAAATCCTTTATAAAAGCTGGAAATGGCAACATAGTTGGCCATGAGGAGCAGGATGTGTTCGCCTGGGAAAGCACAGAGACCAAATACGTCTTGGGACCAGATGCTCTCCTTTCTCTTTTCTCTAGGTTCACCTGACTGCAAAGGGAAAGTGATCTGGTAGCTGAGGACCAGAAAAAGCTCTTTTTGGTCATAGCACCCTATCTTCAAAACCCTTTCCTCACAAGAAGGCTTATTTGGCCTTGATCTTGTGGTCTTTTCTGCTCCAGCCAAAGATCTTGTTATTTTTCTAGCCGATTTAAAATATCATGTGAATCAGTTTTTTGATTTTTTTTTAAAAAATATGTTATCTCACTTTTATTGCTTCTACTGTTTTAACTTGATTGATTTTAATATTTTCTGAAGCCTTTCATTGTACTAGATTCTAGATTCCTAGTCTCCAGTGTAAGGCCCCGCTTTGGGGGTCCCTGATATTAGTATGGTTTGGATGGGCACCATACCTAATTGGCATCATATGTAATTGGCAACACATTTTATTGGCTTTGATATCAAAATTCAAGCCTGAGAGGTAAGGAGAGGTCAAACCAAGCGAGTGAAAGTATTTGACTGTAAAGGATAGGTCAATTTGAAACTTCCTCCAGGTAAGACTGAGTCATTTGTCAGGCAAATATACACCATTCCTGTGGATAATAGGCTTAAATAGAAGCTGGAATTTTCCAGGGAATCCAACTGTGAGGAGCCCACCAGGACACTGATTGACAGATATCCATCCCTTGTACACCTGGATTCTTTCCTCTTTCCTCACAGCACCCACAATAGACAGCTATTACAACATCCATCATGTCTTTGTCAATCAAAGCACTAAGCCTATCAACAGGTGAAAGACTCATTGTCCACAACAGGTTCCCTTTGTCTTGCATCTGGAACCTTCACTGCCACAAGCCATTTTCAGGGTACAAATACTTCTGACTTCAAGATGCCCAGTGCAGTCTCTCAAAGGTCTACCCATCACTCTGTCCATCTGCCTTCTGAATGAGAACTGTCCTTAGGTCCTACCTAAGCCAAAACACATTTCTGCTCTGTACAAGGGATGGAAAAATGACAAGATCTGGACTGGTAATTATAAATTCCCCCAAACCCCTCAACCTCTCTATAACTTTTCCTCCCTTTCTCTTTCAGCTAGCTCTTGTGCAAATATGTGATTGTGTGTATCTTGTCTGCATGCATGAGTGATTTCCCCTCAATAAAACACATTTTTAGCTTATTTCTGAATCTCTGGCTGATTCTTTCCCTGCGTGTGCCTGTAAACGCTGGTAGGAAAGATCTCGCTATGTTGCCCCCGTCTCTCAAGCCTCCTCTTTGAGCTAATTCATTCCCTGCCTTTGCAAGGAGGCACTGGCATCACAGGGTGGTCCTTGTGGCACCTATGTTTTGGGGTAATCCCAGATGGATTCTTTTTAACTATTTTATCTGTGACCTCTCTTCTTGGTTACTACCATTTTTATTAGATTGCCTTTAATAGATTGCATTTCTCTTCTCTTCTTTTCTTTGTTAGACACTTTTCATATCTTTTTCTAAATGTTATTTGTGGACCATCTCAAAAGAAGAAATACTAAACTTAATAATTTAAACACAAACGTAAGATGATATCCAAACTTGGTTCTCTGGCTGCTTAGGACACCTTCCATCAGCAGAACTTGGGGTCTCCCAGAACAAATGTAATGAAAGCCAAGATGCTGCTAGGAAGGACATTTGATGCTTAATTAAGTACACTAAATAATATTCTCTGTCTGTCCCAATTTGGCAGAGACAGTCCTGATTAATCCTCTATCATCTTGCTTTTCAGTTGCTTTAAAAATGTCCCAGTTTCTCTCTTCTCCTCTCACTTTCCCCTTATTCTCAGTTTACTTCCGTTTCAGCAAACTGAGTTCAAAATGCAAAGGTAGTTTTTACTCAGTTAACCCAACGGGGGGAGGGGAGGAGAGGAGCTGGTGGAGTCTTGCCCTTCCTAGAAGGCATTCTCTCCTCATTTGTGTGTTCTTCCTCATTAATAACCACACTCTGATGTTGATGTTTCTTTGCCACATTTGCCCTGGTTTTCATCTGTGATATGTTGGAAGGTATGGAAGCTGGGAAAGCAACTTTTTTGGACTATAGCTGTCTGAATTTATAAAGCTGGCTGGGAATTTCTGGCAGCTGTTGTCCAATAATATAACTTTGCTCTGTGTAACTAGTGATTGGGATCATCTAGGTATTTCAGTGTAGGCCCCAGACATCCCAGACTTAGGAAAGGAAAAAGCTATTGTTCTGGCTTACAACCTTTCCAACCCTCTCCTTGCCTGCAGCTGTAAGCACAGACTTTAAATCCAAGGTAATTCAGTAGGTTTATTTCATTACGACTTAAATTGTTTACGATGCTTTATGAAACACCCATTTTGGTGTCCACAAAAATGGAATGCTGTATTTATGAGGCGCAACACATATGAGAGGTAGTATAATTTTAGTACTTCAGAGTTACGGTATGCCAAAAACGTATTACTTTTGCCATTAGGGAACTGTTATGGTAAGCAAAAGAAAGATTGGAAACACTCAAAACTAGAAGGCCCTAATAGCAAAGTAAAGTTTAACAGTGCATTGTTCTCTGGTGGTCCAGCAAAAACGTGTACGGCTGTCCATTCATTCAACAACTCCCATTTGCTGAAATAGTTCCTTATGGAAAGCTGCTCAGAAATCAAATTTGCAATACATACCTTTGTATAAGGGACTATGGGTTCATCCAGAAAGGAAGTATTGAGACTTTGCCATTCTTTTTCTTTTTATCTGGCTATCCAAATTTGCATCCCAACTCTTTCATCCCTATCCCTTGTGTTCTTCCTCCTCTCACTGATCACATGTCACATCTACACTCATGTAATGTTTCTTGAAATTGATTTTCACAAATTTCCACTTAGCCTTCTTTATTATTATTCAGAAGTTACAACCAAAGTGCTAAAGTGCTTTAGCAATACTAAACTAGTTAAGTGTGTTTTGTTTTAGTGTTGACATTCCTCTTTGCCTTATTTGATCTCGTTGCATCTATGACCCTGAAACAATTGTGGTGTTTTACTGGTGGTGGTCGTCTTATCTAGTTTTAAAACAATACAACTAGACAGTCAAGTAGCCCTATGTTACATTTTGGAAAATACTGGGTTAATTTAAGGTGACCTGGGAAGTAAGAAGGAAAAGTCCTTGAAAATTCCCAGGAGGTCCCAGGAAATATTTTGGGATGAAGAAAATGTCATGTGGATCTCCAGAATAAAATTGGTTTGTACAGGAATGAAACTAAGGGCTTTCAGAGAATTTGCTTCTCATCTGGAGGGGCTGTATAATTCTTCTTGAGGCTATCCCAAACATTTTGGTGCTTGAATTAGCAACTGGTGCCACTCCCCATGTTGAGGTATCAATTTTGGCATCTGACAATTTTTGCTACTTGAAACAGTAATTCCTTCAAGCACATCTCTGAGAGTAAAATCAAATAACTAGTTTTTGGTGGCTCTTTCATGGCATCCCACATCAACTGCCTGAGGAGGCCACTTCACTATGTAGGGATGTGTAAATCAGTGAGTTTCATTTTTGTTGCATTTCTCAACATCTCATCACCATTTTTGTCAGTTCTAAATTTTGTGTTGGGTTGCAAATCTTTTCCTTCTCCTTCCTATAGAGAAATTCGTGGACATTTTGGTATGTGCTTTTCGTATTATGTGCATTTTTGCACATTTTTCTTGATGTACACATTGTTCTCCCATTAATAAATGATGGTTGTGCAACATTTTTGAACAGGTACATTTTGAAAGCCAGTATGGTGTAGTGGTTTGAACATTGGAATACAACCCAAGGTTAGATTCCTATTCAGCCATGGAAACCCACTGGGTGACCCGGGGTGTGTTGCACACTCTCGGTCTCCAGAAAACCCTACGGTGGGTTCACCTTTGTTTTTGTTGTGTGCCTTCAAGTTGTTTCTGACTCATGGCAACCCTAAGGTGACCTTATCACTGGGTTTTCTGGGGCTGAGTGTGGGTGATGTGCCTAAGGTCACGTTTCCATGGCTGACTGGGTAGTCAAACTCTGGTTTCCAGGGTCATAGTGCAACGCTCAAACCACTGCACCACACTGGGTTGCCTTAGGGTTTCCATAACTTAGAAATGACTTGAAGGCACACAGCAGCAACAACACAGAAAATGAACCCTCTCTCCTGAATCTGATGCTTACAGTTTTTTTCCCCTAATGACAGGAAATGCAAAAAACATTCATGCTTTTGTTAATAGCCTCACAGGTCACTAAGTGAAGAATTAAAAAAAAACACAACTTTTTTTTTAAAACCCCAGATAATATGTACTTCCTTTAAATCCCAAATTCTCAGAACAGCCATACCTGTTTGTTCCCAATATTGGTGATTAAAGGAATATCACCGCAACTGATGTGAGAGATGTTTGCTATTTATGGAGACTCCACTAGAAAGCCTTCCATACTTGATTCGCCCTCCTCTGGGGGCCCCTATGTAGTAAAGGATGCCCATGGGAGCAGGAATCCAAGAATATCTGCAGAGCCTTGAATTCCTCAACCGTGTGCTATAGAAATAATGTTGCCAAGACCAACAAGGGGAAAAAAATGACAAGGGAAGGAAGTTTGGAAAGTCTTTCAGTCTCCTCCTTTGGAGGGGAATGGGGGGGGCACTTGTTTTTCTTAAGGGAACCCTGGTTTCTTTAGTCTACTCCATATCTTTTGCCCAGACTTATGTTGAAAACAATCACCTGACCACTTAATCTGCATTAGGCCACTCTAGGCTGCACTGAATAGAGTTGACTGAGCATTAATTTCAATATCTTTTTGATGAGGACTTCCCCCAGCTATGCAGATGTCTTCATAAACAGGGTGGCAAACACTTTTAAAAAAGAAACAAATACAAAAGACATTGAAACTGACAGATGTTTCCTACCCTGGAACTTAAGAAGGATGCAATCACAGTGCTAAAGTGATGCATGCCACCGAGGATGTCAGTGTCATTCTTGCCAAAAATAGATTTATTCCCATGTTCTTGCTTTGATCATGTAAAGCTGATACAGAAATATAACAAATACCAGAGAAGTCCCAGGGCAGTCTTGGGATTACTCTCAGTGCTGGTACGATGCCATGTATACACTTTGTGCAGGTTTTCCTCTCCTCTGATACAGTGAAGAATTCATGACAATGTGTAAGATGCAATGGTAACTCTATAACATGCTTAGTATCACAGCAAGCAAACAAATACAAAGAATGTGACTGACCTCATTTAAAAAAAAACAACCCACAACAATCCTGTCACCAGACATGAATAGTTCTTTTCTTTCCCTCCTGGAGAAACGTAATAATGGTGAGATTTGTAAGAAAGGAAAAGAAAAGCTAGGTTAATAGCATACTGGTGATGACAGATGGCAGCTGGTAGGGTTCCCTGAAAGAGAAATAATGCACCCTGACACAGCTCTGATGCAGCCCCAGAAGAATTTATCCCAGAAATATTGGGACCACACATGTGCTGTGATTACACTTAAGTTAAATTCCTTTCTCTGTCTGCCTGTTTCAAATGCTCTAGTGTTTCCATTTCATTCTCTATGTGATAGTTCTTCCTGCCATTCTCCCACTCCATGATTCTTGGGGATTGTTCTATTTTACATTTTGTTGTACTTTAATTCTCCTGTTTAATATCACATTAAAATTCTTGTGTTTTCCAAAAAATGGAATCCTCTGCATGGTCACTCCAAAATGTGGAGAGATCTGGTTCATCTAGCCCTGAAGTCTAGCTTTCCTATTGCTGTTTTCCTATTGCTGTGGAGAATTCTGTGGAATAAGAGAGGTTTTGATCTACACATACGCATGTTCACACTGACACTGTGGTAAAGCAAGCAAGCGATCTTAGCAGGCAAGGAGAGAGGATTTAACCCTCCCCATTCTTCCATGCTGAGATTAGTATATCTGTGAGTTTGTGGTCAGAATCCTGTTGGGACAGTATGGTAGAGTAAAAATATTTGCTAGCACAAGTTGTGCTTTTTCAGAGGATGTGCAACTCCTTGGTGCCTGAGTGTGTGAATGTGAGATCAAGCACTACTACAGTGATATATATTACACTACACTAAAATGTGTAGGATCTTGGCCTAAGGATACACATGTGTGTCTGTATGAACACATGTGTACATATGCAGCCCTTCAAACTGATGTGCTTTCTGGATCAAAAGCATTTCATATCCTTACCATTAGTTTAATTTATTGTTATCGTTATGTCACCATGAAGGTGTCATTTGAATTTTTCCACCAAGAGACCGAAAAGTCTCTTACTGTCTATGTTCTAATGGTATAGCCATAACCCCTAGGCTGACTTACTGGAAGGATTCCACTAGTGTTGTGGGATATTTTGTTAGGCTTCACATGTACAAAGCTGGCATTTGTTGGTGTTCCCACTAAAAACAGCCAACAATAATTGTCAAAACAGTTCATTGCAAGTTCATTGATAGCTGATGGGAAGTGTGAGAGATAGTGTTGGATCCCTCAAGCAGAGTAATCAAGTTGGCAAGGCAGAAGCTGAACAACCAGCCCCACATCCACACATACCTACACAGGGTCTAGCAGAGAAAGAGCAGCTTGGTCTTCTTTGTAAAACATATAAATAGCCTTACTTACAAATTACTTGAAAATAATCAGATGTGTGGTCTAAGGAAGAAGAGAGAAGAAATGGAGAAAAACAAAGCTGCAGGTTAGAATAATGCAGGAATACACTGGATGTAGTAAAAAAAAGCAAACAGACTGTCACCAAACAGGTAAGCTAGTGAACACAGGTTTGTACTGTGGCTTCTCGGATCAAACCTGCTATGTCCAACCAGATGTCTGATAAGTGCAGTTAACATCCTCCTGCTCATATTTCCCAGCAAATGCTACTGAGTGAGTAGGGCAGGGAAAATACATCCATCATAACTGGTAGCCATCGATACCCAATTTCTTTAGGAATTTGTGTAATTCCCTTTAAAAGCTCCAAGTTAATGCCACTCATTACATCTTGTATTTAACAAACTCTACACTCTAAATAAGTTCTGTGTAAAGAAAGATTTCATAATAGGTACCTTGAATGTCCTGCTACTCAGTTTTCTTAGATTACAATGGGGAGAAAATTTGGCTAGATCCAAAGCCTTTTCTTTCCTTGTGGATTGCTATAGAGAGAGCAACGCTGCCTGCCTACAGAAGCCCTCTCTTCCTAGAGACACTTCAGGAGCTGGTCCCAGAAAGTTTATATACCATGGACTTCAGTGAAGTTGGAGGGAGGACAGAGAACAGTGAGAAGAAAACCTGTTGAAAAATTGTATCCGACCTCCAGCCCTGGGTGTTTGTATTACAAAAGGGTTTTGGATCAAATTGTGGTTTTGCAGCAAGTCTTCCCTGATGCACATTAAAATAGCTGTCCCCAGATATGAATCCTCACAGTGATACCCAGTCTCTGTGTTGTCCGCTGTTGCAAAGTGTGATCAGATGCTGACAAAGCAGCTTGTGGTTGCTACTAGTGGTACGCTTTCAGAGAAAACCTTTGGGCACAGTCTAGTGCAGTGGTTCTCAACCTGTGGGTCCCCAGATGTTTGTGGACTTCAGCTCCCAGAAGCCCTGAGCATTGACCATAGTGGCTCAGGCTTCTGGGAGCTGAAGTCCACGAACATCTGGGGACCCACAGGTTGAGAACCACTGGTCTAGTGAAAGACAGCACTTTTAAAGTCCCTCTAATTTTAAGTCTCTCTAATTTTAAAGTTAGTTTCTGAAATCTTTGGCCAAATCACATTGCATTTTTTTAAATAAAAAAGTATCATTATTATGTTTTGAACATTTCTAACCCACTTTTTAAATATCAAGGCATTGGTCAAAGGAATGGATTCACCAAATCCATATTTGGATTGATAACTTTTTCTTCTGTTACAACCAACCAGGGACATTGGTTCAGGACTCAAATGCACATGAGTTGCCATCTTTTTTATTTTGGTCACCCTGGTAGGCATTCTAAAATGGACCTTTAAAACAGTGGGCCTGATTCTATTGTTAGTCTTAACTAAAGGAAAGCCAATGAATCAGTGGAATTTACGTACAAGTTGACTCACTATTCAACAATTGATTCAGTGGGTCTACTCTATTTGGGGCTAACTAAAAGGATTCCTGCTACTATCTTAAAAAACAGCAAACCCAAAACAGATAAGGTTGATGATTTGGGAAGTTACTGTTTTGGACTATACAATCCCTCGGCTATCATGGTCACTGGAATTTTTGGAGTTGTAATTTGAAAAAGAAACTTTTCTAGATTCTGAGGTATTGTACAAAAGTTGCTGTGGGAGCTGAAAAGAGATCAATGAAGGCTGCCTTGATTGCCATTGCAATACTGCCCGGGGTTTATAGTCCAAAACAGCTTGAAGATGCCAGGTTGAAGAAGGTTACCATATACTTTAGCAATTGGACTGAAAGGTCATTTCCGTACTTCATGTTATAGTGTTATTATTCCACCTTGGAAACTATGGAATCCTGGGGTTTGCAGTTTAGGGAGGGGCATTTAGAATTGTCAGTCAGAGAACTCTTTGGCCTCAGTAAACAACAAATCCCAGAATTCCACAGGATGTTGAAAGTGGAATAATAGCACTATAACAGTGTAGTGTGGAAATGGTCAAAGTTTCCTCAGCCCAGCTCAGTGACAGAACAACATGATCCATTGCACATGAGTGAAGGAAACTAGCTTAGTGGGCCTAAAACAGGCTTCATGGTCTACATAGCATTATCCAGTCCTTTTTTCTTGGTCTTCTGCCATCTGAGGTGACTGCCCCATTATGCCTAATGGTTGGCTTGTGACTTTACTTAACACTTTCATTCAAATGATTTGAAGATTGTCTCCTGGTTCTTAATAGATACACAAGAAGCTGGCCTTTAGGAGGTCAGACTCGCCCTGCTAGTTTAGTACCCACTGCAAGGGAATGTAATGGGTGGCCCTTCAAGTGCTTTGAAGTACAACCTTCCTCAGTCCAACCCCTCATGGGTAATGGTCAGGAATGATGAGAGTTTAACTTAGAATTCCTGAAGGGAACCAGTTTGCCATTCACAATGTCTTTTGATTAGTTGCAGTTCTCCTGAGTCCCCAGCACAGGTCTGGATTCGGGTTCATTAGTACTTGGATGAAAGACTGCCAACAAATATCAGGTGCTGTAGGTTGTATTTCAGATGAAGGAACTGGCAAAACCATCTCTGAGAATTCTCCGACAAAGAAAACCCTATGAGATTCATGAGGTTGCCCTAAGTTGACAGGCAACTTGAAAGCATATAGGTGCACACAACTTGTTTCTAATGAAATATGGGTCTTGTTCTTCCAATGTGCTTACAAAAACTCTCCTCACAAGATACTGGCAAGCTGATATATTGGATGTGGGAACAAGAGAGGAAGAACCTCTCCTCTCATTTCCCACATAGTAAGCATGGATGATAATTCTATCACCCACATCAACTAACACTGTTGTTTTATACTGTCATATTTTGAAGTGGGGAGGAAAAGGTGGGGGAGAGAGAATGAGAGAGAGAGAGAGAGATCAACACCAACACACAATGTGATGATTAATAAGCCAGACACAAATATTTGGATGGCTTTTAACATGAACATCTGCTTTGCTTCAGAAAAACACTATATTGAAGTTGACAGAGGAGTGAAAACACATTCTTTAATAATTTGCACATATCACACACTATCTAGCTTTAATATGACCTTCTGATGCATCCTGACTCAAATATTAGGAGCACGTGAGCAACTTCTGATCGCTCCAGAACATGTGTCAGTAGCTTTCTGTCCTAATTGAGGCCCTGCTCAGTGAGATGAGCTGGGGTACAGAGAAAAGAATTCCTCCCCATTGCAATCTATATGACACAGTTATGGCCAAGGCCACAGTAGCATGATTAGGGCCCTGAAACATTTCCAAAAATAGTATCCTGCATGTGCACATGTGTGAATTGTTCTGTTGGAGAGCAATGGTTTGTTGGGTGCCAGCCCGGGGGGAGCCCTCCCTGTGACCAGAGGCAGCCCTTTTGAGGTCTCAGGAAACAGATATGTTCCCCTTGCCTGTGTCCCAGCTGATATGATCAAGGCTTGAGTCTAAGAGGTAGAAACACCAGCGCATCTGCTGCCTCTTTGTTCATGTTACACCTAGGAAATGTGCTGGGATGGGCTCTAAATGCTACCAACACAACCACAGGCATTGGCTGTATAGTCTCTGTTTCTTGCAAGATACATTCCTCCTCGGCCTCTGATCTCTCATCTTTCACACCAAGAGCATTTCTCTCTTCATAGCATCGTACAAGAAGAAGTGTATGGATATGGATGTGTATAGTGCCAGGAATCGTATGGGCGCTGGAGCATGTGCTCCAAATGCACCATTGATACTCCAACCCTATGGAAGTTTGATGCCACTTGAATTGCTATAGTTTCACCTGACAGAATCCTAGGATCTGCAGTTTCTGAGATACTTGGAATTATCTCCTAGAGAGATCTAGTGCTGCAGTTCATGTGAATGGGCCAGAGCCCTGTAACAGAGAATTCTAAGGAACTTGTTTTTGTTGTTGTTGTCTTGTGCCTTCACATCATTTCTGACTTATGGTGACCCTAAGGCAAACCTATTCCAAGGTTTTCTTGGCATGATTTCTTCAGAGCGGGTTTCCTTTGCCTTCCTCTGAAGCTGAGAGAGTGTAACTTACCCAAAGTTACCCAGTGGCTGAGCAGGGATTTGAACCCTTGGTCTCCACAGTCCTAGTCCAACACTCAAACCACTATGATATACTGGCTCTCTCTAAGGAATTTGTAAAACTATAAATTCCAGGATTCTCTGAGATGGAGCCATTGTATTTAAAGTGGGATTAAACTATTGTAACTGTGTGCTTCAGATAAACTCAGTGTAGTCCTGAATGCATATAAAGAGCCCTTTCATCCATAGAAGACAGACCTTGGATCAAAACTACAGTCTTTCCTGAAGGATAGAGAATCCTCTGTCTGTGGTAGACCACTACATAATTTGGAACTTTGATTTGCTGCTGTTCAAAACCATAGAAAGAACACACACACAGAGAAGAATCTCTTCCCTTCAGAAAGTTGCCTTACATATGTGGAATATATGGGCCTCAATCCAATATTACCTTAGCATAGCATAAATACTCCATGTGGAGATATACTTCAGGAGTGCTATGCAATTCTCATGCAGAATAGCAACATTGTGCAACACATGTCAATGACTAGGTGCCATTGAACAGTGCACAACCACAATTCAAAGTATAGGATGGCAACAACATGCACAAGACACAACTTGCAAAGAAAAGGCACAGTTGAACTTTGTGCCTGTGCAATTCCACTTCCCCTATCAGCAGAATACAGCTGTTGTATAATGGTGACCTTTTTGTCCTGCATGCATTGCATGACTTATGCATGTGTATGTTCCAAACAGAACTCTGGTCATTGTGATAGAGGAAGGTGGCAGCAGATACCTCCTTGCACATTTACACAGTTTAAGAATGCTTGAAGATACATACCTGTCTCCCATAGACATGGCCTCTGCATATTGTAATGTTACTAGAGGCCAAATTTCTGCCCTTGGAATCCTCTAGCTCGAGCTGCATAAGTGGCCAAAAATCCCTGCATGAACCCATTAGAGCCTTAAAATCATCTGGACAGGTGCATTTGGTGGCAGCAAGGGAGAGGGCCTTTTTGATGGCTGGTCCCAGACTTTGGAACACTCCCTTCCCACTGAGGCCAGGATGGCCCCATCCTTACTTTCCTTCTGATGGCAGGTTAAAACATTTTTGTGGCCATCGGGCTTTTATGAATTGATAGGTTCAGGCCTTTTAATGATGTACAACTCTGTTTTAATGCTGGTATTATTTTTAATGTATTTAATGTTTTAACATTTAATATTTTAACTCTATAAATTGTTTAGTTGTTTTTTTAATTTTATAGCTATACTTTTACGTATGCTTTAACTTGTACTGTTTTAATGTTAGCTGCCTTGAGTCCCACTGTTGGGATAAAACAAAGTTAAATAAATAAATAAATAAATAAATCCCTCAATATGACCAAACCTACTGTCTCCCCTTCTGGTCTCTTCCTTTCTGGTTTTGAAAAATGGCCCCCTTTTTTAAAAAAGAGTTAAACAATGAAGGGGAATGCTGCACCTGGTTTAAAAGGCGAGTTGCTGATTGTGGAGACAGAAAATCAACCCTTTTATTTGGTTAGAAAAATGATAGTTGGGGGAGTCTGGCAGAGTTGAGGGCCACAAAAGAAAAAAAAGAGCTGGGGAGTATGCTTCTAGTGAGAAGATAACAGTGTAAGATTTCATTGAAACCTTCCTCTAAGAGTGCAATCCTATGCATATTTATCCAAATGTAAGCACTATGGAGTTAACCAATAAATGACCTCCTTTGTAAGAGAAACACTTTCCAAATGATCTCCCACTGGGAGAACAACAGGAATGATGTCATGTGATAAGTCCCAGCCAAACATGCTATAATCCTGCTGTAAATCTGATTTATCTGCCTCATTTAATAAAACCCTTAGTCCATTTTGCCTACTTTTTGATCTAGAGAGCTTCTTGTCCAGGAATCAGACCCCTCTTATAACAATAATCTACCTGCCTGTTTGTCTACCTGCCTCCATCTAGTTTCATCATCATCATCATCATCGTCATCATCATCATCATCACATCATCTGACAGAGATAAAGTAAGCTTGTTTACTGCTACTCCAAGGACTAGAACATGAACCAGTGGATTCAAAGTACAAGAAAAGAGATTCTACCTAAACATTAGTAAGCACTTCTTTACTATAACAACTGACTGAAAGTGTAATAGCCTGCCTTAGGGAGTGGTGAACTCTCTTTTCGAGATCCTGAGAGGTTGGATTGGCATCATTCAGGAGAGCTTTAATTGTGTATTCCTGCCTGCCAAGGGGTTGGACTAGATGACCTTTGAAGCCCTTTCCAAGTCCAAGATTCTATGTTCTATGAACTGGCAAATAATTTAAAATTACATAATAATTTTAGTTATTTTTGAACATTGAGAAAGAAAACAGTTCCTTTTCATACTTTGTAACTAATTGTAACTAATTACTTTTGGGTGTCTAAGCTTTATCTGTAATTACTTTAAAGGTAACTTTCCAGGCTCTGATTAAGAGTTTGAAAGCTTAATTTTTGGCATTTTGGTTGGTGTTAATAAAGACATTGCACAACCATGGTTTCAAATATTTTCTTTTAGGTTTTTTTTTAAACATTGTGGTTTTATTTATTGTATACCAGTTTGTAATGTACATACATAAATAAATAACCTGACAAATTTGTGGGGAGGAAGGTCCTCAGTTTAGGCAGTGATGCTGTGGGCTGCCTTGGGTCCCATACTGGGAAGTGAGCTACTAATTAATCAAATAAATAATATGTTAATAAAACTAGATATAACACTAGGGTTTCCATCCCCCAGTTTGGCCAGGTTTTTCCTGGATTCTAGGAGTGCCATCTGGAACCCATTTAGACCATTATCTGGTTCAGATGTCAGAATTTCATTTTTTTTAAAGTAAGTCTCTAGCTCTTGTAAGAAAAACAATATGGGTGAAAATGCATAATCACTCCTCCATCCAATTGTTTTATAGGAAACAAATCAATTCCTGCCTTTGAGGCAGGAGAAGAAATGAAGGAATCAGAAGGAAGGGAAAGTGAGAAGTGACAGTGGTGGAATGAGAGAAGCAAGGGAGTTATACATTGTGAGGTGAGGTGAGAGTTTAGGAGGGAAGGGTGAGAGAACAATGCAAGTGCTACAGGTAGAGATACATTGTGAAGGTGCGAGGTGAAGGATGGAGCAGGAGGGAAGCGAGAGTGAAAAAGGAAAGCAGCAAAGCATGACAAGCAAGTGGGTAATGTGAGATGAGGTTGTAGGAGGCGAGGGAGAGTAGTGCAAGCAATGGAGTTCAGGACATCAGAGAGGAATTCACTGCAAGACAAAGATAAAGACAAAGGCTTCCTTCTGTATTTAGCACTTTGGAAACAGGAGCCTAAATCCAATAGCTTGTCCCAGGATTGCACTAGGCCCACTGAATCACTGGGATTTACATGAGCTTACTCTAGTTAGAGAGAGCCAGCATGGTGTAGTGGTTTGAGCATTGAATGACAACCCTGGAGACCAGGGTTCAATTCCTCTCTTAGCCATGGAAATCCACTGGGGGACCTTGGGTGCATAATACAGTCTCAGCCCCAGAAAACCTGTGATAGGTTCACCTTAAGGTTGCCATAAATCAGAAGTGAGTTGAAGGCATACAACAACTCTAGCGCTGGAATAGTACCGGAATTCAGGAATAGTACTGACGTTTTGGCAGAAGCACTATAATTGTTCCATTTATGGTCTCATCAACAGTGACAGGCCATGATATTAAGTTCAAGAATGGTGTCCTTTTTTCCTATTAGCATTACCCTAAGACAGGGTTTCTCAACCAGGGTTCCCTGGAACCTTAAGGTTCTGTGATAGGTCACTAGGGGTTTTGCATGAGATTGTGATTTTAAAACACAGAATATTCAGCACTAATAGAATCATAGAACTGGAAGAGACCACATGGGCCATCCAGTCCATCTCCCTGCTATGCAGGAACCCATATCAAAGCACTCCCAACAGATGGCAATTCAGCCTCTGTTTAAAAATCTCCAAAGAAGGAGACTCCACCACACTCCGAGGCAGCAAATGCCAGACAGCTCTGACCATCAGAAAGTTCTTCCTGAGGTTCAGGTGGAATCTCCTTTCCTGCAGCTTGAATCCATTGCTCCTTATCCTAGTCTCTGGAGCAGCAGCAAACAAGCCGCTCCCTCCTCAACATGACATCCCTTCAAATATTTAAACATGGGTATCACATCCCCTCTTAACTTTCTCTTCTGCAGAGTAAACATACCCAGCTCCCTAAGCTGCTTCTCAGAGGGCGTGGCTTCCAGACTCTTCACCATTTTGGTCACCGTCCTCTGGACATACTCCAGCTTGTTGATATCCTTCTTGAATTGAGGTGCCCAGAACTGGACACAATATTCTAGATGAGGTCTAACATTCAGCTCTAAATATAATAAATTTTTTATGCAGGGGTTACTTATGATCTGGATGTAAAAGATTATTCAGCTCTAAATATAATAATTATTTTGCAGGAGTTCCCTGTGATTTGAAAATTATTTCTGGGGTAAAAAGTTGAGAAAGGCTGGAGCTACTTGCTTCAGTCAGTAACCTACCACAGTATTTAAGGGAGAATTTAATATGGCTGTAATTACATTATTTTCAATGAGAAGACAGTGTAAACAGCCACTGAAACTTCTACCTAACACTGCATTCCTTTACAAAATTACCCCAAAGTAAGTTATGCTGAGTGCCTTGGGGCATACTTATGTGTCAGTCTGCTCAGGACTGTGCTCCTTGGCATTTTTTTCTTGTTTCTGTGTCATTGCTCGCTTTCTAAGATGCAGTAGCCCTGCTTGTAAGTGTGACCCACATTATCATTATATAATGGGATGAAATGAAGGGTAATTGAGGCTGATCGCCAGGGCAAAAATGTCCAACAATGAAGTCTATTTGAATTATGGAATAATCCCCTTAGGGAAAGCAATGAAAGCCTCATCACTTGAACATTTTAAGTTGTTCTGGATAAATTATGATAAAGTGGGAAGAGACAGGAATGGACTAAATGATGTATATATTTATATTTTGCCCATAAAGACAGAAAACCTTTAAAGTATTTCCCCCTCCCCCACACCCTGGTTGTTTAAGAATTTTCTGATTTTTTTTTCCTGGTCTGCACTAAGTTGATGCTGTAATTAAATGTTGTTAAGTCCTGGAGATCATTAGCATTCCCGGGGCTCTCCTGCATGCTTTGTTTATGCAACATGGAATCGAGAAACATTTCTTTCAGCCTTTATGAAATACTGGCAGTGTCAGCTCCCATAACCATCAGACTGTCAATTATTTGACAAAATGTGCTGATTATTGTAGCTGTGCTGCAATTGGTCTCCATGCCAGCATACTATTAGCGTGTAGCCTTTTCTGTTAGGAGGACAAAGAAGGTGCCCCTGCAGTCTCCTGGGGTATTGCGACATGACATACTCAAAAGTTTCTGGGCTTGTTATACTATTTACGAATCTGCTTAATATTGAGAAATATGGCTGCTTCTTCTTTGATCTTCAGAGATAGGCTGCAAAATTGACGCAGAGTCTTGCAATTTGTTGGGCTAACTTCTGTGGTTTCTTGAAGTATTTGCTTCGCTGTTAACTTGCTCAGCACGCACATTCAGATTTTCTTTATTTAAAAAAAAACCCTGCTTTCGATCTCTGCACTTCTTTTGTGCTTTTGATCCCTGCATCAAGAAGGGCTTTGCAAGGCTCATATGATTATGTACTATTTCCCTTAGACAAGTTATCTCCTTATAAAGAAAGACTTAAACAGTTTGGTCTTTGTAGCTTAGCAGAAAAGATGGTTAGAAGAGAACATGATAGAGGTTTATAAGATTTATGTGGCAGGAACAGAATGAATGAAGGAAATATTCACATTTAAAATACATCTACAGTGGCTCTTAACCTGGGATCTGGCGACCCCTGGGTGTCTGCAGAGCCTTCACATGGGGTCGCTCCATGAAGCCCTGCTGCTGGATACCAATAGCTGGATACCAATAGCAGCAGCAGCAGCAACAACAACAACAGGGATTTGCCCAAAGTCACCAAGTATCTGAGTGGGGATTTGAATCCTAGTCTCCAGAAGCCTTTAATAAATAAATAAATATTTGAATATTTAAATCTAAATTAAATATTTCAATCTTGAGATAAGCCTTGGAGATCCCTGGCAACAAGTTATATTTACAGGGTGTCCCCGGTAAAGAAAAAGTTAAGAACCAGTGTCTTAGGCACTTAAAAGTATGGCTGGAATCTTCTTGGGCAGTTACAAATGTGTAACCTAGAGTTATACATTCATGACTGTTTCATATTCACCAGCCTGACACATTCCCTAATTCAGGGAATGCCTTGGGACCCTGAAAATTTCCCAATCCCACTTACTGGGCAATAGCCACTGCAATTGATGGGGGTCTGTTTGGGAAGCAGCTGACTGATGTTTCTCCAGCCCCCCTCATGTGAGTGATCTCTGGTGGGAGGCAGAATTGTGACAGAGACCCTGTCACACCAAAGACTGCTCATGAGAGTCGGTGGGAATGTCACTCTATTGCTTCCCAAATGACAGGGGAATGGACCCCCATTGATTGTAGTGGTTGCTACCCAGTAGGTAGTGATTGCTGTGTGTGTGTGTGTGTGGTCCAGGAGTCATTGTATAGCTGTGTAACTATGGAGGTTATGCATTCCTAAGTGCCCAGGAGGATTCTGGCCAATATCTTCACCAATAAATTGCTGAGGTACAAGACGTTCTGTTGTATAATAGGATGAATAGAATATTGGAGTCTATGGCCCTAATCCTGTGATATGTCCCAACCAGGGTAGCCCCATCAAATCAATTGAAATTTCCTATAGGCAGCCTCGCTATTCAAGAATTGATTCCATGAGCCTGTCACAGTTATGACTAACCAGCAGCATTCTGGTCTAGGTCTACTCAGACTTAGAATGTTATTCCATAGTTTTGGGTCAAAGCTATGATTTTGAGTGTTGATGCGTTCCCTGAAAAATCCTCAAATCCAATTCACATCCACTATGATTGCTGCTGCTGTCATTTATATCCCACTTTTGTGTTTGTCTGGTACTCAAGGCGGCTTACAAATTTAAAATAGATACAACTAAAAAAACAACAACATACAAAGTGAAAAATATACTTTTCCTATGAATAAAAATAAAAGCAGTTAAAAACAAACCACTGAAAAGAAAACAGCAATAAAACACAGCACATGAAAGGCCTTTTCCTCCTGGACAGTCAGTCTTGGAAAGCTTTCCAAAACAAAACAAAACAAAACAAAACAAAACAAAACAAAACAAAACAAAACAAAACAAAACAAAACAAAAGGCTTTGTATGTCAATGAAAGGATAGCAAGAAGAGTACCAGCCTAACATCTCTTGGAGGGTATGGTCTCCACCCACACCCTGGGGGAGGAACCCATCTTGTCTATGATTCTGTGACCTTCTGTCCATCCTTGTGTCGACTCTTAGGCTCCAAAAGGCAAAGAAGAAGATGCTATATAGGGAAACAGCAGTGGTACAATGTTATTTTTACCCTAGAGCCAATTGCAGTAACAGAATCATGGAGTTTTTTGTTTTTTTTGCAATATTGCATTTTTCATTTTTTTTCAACAACTCCCATTTTTTTTCAGGAAAAAAAACACCCTGAAAAAATAAGTTTTTTTCCCATGGCTTTAAATTTCACACATGACATAGAATGATTCTTCCCTGCACAAATAGTAAAAATAGCCTGTTTGTGGATGTATGCACTTTCAAGTCGCCTGTCAACTTATGGCACCCACATGAATTTAATAGTGCTTTCTTATGCAAAGAGTATTCAGAGTTGGTTTTGCCAGTTCCTTCCTCTGAAATGTAGCCTCCTGCACCTGGCATTTGATGGTGGGCATCCATCCAAGTACCAACCAAACTGACCCTCCTTAACTTCTAAGATCAGATGGGATCTGGTGCTTTTGGGGTATTTAAGAATTTGTTGTTTCTTTACGGCATCCTTCATGACACATCCAAGAAAGCTATCTCACTCTGCCAAATGGATGGGCCAGATCTGATTTTTGAGTTAATACAAGAAGTCAGATTTTGCTACAAAACAATGTTAATGGAGAGCTTCCAAGATCAAACATGCCAAGAAGATACAGTGGAAATTTCCTCATGTTATGTTGATAATACACAGCATTGGAAGAGCCAGAAACAATCAGTGCAGTTTTGAGTAGCCAGGCATGGGAGCAAATAGTATCTTCTAGAAGGACTCTCTCTTGCAAATCTTTGCATAACCTCCCGTGTTTTGGAGGATCACAAATTGGACTATTTTGGCAAAAGAGTTTGGAGGTAATCAGGTAAGCAAGAACAGCATGGAATGTAAAATGATAAGGCCACGATTTCAAAGACAGGGAGATTGTGGTGCTTAAATCCAATTAGTTTAATGAATATATTAATCCACTGTCTTAAATTCTCTCTTCCTAATTACTTTTTTGCTTTATCCTTAAGTTGTTCGACTCTCATCTCAGCTATTCAGTTTTAAAGACAATTGACATCCATTCCCTAACCTCCTTGCCTTTTGTTTTCATTAAACCTGATGTCTCTTAGGTAGCTCCCTTTTATTGGTAATTTAAAGAGTGAATGAAAGATTTTCTCCCTTCCCATAACTAAAGATTTTGTAGACCTCTGTTTGGTTTCTTTCTCATTAGTCTTGATGACCCTAAACTCCTTAGTGGAGTGGCTATATCTCTTGCTTTGCAAAGAAAGTCTTCCTTTATTTGAATGTATCCTCTGCTTAAAGGATACTTAATCAAATTTCAGTTTAAAGATAAAGAACAACAGAGAGCTGAAAGTACAAGGGACCTGAAGTTATGCGTTGGCAGGTAACACCTGGAATGCAGACAAGACACACAAGTTATCTGGTCAGTCTTTCATACTATAGTGATATGGCTTTAAACTATTTCTAAATTTGCATTTATGGGCTATAAATTAGTATATACAAAATTGTGCACTCTTCTGTCCAGTTCTTTGGTGATTCTTTTCTTTATACTGGATGACACATATCGGTCACCTTACTCCTGAGTCTGCTAATTTGGGGCTTCTTAAGTTATCTGACTGTGGAAGATCTGCTTTTTTTTTTCTAGTGTGCCAGGGAGTGGTACCATATTCGTGCCTGTTATTTCTTATTTTTCTGCAAACACTCCAGGGCCTCAACGGCCCCTCTCTAAACTGCAAACCCCAGGATTCCATAGGAAGTTGAAAGTGGAATAATAGCGCTATAACAGTTCAATGTGGAAAAGCCCCAGGACAGAGGGAGACAGGCAGTCATAGGGCCTTCTGCACTACATTGTTATAGTGCCACTATTCTACTTTCAACAATCTGTGGAACTCTGGGGTTTGTAGTTTAATGAGGCTAAAGAGCTCTCTGGCTGAGAGTTCCAAATGCCTTTCCC
Source organism: Iguana delicatissima (assembly GCA_948472985.1). Lineage (NCBI taxonomy): Eukaryota > Metazoa > Chordata > Lepidosauria > Squamata > Iguanidae > Iguana > Iguana delicatissima. The sequence goes on along the minus strand of CAOKZL010000166.1, from coordinate 530,184 downwards.
TAAACTGCAAACCCCTGGATACCATGGGATGTTTAAAGTGGAATAATAGCACTATAACAGTGTAGTGCAGAAAACCCATAGCCCCTATTTAGGTATTATAAGTGTAAGTAAAACATGAACTGAAGTGAATGGTGTAACCCTGGCCCCATGCGTGTCATTCCTTAAGCAGAGCATCATCATCAGAAGAAGAGCAAGAGCAGTCTCCTTCCTTAAGTGTTCACCCAAAGTAATTAGGGAAATTTGAAAGGGCTAGACTGACAGGTGCAATATCAGCTGTTAAATACCTTATTGCTTTATGCACTGGCAGGTTTGGGACACTTTTTTGCCCAGGATTTATTCTAGCTCAGGAATCAGATCCCTCCTTCAGTTCCCAAATGCATAGCAGTTCTGTTTAAAATGCCCACTAACTAGTGATGTATTTAAGTCTTTTACTCCAAGTTTCAAGCCAAGTCTCAAGTCTCTACCTTCAAGTCTCAAGTTGAGTCTCAAGTCCTTGCAAGATACTTTCAAGTCAAGTCTCGAGTCAAGTCTCAAGTCTGGAAGCCAACTCATACCCCAACCTGTATTCTGTATTCCAGAATTTCTGGACAGAGTCAAATAAAGTCAGTTTTAAAAATGTAAGCAGAATTGACCCCTCCACTTTTGTGATTTGTCATCTGCAGCTTCAGAAGTGGGGAATAGGATCCTTCTTATTCGCTATCACTGAAGCTTCAAGAGCTTTAGAAGGAAGGGTGCTTTCTCCTCAAGCCCATAGCCTAACACATTTTCTGTTCCCCTCTGAGATATGTGTCCTGCAGTCTGGCAACAAGTCTTGCCTTCTGCTCTTAGGCAAAGTTTTAGAAAGCTCCTCCTATATGTAGCAGGGACAGACTATTGAGCAGACCTCAAGCCCACCTCAAGCCCATTGTCTAACCCATTTGCTGTTCCCTCTGAGAAATGTGTCCACACTTTGGGCTTGAGACAGATAGTCATGTGACTAGTAAGTTGTAAGGTTTCTGGGTGAATGGGTTATGTTACTGAACCAAGGGCAGCAAGTCAGTCACTAAAAATAAACAAGTCTCGAGTCGAGTCAGTGTGTAATTTTTGCCAAGTCAAGTCCAAGTCAAGTCACTGAAGTGACTTAAGTCTGACTTGAGTCCGAGTCAATCTACCTGAGTCTACATCACTGCCATTAGCATTATGGTATGGGGCTCCAAGTTTTACCAAGCACTGACAAATCTATTTTTCAGATCTTCTCACTAGCACCCCACCCCCAGGAAAACATCTCTCCAGTAAACCAGGAAACAAAATACAAAAATGCATCAGAATTTCATACTCATTGTTACTCCATGATTGAAATGAACATAATTCTCTGGTCTCTTGGGCGTTTAACCTTTTACTTTTGATTAACTTTTATCACTGGAGAACAAGCCCCCCCCCATGTTATGAAAGGGCTTTGCCATAAGAGTCAAACCAATTAAGTAAATGGATCACTGCCTTATGGACTTCCCTTGAAGAAAGTAAATTGCACATTAAGAACAATAGCAGATTTCTGAACTGGATTGGAAGAAATTATTATTATTCCAGTGCACATTAATTGAAAAAGGCTGAAAACAGCCTTTTAGACGGTCTCCTACCGTACGTGTGAGTAGTTTTAGTCGATTGCTGGAGCCAGCTAAAGAAGAGACAGCCAGGCTAATCAGTACAAATAGAACTAGCTTGGCTAAATCTTGTGCTAAATATAGCAACAAATTCTGTTAGCAGCCGTAGGTGGTGATAAGGTGTAGCTGTCATACAGCAGGATCTATCAGCCCAATGACTTTACAGAACTCCCAAGGACAATTGATACCTAGCTGATGCTGCAGTGGCTGGATGCCATCAAATGCTTTGCTCCTTTTTCTTGTTCTCTCAGCAAATATATATGTGAGGAATGTATACTACAGAATGAATTTGAGAGAAAGAAAGGAGAGAGAATTCAATATACTCTATATATAGAACTGGATCACCAATATTGTCACACCAAGGGATTTTTCTACTTGTTCTGACAGATTACCAGAGGCTATAAGAAAACTGGGCTTTGGCCTAAATAACAGTTGCAAAATATTGTTGGGGCGAAAAAAGAGGCATGATCAGTGTTCTGCATCAACTACTTAGTTAAATATACTTAACTAAGTAATCTCTCCTGGCCTGACCCACCTCCCACTAAAACGTGATGGAAATGTTTTTCAGCCATGCTCTGATGGCTTAGCAGAAAGAACCTCCTCCTCCCCATGCAGCTGATGCTCATTAAAGTAGGTTGGGGGAGAGGGGGATCATGATTGTAGCAGTAGTTTTGCTATTGTGACTAAGCAGAGCCAGCATGGTGTGGTGGTTTGAGCATTGGATTATGGCCCTTTCCACACCCTACCTTGTCCCAGAGACATCTGGTGTGGGTCGTGGCAGTCGCCCTGTTGGGAGGGGAGCACAACAGGAGCACTCCCCTCTGCATCAGCTGCCTCCGGGACCCAGGAAGCACAATGGCCATGCCTTTTCCTGCCGCAGAGCAGTCGGGTAGCATCCCAGGCTGTGCCAGGGCACGAAGTGCAACCATTGTGCTTCCAGGGCCTCCACAGGGAAGATAAATGTGAGCACGTGGTGGGATGGCAGCATGATCACTGCTCATTGAAGGTAAAAACCTCTCAATGATTTATGGTGTGATTGCACTGTCTGGGGACAGGTGAAGGACGGAACTGCAAAGATGTTGCTCATAAGCGTCATCACGGTCCTGTCCTTTTCCCATCCCTATAGTGGGTTGGAAGGGTGAAGCAGAGAGGGCCTATGACTCTGGAGGCCAGGTTTGCATCCTTGCTCAGCCATGGAAACCTATGGATGACCTTGGGCAAGTCACACTCTCTTAGCCTCAGAGGAAGACAATGGCAAATCCCCTCTGAGGGAATCTTGCCAAGAAGAACCTGTGATAGCTTTGCCTTGGGGATGCCATAAGTCAGAAATGACTTTAAGGCACAAAACAACAACAATAAAGTGAACATGAATATGGAAAAGTTACAGATGAGTAAATCTCCTTAACTGTTCCATATTCATGATCTCTACTGAGCCATGACTGTGACACTATTGCCACAATTGTAACTCTCCACTTACTTTACTGGACATCAGCTTACTTTACTGGACATCACCTGCCTGAGGGAGGAGGAGGTCCATTTTGCTGGTGATTGGAACATGGCTGAATAATGTTTGCATCAGGTTTGGTGGTGGGGTGGGTGGAACCGGAGATGTTACTTAACTAAGTATACGAAGTATACTCAGCTAAGCAGATGATGTAGAATACTGTCCGTTATCTCTGAGACTAAACTAGCTTTTTTTGCTGCCATACTTAGGGTCTAATTTCTGCAGCACGCTGTTATAGTGCTATTATTCCACTTTCAACATCCTATGGAACCCTAGGGTTTGCAGTTTAGGGAGGGGCATTTAGAATTTTCAACCAGAGAGCTCTTTGGCCTCAGTAAACTAAAATCTCAGAATTCCAAGGATGTTGAAAGTGGAATAATAGCACTATAACAGTTGAGGGCAGAAATGGCCTGAGTTTTGCATTTGTATCTACAGTGATGGAGTTGATCTGAACATCAAAAGATAATGAGAAGTATTTTCTTGCACTAACTCTGTATGTACATCAGAACCTCCAAATCAGCATTGGAATGGACTGCTGTGTAGGGATGGACCCTTTTGGAATTTAGTGGCCATTGATCCCTAGCAGTTTTCTCAATCAATTTTGAGATGCAATGGAGTCATTCTGCTGTATTTTAGTTAGGGTGCTGCCCTCTCTTCCATGAATGGTCCCTTAAGCATTCTGTTTATTAAGATAACAACAAAGATTTGTGTAAAGGTTAATGTAAGAATCACTTAACTTGGGTCCTCCTTCTGCAAAGTGCCTGCAAAAATTAGAAAAAGCTGCCAGATTTCCATCTGTTAGCAATACAACCCTGGCCGCAAAGACAACTGTCGTGACAACCATACGAAGCTAGTCTTTTAAATAAAACTTGCGAAAAGCTACTGCCCTCCAGCCTCCACCCACTGTAGTTAACGGCATTTAATGGCACTCTAACTAGTATTTATTTTCTTAGGCGTTCCTCACTTGCACAGCTGCTGGCATGTTGGCCTTTGATTTAAAATAAACCCAGCAGGCTGAGAGTTTAGAATCTCTGAAGGTCAAGAAGTGTGTCTGTCAGTCTATGTCAGAGCTTGGAAAATTTACTTTTTTGGGACTATAATTCCCAGATTTCCCCAGCAAGCTTAGCCATGGGCCTTGCGTGTGTATGAGTGCCTTCAAGTCACCTACAGACTTATGGTGACCCCATAAATTTCATAGAGTTTTTTAAGGCAAGCTAGTCTCCCCTCAAAAAGAGAGAGAATCAGAAATTAGCCTTGGGCCACCTTTAGGACTAACCAGTTTAGTTCATCATAAATTTTGGGGAACTGCGGGATACTTTTTGCAGTCCATTATAGCTTACACTGAAATACACTAGCTGGTCTTAAAAGGTGCTACAAGGCTATTTTTTCCCTTAGCTTTTTAATACTGAAATCAGACTAATAGGGCTATCCTTTTGAAAACAGTAAAAAAAACAAAACCCTTTTCCAAGCATGTGTTTGTGTATATGTGCGTTCATGTGTATCTATATTTAAATCTATATAACTGTGCCTTAAATCCTATTGTTAGTCCCATCTAGACAGTTGCATAGGAACTGGGAGGCAGGAGGGGGCTTCGCCCCGGGCAGCAATGTTTTCGGGGCATCCCAGCTCATAGCCACACCCCTGCATGCCCTGGCCACACCACCATGCATCGCAGCCACACCCCACGCACAGTGGTCACGTCTCCACACACTGAGGTCACATCCCCACCCACTTAGCCCCCCTTCCTGCCCCCCTCCACACACTCTAAGCTCCACCACTGCATCTAGATTAAACTCATTGAATCAATTGAGTTTACTGATGTGATAGCTCACCATTCAGTGGGTCTACTTTAGCTGGAACTATCCAACGGTATCCCAGCTTGTATCTATCATATATAGAAAGTCCATGACAGAACCATCCATTGATCCAAACAATCCATACAAACTCTCATATTCTCATTTGTGTTTCTCTTCTGTTTATGTCCCTTCTGTCTGGGAACAAAGATGGCTTATATGACCTTTTTCAGATGAAGGCTAACCACAAAGATGCCACTGGGGTTGTTCAGGACTACTGGTCATATATTTAACATTTAATGGGGATAAATTCTAGGGCCTTTCTTTCTTTCTCCTTCTTCCTCTTCCTCTTCCTCCTCCCCATATTCTGTTGCCCTTCCCTTCAATTTGTAGTACAATTAGCTTTATCTGCCCTATGAAATAGAGACAGCCGGGTTTTATTTGTTCATTCTGTGTGCTATTTCTGTCATACAAACAGACTAGACATCTAGGAACAACAGAAGGAGTAGTAATCAAATAAAAGAAACCAGCTGTTATCTAACTCTTATGGTACCTCTTTAAGCGTGAAGTACAATTGGGGAGAAATATTAATGTGAAGAGAGGCAGCATAATGTAGTCATCTAAGTGTTGGACTAGAACTCTGGGAGAGCAGGGTGAGAATCCTTGATCAGCCAGAGAAACCCACTGGGCAAGTCACACTCTCTCAGTCATAGGGAAGGCAATATCAAACCTCCTTTGAATGAATCTTGCCAAGAAAATCCTATGGAGGACCAGTCACAGAGGAACAAACACTGATGTAAAGTGGGATTGAATGGGTCGGTCTGTTTCCATCCATTTCTGGTCACATGTGCTGTATGCAGTCATAAACCCACTCCACTGTATTATCTATGATTCACATTTTGATTCTACACATTTCCCTATAAAATATGTATTTTGTATGCATTTTTGAGCCAACAACCCACTTTGTAAAATGCAGAGATATACTTGTTGTGAATAATAAATACATTCTGCTTTCAAAAGAAGTTTATTTATCCTTTTTAGAATTCAACAATACAGTCCTCCCTCCACATTCACAAGGGTTCAGGGCATAGAACCCTCGTGAAAGTGGAATAATCTTGAATAATTCCTCCATCTGTTCCCTCTTCCATTCCCTGTGGGCCCCCACTTCCCATTCCCATGCACAACGGAAGGGAAGGGGGTGGGGGCAGGTTCCCAAGATCCCTTTGTTCCTACTCTGGAGTTCCCCCTTCCCCTTCACAGGAGGGCTCTTTAGCCTTCCCTCACACTCCATTCCCTTCCATTTTGCTTCAGTGCGAGTTCTCCGTGCTGGGGCAAAATGGATGGGAAAAGGACACAGAAACAAATAGCTAACAGTAATTACTAGCATATTTACTTGCCGTTGTCTGGGATTTTATTTCCCTCTTAAGAACTCAGCAAACTGTCTTGTCCAGTATCTGTAACTTTTCCCCATATTTCCCAATGCAGTCTGTGTTTAGAGTTATTTACATACACAGTTTGGGATCCTGAGGGAGTACACTGTCCTTCTTCTTACTGCTAGGCCTCATCTCCATAGCAACCAGCCTATTCCAGTACCTGTAACTTTTCCCCATATTCCCCAATCCATTCTGTATTCAGAGTTGTTAACATACAGAGGTTGGGTTCCTGAGGGAATACAGTGCCCTTCTTCTCGCTGCTGGGCCTTGTCTCCATGGCAACTGGCCTGAGGCCCAAAAGCTCTCTGGCTAAGTATTCTAAAGGCTCCTCCCTGAGCTGCCAACCCCAGGATTCCATAGAAACGTCAAAGCCAGCCAATCAAATGAGGCCTTTTCACCTCACACAGCCAATAATATGAGGTTTTTGCCTGCCTGATGCAGACAGAAAAACTCACAAACTGACTTTTATATAGTAGATTTTCTAGTTCTCTTAGACAGTTAATGAACGCCAGCGTTGGGCAGGGAGAGAGAAGAGTATGGTGTGACAATCATATTCTGCTGGTTGATGAGTAGGCGATCGCATTCTGAAGTGATTAGATTTGATAGCTGAGTCATAGCTCAATTCTTAAGGACAGTTTATCATCAAGGGGTTGGATTGCAGTTATCTTAATGTGTGAGTTGTCACCAGCCACATCAAAAGGGGTGGTGGTCATTGGCCATGATCCACATTCCTTAATGTCACTAACGAGGCACGGAAAGTATAATCAAGAGAAATCTGCAAATCTGATTATTGAAGGTCTTGCCAATGCAACATAGGAAAGGTGTTTTTTTTTTTTAAATAACTTGACTAGCTTGTGGCAGGGCACCGACTTTACCCATGAATGATTGGCCAGTTTTGGACCATTAACCCCAACATGTTGATATCTTCTCTGGGCGACAGAATTATCATCTGCATGATTATGGACTCCAGCAGTTCCCAACAGCTGCTTCTGCATTTTTTAAAATATAGCATGCATGCTGCATGGATTCATTTTCAAAACTGTGTCTTTAATTTTTTTTAAAAATTAACAACCACATAAATAAGAAAAAGAGGAATCCTTTGCTTAGTCATGCTAGGCAAGGGATTTTACAAGGGTGCAGTTTACCAGAATCCTTGCTTACTCAAACCTGAAAATGTTATTTTCCCAGTAACTTGGCTATGATGTCTGCGGGATTCTGAGAGTTGTAGTCCACCAAAGTAATAGCTCCAAGCTCTGCCATAAACACTGGTCTGAGATGAAAAGGCCAAGCTACTTGATACTCATATGAAGTTCTTATCATTCACAAATATTTGCTCTTGCTGTGGTTGGGATGAGGGAATCTGAATATCGAAGAACTTTCTCTTTCCATCCTTTTCTCTCCTTCCTCCCTGTTGAAGTTAGCAGACTTTGCGTGCTCATACTTATTAATTAGTAGCTTGCATATTGCTCTGTAGAAGTTTAGACACAGCATATATTTACAGGGACTTCCTGCTGGTTTGCTTTTCTACACCCCCTCTCTGCCTACATCACTCCAACTTGTAGCCATTTTCTCTTTCCTCTCTCTCCTCCATGTGTTTGATTACGAACAAGTAGTTTGTAGGGAAAGCTTCTTTTAGATATTTTACAAAGAAAACTAGACTGTTTCTTTTCTCTGCTAGATCCTGTGTGTGTGAACAGAGAATCAGCTTCTGCCTGGGCAATTGATTACTCTGCTTGAGAGATCCGCTGTTATGTCTCATATTTCCTAAGACTGACTTCCTGCACCCCCATTACTGGAACAGGACAAGTTGGTAGGATGTGCAAGAGGGACTGTGAGACAATTGTAGCTTTCTGTAAATAAACTAAGGCCATTTCTGCACTTCACTGTTACAGTGCTATTATTCTACTTTCAACATCCTATGGAATCCTGGGGTTTGTCATTTAGAGAGGGGCATTTAGAATTCTCAGCCAAAGAGTTCTTTAGCCTCAGTAAACTACAAACCCCAAAATTCCACAGGATGTTGAAAGTGGAATAATAGCAGTATAACAGTGTAGAGTGGAAACGGCCTAGGTATTGTCTTTGAAAAGTCAGAATGTGTCTTACTTTCTTCTTTAATGCTGGCCAAAAAGAAGAAAAACAAGTAGTGCTGTGAAAGAAATACAGTGGAAATTGATTTAGCGGAGGCCAAACTGTCAATCAAGTTCAGTTTTGGTATGAATTGTAAGGATTTATAGTATAACCAGTGAAACCAGGGCAAAAGAGAGTCTACAAGTAAGTAATCCAAAACATGCTTTTAAAATTCAGTAAATGTCAATCTGTGACTTTATGAAAATGTGAAGTAGGAAACAAACTATTCTTTTTATGGCTTATAGTTCCTTAGATGTTGTATTACTGAATCATGAACCTGTCATAAATGTCAATTGGTTACTCATGGCTTACCACCATCCCTATAATCTCAATTCATAAGACTTTTACAGTATATTTTACAGTACAATACTAGAAATCATTGTTGGAAGTAAGTCCCATCCTGATCTCCAGTGAGTTCAGTCGGATTTACCATTGACTTAATCTCTGAATAGAATCACATTGAACAGAGAATTTGCAAAGGATTGTGCTCTTAGGTTGCAATCCAGTGCCTGGGAGTAAGTCCCATTGTATTCAATGTGGTTTTCTTCAGAGCAGACGTGCAAAGGCCTGTGAAGCGAGTCAAATTAATCCAAAGATTAGTCACAATTGATTCAAGTTTGTATATATATAAAACAATATTTCTGAAGAAAATGCATCCTTTGTTTTTTAGCTAATGAGTGCACATGTCATGACAGGAATTACAATTTACAATTACAAATTCCTTTAGTCTGTGAAAGAAAGACAAATGTTTCCTTAAAGATGGTGCCAGTTCCTCATGGATTTTGTAAGCCCTTTTAATAACAACAATTTTTCATACAATCTGAATGCCAAATAAAAACAGTCTGAATTTGCTGCTTTTGGTAACTTAATGAAAATCTTTCCAGACCACCAATCTAACATTGCAAATTCAGGTTTAAGAAGGGAAAGTATACTTCACTTTAGAAGTATCTCTTCACAGTTCAAAAGAAATTAAGTGTCTAATCCTGGAAGTTCAATATTTTTTACTTTGATCCAGGGCCAATGCCGAGGGCTGGAGAGGAGGAGCAGGGCTGGCAGTCCAGAAAAGAGCCTGAGACCCAACTATTTTCCATATGTATTTGGATTTCTCTGTACTATCTTTATTTGTTTTTGAGATACATTGTAAAATTGATGAATTTCAAAGAAAATAATAGCGATATACGATATTCTGTATTACAAAATACTAACTTTTTTTTGGCTGGTCTACTCTTGCTGCAAGAAGGAGCAGGACTGAGGTCTAAAGGAAGCTGTGAATGAGTAAAGGAACACAATAGCATCAGCAAGAGAGAAGAAGGATGTGAAAGGCAACATTGGAAGAAGACATAGGTAAAATGCAAGACCTTTGATACTGGTGGTGACAGCTGCAAACAGAGACCCAGAGGTGATCAGTCCACTATGATCTCAGATGCATGGAGGAGAAGGAATTGCGTCTCCATCTTCACAACCCGGGTAAGCAGTTCTGCCAATTCTTCACCAGCTCCTCCACTTCTGAGAACAAATATCTCCTGACTGTCCGGGACTGGCTGCCAATGTGACATGGGAGTGGGGTGGGAGGTGGGGTGGGGTTCTGGGTGTGGATCAAAGAATGAGGTAGGGCAGCTGTCCAGGGATATGTGTTGCTGGTTGCAGGTGGCTGTGACTGTGTGTTCCCTTTTCCCTACGAAGACTCGAGAAACCTTGAGGGAATGAGCAAACTTTGAAAACAAACCCTGCTTTGGTGTTGTGCGGTTCTTACTCATTACATTGGCTTGACAAAAGGGGAAAAATTGCACTGTTGAATTGTGATTAATGTCCTGTGGGTAATGGAGACTGATAGAAGGGAAAGAAGGAAGGAGGCAAGCTGAGATAGAGCCATCTCTAGACTCATGGGGTCCTCAACACTGTGTTCTGCTGGTGAACTGCCCCACATAGGTTAATCATTATGACCCAAGAGGCTTGCTCAGAGAAAATACTTCTCTAGTTGGAGCCAGTTTATTATCTCTCCAGTGGAGAAATAGCAGCTGCCATTTTAAGTGATCATAATGTGCTCAAATGGTGTTCTGTTAAACACGCTAAAGAATTCTGGGAAATTAAAAATAGTGGCTCACAGCCAAATGCCAATGGATTCCATGTCTGACATCAATTTTTGTGTAGGCTGCAGCAGTTCATCAAGAATATTATGTGCTGTCATTGGCTTGGGGTTGAGATATCTTACAAGGCTTCCAATTTCAAACTTGAAAAAACATTGTGAAGTGTAGCGTAGAGATGTGAGTGCTGGACTGGGACACTGAGAGACCAGGGTATGAATCCCTGCTCAGCCGTGGAAACCTACTGGGTGACCTTGGACAAGTCACACTTAGTCTTGGAAGGCAAGGGCAAACCTCCTTTGAATAAATTCCGCTGAGAAAACCCTATGGTAGGTTTGCCTTAGGATCAATGTAGGTCAGAAATGGCATGGAGGCACAAACCAAAAGGTATATTTACTTGTAGACACATCAGTTTGCCAACCAAATCTCTCCCCCAATTTTTGAACATGCATGGTGTTTAGCTTGACACTTTAATGATACTGTTAAGTATTTTTATTGTAAAGGAACATAATATTGGGAAGATTTATCTTCCTGGAGTATGTGGAAGACAGCCTCAGATTTATACACGTACAAAAAGACACGTGGATTCCAGGAAAATTTGGGGGGAGGGGAGATGCAGAGATTAAATTGCAAAGCAAGAATTCATTACTTCCTCTTCTTTTCTATTTAACGATAAGACAGAGAGAGGAGAGAGAGAGAGAGAGAGAGAGAAGACAACAAAGGAAATCCTAACTCCAAGGGAGCAGCATGGTAATGAGGTTGTAAAATGCTCCTAAAATGTTCCATGTAATTGTTCCATAGATTTCTTTCTGCTGAGGGGAGGAGGTGAGATGGAGGGAGGTGGCTGTGTAGAAAACCCTTCAGGCATCTTCTAAAATGTATCAGACTGGGAATCATTAAATCAAAAATTCCATACTTATTTCTAAGTGCAATGAATAAATAATATTCCTTGCTTTTATTTTAACTGATCAGCAATTTGCTGGCATTAGTCATCAGCCCTAGGAGGAACAAAACACAAAGAACCTTTGATGGTGTTATATGGTTTCTAGACAGTTTGAAAAAGTTCCCAGCTTTGTGAACATTTTTCAAGATACAGGATGCAATTCAGTCACTTAAAGTGCTATCAGCACCTTTGATTTCTGTTGAGATAGGAGAGCTGGTGCTGTGGACATTACCTCTGCCTCAGAGAATGGTGTCCCCATGGTGAATCTCTCACTGTGCCCTCTCAGCCTTAAGATCTAGTAAAAAGGCTTTCCAAATCTGAACTGTATGCCAAGCTAGAACACTAAAAAACAGTATGTGCTGAAGAACTAAGATTCCGTGCCTCTTGAACCTCTCTGTATAACGGGGGCTGGTGCTGCATTGGCACAGGCCTCTGCAAAGAGAATTTTTAAAATACCACTTACTATAAAAAAAAAAATCTCAGACATGGGCCATTTCGGCACTAGACTGTTATAGTGCTATTATTCCATTTTCAACATCTTATGGAATTCTGGGGTTTGCAGTTTAGGGAGGGGCCTTGAGGTAGAAATGGCCATGGATCCCAGTGCAAAAATGTACCTTAAAAATATTTATAATAAAATATGCACATGCACACTCACACACCAAAACACAGGGCTGCAGGATCAGTGTTAATACAGAATGCCTGAGCAAAGGAGTGCTTGTAGTTAATACAAGTTAGAAGCATACTACTTTTGTCCCACTTTCGCACGAGGCTGTTGTAGCACTATGATTCCACTTTCAACATCCTATGGAATCCAGGGGTTTGCAGTTTCGGGAGGAGCTGAGCAGCCCCTCCCAAAACTGCAAACTCCAGGATTCCATAGGATGTTGAAAGTGGAATCATAGCGCTATAACAGCCACGTGCAGAAATCCGATTGGTGTCTCCTGAACCAGCCTGGATAAAAAGGAGTCTTATGGCATATTGTTAGATTAGCTAGTTTTGGTTAGTTAGTTTATTGTTGGTTAGTTTACTGTTAGTTTAATAATTTTATATGCTTTTTAATGTTTTTAATTGTTTAAATGCTTTTTTAAAAAAGCTTTTTGGAAGCTGCGTTGGGTCCCACTTCGGGAGAAAGGGCGGCATATAAATTCAACCAACCAACCAATCCATCAATCAATCAATTTCAGCATTCATAAATTCAATAAATGAATGAATGAATGAATGAATGAATGAATGAATGAATGCCAGCATCCCCTTTGTTGGATGTATGGAAAAAGGCCTAATAGATGGATGAATATACAAACACAGGGGTGAGGGTTAGTATGAAATGTAAGACTTAACTATTTATTTAATAATTCACCTTTATTTGTTTATAACCTTTCTTCTTCCCAGAGCTAGTGTGGCCCAGTGGTTTGAGTGCTGGACAAGGACTCTAGGAGATCAGGATTGTAAACCCACTGTGTGACCGTGGCTAAGTCACACTGTCTCAGCCTTAAAGAAAGTCAGTTGCAAATCTCCTCTGAAGAAATCTTGCCAAGAAGACCCTAGGATAGGCACTCCATAAATCAAATTGGACTTGAAGGCATATAGTAACAACATAGCAACCCCTCTGTTTGTGTAACAAAACAAGGGATGCTGTTACTAGCTCTGGTGATATATCACCTTGGGTCTTCTAATAAGAACAGCAAAGACGTAGCAGGAGCCAGCATGGTATAGTGGTTTCAGCATTAGATTAGCACTCCAGGAGACCAGAGTTTGAATCCTTGTTTAGTTATGGAAACCCACTGGGTGACCTTAGGGAAATCATACTCTCTCAGACTTAGAGGAAGGCATTGGCAAACTGTGAATTAATCTTGCCATGAAAATCATATGATAGGGTCACCTTAAGCTGGACTTGACTTGAAGGCACATAACAATTTTCTTTCTCCTAGTGTGGGACTGCTGTTGACATAATGATGGGGTGACATGTACAGTCTTAGAGAACTTACTGTTTGATATTGAACTCCCAGAATCAGTGGCGGAGCTTGGAGTGTGGGGCGGGGGGGCGGGGGGGCGGGGGCGGCGGGGGGGATATGGTGCAAGGGGCGTGGCCAGGGCACATGGGGTTGTGGCTGTGGTGCATGGGGGCATGGCCAGGGCACGCGGGGGCATAGCTACAGGCCAGGACGCCTCAAAAACATTGTCTCCTGGGGCAAACCACCTCCCTGCCCTCCATCCCTATGCAACTGCCCAGAATTCTCCAGACAACATGGCTAGTGTAGGATTCTCTGTATTGTAATCCCCAAAGTAGCTTTTCCAAACTCTCTTCCTTAATAAGGGGGTTAAGGTGGATTAGGTTCTAGAAAAGCATGAATTCCACCACAGAAACGGCCCTCATTTCCACATTGTTCTCCAATAATACTTCAAATGCAGTAAAGTCAGCAGGGACCTGCTCTGGCGATCCTGAAAGATCTAATTGGTCAATGTTAGGCCCAATTTGTTCAGGCTTTCTGACTAACAAAAATGGAACATGACTCAGAGGCTAATAGCCAGCCTTATAGTGCATATTAGAGTAGTTCAATCCCACTAATAATTGGGAGTTTCTTCTTTCCCTGTTTTTCCCACCCAATATCTTCTCAGGCTTTTTCTCTGGCCCCTCAACCTTCTGGGAAGGCCTGGAAGGATATTCAGAGCAGGCTGCATGGAAAGAAGGGGAGAATCAATGGAGAGATTCCTCTTACACATTTTTAAAAATTATTTACATTTCCCTGTGTTCTTGAAGCACTGGAAATCATCACGTAATATGGTTTCAGGATTCTGGGATCTGCAGTCCAAACAGTAACCTTTCAAAGCTCTAAGTATGACTTATTGTAGAAGAAAAGTCTTTACTACTTTTTGCCTTTCAAGCTGAACACAGTCAAAAATGCAGTATTGCCTGGTAGGGGCTCAACTTCCCAACTTCTAAGGTTGCCAGGTTCGATCTGGGATGGGGCTCCTGTAACTTTAATCCTTAACAGATCTTCCAGTGGGATAAGGTATGTGTAAAGCTCTGTCAAGCAGGATGAAGGTACATGTCTTCCCTCACTTTCTAAAATCCAACTTTCAGCGATAGTGTTCTCCTCCCAATATGGCTGGCTGCATATTTCAAAGGTTGGTTAAAACAAAAAAGTCTGCACATGCCTATAGAAAGACAGCAAGGAGGGCACTGGTCTAATCACTCTAGGAAGGGAGTTCCAAAGTTTGGGAGCAATCTTCTGCCATGTTCCCATCAGGTGTATCTCTGATTGCAGTGGGACATAGTGGAAGCCCTTCTATCATGCAGCCTCCACCCGTTGGAATTCCTCATCTTTAACAATGCAGGAACCCTCTCCTGTTTTTTTCTTTTTTGCATCCTTATTGACCAGCTGCCTCTGGGAAGCCCCAAAGTGGGTGGCACAGGGTCACCAGCTCTCTCCTGTTTATGATTTCCAGGAAGTGATATTCAATAACATATTATTCTTTTTGGAGGTTCATAGTCAGAGCTTAGCTGTGCAGACCGGGTGACTCTCAGTGCTGTGGTCCCAAAATGTAACATTTCAAAGTTATGTAGGCCTGCTGGAAATTTTTTCTCAGCTTGTTAGTGAGTCTTCACTTCACCAAGATGCCTTAATGCTGAAATTCCCTGTATTCTGTTATTTGGATGTGTAATTTTCCTCCTTTGCCCTACCACTGTCTACCTGCTGTCATCAGCCAGTTTAAAGTTTCAGGGTGAGAAACATAAACAACTGCAAATGGCCACAGTACATAAAGGCTTTCTGCCACGTATCTTCAATTTCAGTAGTCTCAATATAGATTCAAAGGGAGTGTTGCTTTTCCAAGTGTGTTCAATGTCACCAGCTTCAGAGCTACAGTATCGGAGTTCAGCAAAACATCTGCTGAGGAGATTAGAATTACATCGATGCTGGTGGCATTGCAGCAGAAATGGTCTGAAAGTCACTTTGAAGATTAAAAAGGGCTATTCAGATGCTAAAGAAGTGATTTAGCCAACCACAGGCTTTTTTGTTCTCAGTATCTCTCCCTTGCTCATGAAATGCCCACTCAGATCATCCAAAGGTCAGGAGATTGTACATCAATGCCATGCCAGGTAGGCTATAGGTGTATCTACAGCAGATGCAGTTGATTTAAGCAAGCACAAAGAATAACTCCTAGCATGTTAAGGGGCTCTTTCTATTTATTGGCTAAAATCCAGCTGGAAATAGTGATTGTGTAACTTGTATCTAGAAGTAATTAGATGTTGCACGCAAGTGCATGCGTATAACTTAAACAATCTCCAAAGGCTGTTGGCAGGAATGGAGGGACAATGAAAACTCACTACTTTTTAATTTTCTTCCTGGAAATTAAAATACATTTCCCCAAAATAGCTGGGAAAAGAACACAATCTATATCCTTTAACTGTTCCTTATAATTTCTTTCCTTTTCTTGTTCCTTTTCTTATTGTTTTCACTATATCACTATTATATCTATTTATTTATGTTGTTTCTTACAGGAAAATGCTTTACTTTTGTAAGATAATTTTCCAAAGTCATAGCCATGTTAAGTCTATTTCAGCAGAACTGCAAAGTCATCTGACACACTGAAGACTAAAAGATTTATTTCAGCATGTGCTTTTCTGGATGATGGTTCATTTCATTAGATGCAAGGAACATCTAATGGGCATCAGTTATATATCCCAGAAGGAGAAGGACAAAATCTCCTTTTAGAAGAAATTATCTTAAATTGTCTTGGGACATGTTTAAGATTTACACATGTAATTTCGCATGAGTTTTTTTGGATTATAATCCACTTTTTCAGAAGACACAGATAAACAGACATACACACACATTTCTGAAACACTGGTATTGGACTTCATGCATTTGATAAAGTAGTATAATGATGAAAGTGTGAAAAGAGATTTAGTTCGCCTTACTTTTTCTCTTTAGAATCTTTAACTTCATTGATTGTTAACAAGATAATGTGCTTTTAAGAGAAGTTAAATAGAACTCTGGAAAAAGGCAGATGCTAGCGTGGTTAGTTTGGTTTTGCAGTAAATATTGCATCCTGGTAAGTTCTGTGCAGAGCTATTGAATAGCTTTCAGTCAATAACATATCCTCCATCCCTCTTGCTTTGGAAGAGACAGTTTGGTCTTGCAACCAAGGAATGAATGCAGGGGCAATGTGATGAGAAAGTAAAACTACTGGGGGCCCATTTTCAGGAAAAGTTGAGAGAGATAAGAAAATTTTGGTGGAGAAAGAAATTATTGTGGAAAGGAGAGATTTTAATAACGGAGCAAATTGACAGCTCTCAGCAAAAAAGCAAAATGAGTTTTAAAAGACAATGAGCTTTAATGGCTTGGTTTATTAGACTGAGGCCCTTTCCGCATGAGGCAAGTGAATCGCTCCGTGCCGTTACTCACCGGTTCTTCTTGGGTCAAAGCAACACAGACTCTCCCTTAAGCCCTTCTGCAGGGCTCCTCCATTTGGTCCAGGGCAAATCGGAGCAGTGCAAGGTCTGTAGATCCGCACTGCTCAGACTTACAAAATGGCGGCTTCCTGTTCTTTGTGGGTCCAGGCCAACCGCTGATGCTGGCCACACCCACAGCCCGCCCTCCACTGATCTCAGGCTTGCATTGGTGCAAGCCTGCACATCTGCACAAGTGAGGAGGAACGCAATGGTGCGCTCCAGAAGATTGAAAGACTGGTCTTCACTTGGCACACTGGAGGACCATTGGGGGCGTCTTGGATTGGACTGAGGTGCAGAACTAAGGTAAATAGTCCGAACCTAGTCCGATCCAAGCTGCGGACGACTTCCGTGACAAGACGCCTTGGCCTGTTTTAACTTCCTGGTCCGGAAAGGGCCTGAAAGTGGAAGAGAATGGGGGTACAATGTGGCAGGGTTCATACAAGCTGGGATCAGTGGTATCATTCAGCTGGTTCTCAACAATTCATATGAACTGGCTGTTAAAATTCATCAGGTTCAGCAAACTACTTGTTGTGGAGACAAAAAAATGAAAAGTTTCACTGCACCCTCCTCCATCAAATGGCACACACTCTGATTCCTTCCCAGCCGCTTTCTCTAACAGGAGCAAAGAGCCAAAAGTTTCCTGGCCAGCCCCAGCTCTGCCGCAGTAGTGTGTATGCTGGCAGGGAAGGCTAAGGATGAGGAGAAAAGGCTATCAAAGGATATCGCTGCCTCACAGGCAGCCCCTCTTGGGGAAGGAAAAGCAAGCAGGGGAAAAAGGGGGTAACTTCAAGCGACAATGGCAATGAGAGGGAGGAAAGGAAGGTCATTTAGAGAGTGCCTAACCATGATTCTTCCCCTCTGCTGCAGGCAAGCCCACATCCAGACACGTTTCTCCAGTGATGAATCATACAACAACTGAGGTTTTCATTAATATGCATTCATTTGGGTAAAAAAAATAATAGTCAGAACCGGTTGTTAATTAGTTTGAATGAAACCACAGGCAATTTATTCTGGACTGAGATGCAGGAATTATCTGCAATGAAAAAGGAATCTCTGCAAAACTCAAACACATTTTGAAATCCTATTACTATGAAAAGGATGCATCTCAACCTTTCTTATGGTTGTCAAAAGCAGTACAGGAACCCCAAGATTTTCTTAATCAGATTACTGGGAAAAGCTCTTGTTTGCATCTTTTGTTTGCCTGTATTCCCTAACTGTTAATTTGCATGCTGCTCTAGAGGAGTTTAGGCACTGCATATAGTTATGGTGACTATCTGTTGGCTTATTTTATCCCATCTTCTCTTTTACTATTTCGCTGTCTTCCATACACCATGTGTTTGATTTTGCACAAAGTTTTGTAAATAAAGCCACTTTAATATGTTTTACTTAGAAAGCTAAACTGTTCCCCCCTCTCTGCTAGACCCTGGGTAGGTAGGGTGTAGGACTGGTTGTCGTTCAGCTTCTGTTTTGCCAATTTTCTTACTCTGCTTTAGCAATCCTATACTATCGCTCACATTTCTCAACAATCTGCAGCATTTACAAGAAATGAGGGCAAAATTTGTATACTACAGCTGCATAAAAATTTGCATGTCCCAGAAGTCAATTCAAAAGATATACATATCAAACCTTAACCCCTTATAGAAAGAAGTTAAAAAAAATACCTATGAGATTTCTGAAAAAGTGGTTTCATGACAAAATCAAAGTCATTGTTTTCATCTCCAGTCATCTGAATTCAGAAGGATGGAAACTTCTTTCCTTTGTGCTCCACAGGGGAAATCTTTCCCTAATGTTCAATAAAAATGCTTAGCAATATGCACAGCAGACAAAAGGTTCCTTTGAAAAAAAAAATCCCTAATGTACTGAAACGCACTTCCCAGTGTCTGTAAATTTCCGAACAGAAAAAACCTATACCATATTCCCACTGCTTATAAAACGACAGAAAATAAGGATGAAACAATAAAAAGGAAGGGAGAAGAAATCCTGGCAGCCAGTGGTGGTATCAACAATTGGTCTTGTTGGGCCACACTCCACACTGCCGTAAGAGGCTCACTGGCAATCTCTGGAGCCTACTGACTTTCCTCCTGCTTCTTATTGGTGCCTCTTCTGTGCACAAGTTATGGGAGTAAGAGCAATAAGTTTCTCAATGCTGTGTTTGCCTACTCTTTTCTTGAGACACTGCTAACCAGATCAAGAGTGAGAGACAAGTGAAAAGGAACTAGCAACAGTGGCAAGGAAGAGATGCACACTCAGGGAGGGGGAATCCACTGAGAACAGTTTGCCCAAGACAAACCTCTCAGTTTGAAACTGACCCTGCTATAACAACTCAAAAGGAGTGAAAATACTTCTTCTAACAATAAACTTAGGTGGAAAATAGAGAGGTGTTGTGATAACTGTCTTTAAATATATATCTCCAGAGCAGTGGTTCTCAACCTGTGGGTCCCCAGATGTTTTTGGACTTCAGCTCCCAGAAGCCCTGAGCATTGATCTTAGTGGCTGGGGCTTCTGGGAGCTGAAGTCTACAAACATCTGGGGACCCATAGGTTGAGAACCACTGCTCCAGAGGCTAGAGTATGAACCAGTGGATTCAAAGTACTGTACAAGAAAAGAGATCTCACCTAAACATTGGGAAGAACTTTACTGCAAGAGGTTTTGGACAGTGGGATAGATTATCTTGAAGGGTGATGGGCTCTCCTTTGGAAGGCTTTAAACAGACATTGGATGGACATCTTTCAGAAGTGCTTTAGTTGTGTATTCCTGTATGGCAGAGGGTTCAACTGATGGCCCTTGTGGTCCTTTAAAACTCTAAGATTCTATCTATATCTATATCTATATCTATATCTATATCTATATCTATATCTACATCTACATCTCTCTCTCTCTCTCTCTATATATATTTACTTTGTAGCCATATGGGGCCACTGAAAGTGAAAGAAAGGTCTCTGCCCACTCAGAAAAGTCCCATGATCTGGAAGAGTAACAAAAATATTTGAAAAAGAAAACCTAAGATGACAACAACAGGTAGCCCAGTGAAAACTGAATAGCCAGAGAATACTGAATGTCAGTTAGAAAAGAAAAATGCAGAATTCAGAGGAAGGAATGGAATATCCTGGAGAGGGGCTGCAACCTTGAATAGGAGCCCTCCTGTTAAGTGAAAATATATTACAGCATTTTGCTCATAATGACCAATATGTGAGCACTATGCATAAGTAATGTCCACAAGGCATAAAAGGTTTGCAGTTCAATGGTAAAAATAATTTCAGAAGGAATATTCTCAGCATTTGCATATCAGAGCATTAAACATGACTCATATATGCCCAGTGACTAATTCTCCACCTCCCCCTTCATAATAAGTAGGGGATTCTAATGGAAAGATTTTCAGATCTATTTGAATGGTGCCAAATAAACTTATTTTCCCACTGAAATCCCATTTTCAGAATATGTCCCCCCTGAAAAAAAAAAAGCTTTAACCAGAAAGTCTTGTTGACTAATAACAGGACTGATTGATTGTTTCTGAAGGGTAAGTAAGAAATCCAGGGCAGTGTAGGGATGCCGGTGGGACTATTTTGCACACAGCGCTGTTAAGGAAAGGGAGAAGATGACTATGTGTTGCGTGCATTCCCTTTCTCTCCCCTCCCAGTAAATGATCCCTGTGGCAGAGGTCAAAAGCCAGCTGTCTTGCTTGCTGTTTTTGCTTAGTGTTCACTGAGTTATATTCTTTTTCCGTTACTATACCTTGTGTGGCTGGGCCTGGTTAAATGCCTTTGTTTCTTAAATTAACATCTTACAAAGATTTTGAATTAAAAACACAGTGTTGGTGGATAAGATTTCATAGTGTGGTGGCGGGGGAGGACACAAACACACACATGGTTCACTAGAGCAGGTTATCCCACCAGCAGGCGTCATTAGATGTCATATTTTGGGTAACTTCCTAATTGCCAGTGACACAGAGGAACCTTTTGATCTTGACCATGTTCTGCTAATTATTTAATCTTTAACAACATAATAACATGTTTTGGTATGTACCTTAAGAAAGGGTAGAGAATTTGCCTGAGGCCTAGTTTATACATGCTAGCCTGCGTCTTGCACCAAAACCTTTTTGTTCAGCAAGTTAATATGAATGGCACAGGGAGACCGAAACATCTTCAAAATAATAGTTTGTAAACTTGCAATTTAATAAAGAAGTCTTACATGTGAATGCTTTTCTGTGCTTCTCCACAACATGTTTATTTTTGTGTTTTTCTGTGCTTGTAGTTCAGTGTTCCCTTCCTTCCTTATCTGATTAAGACTGAGGGGCTAAGCCTTATTCTTAGGCCATTTCCGCACCAGACTGTTATAGTGCTATGATTCCACTTTCAACATCCTATGGAATCCTGGGGTTTGCAGTTTAGGGAGGGGCCTTTGAGGGCAGAGGGCAGTCACTTAATTAGCTCTGACTGATCCAGAGAGTATTACCTGACCATAGCACTTTTTGGGATAGGTGTCCAACATGAAGGAAAAGCAAGCAAGAAAGAAAGACTGAAAGATCTTAATCAACCCCTTTCTGTTTAAGCCATCCCATCCCTAGCGGACAAGAGAGAAGCAAGAGCAAGTGCAGAAGTAGCTGTTTCTTCCATCAGAAGGCAGACAAACTCTGCCAGCTCCTATTTCTCCAATATCTTCCTTCCTTCATGGCTGCTGTGCCCATGACCCTTGCCCCCATGTCACCATCACCTCTGTAGGTGCCATGCAGCAACGGGATCTGGCCTCAATCAGGTAGAGCTAGAGATGCTGGAGGTAGCACGTTTGTCCCTGTTTTCCTTGACTGCATGATAATTTAAACTCCTGAATATGGATATAATACCAATATTGCTTCCTTGGGATGCTTGAACAATGTGTATTATTAATGAATAGGTACATTGATAAAATGCTGCTCTGAAAGACCATACTTTCCAGTGTCCCAGTTTAGTAGGGACAGTCCTGGGAAATTCTCTGCCATTTCATATTTCTCAGCCACTTTTAAAATGTCTCAGTTTCTCTCTGTTCCTCCATTTCCCCCCGTTGTCTTCAGAGTGCTTAGTTGCCGCAAACTGAGCGTGAAGTACAAAGGGAGCTTGCACTGAATTATTTCAGTATGGGTGGGGAAGAAGGGCAAAGTCTTGCCATTCCCTATAGATCTGGGTAAAAGCAACTAATGCAGCCTCTCCTTATTTGTGTATTCTTCCTCATTATAACTTTTGCCATCTTAACCTAACTCTTACATTGCTTGGCCACATGTGTCTCAGATTTTGATTGTGAGATGTTGGGAGGTGTGGAAGACTCTTCAAAGTTCCATTTTCTCCCAGATTTGAATTTTTTACTCTCAGTTTCTTTCTATGCCAATTTTGCAGAACTGTAAGAATTTTCATTATTTCTTTTTCTTTCCTTTTTTAATCTATATTTTGTCACCCTTTCGCACCAACTAAACTCAGTAGTCATAGCTATTTCCATTATGGACAAGACCATGTCATGCCTGCTTGACATGTAACTGTTAAAAGTGAAGAGCCTGGCAAGGGTGGGAAAAAGAGTTGACAGACCTAGTTCAGCATCATTAATTTGGTTGAATGCCCAGGAATTCAAAGCAAGACTTTTAAGTTCTCAAAGCCCTCTGTCATGATTGGCAAATCTGTCATTTGCCTTTTCTTCCACATTTTAATGTTAAAATCTCAAGTAGTTTTCATCAAGTCATAAAGAAATGTGCACATTTTGGAATGCTGTTATTAAAAGAATCCAAGCCCAACTGAAATTCTCCCCCACCACTAATCTTGATGCAATTATTCATATGCTCACAATTGGATCAAGACTACTTTCGTGTTTATAGGGCTCCAACAATGGATACATGTGCATCTGCAGTATAGATGGGGTAATAGAAAGAGACCACACCTTCCAACTCTTCTAATTTGGCAGAGACAGTCCTGATTAATTCTGTCATTCCACTTTTTCAGCTGCCTTTCAAATGTTCCACTTTCTCCCTCCTTCTCCCATTTCCCCCTTTGTCCTCAGCTTACTGCTGTAAATTGCTGCAAATTGAGTTCAAAGTGCTAAAGTAATTTGCACTTGGTTAATCCAGCAGACATGAGAAAAGAGAAGAGGCCAGATGGTGGAATCTTGTACTTCCAAGTAGGTTCAAGCAAAAGCAAACTACTGTAGCTTCTCCTAGCCTATGTGTTCTTCCTCCTAATTTATACTCTTTGCCATCTTGTCTGTACTGATGGTGTGTGGCCACACGTGTCCTAGCTTTCATCTGTGAAATGTTGGGCGGTATAAAGAGCACTTTTGGGAACAAATTGAAAAGCATGATGCACTTTATTCTCTTGTCCTGACAGCTCTTTTCCACTTCTCTACTATTGTTACCTCTTTTTCTCAAAATCCAGCACACTATGGATACTACCTTGGGAACGTTTGCCGCTACACCATCAGTGTGCCTCCTCAAGCCCAGTTCAGAGAGGCCAATCCCAAGGGTGAGAGAGTAATTCAGTTTCCAAAGCTTGTTTGTCCTTTGTATGGAGACAGTCAATAAGGGCACTAATTAGTGCACGGCCTCAGTATCTAGACAAATAAAGGAAAGGATGACAGGATAAAGGGGGATATGTGTTCACTACTGGAATTGTGTTTTGACATTTATTTTGGACTTCATCAAGACTGCGGTCTTTTGCATTAATTGAAGAAGAAAAAAATAAACAGTCTCATTACCATCAAATCTGATGATGAGGGGAAATGGACTGGAAAAAAAATCCTGGATCTTTGCTGAACACTGCTCTACATTTAACAAAGCGTTGAAGAACCACATTCTTTATGGCTGCACTGTTGGGCTATTACATTCAACAATCTAATTAGAAGGGCTATGTAGTATCCCCCCACAATAAAAGCAGACAGTACACACAAGCAAAAGCAATTAGACAGCTGTAGTTTACAGAGCTGGACTGCCTTCCAGCTAGCTTCTAATGAACCCTCCAAAGATAGTTTCTGTCCACTGGTAGGGCAAGAACATGATGGCTCTAATAGTAGAGCATTCCTTATTAGCAACCAAGTGCAAATACTACTTTTTGCGATTGCATGGTTTCTCCCACTACTAAAGGTAGGTGAGAAATTTGTTTCTGTTTGGTATTGGTAAGAATATATTAATGTCTCTCATGTTCAGAATAGAAAGAACATAAGATGTAAAAAAAAAAAAAAGATGTGGCTGAAATGGGAACTAGCAGATTCATCCAGCCAGGCCCAGATCCTTGACTGCTTAACTCTATAAAGATTGTATTAGAACCTTTGTGTCTGCTAGAGCTTGGAATATTTCTTTTTTGGATTATAGTTCCCAGAATCCTTGGCCAACAAAGCCATTTGGGCTACAGCTTCCACTCCCAGGTCAATTGCTTCTTCGTACATCACTGATCTCAAAGCAATTGCAATTTGAAAACAATTTGTTGTTAACTGTCATCAAATCGACAAATGCTTATGGCAACTCTATTGAAGAAAGATTTCCAGGTAACCCTGTTATTAACAGCTCTGACCACATCTTGCAAACTCAGTGTCATGGCTTCTTTGATCAAGTCTATCCACTTGTAATGTGGTGTTCTTTTCCTACTGTCTTGCCAAGCATTATTGTTTTTTTCTAAGCAATCATGTCTTCTTGTGATATGTCCCATAGTACAATAGTCTCAATTTAGTCATTTTGGCTTCTAGGGAGATTTCAGGCTTGATTTGCTCTTTGACATTTCTGACTCTGGTATTCAGTGATATATCTTTACACTTGAGGATCTTGTCTAGTTCTTTTACTACTATCTTTTCAAGCTGAGTCCACTTGATGTCTTGACTACAGTCTTCATTCTGATTTATGACTGAGCCAAGGTTTGGAACATGTTTAACTCTTTCTATGTCTTCATCATCTATTTTAAAGATATATAAAAACAATGCAATAAAATCTCAACAGAATAAAAGCAGTAAAACACCCTTTAAAGCCAAGAAGCATTATATTAAAATCTACCAGCAGCCCAGCAGAACAGTATAGATTTACCAGTTTAAAACTTCATTTTGGGCAGCAGTTGACCAAGAAAGGATCTTGAGGTTGAGAGCCAGTGTTGAATGAACAGCTGATTAGCCGTTGCATGAGCAAAATGTTGGTTGAGATGGGCTTTGGTCTAATCCAAGATGGCTGTTCTTCTGTAGTAGTAGTCTGTAGTAGTTGAATGTGACTTTTCATCTGAAGAGAAGAGTAATATCAAATTGTCCTGATGAATCTTTTTTCAAAAAGTTTCTTTTTATTTTAAACAAATGACAAATTAAATATGAACAATGACATCTTTCTCTACAAATAAGACCATAAACTTTTTTAAAAATTCCTATTAAAATAATTTTTACCGTAAAGGTACATGCTGCCACTGGACAAGCTGGCTGGGGGATTCTGGGAGTGGTAGTCCACAAAAGTAACATTTGTCAGTTCAGATAATTATGGTGTAATTCCTTAGCTACAGTTCCAAGGAAGCAAGTTGCTGACCTGAAGTGTATCCTAAATTGAACATTTGAGATTAATATCACGCAAACAGGTGACAATAAATCAAACACTTTTGCTTTCACTTTTATGAACATTTCTTTCTATACGCTGGAGAGTCCCTTTAATTTAAAGCAGGGCCAGGGCTGTATATTCAGCGATGTAATTGCCATATGTCTCTGCCTCTTTCCTTCCACTGCCTTCGATCACGTATGGATTATATTAAGGCAGATTGTACTGAACGGATGGTTTCACTGTGAGCTTAGTCATCTGCTTAGCATTTTGTATGTCCCACAAGGCAATTGTGGTTATTCACAAGTCTATTAATTAAAAAGAAAACTTGTAAGGAAACAACTTGGTGGGTAGATGAACCATTCAACCACTTCAAAATAAGGAAAACATAAAAACAACTGGTGGGGGGAGCCTTGGGGAGCTGGGGAGCTCCTGCATTCCTGATTGAATACTGATTGAATAATCTGATAGCACCAATTGTTTGAACTCAACTTTTATGAGCCTTGTGGAAAACTAACACTTGTCATTGCTGCATTTAAATGAGGAGTTTTTATGTCTGAGAGTTAAAGCAAGCAACACAATATTTGGTAAAATACTGGAGATAGTGTTAACATCAGACTGCAAGATATTGGAGGCCTGGAGATTATTTAGTCATATGTGCTAAGACATATATATGGGCTTTCTGTGCAGATGTACATATCCTTCAAATATCCCAATTTGGTAGAGACAATTCTGTTTAATTCTCTGTCATCCATCGGTTTTTCTCTTCTCTTCCCACTTCCCCCCTTGGTCATCAGCTTAGATCAATTGCTGCAAACTGAGTTCAAAGTGCAGTAATTTGCACTCAGTTAACTCTGCAGAGAGGAGTGGAGGGGACAGAATCTTGCTCTTGCTTGGAGGCTCAGGCAAAAGCAAACTGCTACAGCCTGTCCTAGCTTGTCTGCTCTTCCTGATTAATAACATTTGCCATCTTGACCCAAATCTTACTTTGCTTAGGTTCATATGTCCTGATTTCTACCTGTGAAATGTTGGAGGGTCTGACACACAATTATTATAATTACAAAAATAAAACATAACATAATAAATTCATATAGAATGAAAGCAATTGGGGCTTGGAAAAGTTACTTCTTTGGACTACATCTCTCAGACTCCTCTAGTCACTATGACGGGGGGATTCTGGAAACCACAGACTTTAAAAAAAACGTTTTCCAGTTCTGAAAATAATTCAGCACTTCATATCCTCCAACACTTCACAGATGAAAACTGGGATAGAACAAGAACATAATCACCCTACCCCTTCCTAAGTGGAAGAGAGAATCACCATTGCTACAACCAGCTTTCCTGTACAGAGTTGGTGGCTTCCTGAAGATGAGTCCTTGCAGATGTCTATGTGAGAGAAGAAAGGAGAAATTGGGAAATGACCTGTCTTGTGGCGCAGGCAATTTCACCAGCTACCTGATTCCACTTCCAAGGAGCCTACTGCTGAAGACCTAGACATTCAAGAAGCCTTGTTTCATCATTTGATTTGGCAGTGGTGGTGGCGGTGGTGGCATGGGAGGGGAAAGAGTGAGCAAGCAGCAAGAGTGCATGAAGGAGCCCTGGTGGCGCAGTGGTTAAATGCCAGTACTGCAACCACACGGTTGTGAGTTCGATCCTGCCAGGCTCCAAGGTTGACTCAGCCTTCCATCCTTTCTCAGGTTGGTAAAATGAGTACCCAGCTTGTTGGGGGCAATTAGCTAAAATACATTGTAAACCACTTAGATAACACTAGTTGATAGGCAGTATAGAAATAAATGCTATTGCTATTGCTATGGTTGCTCTACCACACTGCAAGCATAAAGATTGCCATTCACAGTCACTCTTGATAATGCTTTGCTTTCCAAGCCCCCTTCTCCCCCTCCCCCTGATTTCTTTTCCTTGCTTTTCCTTTGCAGTATTTTAACAGCCATCCCCTTTTAGCTGCAAAGAAGGTGGAGCTGCTGGGAAACATGAAAGCTGGGGAAGTGAAACAGCAGTAGCATTGGGAATCAGTGCTAGAACTCCTGTTGCCATGTTCTTTGTCCTCCTCTCTTCCTACTGTGATTGGAAATGTGTGGAGGAGGGGTGTGGGGGGGACTACAGCCCTTAGTGCAGTGGTTCTCAACCTGTGGGTCCCCAGATGTTCGTGGACTTCAGCTCCCAGAAGCCCCAGCCACTATGATCAATGCTCAAGGCTTCTGGGAGCTGAAGCCCACGAACATCTGGGGACCCACAGGTTGAGAACCACTGCCTTAGTGGATGTTTGCAGTAACTTACAGCAAATAACAAGGGACATGAGCAGCACAGTAAATGAGAGAGGGACATAAAACCCACTGAGAAAACAAGAATGGAAAGGGTTTACCATGGCTGTCCTTTCAGATTTGTGGCACTTGATGCAGTTGGCATCAAGACACCTATTTCAGAAGATCTTCCTGTATATATAAATGACTGAAGACATTTAGTATTATAAAAGAACTAGTATTCTTGCGCACACAATGGTGCAAAAAGTATATGGTGAGTCAATACTTGACAATTTGCTCTTTAATACCATCTCAGCACTTGCTGGCTTGGGCGCAGTGCCTCACCTTGGCTAACAGTAGGGCTGGTTCTGGCTATGTTAATATTACTTTGGTGTCAAAAATAGTATATATTAGTGTCATTTATGTTTGTAAATGAGATACTGGTTGTGAAGATAAGTCAAACTAAAGCAAGCACAGGCCCAGCTGCATGCTTTATTGCACCTGATGATCAAGACAGAGGTGAGCAGCTTAAACCAATATTCTCTATAATGCTGTATTTCTTAGCTTTCCATGTCTACTTAACTCGCTGCCAATGCATACTCTTAAATAAATCTTTATAATAATAAACAAAACGTGTATGGAATTCCTCAGAGGATTAGGAGGAAGGCCAAATATACTATATGAAGGCATTATTCCTCTTAGTTTAAAAAAAAAAGCAGCAGGAGGGCTCAAGTTACCAAAAGTAGAATGTATCATGTATCTTTTGTACTGAATGCAAGCTGTTGTTTCAAAGAATGAGATGAAGGAACTGGATGAGCAAGATGAAAAGATTATTTCAAAAGCTCCCTCTCTTTTTTAATGTAATGGCCCCAGACTTAGTAACTGATTACAGAGTTGCTTACAGAGGGGATGCTGGTTATGGTTAAATCTTTACGTAATCATGTAGTTTGACATTATCAAAAAATCAAGGGTTTTGCTCAAAATCCTTACATGGCAATGTGCATTACCCCACTCATAGCCACCTTTCTGCAGTCTTTTCTCTTTTGAAGGGCCAGCCCTACCATGATGCAGAATGAGGTTTTGGCCGACATCTTTCTGGTGAGTTTTGCCTGTGTAAATTATGGTTATGCCAGTGGTTTCTTTGAGCAGTGCATAGTGGCAGTGGGAGGGTGGCAGAGAGTTGGTTGAGAGATGGCAGGCAGTTTCGTCTCCTGAAAGAAACGGCTTTTGCGTAACTTCCAACTGTTCTGATTAAACAGGGACAGTCCCAATTAATCCTCTGTTCTCCCACTTTTCAGATACTTTTAAACTGTCTCAGTTTCTTTTTCCCCTTCCACTTTCCCCTTTTGCCCTCAGCTAACTTCAGTTGCTGTAAACTGAATTCAAATTGCAAAAGTAGTTTGCACTCAGTTAAATCAGGAGGGGGAAGAGGAAAGGAGAGGGAAAAGTCTTGCCTTTCATAGTAGGCTCAGGCAAAAGGAATCTGTTACAGTTTTTAGTACCTTGTGTGTTCTTCATCAGTAATAACTTTTTGCCATCTTCACCACACCTCAATATTGTTTGGCTACTTGCGTCCCTATTTTCATCTATCAATTTACCTGCAGGATTGCCTCCTCTCATACAATCCACTTAATTTTCTGGGGGCTATTAGCTTAAACCGGCCAGGATTAGATTGGCAATGGTCACCCAGAGGACTTTCTCTTTGGCTGCCCTTAGAATGTGGAATGACCTGTCAGGGCAGATTTGACAGCAAAATAGGCTGTCTGAATTTTAAAAAGTTCTAAAAACCTATCTCTTCCAGTATGCCTACCTAGTTGATTTTTAATTATGAATTTTAAACTGATGTATTTTAAGTGATTTTAAGTATTTTAATCTACAATGCGTTTTTAATTATATTTTAACTTATGTTGTATCCTGCTTTGAGCCTTAGAGAGAGGTGGATAAGAAAATAATAACAACAACAACAACAATGGTAATAATAATAGAATGTTGGAGGGTATGCTTCTACTGTTTCTTCCTCCATCATCATCCACTTTATCCCTGGTACAATGCTGCTGCTTATGCTGCCACCCCTAAATTGCAAACCTCAGGATTCCATAGGATGTTGAAAGTGTAATAATCGTGCTATAAGAGTGTAGTGTGGAAATAGCCTTGGTCTTTTGGTGTTACTAAAAGGCAACAAATGGTTACTTATTCAAATTTGTTGTTGCTGCTATGTGTCATCAAGTGTGCTGTAATACCCTTTTAGGCTTTTCTTGACAAGATTTCTTCCGAGAAGGTTGTCTTTCTCTTAGGCTGAGAGAGTGTGACTTTCTCAAGGCCACCCGGGGCAGAGTGGAGATTCAAACCCTGGTTTCCAGCACTCAAATCACTATAGTACTTTGGCTCTCAGTTATTTAATTGATATGATTGCATATTTTTACCTATAGGAAAGAAGC
Organism: Iguana delicatissima; assembly: GCA_948472985.1. Taxonomy (NCBI): domain Eukaryota; kingdom Metazoa; phylum Chordata; class Lepidosauria; order Squamata; family Iguanidae; genus Iguana; species Iguana delicatissima. The sequence goes on along the minus strand of CAOKZL010000166.1, from coordinate 499,997 downwards.
AAGGTGCTAGTGAGATTTTCTGCAGTAAGTGCCAGATAACTTGCCTGTCCACTTCACAGGAAGGTGACATCTTAAATTATAACACACTGGCTAGAATCTTGTGTTTATCCCCAACTAAATGTATTAAACCAATTAATGAATGGCAGGTTAACACCTACTTAAACCCAATTGATCCAGTGGATCTACTCTAGGTGGAACTAACAGTGCAGCTTATGAAATCCTGTGTACTTTCAGATGGTTGAATATATAGGACTGCAGTCCATGTGACATTGCTGGACTATTGTAATATCCAGGTTTATATGTTTAAGTAACTTGCAGGTTATTCTATAAACCAACAAATCCATGCAAGAGTAGAGCTTAGAAAGGTTGTTTGGACTGCAGCTTCCAGAAATCCCCATCCAAAGTTGTTGTCTCCCAAAAATAACTTTTCCATGAAACATATAATACAGAGGAAATACAAAGAAAATATTCCAAAATTTTTTTGAGGGTGGGACTAGTATAGCACAGGGACTTGAAATTAAGAAGAAAAAAAATACAGCAATGCCGCTGTTTGGGCATACATAGGCCCTTTCTGCACGGGGGTATTAAAACGGTGCAGAGTGACCTCCAATGGAGGTCTGCACTGTGGAGTGGAGTGGAGTGGAGTGGACTATTTTCGTAGTTCTGCACCTCAATCCGCTCCGAAGCGACCAGAACTGGTGGCGCAGCGTGTTTTTTAAAAACGTCTTTTCAGAGGCTTTTAAAAAGCACGGAGTGTGCAGCCCTGTGCAGCTCTGTCGCTGAGCTCCGGTGCAGATTTGCAGGCGCGCACTAGTGCGTGCCTGCAGATCTGCCGGGGGCGGGCTTTAGGCTGGCAAGCTTCTCCGCTTGGTGGAGAGCCTCCGGCAGCCGGAAGCCGCCATTTTGGACACTGAGGCCGCCATTTTGGATGCCGGAGGACTGCGGAACAGCGAGATCGCGCTGCTTCGCATGGCGACGGACTTACCTGGCTGCCGGTAAGCTCCGTTTTAGAGCATTTTCCCCTGTTTCCCCCTCCACGTGCGGAAAGGGCCATAAAGAATTTTTTTTTTTAATGTCCTATCCACTGTAAGGAAATGTTTAGTATCTTGGATATGCATTACTGTTTTGTAAGTCATCCCTAAAATTAAAACAATATAGATTGCTTTAAAGTTCTGGGGAACAAAAAGCATAATATAAGCTCTGTGAAGTATTCTGCTATAACCTATTTTTTAAAATAAATAAAAAGTCTTTTTAAAAATCATATATGTATTGGGAGACTTTGCATGTTCAAACAATAAGACTGTGATATATATTGTGAAAGGTATTACACTGATTTATAACATTTTACTGAACTGACACATTATTTCTCACACAAAAAACTAACCTTAGCTGGTTAAATACAGACTTCTTCAGACAATTTAGACCTAAGAATTTACATCAAGACAATTTAAGATGTGGTCACATTTAATTTTAATGAATGTGACCCCCAACCTTCCAAGGTGTTTGAGTCTGGGAACATTTACAATCCATCTGTTATTGTTTTGGTACAGCACAATCTTGTTTTACAGTTTCATTTGATGATGGTCTGTACAAATTGCTGGGAAAGAAGGCCCTGGTTACAGCATGAAGCTTATAGTTGTTAATTTATATCCTGCACTGTTGTTTTTTAATCATCTTTGAGTGGTTAAAACCAGAGGCTTCCTAACCCACAAGAAATGCTGACGTCCCACTTGTGTCTAGCCTGACAACCATGGAAAAAGATACTGGCTAACTGGATGTGACAAATAGCCTTTGCCCCCATGCAGAAGTTCTTAGAAGCATGTTTAAACATGTGAGAAAAGGTGTGCAGTAACCTTGTCCTTTCCATCATCATTTCTGACAATCTAGATAGGACAGCCTCTGCTATCTGTGGACGATCTCCATGTAACTTGGAACTCTGATTTTCAGACATTCCCGATCATGCATAAAAGCTAGGTTGACTGCAAGCTGGATTAAATGTGTATTCCACAACCAGCTTGTTGATAGATAGTTGTTATGTACCTGGAGGAAAATGTGTACACTTGAAATCTGTGCATAAAAAATATGACATGTACACAAAACATTGCTTAAGCTCACTTGAGTCAAGGGAAGGGAGATGTATTCAAGCAATAAACAGTTGGCGCAAAACACACACATCTTTAAAAAGATGCAAAAAAATAAAGGAGGGACCAATTTTGTAACATTTTTCAAAAAGTTGATTGAACTGGTCAGGGACGAGAGATAGAGGTGGAAAAGGAAGAAAATATGCAGATGAGGACTATAGAGAGATGGACATCCTTAGAAACTGATGCATGGAAGGGGGAGACAGGATCACATTCATTGGCCAAACCCTATTGGCTTACTGCCTCTGCCAGGATCCATGTCGGTGCCCAATGTGATCAGGAACCCAGTGTAATTTGAAATCATCCATCAGAGTTCCCAGTCCTGTGGAATACCTTTGCAGATGAAGAATTTGTGAGGATATGGGACCTCTTTGCAGAAATCCCAATGAATGCATAGATGGTGAAAGACTGGGCGAGCAGGATATGGTAATGTAGGGGCTGGAACAATCAGGAGCAATTGTTTTTACTCTCCACATGTTTAGCCTGCCATGTGGCTGAATGTATGGAACAGGCTAGAGTAAATAGTCTTCAAATATTTTACAGCTGTGGTCCAGCTTTGGTCCAAATATGTTTTCAGGCAGGGATATATTTTGCACCACTTATTTCTATGGTAATAGTGCTATTGTTGTACCTACCCCTATAGAATGTGATACAAAAACAGGGCTTGGGGACAAGAGCTTTTAGCATCCTCTAGCCAGCACGACCAGTGGCTCAGAGCTTCTGGGAGTTGTGGTCCAAATATACCATTTCTAAATTGTGTTAGAGAGTCACTGTGATGTAGTGGTTTGAATATCGGGCTTAGACTCCGGAGACCAGTGTTCAAATCCTGGTTTGGTCATGGAAACCTACTGAGTGGCCTTAGGCAAGTCACACTCTCCCAGTCTCAGAGGAAGGGAAAGGCAAACTCTCTTTGAACAAATCTTCCCAAGAAAACCCCACGATAGATTCACCATAGGGTGGCCATAAGTCAGAAATGACTTGAAGGCACACAACCATAGCAAAGCTATATTAGTAGGGCCTGACCCAGTAGTTGAAAGCTAATGGGCTGCATTTAAAGAGTGAGAAAATGTAGTTTGAGAGATGGAGTATATCCTGGGTGGTATGTTGTTCCCAAGAACTTTTTCAGTATCAGGAACATATTTGGTGCATTATAAACAGATGTTTCAATGAACGTTTAGGAAATTCTCTTGGAATAAAGAGGAATATCTGGCCAAACAAAAACAAAAAACAAAAGCAACTTAGTTGAACAAGATTTCCTTAGTTAACATACAAGTCAGAATTATTTTGGAAATACACATAGAATTAGAATTAGAAAGAGAATTATTTTGGCAGTAGGGTAAAGAAGTAGGTCTTTAACAGGTACCTAAAGTATAGTACAGTTGGCATCTTCCGAATGCTAGGAGGGAGGATTCAAAAAGATAGCAATAGCAATAGCATTTATTTCTATACTGCCTATCAACTAAGTGTTATCTAAGCAGTTTACAATGTATTTTTAGTTAATTGCCCCCAACAAGCTGGGTACTCATTTTACCGACCTACAAAAGGATGGAAAGCTGAGTCAACCTTGGAGCCGGGCAGGATTGAACTCACAACCTTGTGGTTGCAGTACTGGCATTTAACCACTCCGCCACCAGGACACAGGGTACCACAGAGGAAGTGGAATTCTAGGTTATCACCAGATGGTAATCTCCAATCTTTACATTTTATTTTCAATGAAGTCTACTGATGACCTGGAGATGCATGGTCCCACGCAGCTAAAAATCAACTGATCACATCAAAAATGTTTTGACTTCCCATAAAATCCCACAGATACTGTGTGATTCCCCTTTGCCTTAAGATCTTTCAGTTAACATCCATATATGAGGTGAAATTAGGTAGCAGTGCTGTGATGAACATTTCTCCTTTTGTGCAGCTCTGTAGACCTTCTTTGGCAAATCTAGCTATCTTTATAAAAATTTCTTCCTTCCTTTGACATTATTTGAATGTTTATCTCAGGTCTGAACTGTCACATTTGATTTGAAATTATGGGGAAAGTTGATGGAAACTGTAGTTAAACACCAGCAGGATATGACAGAGTGTTGGAACTGCAGAGCAAATTTTGTTTCAGATTCTTATTCATAAAGCTCATTGGGTAGGCTTTGGGAAATTAGCATCTCTTAGTCCCATATCTTTGGATCTCCCATCCACAAGGACTGTGTTTTCCATCCCTTGCTCATGTTGCATCTTTGCAATTCCTCACCTCAGGGGACTTTATTTGGCTCCTTAATGCTGAATTTTAAGCAGATTCTAAAATCCCTTCTGTTTTGTCAAGCCTTGGATTCATCAGTAAAAGTCAGTGGGAGCACATAATACTTAATTAAAAACATACAAAAATGAAGGAAACATCAGTAACATATCACTGTTGCTGTTGTTTGTTTTATTTTATTTCTATCTTTAGTCACATTTTTTTTCTGTCTTTAGTGACATCTTTTACTGCATTTTAAAAAAATCATAGTATGCTATCTTGGGAAGTATGGTCCTGAATGCCACTTTATGCATACTGTAAATAAACAATATTGAAATTATAAGAGTTCAATAGGAAAACTACATGTAAAGAAGAACAGGATATAGATGTGTTGTGTAAGGATGCCAACTCTTCATTTATAGCATTTAGTAAATGCAATAGTTCTTAACTTTCTTCGGTCATAGACCCCAGTGAGACTCTGAGGAAAATTATGGACCCCCTCCTCCCCAAAAGACAAGTAAACATATATGCACAAAGATGTGCGTACAGTTAATTTTATTGCATTGGAAATTGATTTCCTTCACACAGAGGAGTCTGGAATAAAAAAAAATACACTGTACACTAGAAAATATTTAATTTTATCTTAAAATTCAGTGTGACAGGAAAAATTCAAAGGAACAGGAAAAAAATTAGAAAGACACCTTCCCCCAGTTTTTTGCATCAAGGCCAAAGGCCCTGAAGACTTTATTGGACCCCAGGTTAACAATCTTTGAGCTAATCTTGATAAACTGCTAAATTGTGTATAATTGTTTCAAAATAATTTGGTCATAAAAAGAGAGGGGGCAAGAGCAATCTTACTGTCAGGCCCTGTGAGGAAACTACCCCAGAATCATAGAATTGTAATGTTGGAGGAGACCACTGGGGCCATCAAGTCCAGCCCCCTGCCATGCATGAATACACCATCAAAACTCTCCTGACAGATGAATCCAGCCTCTTTTTAAAAACCTCCAAAGAATGAGATTCCACCACACTCCCAGGCAGCATATTCCACTCTTGAATTGCACTTACCATCAGGAAGGCCGTTTCCTTGCTACACTGTTATAGTGCTATTATTCTACTTTCAACATCCTGTGGAATTCTGGGGTTTGTAGTTTACTGAGGCCACAGAGATCTCTGGCTGAGAATTCTAAATGCCCCTCCCTAAACTGCAAACCCCAGGATTCCATGGGACATCGAAAGTGGGATAATAGCACTATAACAGTGTAGTGTGGAAATGGCCGAAGTTCTTCTTATGTTTAGATGGAATCTTTTTTTGTTTGAAGCTGTGTGTCCTTGTGACCTTCTATATGCAGTTGAGGGTGCTGTACACTTGGTAGTCTTGAAAATTGAACTTCCAATCCACTTTGCTTTTATATATCTAGTGGGGGAATCAACATTCTGTCCTTTATCTCTGGCCCTGGGGAAGGGAGGGGAATTCAAGAGTCGGGGCACTTTTGTCCCTTGCGCCTTTGCTCTTGTGGAGAGTTGTTGACAATGTGAAGTACCAAAATGCTGCAGCAATATTGCAGTTTCACAGGACATTGGAAAAATAATAATTTGGCACCTCACTTTATTGCTGCATAAAAGATTGATATTATTGGTGAATCTTCATTCCTCCAATATTCAATAGAGGAAATATTCTTAAATGTATTTGTTCCATTAGCTGCTTTGCGCCACTTTAAATAACCTTTCTTTGGTATTTGTGGCCCAAATATTTCTCCAGTGTTATGTTTGCCCCAGGAACTCAGCTGAGCTTGCCATCCACATTTAGCTCTTTAAGTCTTTTCTCACACATTTAAACTGCAGCCCACTCTCACCCCAAGGCAAGTCTATCATTTGTGAGACTTCTTCCATGCAGCTGCTCTGTTTCTTTTTCTGCACCGAGTGTGCAGAAAAACAAAGAGACTTAGTTAAGGCAAGTTCAGAAATCCTTTTCCCTGCTCTCCCATTAGTTGCTTGGACTCCAGTCTAGCCAAACAATAATTCACATATTTTGGTCTCATCAATCTTTGATAAAACTTTTCAAGTGTTGTTTCATAGTTGCCTATCTGATGTCAAAAATCATAGCTTTATTGACTAGTCAGGTATTATATATAGCAGCTGCCAAACTGTAGGGGGCAGGGGGAATTGAAGGTGTGGAGTTGGGGGAAAGAGTATAGCAAAGTTTAACTTTAAATTCCTGTGTCCCACAGATGCTGCTGCACAACACCTGTCTCCTATTGGCAAATTTAAGCCACTGACTTCCAGAAGATTCTGAATCTGCAAAGCTGAAAGGTATTGAAGAATAAACCTGAAATCCTGTACACATTCCTCTAGGAAACAAGCCTCATTGCTGTAGCCACCAAATCCTTTATCTTAGTTCCCTGTTTACAAACTGAAAATAGTGATGTGTCTTGTTGATTTGTTTTGATGATGAACAAGATAAAGAAAAAGCTACACTGCAAATGATGATGCATGTGGTATAACTGGGGGGGCCCTAGGAGAAGCTGTGCGTTGAGCAAAGCGTACTTCCTATCCCAAACAGCTTATAATTTCAATTTATTGTTTTAAAAAAACTATAGTACTGATAATATTGATAGCGCTTATAATACTTGGTAATGTTACCTCAAAATTAAATGATGCTCTGTTGAATTTTATCTTGAATGAATACCAACATCAAACTGCAAACTGACAAGGGCCCTTTCCGCACAAGGCAGTTAAAACAGGCCAAGGCGTCCTGGCATGGAGGTCATCCACACCTTGGATAGGACTAGGTGCAGACTATTTAACTTAGTTCCGCACCTCAGTCCAATCCAACCCGCCCCCAAGTGGTCTTCCCCTGCGCTAAGTAAAGACCGGAAAAATCAGGTCTTTACATTTTCTGAAATGTGCCATTGCGTTCCTACTTACCTGTGCAGATGTGCAGGCTCACACCAATGCGAGCCTGTGATCAGTGGAGGGTGGGCTGTGGGCGTGGCCAGCCTCAGCGGTTGGTCCACTCCCACGAAGACACTGGAAGCCGCCATTTTGAGCTGGAGCAGTGCAGATCTACAGACCTCACACTGCTCCTATTCGCCCTGCACCAATGGAGGAGCCCTGTGGAAGGGCTCAAGGAACAGCGTGCATTACTTTGGACCCAAGAAGAGCCAGTAAGTAACAGCACGGAGCGATTCACTCGCCTCATGCGGAAAGGGCCAAGGACACCTATTTTAAAACTAATTGACAATTTCCCTAGTAATTTCCCCAAACAAGGTGTAGAATTTATGGCTGTTTCCTCAATCTTTTCTGGGCTAGTATACTCAAGAAAGCCAGGATGGTGTAGTGGTTTGAGTCTTACACTATGAGCCTGAAGGCCAGGGTTTAATTCCCCACAGTAGGAAAATAGTTTTCTTTGTTGTCTCAGTCACCATCTACATATCACTGAAATTCATTCTTACAATGCAATCCCATGAAGATAAGCAACCAACCAAAGGGAATGTGTTTTTACCATACATCAGAGGGGTCACTGACCACATAGTGAAATTGATGAAGAAACATAACCTCCAAACAATCTACAGACCGACCAAGAAAATTCAACAAATGCTATGTTCAGCAAAGCACAAGAGGGATCCTCTAACTTCTGCTGGAGTTTATCTCATACTTTGCAATTGTGGGCAGGTCTACATATGGACTACAAAACGCAATATCCAAACATGAATTAAAGAACATGAAAGACACTGCAGACTGATCCAGCCAGAAAGATCAGCAGTAGCAGAACATGTCATAAACCAACCTGGACCCAGAATGCTTTTTGAAAGCACAGAAATTCTGGATTGTTCTGACAACTACTATGTCAGACTACACAGAGAGGCCATTGAAATCCATAAACACATGGACAATTTCAACAGGAAAGAAGAAACTCAGAAAATAAACAAAATTTGGCTACCAGTACTGAAGAACACTAACATCAAGACTCAAAATATGCCAATGAACACCACCCAGACTCTGGAGGTCCCTCTACAAGAAACAATACAATAGATGGCTAATGTACTTAACGCACTGTTATGCATATCCCCTGACTAACAACTCAACCCTGGGGGATATTCGATTTAACAATAGACCATCACTCGGGCCAACTTAACATATGCAACTTGCTTCCTCCTACCCTGGGGACCACACAGGTATATATATACTCTGTCTCACTTCCATGCCACCAGATCCTCTGAATATGCCAGCAACAGATGCAGATGAAATGTCAGGAGAAAATACTAATAGAACACAGCCTCAAAGCCCAGAAAACCTGTAACAATCCCATGTGTTTTTGCGAAGTTCCACTGAGTTCAGCTAAACTTACTGATTGGTAGGGAAAGATGGATTAATCTAAATTAATAAATATATGCTAGTAGGGAAGTAGTGGTCTGACCACTTGACTACAACCCTGGAGACCAAGATTCAATTCCCCATTCAGCCATGGAAACCTACTGGGTGACCTTGGGTGTGTCACACACTCTCAGCCCTAGAAAACCCCATGATAGGGTTGGCATAAGTTGGAAATGACTTGAAGGCACACAACAACAAATACTTAATAAAGTCACTAAGTGCAGCCTGTCACCCCCATCTACTCCAGGTCTTGGGAATCTTTGGAATGTCATTTTGAAAAAGTAATGTATTATTCATTACTCATTACTAGTAACTTTAAAAATAACCTATTTGTAACAAGCTATTAATATGTTATTTTTTGTTTATATCATCCTTACCCCCGTTGTCATTCTTGTTAATAAAGTACACTTAAAAACAGAAAAAGACTGGAATCCTGTTATTGATGTATGTGTGCATAAGTGTGGATTATGCGTATCCCTGCATCAGTGGCTTAACAGTGGAACTTTGCTGTGTCACTTCAGTTGTCTCCAACATCCCCAGCAGGGAGCCTCTGTGCCAGAGTACTTTCAAATGTACCCATAAAAAGCACAGGTTGAAAACAATCCAGGTTCCAAGTGGTCAGCAGGCATTGTAAGAAAAAAATGTTCCTGAGTTATACCATGTAAAAAAGTGGCTTTTCCAGCACTTGGATTTAACAGCCGATTTTTATGGGAACATTTAAAAACACCTATAGGCCTAACCCATTTGTGACTATGACACAGCCTGAGACACAGTGAAGGTACATTATGTGAAAATGACACATGGAAGAGCTTTGTAAGGGAAGTGTGTTGTAAAATATCCAATGGGCAAGCTGAAAATATGTTGACTTAAGAGAAATAAATAATTCTTTGCCATCTCACCAATGGAAGATGGAATTTCATAGGCCTCTTTCCACATAGGAAAGTAACTGTGGACGTAAAGTGCGCTCTTGCACATAGACACTGCAGTTTTATGAGCTGATAGTTCTCATGCCAGGAGAATTGCTGGATATGAAAAGAAAGAAAGAAAGAAAGAGAAGGAAGGAAGGAAGGAAGGAAGGAAGGAAGGAAGGAAAAAGAAAGAAAGAAAGAAAGAAAGAAAGAAAGAAAGAAAGAAAGAAAGAAAGAAAGAACGGAGGAAAGGAAGGAAGGAAGGAAGGAAGGAAGGAAGGAAGGAAGGAAGGAAAGAAGGAAGAAAGAAAGAAAGAATAAGTAAGTGAGCTACCTAGCAGGTATTATTAAAATTGTTGTACTTTTGCAGGGTATTGCTTCAGATGATTGGCCTTCTGTGTGCACAACTCTTTTTTAGTTTTTGGTCCGGGGCACTAAGTTTAGGAAAGATATTGACAAGCAGGGATATGCCTAAAAGAGGGCAACCAAGATGACAAAGAGTCTGGAAATCAAGGCCTAGGAGAAATGTTTGAGGGAGATGGGTATGTTTCACTTGGAGCACAGAACACTCAAAAGTGATATGATAACTATCTTGAAACATCTGTGCTGTCATGTGGAAGATGAAGCAAGCTTATTTTCTGCTGCTCCAGAGGACAGGATCCAAAGAAATGCATTCAAATGGTAAGCAAGGAGATTTTGAGTAAATTTTAGAAAGAGCTTCCTATGGGAAGCACTGTTGAACAATGAAATAATCTACATTAGAAGATGGTGGGCTTCCTTCATCGGACGCTTTTAACGAGAGGTGAGATAGCCACCTGCCAGAGATCCTTTAGCTGTGGACTCCTTTACTGGCAAAGATTGGACAAGATGACTCTTGGAGTAATTTCCAGATGTATGATTCTATAAGTCTTGTAATAAGCATTCATAACATGATGTATGGAGCTGGCTATACCATAAGACAGAGTGAGACATCTGCTTCAGGCAACACGCGCTGCAGGGTTTTTTTGTTTTTTGTTTTGTTGAGGGGGAGGATCAGTGATGGCAGCTTCCCTGGCCATTCTTCCTGAGCCTTCTACCCTCCTTCCACTTTCTGGCTTGTCTTATAACCAGATTCAGATGCTTTCCCAGTGACAAAAGGGAAGTAAGACTGAACTGTGAGTGCAGTTGCTCTCTTTATGTAAAAGACACAGTGTGCATCAACTTGTCCTTTGCCTTGGGAAGCCAAATATCTCGGGTCATGCCTGGTGCTGTTAATCCTTGGTTGTAATAACCTTAAGAGAAAACCCAATAAAAGCCATTGAAAGATATTGTTTCACCACAAGCATCAGTGGTATAAAATCAGTTTAGTACAGTTTGAGTACAGTTAGCTATTTTTGCTTTGCTGTGTGTGTGGAGAGTGGATTTACACATTTTACCAGACAGCCATTTAGGAGAACTTTAGGGTCTTATTTGGTAACTTTAAGTTTGACACCTCTTATGGGCTGGAGAAACTACCGTAGTATGCTCACGCTTGCCAAGTCTACTGTGTGTCCCCTGGGATGTTGGCCTTTTGGCTCTGTCTGCTGGGAAATCTTAGCCATTCTGCAGTTTTTCACTAGCACTAGTTTTAAAGCTTAGTGCAGAAAATGAGAGAACAATTTGCTTCTACTAAATAATAGACCTGGCGCTGAAATGCATTACAGTAATCTTTTGTTCCCTTGTGTTTTCTGAAAACTTAAATGATCCAGAAACACATTATCTAAATTTTTCTCACAGGACCTAATTCTTCTTGCCAAATATTTTCTTTCTGTTTCTGTTTTCTACATCAGCGTTCATCCCCCACCTTCTTTATTCCTCAGGCAAGCTTCAGATTTACCATAGAAAACTTGTGGGGCTAATTGTGCAAAAATCTGTCCACATTCACTGTACCTTCTGGTTCAAGAGTCTAAAGGATGCTCTAATCAAAATGATGTACCTTTAAGCTCTTAGTAAGCAAGTTCAAGAAAATTTTCCAATTGTAATCAATTCAGGTGTGTAAGTTCAGAGGGGGAGGGGGCAAAATGAGGGCATTGCTCCCCAAGTAAGGATTCTCCTTCAGTCACCAAATTTCTAGCATTGCAAAGAGTGACATGTTGACAATCATTCACACCTAGAACTCTCTCATTTGCTGTCTTTGCATTCTCTGGGTAACTTTGCTTGGTACTTTTCTTTGGGTGTCTGAATTGTAGTTCCAAATGTTCAGCTTTTTAAAGTTTTGAAGTTACTGCAATGCAAGTAATGTGGGGACTGGAGGAAAATTTCACTGGGAGAGCAAAATTGTTATTGGAATGCAATGCCCTTATTTTGCTCCTACCCCCATAGCTACACTCTTGTGGCAACTTATGCATCACCAGAGCCAAAAAACAGTCATCCATTTCACAAAACATCATAAAAGAAAATGTAACGACAAAACTAAATAAGGCTTGCAGAAATGTGGGGTAGGAAATCCTTCCTGCATGATTTTCCAAGTGCTTAATTTTTTCATTTTGCCATTTCTGCCAATAAGAAAATGCTTCATAAAATTCATTAATAGGAATGGATACTAATACAGTTTTAGAAATGCAGTAACACCAAAGCGCAAGTGATTCCATACCAGGGATGTGAATAAGACTTGTTAATATTTGCATCCTTAATGAAAACAGGTGTCTCAACACAAAAGGCACTTAAACAAGGACAAGGGGACAGGTCATGAGAATCTTCACACTTTGAGACTTCATTGGGGAGAATGCACATGGTTTTCCTGCTCAGAAAACATTCCTTTTGAGCAAAATACACTGATTTCTGCAAAAAAATATTGTGTTTTTTTTTAAATAGAATCTGCACAAATACACAGATTCCTGCATGGAAATCTCACAAGTAGTTTTTCTATATACGTTTCTGTGCAAAAAAAATGAAGATCCTCTGAAGATGCCAGCCACAGATGCAGATGAAACATCAGAAGAAAATACTAATAGAACACGGCTTCAAAGCCTGGAAAACCTACAACAACCAATGTGTATTTCTTTTTGGATGTGCTAAACAATTTTCATTGCTTGTCCCTCTTAAATTGAAACAAATGATGCAAAGGGAGTACATGTTGTACAAACGACCACACAGAATTTTGATTTTCTTAGAATTTAAAATTCAAACCATATTAACTGTGCTTTATTCTCCTGCATCAAATATTGCAGTTCAAATAGTTATAGGTTGTTGGGAAATTAAAATGTTTGGCTTAGTAAGTATAAACCATATAATCATTTATGATCAGAACATGCTCTGTTTAGCACAATGGAAAATGTTTGGAAAAATCAAATTTTCCAATTCAGAATTTTACAGAAAATTTAAGCCATTCATATTTGTCAAGATTTGCATAAAATCTGGACATCCTTATTTACTTGTTATATATAATTACTGACATTTAAGTACAAATACAGTACAGCTTGTCATATGGGTAAGGCTGTGACCACTAGGAGACTCGTGTGCCTATTCATTCTGCTGTTCTTGTATGAAGTGATGATGGGGAAACATGCTCCCACTATCAGTGGGAGTTCAAAGTGCTTCCACCTGGTTCCTATCTAAACTCTGAATTTAGGCAGCATCAAATTGGGTTATAGCATTAAATTAGATGGTTTACACTTTTCTCATTGCTCCTAAAGGTTGCCTTAAATATAGATACTTATAAAAAGCATGGATGGCAGATGACCTCTGAGAACAAATACTTCCCTTCTCTTTCACAAAGGGAAGAACCTCTCTCTCCTCTCAGGAAGCAGTGTCTACCATAGTATTTTTGTACATCATCTGAAAAGGTGAATCCCAGCAACTGGTCTGGTGGTTCTTCAACATCTTTCTAAATGATTCAGGTGATGCAATACTTAGGGAGTTAAAATGAAATGCACAAGTATAGGATGGGTGACATCTGACTCGAAATCAATACAAGTGAAAAGGATCTAGGAGTCTCAGAAGACCAGAAACTAAACATGAATCAACAGCCAGAAAAACCAATGCAATTATAGACTGCATCAATAAGAATATCGTGTCCAGATCAAAATAACAGTGTAATTCTATGCTATCTTGGTCAGACTTCACCTGGAATACTGTGTCTAGTTCTGGGCAGTACAGTTCTAGAGGGGTATTGACAAGACCAGAGAAAGCCAACCAAGATGATCAAAGATTCAGAAAACAAGCCACATGAGGAATGACTTAGGGCAATGGTTCTCAACCTGTGGGTCCCCAGATGTTTGTGGACTTCAGCTCCCAGAAGCCCCAGCCACTATGGTCAATGCTCAGGGCTTCTGGGAGCTGAAGTTCATGAACATCTGGGGACCCACAGGTTGAGAACTACTGACTTAGGGAGTTGGACAGATTCAGCTTGAAAAGAGAAGTGTGAAAGGTAGCATGGTAACCATCTTTAAATATCTGAAGGGATGTCATGTAGAACATGAAGCAAGCTTGTTTTCTGCTGCTTCAGAGAGTAGAACACAAACTATTGGGTTCAAATTAGAAGAGAATAGGCTCTTCCTAAACATTAGGAAGAAGAGAGTGGAATTTACTGCCTTGGAATGTGGTTGGACTATCCATCTTTGGAGGTTTTTAAAAAAGAGTTTGGATGAAGAGTGCTTTAGTTGTGTATTCCAATGGCAGGGGGTAGCAGTAGATGGCCCTTTCCAGCTCAAAGATTCTATGATTCATATACTAATGTATGCAGTTTCTATCAATTAATGGTTAATTCAAGGTCACACAATTACTCAACTAATATTTTTCAAGATAAAGCAACTATGTTAATTAGAATTACATAACAAGTACCGAGAGCATCAGAAGTTAAATCCCATAAGGAACAATGGGTTGGATCAGGACAAACTTTGTTACACTTTAGACCCATGGGAACCTGTCCCCTGCTTGATGTTTCTTATTGATCTCAGTAGCACTAAAGCATGCCACTGAGTCCATCTCCTCAAAAGCAGATTTTACTAATGAGACTAGCAAGTCCATTTTACAGTTATTGTTACATCTGCTTATACCATTATCCCAAAGGTTTAACAGCATTATTCCAAAGCTCTAATCAACCCTGAAACAGATTTCTTTTCATTAAACCCTCAATGTGTCAATTTAGCTGAAGCAAATCAGCCCTATAATTTATATAACCATTCAGCTATCATATGAATGCTGGATCAGACCAAAGATCCATCTAGTTTAGTAACAGCCACCCAGTTATCTATAGGAAGCCCATAGGCAAGACATAAGGACAAGACTTGTTCACTAACAGGCATACTATCTCTAACACAGTGTGACCTTGGTATATGCAGGTGTTCCATTCTAGGAATCCTTGTGTAGAACAAAAAATGTGAAGTGTTGCATCTCATTATAGTCAATGGATGTGACGTGCATTTTCCTGTGGCAACATGGGTGCATGCCTGCTGTGTCCATTAACCACAATGGGATGCAACACTTTGCCCAACCTTGTATTAATGGATGGTAAGGTAAGGCACACTGAAACTGGCTATCTAGCATGACTAGTAGCCATTGTGCTAGCCTTATCATTTATTAAGTTGTCCAATTCACTTTTAAAACTGTGCAAGTTCGTGAAGATCACAGAATCTTATCGCACCAAATCCATGGTCTGTAGAAGTATTTCTCTTTATCTGTCCTGAATCTTCGCCACTCACTTTCAGTGAATCACTTTCAGCATTATGAGAGAATGAGAGAAAGCAAAAGGGAGGGAGAGAGTAGCTTCTTTCTAACTGCTTTCCTCACCAAATGACCTTTCCAGTATTCCAGCATTTATCCTTGGTTAATCTTACTGTGACAAAACATATTGCTATAGAGCTGAGATTTTCATAAAGTCTGCACATCCTAGTTTATATGTTGGCAATAACTACCAATGTTTAAGTATAAAGACAGTGCAACTCAACATACTGGAGAAGGCTGTGATCCTTGGTGATCTGTTTGACTAGCCAGATGCTAAATGATGATGAGAAACTTCAAGATCCCTGAGTTATAGTCCTTGGTTTTTGCCTTTGTCCAAAAGAAAGGTAACACCTGGCTAGCTTTTATGACAACCTGGCTTCATTTTCTTTGCTTACCCCAGGAGATAGCAAAGAAAAGCCCCTCGGCCCAAGCCCCCTTTTTGCAGTCTCAGAAGTCCCCACAATCTACTCTACCCCTCCAAAAGCTCAAAAATCAGCCAGCAAATATTCGGTGGTACAATTTGCCACTCAAGATAGACAGTAAACCACTGCAGTTTTAGAAGAACCAGAATTATACACTATAGCTGGAGGAACAGTCTATGCTACTTCATCGCAGGTAGCAGGAGGTGGAGAGTATGACATGAGAAGGTCCCACACTGTGAGTGCTGGCCAACTATGTGAGCCAGCTACTTGGTTTTCTGAGTCTTCAGAGCAAGGCTATGTGGGAAGAGCAAGATTAAGGCCATGTCTGCACTACACTGTTATAGTGCTATCAGTTCACTTTCAACAACCTATGGAATCTTGGGGTTTGCAGTTTAGGGAGAGGTATTTAGAATCGCCAGCCAGAGAGCTTGTTGACCTCAGTAAATTATAAAGCCCAGAATTCCACAGGATGTTGAAAGTGGAATAATAGCACTATAACAGCATAAAGCAGAAATGGTCTAAGTACCAAAGTCATTGCTTTTTAATCACAGGCAGTTTCCTAATCAGCACTAATTTTAAAAAGTTTTAAAACCTATCACTAAAAATAAAACAGCACCCCATTAATAATAATTAAAAAAACCCTCCAGCAATATTTGGTTAATAGAAAAAGGGCTAAATAAATCAATAAGGTCTTTGCATGCTGGTGAAGTGAAAACATAGAGGTGTCAGTCCAAGCCTCCTGTGGAAGGAAGTTTTGCAGCTTGGGAACAGACACTGGGAAGGCCCTCTCATACATGCCTCTGATGTTGGCGCTACTGAAAGAAAGTCCAGGTCTGAGAATTTCAGAACTCAAATAGGGAGGTATGGTTAAATAATAGGGAGGTGTGGTTAAATAATTTAGTTTACATATTTTAACATATATTTTAATATCATTTTTAATTTATGTATTTTGACTAAACCATGTATTTTAATACAAATCAAATCTTTGGTCCTTGAATGCTTGTGTAACTATAGAAAACATGATAATTTCAACTGTCTTTACTTCTGATCTCTGATCGAAACTCACAAGCTGTAGTATTTTAAGGACCATAGTGGCCACTTCATTTCCCATATTACCAGCCAACCAACAACGCAGTTGCTGACTCTGTTGTAAATGAAATGCAAAAGCCTAGAGATGCAAGCATAGACATTCTCCAATTACTTTTACTTGTTGTGGCAGCCAACAAAACATTATTAAATCACAGTAACAGCATTGCTAATTCAATTTCCTGTACATAAACAACCTTCCCTAGGCTTTGAAGAGTTTAACAGAAGGTACAAATAGGTTCAAATTGCAATAATTCAACTGCAAGCATAAGACTAATCCATCTTCCTTATAAATCAACGATGCAGAAGTTAATTAAAAGGTAAACAATGGGTTGTATTGTGTCTGAAAAGACTAGAGAAGGAAGCTTTGGAATTCTTTCTGTAATGGTTTTTACCTAACTGTTGTCACCATTGGGCAAGGTTAAGAACAAGATTGCATTAAAGCTCGCCCTTCTTTTTTCCCTTTAAATGAAATAGAACTTTCTGTTCACTTGTCAGCAACACAGCTAATCATATGAGTACAAATGTCTTTGGTAAAATTATTCGTCCAAGCTGATTCTCTTATTTCAACTTTACTTTCAAAAAGTCTTATTTATATTCTCCTAATTTCAGTTTTGGTAATGTTACTAATTACAGATAGGATTATATTCAGAAAACTCAAGAGTCATGTAGGATCCTAAAATTTAAATATTTATTGTAGTACAAGCTTTCATGAAGTATAATCAGTTCATTAGATACGGCATACATATGAATACACACACAGAGGTATTGGGAAAATGCAATTAGATCAAAAGGCCATGAAACAGAAGAGGTGCAGTCTTTGGCATTTCTATGTAATACTCACATATATACAAGAAATACGAGGAAATTATTCACAACAGTAGTGATAACGCCCCCCCTTCAGATTTGTGCTGCTAATTTAGTATATGTAATGGAAAGAGAAACCTTTAACTCTTGAATCCCGAAAGAATCAGATCAAATTTGCCAAGCAGTTTATTAAACTCTTGTTTTCATAAATCCTAATTTCATGCTGTATACGGAAATTATTTTCTTGAAGAATTGTGCCTTCCATATTACCAGCAAATATTCTGAGAGAATTACCAGTTTATGTCAGGTATGTGTCGTTAATTCTTTGACGTAGAGATTGACTTGCTCTAGAGGTTAGAAGGATATTGTTGGCAAGTGATGATTCAAGTAACAGATGAAGACAGGTGCATGTGTTCCTAATGTTCTGTGAGAATTATTTTGGAATTTGTTGCTGAGCTGGCACTGACTTGTCAATGTAGTTTGTTATTTCTGTTGTGGCAGTAGTAGTATATATTTTAGTAATATGTATTTTAGATCACAATAACATATTAAAAATACTGAATTTAACAAGTTGATTCTCAATACTATAGCCTTGGCATGAATTAAGTTTTCAAAAAACCTGGTTCAGTTTTGTTTCAGCTGTATATATCCCAGTGACAAGCAAACAAATTTCATAAAATTCCAAAAAAATGCTATGACACTTATCTTGCAGACTACAGGCAGAGCTGGTGGCTATTCCAGAAGTACTGACTATGATGCTCTGAATTAGTGGAGGCCATATTAATTACTCTTATACCCCTCTTCTTTCTACATAAATCTATATTCTGAAATGTAAAATACACAGGATAGACAGAATGTTTAAATTTTATACGGAATGTATAAAATATCCACATAAATTTAAGGAAGAAGAATTTGTCTGAGGATTCATTCATCCACATATTTCACAGACAGTATGGTGTTTAGAGACACACATTTGCAACTCTAATTCCAAAGAATATATACATGTTGTAGCGTATCTACCATATATGCTCATGTATAAGTCAACCTCGCGTATAAGTTGAGGGCAGGTTTAAGGGCCAAAATTGTGGATTTTGATATCCCCTGTGGATAAGTCAAGGGTCATTCCAAAGATATGGGGAATGCCAGTGCCACCTCAGAGAACCAGCCATCCCGGCTGCTGCTATGCCACCACCATTTTATTACCTAGGCATTCAAAATGGACTTTTGCCACTCTACTTGAAGAAGGGGATGGTTCTTCTTCTTCTTCTTTTTTGGATAACTCTTAAGATACAGTATTAGTTGTTACAAAGAAAGGAAGGAGGGAAGGAAGGAAGGAAAGTCGATCTCCCCAGGATGGACTAAGCTGTCACCTTTTGCCACTCTACTCAGAGAAGAATGATCCCCTCTCTTTTTTCAAAGATAAGAATTAAAAAGACAGTGCTTACATTGACCCATGGATAAGTAGACCCAGGTTTTGGGGTCATTTTTTTGCCTTAAATTTCTAGACTTACACATGAGTATATACAGTTATTACATTGCGGCATGTTGGACAGGATAATTTAACCTAGATCACATGACCAACAGGGACCATTGGAACGCAAATAGGGGCTGCCCATGCAGTACATGTTGCTGATTTTCCATATTAGTATTATTATTAGGGCAAAGTATCCATTTCTTGCAATCCAGGGGATGGCTAGATTTTACACACAAAATAGCAACAGTTGAACATCTGTTGTGCTTTGCTCCGAACACCTGGGAAAGTTCCTTAGATGTGTCAGCCATTGTTGATATGGAGGGAGAAGGTTTTCTCATGCAGACACACCTTTACAGGTCATTTGGAAGATCACTCCAGAAATAAGGCAGGCACAAACCTTTTCCTAGATTATACCACTTCAAGCTTGAGTATGGAGCTTGGGTGGTGAGTGGTCCCCACCTACAATAGAAAGAATGGTAGTGGGAAAGAAAAAATCTATGTATGTGAAAGATGAACATATCAGAGATAACCCATTCTCTAGAAACATTTATGAATAAACTAGGAGACTTTTACTTGTTTAAATAATTAAAAATGCAGTTCCTCTGCAGCTTGGAGTGGTACAGTCCAAGACAAAGATTCTCCATACATTGGATCTTACAAGTTCAGTGTACACCTCTGCTGATCAAAGGAACCAATCGTCTCCCACAATTTGCTGGGGGAAAAAATTAAATTGACTTCGTAGGAAAGAGCCAAGCTACAAGATAATTTCCTGTATACTTAGTGTGTGTGGATTGTGTGTATGTGTGTGTGTATGTGTGTTTAACAGCTAATCCTGTTATTCTTGCTCTTAGAGAAAACAATGAAAAGACATGCCAAAAGGTGGAGCATAAATCTTGGCATGTCAAGCCTGGGAGGCACAAACGATTGTCAACCATCCTCCTTCCATTTCAGCTACAAATCCAGTAACTAACACACCTTGTAAATTGAACATGTACCCCAAACGTTCATGAAAGTTACATGCATTGAAAGGAAAACAAAAAAGCCAGGGGTGTAGAAGCAGTGTTCTGCCAAATGCCAGGATACATAAGTAAGAGAGCTTATCTGTGGCTTGTCCTCACAGTGGTGGGCAGCTTGCTGAATTATGTACATCACCTCACATAACCTGCCACAGAGCACTAAATAGCCATTTAGACAAAAACTATACGACAATTGTTGCAATGCTTCTGCCCCAAAAGGGGACAGTTCTGAGAGGAAACCAAAAAAACAAAAGAAAAAGCTGGTTCTAGGCACAAATTTATTCTGCATGCTTCTGTTGGTGCTTTGGTAATTAGAATTATCTCCTTGGTTTTGCAGCTATGGGTAAAAGCCAGACTTGTGGTATTTTTCTTTTCTTTCTTTCTTTTTTTTCAACAGCAAAACATATCATTATATCCAGGAAAAGGTGACTTTTCGCAAATGAACTTTCTCTTTCGCAAACAGTCTGACCTCACTGTTTATTTACTGTGGCTCAAACTCATAGTCATGTTGTGGTAAAACATATGTTGTATGGCCATGCAGCAACCCCCAGCCCCCAGTAAAATATATATATCTGTATTTCAATTAAAAAATTCTTAACAAAGCATTCATGTTATTCTTAAACGATAGATTAATACTAAGTTGTAAAAATGAAACATAACAAAAAAGGCCATATTCAGGGACCAAATACTGACATCTTCTCTCCGAAATGGGATTCTAGGTCAAGTAAGCAAAAGAGACATCTTCTTGGCTTCACTTTTATTGAACAATCTTCCCAATATAGTGCTTGCTGATTGAAAGCAAATGAGCATCTAGTCCGTGTCTCAACCCAATTATGTTTGCAAAGGTGACTAATGTTTCTTCTAGTGCTACTGCATGAAGAAAGGTCTCTTAGCTAATCTAGTAACAACTGAACACTGGAGGTAGCCCTGGGGCCAGCACACCAGAGCTTAGAAAAATCTTTCTTTCTTTCTTTCTTTCTTTCTTTCTTTCTTTCTTTCTTTCTTTCTTTCTTTCTTTCTTCACATTAAGTACCTTTCTTGTTTGGTAGCTATGTGGTGATGTTGTTGTAGTTTAGTCTATCACTGTGATTTTGACTTATGGTGTTCTTATGAATGAGAAATTTCCAAGAGCCCTTGTTATCAGCTGCTCTGTTCAGACCTTACAAATTCAGGACCATGGGCTTCCTTGAGTGAAATAATCCACCTGTAGAGCAGTCTTCCTCTTTTCCTGCTGCCTTCCACTTAACTGTGCATTATCATCTTTTCTAGTGAGTCAAATTGTCTTTTGAGGTGCCCAAAGAACAATAGCCTCAGCTGAGAGTTCAGAGGGTTTCTCCTGGCCTGACCTCCCTGCAAACCTGATGGAAATATCATTTGCCAGTGCTCTGATTACCAGCAGAATGGACCTCCTTTTCCCCATGCAACTGATGCCTGGTAAAGTAGGTTGGGGGAGGAAGATTACAATTGTAGCAATAATGTCCCATTATGTCTAAGTAGCAATCATGAGTATGGAACAGTTATAGATGAGTAAATCTAGGTAACTGTTAGAAGTAATTCGCTGTATATTCAACCATATTAATTCTCAGTGTTGCTACCTCCCCCCCCGAAAGACTCATCTTCAATATCTATGTGGCAAGCAGGGCCAGTGTAGTCCCCTCCATGCTCTATGTAGAAAATTTGTTCAGTGGAAGGAAAGTATTTCCATTCATTTTGGAAGAACTTGCCAGAATTTGAAATTTTCTTCCAACTCAGGATGGAAAAAACTTGAGATTTTAAAAAACTGGATACATGGGAAAGTGAAACTGACACATTTTTCCATCCTTGGCCAGGAAACAAGAGCTAAAGATCATGTCTTTCAGCCCAAGGAATCACATTCAGTTGTTTAATTTTGTGTGATGTTACTGTACAGTAAAGTAATATTCGTAGATTTATGTTCATGACAGGGCTGTTTCCCCAGCAAGCTTCAGATCATTCCTTCTGCAGGCACTCTGACCACTTCTTTATGCTGCTTATCCATTGGAGTGCTCAATTATACTGATAGAAGAAATAACAGAGGATTCCAAGGTTCTCAAAGCAAGGCTGAAGAGGCTGGCCAGGTGATCTGTCATCAAACAAGCTGGGGTTATGGGATGGGGTGAAGACAGAGTGATCCTTCAGAAAGTGATCCTTTGCCAGAGTGGTGTTGACAACATAGTCATAGGCTTTCTTTCAGCTGTTAGAATGAAGCTCTGAGTCCTCTGCCTCATCCTTCGTAAAATAATAATTCAAGACTCCTGAACAGAGGAAGAATCAAAGAAACCTATCATCCAAGAGTATATCAAAGAGTGCCAGGGCTCACTTCACCTTTTCAACCTTTCTAGGGGGTATGTCAGGAGGAAGAGAGAGCTCTGGATTTGGCAGATATAAAGCTTCCTCTAAGCCACTCACTACAAATTCAACCCTCATCCTGTCCCACAAGCAAAGATGCAACGTGGCAGTTGAGATTTCTCCCACAGAAAGGGAAGACCTCTAAGGGGGTATCCCCTCTGTGGGTGCAACTCCCTGCAAGTGGAAACAGAGGTCCAGAAAATCCAGCAACTCCTTAACTGTCATCCCTGGAAGATTATGATGGTTTGATATTTGGGTTATATTTAACTGCTATGTTTCCTCAATGCCACATTTTGTATTAGATACCTCTGTGACCCCTTCTGGATGTCTGAAGCATTGGGAACGCAATGCTATTCTCAGTGATACCTGAAAAGGTGTTTTGAAAGCTGGGTTCTGATAGCCTCTGGGATAATGTTGGTCCATGAAGCCAACATACATTCAATTCTTCCAACAAATCAACATCATGAAGTGACTGCAGTGGGAAAAACTGTGGTCTGAATCAACCTTGCAAAGTAAAAAATAAACTGGATGCTATTTTAGTTTTTAAAATTATTCTGCTAGTCCATTCCTGTTGTGAACAACCAATACCATCAGGTTGACACCAAAAAAGCCAAAACAAATAATAAAACAATAGACAAAATAAATTATAACAGCAGTAACAAATCAGGAAAGAGATGTCTTTTTCCCCTCTCAGGGAGCACCCTAGTTAAATTTATTTCTAATTTGTATTGTTTTGCCTGATTCCTATGGGATTTTTATAAAGGGAATCAGCTGCATCTCTGGTGGCAGGGAGTTCCATAGCTTGGTGCCACCACTGACAAGGCCATAACCTCTATATTTGCCCAGAGCTAGACATTTTGCAATAAGATACTGGAAGAGTGTTACTTTTTTTTCTCTTGTAATGACCAAAGCTGTAATTCATGACTTTTCAGTGTAATTAGTGGCAATCTGGTTTTTACTCAGACTGGGTGTGCTCTGATTCAGAAAGAGAACGTCAATTTGAATGTATGGATGGGGAACCTCCTTCGTCAGGCTAGATTATTCTCCTCTCCTGACACCTGAAGGGTCTCATTCATACTACTCCACAGACTGTTAACAATCCTCATTTCCTTTGCATTGTCTACTACTCTACTGGAAGGATAAGGAATAAGGGTGAGCAACTCATGAGCAACTTTAAACAAATATTCAAATATTGAAATGAATATCTGAATTTTCAAATCTAAGTTTAAATATTTAAATCTTGAGTTGAGCCTTGGGGGTCCCTGGCAAGATATTATATTTGTAAGGAGTCCCTAGTAAAGAAAAAGTTCAGAATACTACTGCTTTAAATGATTGGGCTGCGTGAGGTTATTTATTTTTTATAGGAAATTTTTATCAAGGCCAAATTTATTTTGAATCAAGATACATAGCTCATCTGATGGTAACTTAATTGAAGAGAACATTCGGAGAGATGCTGTAGGCTACACATTAATTTCATAATTTAGTGTGTGTGATTTGAATGGGAAATCAATTGTCTTCTGTGAAATTTTAATTTTAGTTATTATCTCCAAAGTTGTGTATATACATACATACATACATACATATATATATTAGTACATGAAAATTATATGCAAATTGTTTTTCTCTTTTGTTCTTTTTTTGTGGTGAATGTATTCTCTCTCTCTCTCTGGCCATTTCTGCATCGAGACTGTTATAGTGCTGTCTATTCCACTTTCAACATCCTATGGAATCCTGGGGTTTGCAGTTTAGGGAGGGGCTGAGCCTCTCCCTAAACTGCAAACTCCAGGATTCCATAGGATGTTGAAAGTGGAATAACAGCACTATAACAGTCTAGCGCAGAAATGGCCTCTCTCCTCTCTCTTGCTCTCTCTCTCTCTCTTTTTGGCAAACTGTAACAGGCTAATCTATTGGGAAAGGAGAAAATTTGTTGTATTACATGCATAGGTTTCACTCATATTAACAAAGTGGCTGCTCTAGGAAAGAGCATTTTGTCAAAATTCAGTGCGCTTCTGGAAGACTCATGACATTCTTTAGTAATGCAGAAAGTAAAAAATCAGATGCCAGTCAGAATGTGTGTACTATGCCAGTTTCCATAATAAATGACTTGATCTTCTCAAATAAAATGTTTTTTATTTTAAATCTCAACATGTCTTAAGTTCTCTATAGGAATAAACTGGCAAGGAATGACAAATACTATATTAAAAGAAAGAATTGTTTTCTCCTTTAGTCTAGACAAGAGAAGGTGTGATGACCTTTGCTTCTACTGCCAACACCAACAGTTTACTTCACAGTTGGAAGGACAGTCATCGCTAATGGGTAGTCCAGTGGCTGATCATTCCAGCAATTCACTTGGGCCATGATTTCAAGCTGTTTTTTGGCATTCAAAGACAAGAAGGCCTTCTGTGCTGGCCTTTTGGGTTCATTTGTTGTGCTCAGATGAGAAAGGCAGGCAGATTGTGAAGATTTATATAAATGAGGGCATTGTATGTTCAAAGAAGAGAAGTCTGTTTGATCTTAGCTGTTACTGATTTACCTTTACCTTACGATAACATTCATTAGGCAGGATAAGGTATTGCTGCTGGGTTCCCTTTATATTGTCAACAGTTAAAATATAGACATCATATAGGGTGTAACTTTCATGTTTCAAGGTAACATTTTCCCTCCAACCTAATCACAATTTGCAGCTTGTTCTACATCAGACTCTTTAGTTTTAAAAACACAGTCCCCTCCCTGTTTCTAAATATTTGTGCCTTGGGTCAAAAGTACAGCAGGAAACTTACTTCAGGAGCTTGACCTGCCAATCATGAAGCCTGAGGGATCTACTTGCTTGACCTGCCAATCATGAAGCTTGAGAACTACTTGGGACTATAGGGGTATTGGTCTCAAATACTGTAATTAGGTATAGAGGAAGGGAGGGGGGAATGATATGTCACATCAACTCAGTTGACAGCTGAAAGTCATTAAGGAGCTTCTAGGCTGGGCAGACTTGGGACCTATTCACACTATAGCATATAGTGTGAATATTATTTCACTTTAGCTCCCACGATTCTGACCACTGTAATCCTGGGAAGGGCAGTTTATGGAGGAGCATCTAACATTCTCAGCCAGAGCATTCCAGTGCCTCACCAAACTACCTCATGATTCCATAGGATTGAGCCTTGGTAGTTAATATGGAATAATAACACTTTAATTGCGTAGTATGAATGAGCCCTGGTATAAATACCAAGGGTTCTGTCCTCCTCTTAGCAATAGGACAATTTGTGCTATACTTCACACCTGCATTCCTGCTTCTTCTCCTTCTCTGTGTTCTTCAGCCTGGGTTTGAATATGGATGCCCAAAGCCACAACTGAATCCATACAATACTTATTATCTTAGGGTTCAGATGTGCTTGCAATTTTGACTGTTCAGATGCCAAATATCTTCTTGGTTTGCATGCTTGCAGAGGCTGTAGACTTAGTTCTTAGCAGATGAACCTGTTGGTAAAAATGAAGTGGGCGGAGAGCAAGAGACACATTTTGGCGTTGTTTCTGTAACTCTTCTTCAGAATAAAATGTGGTGGAGATTTCAAATGGACTGAGGAGGGAGGAATCTGTCCTGTATAAGGTATTGAGATAATTCACATTTCAGTTGTGAGTCAGACACATGGGAGATACTTGTTCTAGGAGATAATTAGGTGATGATGTAATTGAAAGCAGTAATTGGTGCTAGGATGTGCAGTCTTCTAGAGATAGGCATTTATGTTGCATCTGTGTTGTTGAAGCTATTCAGAGAAAAGTAGGTACTAGCATAAGGAAGAGCTAAAGCCTCAGGAGCAAAAGAAAAACCACAGAGAAGGAAGCAGACTGGGAGATGGTTGGCCACGTATTCGTCTACTGCTCCCTATGTGCTTTCCATATTTTTGGACTGAAACTCCCAGAACAATGAAGCAAGCAGCATGAGTACTCTCAGAATGCCCCATGCAGTCTGCTAGCAATGGGATTCTGAGAGCTGCAGTACAAAAATATGACTTTTCTGAGCTCTGAAAGGATTAGGAGCATAAAAAGCTGCTTTGTTCCAGACTGACCTATTTGTGCATCTAGTACTCTATTGACTGTGGATGATAGGAATACTGAAAAATTTTCTTACCCTCCAGGGTAAAATTTGTCTCCATCTCAACACACTCAGAAACCCCAACTAAAAAAACAAAATGGTCAACCATGGTGAGATTTTTTTTTTTTGCACTTTGAGATATTTGTGAAAGGTTGATTGGTACAAAAAACAAAAACAACCCCCCCATATAAACAACAACAACAACAACAACCTTTTGTGGGCAAACCCCAGTGTCTATCACAGAACATACTATACTTTACATTAACCAGACCATTTTCTTTTAAAAAGGGAGGGGGATGGGTTGCACAAAAGCCAGGTTTTTTTTCCTGAAAAAGATTTTTTTTTTTTGCAAAGAAATCTAAAACTGCACAAAACTCTTGTAATGTGAAATTACCTGTCCTTGCATGTGAAAAGGAAGAAGCAGCGATTCATTTCCCTAGTACTATTTATTCTGATTGGCAGCTGCTCTCCAGGCTGTCAGGCACCTGTATCTTTTAAGTGAAGCTGTCAGGGACTAAACCTGAAATTTGGGGTCTTCTGCATGAGAAATATTTGCTTCAGCACTAAATTATGGTCGTTTCCCAAGTAATTAAAAGTTCCTATAAAAAGATGAAAACACCTATCTGTAGAAGACAATGCCTATGATTTGTTCCTATGGCCTGGTCCTTCACAAACAATTTTTGTTGTGATGGGGAGAGACAAAGAACTAGCATGATCTAATGGTTACAGCAGTGGACTGGTAGATAGAAGATCCAGGTTCTAAGTATGCCATCTAAGGCCATGAAATTCACTGCAGTTGACCTCCAGCCAATCATTCTCTCTTAATTTATCTCACACCATGGTTGTGGGGATAAAGTGGAGAAACAGAGATCTATGTTTGCCATTTTGAGTCTTTGGAGTAATGGGAAGATGTATATGTAAATAATAAATAAATGCATCTGTAATTCTGTCATTTCTCTACCGAAGCATGGGGAAATAATTTTTTGGACTACAACAGCCAGAATCTTCTAGCCAGAATATCCACAAAAGTAAGTTTTCCAGGCTTTGATCTCTACACTGGATCATTTAATCCAAGAGTAAAATTATCTACTTCATTGGGGAGTTGGCCCAAGTATCAATGGTTTTTAGTCCTCTTCCAATCATGAAGCAGGCCTAACTCAGTGACTGGGAAATTTAGGGGTTGGAGCCCATTGAGGGTGGGTAATTCTTTTTGTAGCCTGATCATGAGAAGATGTTGAATTTCATTAATTACCACTATTGGAATATCCTCTGCAAAGGAGGTCTCCCTTCTATCTGTTTTTTTTTCTCTTTGACACCAGGCAAAGAGTTTTGATTCTCTTTAAGTCTTTCTAATCCTTTCATAATTCTGCTGCTGTGTTTTGTAGTTTAATCTCCATGATAGCTTTGGATTTCTTTTTGTGTACGTGATCCCTGTTTTAGCCTCTGCTGCTTTTATTTGATTGCTGTTTTTAATAGATGATTTCATTTTCAATTGCCATAGAATATTTGACTTACAGATCTGGGAAATTTTCTTTTTACAAAGTAGTTACAATTATAGAACCAAGTGACAAAGAAATAGTATCTTTTTAACACTATCTGTTTTAAAAAGCAGTGCTTTCCTTTGTTGGGTTTTTTTCAAAAAGTATGTAAAATGATGACTTCTAAATTGCTTTTTAGAAACAAGGAGAGTAGTCTACGGTCCTGTTAGAAGACTTAAAGTTGAGGACTCCAGACTAAAACAGATTCATTTTTATAATATGGCATTGTTTTATTCAGTATGTCAACAGTAAATCTTGCAGTGCATTTACCTCTGGAATGACTCATTGGGATATATCTCACACCAGCTGTATCCCATAATTAGGTCAATTCAGCACACTAGTTACATCCCATAACTAGTTCAATTCAATTAAGCTTCTGTTTAAATAGATAATACTTTCCCAAAAGGATCTTGATTGATAATTATCATTGTAGATTATGAAGGTTGTGTAGTGATGGTTTTTAGCAGAGTAATAACATGGTGTAGTGTTGGACTTGGAATCTGGGATATCAGGGTTCAAGTCCCACTCAGTCACAGAGAATCATTGGGTAACTTTGGGCAAATCAACAGCAGACCTCTTTTAAATAAATCTTGACCCTCATGGGGTCATGGTAAGTTGGAATCAACTTGAAGGCACATAATAACTTCAAATTAACTAACAATATTCACATACACCCACTTCCTGGGGTTTGCAAGCAAAGTGTACCAGAATACTAGTTTTCAGAAACTTGGGAAACAGCATAGTGTCTGTATATGGAATTTCAAAGTGTGTAGGGATCTGGGACCATGAAGACCACCCACAGTGAACCCAACTTTGATCTTCCAGTGTTGAGCAGCAAAATAAGCTTCTACATGTGATTGTCTGCACATGCTTAGAATCCTTATCATGATTGAGAACTCTGCTTCTCTAATCAGGAGAAGGCACGTCTGCATACACAATGAAACATTATAGAATTTCCCTTCAGGCCTTTCTGCTCAGCATTGGAAGTCTGACAACAAAGATGGAGGGACAAGTGCATCAAGCACAGGTCTGTGATTCAACACAAGTTGGGTTTCCACAATCAGGCAAAAGACCTGAGCAGGACTGTGAAGTGCTATTGACAATAACAGTATTATTTCTAATGGGATAGATTAGGATGACAATAAAGACAGTGAAGGGTCAGGGGAAGTCTGGTTTATCTTGTTGCTTTTAATATGTTGTTTTCCAGTCTATGGTCACCCACGCATGTTGGCAATGAAGGACTTTAAATGAAAAACTTTTCAGTTTAAAAAATGCGGGTGGGGGAGAGACAGGCAGAAGAAATAAGAAAGAACTAAACTTCATTATTCAGGCATGTGCATAATGTCTGTCCGTGTCCTCTGCACATGCCTATTAGATCTCAGAGAGTAAAATGACTTCTGCCTTTGCCAGAAAAGCAACTGTTGTTATTGCCAAGTTGTAGCTTGAGTAAAGGCATCTGTGTCTCACTGTAAACTCAAGTAAAAGGGAAAGGATTCTGTGTACATGATTTACATGTGAGCCTGTCTGCTTCACAAGGGCTTGCCTTGAAGCTCACAGCTTGGAATTCTCCTAGATCTTGCTTTGTTGAAGAGGATAGATCAAGAAACAATGCGTCTGTTGTGGTCATCTTGTTTCATGGTGCACTAAAAACCAGAATGGATGGCTCTTTCAGTTTTAATTTCTCTCAATTGTTCATTTTTTCAGTGTCTCAACTAATTTGGTTTGTCTTGAAGTTAGATAACTTTCCCAAATGTAAGGGTTTTTTTAAGGGTTTGCAGAAAAAAATGTGATTTTTTTGGTGTCCATGCATACTTTTCTTTTTGTAGTATACACTGTATTTGCAAGCTGTTTTCCCAACTCCTAATTCCATTATATTATGTTTTTTTTATTAATGCACATGTTTGCTGCTCTTTCTACAATATATGCAATATATGCATTTGTGGATGCAATTTCAAAGCATAACTGAGTTTTGGTATGTGTATTGGTTCAAAAACATGAAATCTGCTAAGTTTGCACTAAAATGTGAATTGAACAAATCTCCATTGAGAAAAGGCATCCATATTCATTATCATCCAGTGCAATGGTTTCCAAATTTGAGCCCCCAGTATTGTTGAAGAAGTCCCAAATCCCTGATCATTGACGAGGCTGCTTTGGGTTTTTGGCAGTTAAATTCCAAAAATTAGGAGCTTTTCTTCTAATGCAAGACCTCTGCTTGGGATAATTACTTTACTGGACTGCAATTGTCAGAATTCCTCAGCCAGTAAAGCCATTGAAAAAGTTAATTCTATGGCACATTCAGCCTATGGTGACATATGCCTTGATTACATCCTGTTTGAACTACTCTAACACATGCTGTGGGGCTGCCTTTGGAAACAGTTCAGAAACTTCAGTGGGTCCAGAATGTTGTGGTCAGAATGCTGAGTGGAGCCAAATTTCAGGGAGCATATAATTTGTTGAGATAACTTCTGGCTATTGGTTGGTTTCTAGGCACAAAGTGCTGGTTATGACCTAGGTTATGACCTAGGTTACAACCTAGAATGCCTAAGTCTAGACTCTCTAAAAAATAGGATAGATACAGGATCTCCCTATACAAACCTGCCAGAGTCTTTAGATTCTTGAGGGGAGGACTTTGTCTTAGTCCCAGCACATCATCTTCTGAGGACATGAGAGAGAGCCTTCTCAGTGGCTGATCCCAGCAAGTGAAATTCCTTTCCACAGGATTCTAGGCTGGCCCCCTCTCTGGTCTCCTTCCATAGGCAGAGAAAAACCTTTTTATTTAAAACAAGTTTTTGATGATTAATTAGTTGGAGGAAGCCTTTTATTGGTATGGGTGCTGTGTTTTTTAACTTTATTGTTCTGTTTTTAAATTTTCATATTTTTAAAAAAGTACTGGTGTTTTAATGTGATGATTGCATAATTGTGTTTTAACCTTTTTATTATCGTTCTGTAAAGCTTATCTTCTTTTTAGCCTTTGTACGCCACCTTGGAGCCCAGGATGGGAGAAAGACGACATATAAAATGGAACGAAGGAAGGAAGGCTACAGATGCTGACCAGTCACTTTGCTCATCAAATATATCACTTACTCATTAATCAGTCTTTCTTTTACATTTACTATGTTAAACAGAATCCAGATCAGTATGTTGATCTAGCTGGGCTTGAACATAACTTTCATACAAGGGTGCCTAACTTCCAGAAAGTCAGCATTTTAATTTGTTTCTAAATCTATAAACTGAAGAGTCATCCTTGACTTCAAACTTTCTCTCCCAGCCCCCCACTCCTTCTCCTTTCATTTCCCTGAGCTGCAAGTCCACCTGTCACCACTCCAGTAAAATTGCTGGAATTTGCCTCTGCCTTCTCTCTGTCTTTCATGAATACCCTATTCATGCCATAATCGCTTCCTATTTCATCTGTTCCAACTGCATGGCAAATATGGCCTTTCTTTCAAAATCTTTTCCGCCTAAGATATGGGCTCTGTTTCTCTGGAGTACGAGTGGCTGAATTCTGCCGAAACAGCCTCAGAAAAAGAGCAAGGCCTGTGACCCAGCAAGCAAAGGCAGACCACCAGCCTTGCAGGATGGGTTGCCCAGTGTGTGATGGTGCCATAAAAACAAGTGATTGACTGAGTTCTTGATCATGGGTTTCATTTGGCTCTTGTGGATTGTAGCCCTGAGATAGAGTCAACCTAGCTACGAGCAGGTCCCACATTATAACATATAGTGGTTGGGATTGCACCCAATAGATATGAATAGGGTCTGTGTCTGGAGACTGTTTTCTGCAGCAACACCTACCAGGCCAACACTACTTTGAGCCCAGGTGGAAAGCAAGGGCAGTTTAGTGAGCATGTGGAAAGATTTTGACCTAGAGAATCTGAGGAAATCAAACTCTAGAGGGCTTGACTTAGACCCTAAGAAGGCAACTCCTGTGTTAAAGATTTTATCACTTTTTAATGCTTGGTAAGCTGGAATTAATGGGTTCAGGCAAAAGCAAGCTTCCTCAGGAAAGAGGGCCCCTGGAATGTGTGTTCTTGAAAATTGGCGTGGCTCCACCTTATGGAATCCTGGGATTTCTAGTTTGGTGAGATACTTAGAATTCTCTGCTAGACTGCACTAGCTGGAGGAGTGGACTAGATGTTAGAATACATGTCTGAATGTCTGCCCAATGGCAATGAAGCAAGGAACCAGGAGTAATAATCAAGGTGTTCCTATGGAGAAAACCCTGCCTTGTGTGTATTCACCAACATAGACACTTCCATCTCTTTCTGATGTACCAGCTCTAAGTGCCATTTTTGATGTAGCCCTAATGGCACTCTCTCCATATACAAAAGGGAGGTTTCAACAAACTTGCGGGAAACTCCAAGGTTTGAGAAGTGCATGAGGAGAATAATGTTTAGGAAAAACCCTAAAGGAAGTAAGAGAGCCAGCATGGTGTAGTGATTTGAGCATTACACTACAACCCTGAAGACCAGGGTTTGATTCCCTGCCATGGAATCCCACCGAGTGACCTTGGGTTCACCACACAATCTCAGCTCCAGAAAACCCCATAATAGGTTTGCCTTAGGGTTGCCATAAGTTGGAAATGACTTGAAGGCACACAAGAACAACAAGAAGCAAAGCAAGTGTGGACTGTGTGTGCTCTGTGATCATGAAATGCTGATTTGCTTTTCTGGAGAGAACAGGGAGTGTTTGGAATCTAGGAACAGTCACTCTTTTCCCCATACTGGCGTTTTTTGTTGCAGGGTGTCCTTGAATGCATTGAAATGAAAACAAAATGTGTTATAAAAATGACATCTTGGCTATGTTAAAGTTTGATTGGAGTTTACCCAGGCTCTTGTCCTTTTCCCTCATTCTCCCTTTCCCTTCTTTTCCCAAGCGTATAAGCAAAGGATCAGCATCTTGTATATCTTTAATGGGCATGACCATGGAAAGGATTAAGGTAAGGCTCTTAGCAGCCGTCAAAGTTCTGACCAAATGTTCATATATCCATTGTTCCTCCATGCCTTCACCTCATTTAATAGGAAAGAAAGGATTTTGTTTCCCAGCTCTTACTGTACTCAGACCATTTCCCAGAGACTGTCTGACTACAATAGTGACTGACAGTTTGGACCAGCAGTGCAGCTGCCTTTTAAGAACAGGCATGTAAGGCAGTTAGAAAGCGGCACAACTTTACCTGCGTGTGCCATTGAGTTAATGCAGCTTTCTGGGTGTCCTCAAGATGTGTTGAACAACAACTCCCACACTGACATAAAGGAGTTCAATAGCACCTCTTGAGTGGTGTAGTGGTTTGAGTGTTAAATTATGACCTTGGAGACTGCAGTTCGATTCCCCCTCAGCCATGGAAACCCACTGGGTGACTTTGGGCACATCACACACTCTCAGCCCCAGAAAACCCAGTGATAGGTTCATCTTGTTGGAAATGACTTGAAGGCATGTAGCAACAACAACAACAACAACAAGCACCTCTGAGACTAACTGAGAAGAAGGAATTTCTAGCATAGCCTTTTGCAGACTAAGTCTACTTCATCAACGATCAGATGAAGTGGCCTGAAATCTACAAAAACTGATGCTAGAAATTTCTTATTCTCTGTTAAACTCAAAGGTGCTCCTGAATTTTTTTAAATGTCCCCTTAAGCTAAAACAGACTAATAAGGCTATCTCCCTGAAAAATTCCACCTTGATTGTCAGCAACTGGAACCCTATCGAAATCTAATAACGTGTAAAAAATAAGGAACTTGAGAAATTCCTAATTCTTCACATTCATTTTTGAAAATAACTAGGAACTGTTTGGGATAAGGGAACAAGGCCCTGATATCTGGGAATGCTGTCATACTGTAGCCATGCCCTTCAACACTTCACAGATGAAAACTGGGACAAGTGTGGCTGAGCAATGTCAGTGTGTGGTCCAAAGGGCATAGCCAAGTAAGAAAATGGCAAAGGTTATTAACGAAGAAGAAACACACAAAGGTGGACAGTGAAGAAAGCTGATAGGAAGAAAATCAGCTCATTGGAAATGTTATTCTGGAGAAGAGTTCTACAGATATCCTGGACTCCTAAAAAGACAAATAAAAGAATCAAAGAGCAAGGAAGAAAATCAATTCATTTGAAATTTGTTTCTGGAGAAAAGTTCTATAGATACCATGGACTCCTAAAAAGACAAATGAAAGAATCAAGGAGTGAAGCATACCTGAACTCTCCCTGAAAGCCACCATGACTAAGCTTAGACTGTCCCACTGTGGATATATTGTGAGAGGACATAGCTTATTGGAAAAAAAATAGAATATGTGGTAAGGGAGAAGGCAGCAGGAAAAGAGGAAGACTGCAGATGCATAGACTCAATCAAGAGTCTATCCATCTGCAGTCTTCCTCTTTTCCTGTCTTGAGTCTGCCTTGAGTCTGCCGACTCAAGCCATGGGCCTTGAGTCTGCAAGACCTGATGAGCGCTGTTGAGGATGGGGTGACTTAGAGGTCTCACATTCATAGGGTCATCATGAGTCCAAGTTGACTTGATGGCAGTAAACAACAGAAATGGAATTCTTTAAACAAAACTGTGACTCACCATTTGTTTAGAGTTAACAAAAAGTAATGTCATGGTTCTTTGTGGCTAGAAGGTGAAAACAAATCAAATATATAACGGTGCTATAAATTCTCTTAAGTGAAGTATAATTTGAAGGAAGAGTGCAATTGCTAAAAATTCTCTCCAGGTCAAATATACAATTTGTTGATTAGGAGGTTGAACAAATGCTTTTGATTTTTTTTTCCAAGGAGAAGAGAGATGGTTTCATTTTAGTTCATATTTATTATATGGTATGTTCCAAAGCACAACTAGCAATTTCCTGACCTTCCAGCTGCTCTGTCTGTGATCCTGGGACACACCTGCAGATCACAGAGTCACAATTGCTGTAACTTAGTTTTTTTACCCCTCTCCTTCTTTTTGTTTTGTTCTCACATGCCATATTGGTCTGGAGGCTTCCAGGGATTTTCTTCCAAAGTGCAGAAGAGAATTCTGTGTATCCCAAAGTTATTTAAAAATCTTTCACTTTGTTCCAACCATCAAGCCATCAATAACAGTTTTGAATCAACTGTTAGTATTTTTATCCCATACTTTATCCTAGGATATCAGCATGGTATACAAAACATGTAAAAAAATTAAAAATGTAATCAGAACTTTGAAATACTACATTTTTTGGACTAATTCCCTCTCCCCAGTCTCTTGAGCCAGAGAGAGAGAGAGAGAGAGAGAGAGAGAGAGAGAGAGAGACTTCTCATATAGCTTTTTGTTTATTTCTACTATTATTGTTGCTATTATCTTTATTTATATCCCACTTTTTGCCCAACATTGAGCCTATTTATTATCATTTTTTTTCAACAAAACATGTACAGACATCCAAAAATAAACATCCATCTCTGTGGTAAAAAATGAAAATGAAAATAGTTTATGTAGCTACTCACAAACAGAACTGTTCTGTATTTTCTTAAGCAGGTAATCCAGACTCACATTGGAATCTCTAACATGATCAAGCCAAAGCCAGCTGATCTACTATTAGTATACTCAATATTTCAATTCATGTGTCTTCTCCCCCCCCCACTGAGCTTTATTTCATGTGGTTAATTTCTCTTTTCATGTAAAGTTCCATATCTTTATCCCCCATATATAAAAGTCTGCTTCATTTTCTAGTTTTCACCTTTCAGCCACAATAAGCCTTGCTAGCTAAAGCAACAACAACAACAACAACAACGATCTAAATATAATACTATAAAACCACAATTAAAAACAAATGAGAAGCACAGGGGCAAACTAAACCTAAATCAGTTTAACATTTTAAAATTCCTCAGCAGATAAGGAAGTTGGTACTGAACATCAGCTTTGGGATCAGTCCAACTTCTCTAGAGAGGGCTCAAAACATCATTCCTAACCAGTGAACATCCATGAGAAACAAACTTGAAGGCGAGCATCATGGAACAATAACCTATAAAAGAGATGCTCTAGCATTTTATTACTGTGTCCCATCTAAGAATGGAAATCATATTCTCCTTTTTGTCATGTAGTTCAACACCCATTGTCATAAGAACAAGCAGTTTTAATCTGTGAACCAAACAGGACCTTTCTTTTCAGAGAAGAATTTGGTCAGGATGATATCAACTAGCCTCCTTTCTCAACTCCTACAGTCTATTCTGCCTAGGTCCACAACTGGAGAGATAGTTATATAGCATATTTCTCATTTTGGGGAAGTGGAGTGAGAGGTAGAGTGCATCCATTTTAAACTGTAGCATAATTGGTAGGATGGAACCAAATAGTGACACGGGAATTGAAGCCATTTACTGACCGCATCTCATGAACTATTTATTAAGAAAACTTACATATGAATATACAGATGAAGAACAGGAGTCCTAGCAGAAAACTGTACAACTGGATAGCAAAGCTGCTCATATATATTTTACAGGTGATAGACACAGAGGGGTAAGCAATACGTTCAACATCAGCTATGGCAGAGATTTATTAATATATTTTCTTTCTAATTTACTGGAATTCATTTTGAATAAAGCCGTTTTCTATTTCTGCACATCTCCTATAGATCTGTCCTACTTGTGTTTTCCTTAGGAAGTTTCTGGACTACATCCTGTGGTGTTCTGCTAATGCAAAGCCTTAGACAAGTAGAAAATCCAACACTCTGATTCTTCTTTCAAAAAGTGTTACAGAATGGCTTTCACAATGAATTGTGCTATACCTTGCTTGTGGTGGCTGTGGTAGCCATTGCACTACCACTTGCAAAATTGCTACTGGTTAGTCCAATGAGAACATATCCATTGAATCAATTGTACTTACCTGCATATTGACTCATCACCCAACAGTTGATTGAATGAGCTTACACTAGTTGGGAATAAATGACAGGATTCCAGCAGCAACCTGTTGTGGAAAAATGTCACCCCTTGTACTATTCTTTGTCCTCCCTCATGATGCTTCCTGAATTCTGGAACTTTTCTGGCTCTGTTCTGAACAAAAGCACTTGGTGCTGCAGACTGGTGGCACTATAGTACTCTGGGAATTTATCTCTGTTTATTTGCTGCTTATCAATGGATATATGCTGTGAAGGGACCTAGCAATCCTGTAATTTGCTCCTTCCTTGAAGTGGTCCCAGACAATGCTTTTCTCTTTCTCTGGTTGCCTGCCTTTCATCTAATACCTAAAGGTGGGTGACCTGCTAGTGACATATACAGGTGTAAGTTGAGGAGTGACTTTTTTGGACAATGCATAATAATTGTATCTAGCTAATGGTGGTGTGAGAAGAGTTGTGTATATGAGGCCGTTGCACCTGTGGTAGCACGTTAATGTGCACATAGAAGTGTGCATTGAATGTGAATTGCCTCTAAACATTGGCTTTTTACACTGTAGTTGCACAATGGGTTGTCAGCCATGCTATGGATTGTCAGCCATTGATCCACATATGTTATACAACCTGGATACTCAGTATAGAGATTGCATAAAGTAACTCTGCCAGTGGATATTTATACTACACTGAAGCAATGTTGGATCTCAGCAGATGAGGAAATTAGGGTGATGGGGAGAACAGAGAGTGCTGATGATGTTCTTGCCCCAGATTCCATGATAAAGCTGTCAATATTTATGTTCCAGCTTCAGTGATCGAGATCTTCTTTCTCCACATCACATCACCCCATGTCACCTTGGCTTTTTCTTTCTGTGGTCATGTTTGAAGCATACATTCTTCTTTTCTTCCTGCTAATTTTTACATATCTAGATCTCTAGATTGGTCCAAAGCACTTTGGACTGATTCATTTTGCTGTGGAACCCAATTTGCCAGTCTGATATAGTCCAGAATAGGTACAAGTTAGTCCAAATCAGCCTGACTTGACTCATTGTTTAAAATTTAACTGAATCAGGTGCAGAACTCTAGAAAAAAGGAATAAGCTTGGCGGCTGAAATAAGAGAATTAGATACTGGAAACTACTATTTTGGACTACAAGACCAAGAATTCCTGTATTAGCATGTAGATATGCTGACTAAAGCCTCTGGAGGGAGAGGTGGGTTATAGTTGATGACAGTAACTTTTCCAGGCTCTAATGAGAACCTGAATGAAGCTGGATTTTACAGATATGACCATCCTAACTGAGACTGAGCTGTAGCCATAACCCCATGTTTTGCCACTGGTCCAGATGAGGTACATAAGGATAAAAAGCATGTCCATCCATGCTGTAGCACTCACACAGGGGAATTCTTTATCAAATATATTATATCAGCCCAACTGAGGATGGGTGAATCTGTCAGTTTCAGTTTCTCTCAGTTTCTCATGTTTCCCATCTTATTTTTTAAAAATCCTATTGCTGCTCCAGTTGGCATTTTTCTTAAACGGTCAGCATAAAAATGGAATACATTTTGGTGTGCATTTAATCTAATATGAGCATTTTTGCATACAATTTTACCTAATGTACAGATTTTTTGCAAGTTATTTTTCTTCTAGTATCATTCTATATTTGTACATAATTTTCATTGATATATACATTTTGGTACTATGTAATGTAAGAGTACTATCGTTGCTGCTGTTATTAAAATGATAGTTCAGAAGAAGGCAATGGCAAACTCCTGTGAACAAACCAAGGAAACCCTGTAATGGGTTCACTTTAGGGTCACTTATTTATTTCCACTTACTTATTTATTTTATTTATGTCCAGAGGAGGGTGACCAAAATGGTGAAGGGCCTGGAAGCCATGCTCTATGAGGACAGACTTAGAGATCTGGGTATGTTTAGTCTGCAGAAGAGAAGGTTAAGAGGGGACATGATAGCCATGTTTAAATATTTGAAGGGATGCCAGATAGAGAAGGGAGTGGGCTTGTTTTCTGCTGCTCCAGAGACCAGGACAAGGAGCAATGGATTCAAGCTGCAGGAAAGGAGATTCCATCTGAAGCTCAGGAAGAAATTCCTGACAGTCAGGGCTGTCGGGCAGTGGAATATCCTACCTCGGAGTGTAGTGGAGTCTCCTTCTTTGGAGTTTTCCTGCATGGCAGGGGATTGGACTGGATGGCCCCTGTGGTCTCTTCCAACTCTACATTTCTATGATTCTATGAAACGACTTGAAGGCAAAAAACAACAAATGTTTCATTATGGCGTTACATAGTTTTGCTTTCCACATTTTCATAGCTTACTGTTATTACTGCTTCATTTATTATTTTGATTTTTAAAGCATATTTATTGAATTATGATGCTGTTTTTTAGATTGTGATTTTTTAATACTCTAGGCTCAAAAGAATTGGGCAGAGAAAGGACTACAACTTCTGCACACCTGCTTCTGAAAATAGCCACCTTATATTTAGCCTCCTCTGTGTTACCCTGTTTACTGGGGGTCCCAGGAGGGACACCTAAATAACCAAACAATAAACACAATTTTGGGGGAAATTAGCTGGAGCACTCACTTAAGCTAGTGAGAGGCAGGGTGACTTAGCGGGATCTTGCAACCCAGCGTCTATGGGGTCAGGTCAGTCAAGCAGCCAGACGGGTTTAAAGTAATAAAAATGATGTTTTATTGAATACAAACGAATATCAAAGACACCACAGTCACACACCTAACTAAGAAATTAGAGGTTGAATTAAGGATAGGGACTTTCAGAGGAAAATGAGTGATATGACACCTGTCTCGTCGTCCTGCACCTCAGGAGAGAAGCTGGGGTGCAGAGAAGAAGCTCAGCTTGACTAGCTGAGGGGAGCTCATCAAGCAAAGCAGCAGCAAGACGGAATGAAACTCAGGAGCGATCCGAGGAAGGTCTCGGAATCAGGGGTTTTTATAGGGTGAATTGGGACTGCAGGCTATGCCTTACTCGGGGAAAACAATGAGTTTTGGGTGCGAGACAATGTCTCGGAAAGGTCACAACTTTGCATGATGGAATCAGGGCCGAATTAACAATAGTGTGACCAGTATGCAAATGTGCAGCGCTTACCAGCGGACAGCACAACCTTTGTCCAGTAGCCTGCTCGGGGCAGGAAGCTTTTGTTAGTATCGCACATATGTAATGAGGTGTTTGCCGGAGAGATCCCTGAAGCGACAAACCGGCTGTGTCTGGCCTGCCTGGGTGGAGAATGGAATGTCCAGCAATTATTGGCCATGCCTGTTTGCATGCTTGTCTGCTGACCTCACAAACACGTGAAGTGGGGTGGCAGGGGAAAGCCGAATTGTTTGATATCAAAATGATATCGGGTGCTATCTCCGGGTAGGCCTAGACTGCAGTAATACCTGCTTTTGATATCCTGTTATACGATGACTCACTCTTTTGATGCTTCCAAATAAGGG
The DNA here is from genome assembly GCA_948472985.1 of Iguana delicatissima. Taxonomy (NCBI): domain Eukaryota; kingdom Metazoa; phylum Chordata; class Lepidosauria; order Squamata; family Iguanidae; genus Iguana; species Iguana delicatissima. The sequence continues at coordinate 459,571 of CAOKZL010000166.1, read as the reverse complement.
TAAGTTCCATTAATTTGACAGGGTTTCTGCTCTTTCATCAGTTCTTCTTGGCTACAGAGACTCACTTGGAACTGCTTGCACACACAAATGGCTTGCAAAGTGAGCTGGGCAGGGCGGGGGTACTAAGCTGGCTAAGAGACTTTGCAAGTAGTGAGCATTTGGTCAGTCCCAGGTGAGCCTCCATAAGTCCTTCATGCTCCCTAAAGTACAGTACATGTCTGTTTTTCAACCAGTTTCATTTTTTGAAAGTGCTCCAGTCCCTAGCCTTTCAAGTAAGTGAAGGGAAGCCTGTAACCTATCTCCAAAATAGGTTTAGCATCTTGGACAACCCTTCTAAGGTTTGGGCTAAAACCAGGAGTGGGTTCCCCACCTCATTGACATGGAAGACTCCAGCTACCATGGTATGTGACATCACGCTAGTCTTCCCTTTCTCATCCTTAAGTATCCCATTGGTTATGTGACTGATTTTGGCATGAAAAACAGTCATGCTGTGATGTCAGCAATAATAATGCTAAATTTCAAAGTGCAGGGGCTCATCATGATAGTTTCCACAGTCCCATGGACTGTGGACCCCAAGGATACCCAAGGGTCCAAGCAGATCTCTCTCCTCTCTCTTACACACACAAAAAACCTGAAGGACAACATTAACAATACCCAATTTATTAGGATCAGCTGTCAGTTGTAGAATAGTAATCTGGCAAAGGGCAATGAAATGGTAAACATTTTAGATTTTGGCTTAGCTCAGAGGGAAGAGGGAAAACTTAAGGGAAGAGGATATAATCAACCCCGCAAATGAAAATGTCCTGCACTTTGAACCTCTAAATCTTGGCTCCACTGTGATCTTGGATGTCAGAAAGTGTCAAGCTAGATGTTACATGCAAGAATTTGGGAATTAAATGTTGGTGTTCTCTGCAGCAGTCTGGCACATGGTGTCAGGTAACATAAAGCTTGCCCTTTCCTTACCAGGCTCTGAACTCCTCACAGAAGGTACCAGTTTGGAATCAGAAGCCTGAAAAGAAAATGGCCATGTTGTCAATCCTCATTCCTCTTATTTCTATTTGGAGGTACAGTATTTCTTTCTGACTCCAGGAAGATCTGCTTTTCTAGACTCAAACACTGACATATATATTTGCTAGACTCATTTTCACAGCTTTTATGTTCTCCATTCCTATTTGCCAAGTTTCAAAGGTGGTGAGCTATTTTTTGTTTTGTTTTGATACGTTTGACACTAGAAGTCAAGATTTCCAGACACCCTTCCCTCAGTGCCAAAGGGTTAAAGAAGAAAGTTGGCTCCTCCAGTAGGTTTTTCCAAGTTTTTATAGCTCTCTGCTCCACATATCCAAAGCAGTAAAACACACACACGTGGGGATTTTCAATTATTTTTTTCCATCCTCATGATTGTACAAGAGATGTCTCTATGCCCTTCATGCAATGGGATAGGTCACTGAAATCTGATTAAAAAAAGAAATATTTTAGCAAGCAGGAATGGATGAATCTGTCTATTTCTGGTTCATGTCAGAGTCACATCAAAAATCCATCCTGTTCTTGGTTTCATCTGTGGCTTTTTCTTATCTGCATAGAAACATCATTTTAAAATGTGCAGCTTGTAACACATTTCTTTTACAAGATTCACACTTGTAAACATCTTTTAGTATCCATTTTGGTTTTTTTTTTAACAAAGTGGGAAGTCCAAAGGATAAAAGCATTTTGCTTCAAACTTTAGTCTGTGAAGTGTGGTTCAATTTGAAATGTAGGCATTCATAGCAGTAAATTGAACGATCTTACTTTCTCTCACTAGCTGGTAAAATGTATACTTCAAGACCACCCTTTAATCAACTTAAAACTGTGTTTGGGCAGAACCATCTAGAAAGGGTGCCATTTTGCTGCTTCTGATATTTGCATGTCATTAAACTCTTTCTTATACATGCTTAACCTGCAACAAATTTCAAGGAAACAGACTTAATACATACTAAATGCAAATTAATACTTGGATTGAAATACAGTTATTTTTATTTTTCTGGTTTATTATTTTTTTTTTTGCAATGTATTTCTTGGTGTGATATGCATACAAAAAATGCATTGTCTAAAATTCACGTATAAAAATCTGTCTTTTGAGGGACTTATAGCATCATAGAGTTGGAAGAGACCACAAGAGTCATTGAGTCCAACTCTCTGCCATGCAGGAATATACCATCATAGCATTCCCGACAGCCTCTGTTTAAAACCTCCAAAGGAGACTCCACCACATTCAGAGGCAGTGCCTTCCACTGTTGAACTGCTCTTGCTGTCAGGAAATTATTCTGAATGTTTAGATGAAATCTCTTTTCCTGACATTTGAAGCCACTGCTCCATGTCCTAGTCTCTGGAGCAGCAGAACAGGATTGCTTCATCCTCCATATGACATCCCTTCAAATATTTAAACATGGCTATCATGTCAGGAAATTGCTTAAAATGTATGTTTTATGGTAAAATGCATAGAAATATGTGCATTTTATGGCAAAGTGCATAAAAAACTATTTTATGGGTGAAATGCATATGATTTAAACATTAATAAGCTTTTAAAGAGTTTATAAAAGGGGAGTTGTGTTTAACCTCCCATGGTTCTTGTGTTCCTTCAAGTCGTTATGGCGACCGTGAGATGAATCTATCACAGGGTATTCTGGGGCTGAGAGTGTGTGATGCACCAAAGGTCATCCAGTGGGTTTCCATGGCCAAGTGGAGAATTGAACCCTGGTCTCCATGGTTGTAGTCCAGTGCTCAGACAACTACACCACTACTTCCCTATTAGCATACATTTGGAACTGGCACAGATTAATCCATCTCTACCAGTGAATAAGTTTAGTTGAATTTAGTGGAACTGTGCAAACATACCTGGGACTGCATTGTAAAAATGAATTTCAGTAACATGTAGATGGTGACTGGCGCAAGAAGAAACATCATTTCCATGTTGCTTCAGGTAAAATCAGTCTACTAAATGAACAGGACAGTTTGACCTTTTTTTTTTTTTTATAGTGGCGTAAAAATGATTAGATATAAATGTAAAGAAGACTTTACAGAATGCTCTTGAACTTGATGATAGTGATTATTATGTTGATGATGATACTGAAAGGAAGAAGAAAAAAGAGCCATAGTATCTTTCTATGGATTCATGGGAGTTTCAGTCTAGAAGCTTCTTTATGTAGTGCCCCAAGATACATTAGTTTAGGTACATGATGCAGAGAAGTGGCTCTCCCACTATGTAAAGCTTGGAGCCATCCAGTAGGTAGTTAAGCTGGATCTGTGTTTTTCTGTTGTGACATCCCAACCCATCTTTATTCTGCTATGCCAAGAGGAATGGCTAAAGAAAAGTTATTCAGAGGAGATGAAAACCAATGAGAAGGAGGACACTACATGTGCTCCAGTGTCATCCTGAAAAAATGCCAAAGATTATAACCTGTGCTCCTCCCAGCGTGAGAAACCACACTTAAAAATGCCCTATGATAAATGCAGCAACTCAACTTCATCTGAACTGTTACAATGTCACCTTACGGCTAGAAGTGATTACATCGCCCTCTTAGCAAATTGTGGAAAATAAAATCAAAACAGTCTGGCAGGAATGGACAGAGAATGAAATATTTGGTGGAGACGCAGGAGAGGTTTTTCTTGGTGGCCACTCCCAAGCTGTGGGGCTCCCAGCCAAGGGCAATTAGACTGGCTCCTGCTCTGTGGTCTTTCCACCAGCAAGCAGGTTTCTTTTCATTCAGACAGGCATTTGGTATTTAGGATGGATTGTTGTTGCAGAAGCTTTAACTGATTGGATGCTGTTATTTTCCTTTGATTTATAGCATCCCTGGTTGTGTTTTAGATCCATTTTGGTGGTTTTAGGTTTTATTTAAATTTTATTACCATTAGCTAGTCTTAAGTTCCATGCTTTGGCAGAAAGTCATTGATCCCCAATGAAAAAAATGAGAAAGCTGCTGGGCAATCGCTGAAAGCAGCAGTTGTTTATTCTTTTCTCTTCTGCCTGGCCTTTTTTTTTTTAAACCCTTTTATTATTGTATTTATTTATATCCTGCTTTTTTTTAAACCTAGTTTGGGGCCCAAGGCAGTTTACAGTAGTAAAAAGCAACATAGTTAAAAAATATACTGACTACAAAAGTTAAAAAAAATTAAGCTATCCAAAAAATTAAAACTTATCAAAAATCTAGCTATTAGAAATGATTAAGCAATATAAAGATAGATCATACGGCAAAATTCTGCAAAGCCCAGTTTCCTTGAACAGTCAGTCTTCAAAGCTTTATTTGTGTGCAGAAAGGTGGTAAGGAGAGTACCAGTCTAGCACCTGATGGTTAGGAAGTTTCAAAGCCTGGGAGCAGCCAACAAGAAGGCTCTAAGATGGAGATGTACTTGTGTGGGTGCTGGGACATAGGGGAGGGCTTCCAGAAGATCTCAAAACATGGGTAGATTTGCATGGGAGAATGTGTCTTTCATATAAGCTGGGCCTAAACTGTATAGGAGTTTATATATCATAACCAGCACTTTGAATTGTGCTTAAAAAAAAAAAGGGAACCAAGAGTCCGTGGAGCTGTTGCAACTTGGGAAGTTGTGTGCTCCCTCCAGCCAGACCTATTTAACAATTTGGCTATAGCTCTTTGGACCAGCTCAAGTTTCTGAACACTCTTCTAAGTTTCTGAATACTCTTCTAAGGCAACCCCATGTAGAGTTGTCCAAGACGGACACAACTAAGTCATGTGTCACCATGGCTAGATATGATTTCTCTTATTTATTTTTATTTATTTTTATTTATTCTTATTTATTTTTCTGCCTGTCCCAGGTCACAACATGATGAACATTTCTCTCTTTTTCTCTGTGTGTGCACACATCCCAAAATGCTTTAAATGGATTAAAAACTATTTTAAAAACCAAAGGCCACATAGAACAATGCTGTTTGGACTGTCTGCTAAACCCTCAGCAATGATGGAGCCAGCCTCATCACTCTTGAGAGAGTGATCCATAGTCTTGAGACTCCAGATTTTAGTCTGACCATTAAAGGAGCTGCCTACAGTGCTGAACCTATTTTAGGGAGATGGTTCAGCACTCTGACAAAGTTGCTTGGGGGTCAGCTATTTGGAATGCAATTGCAACTTGATGGTGAGTTGCTAGGCAACAGGAGTAGTACTTTAAGAGTGAAACCCAGCACAGTGGTGTGCGTGGGAGGAATTATATATAAGGCAGAGATTCCATTTGTCAAAGAGCATTCAGTGAGATCTTGGCCAGAGAGAGTGGCTGGGTTGTGTTTAAGCAGCCGAGAAAAAGACACAGAGAACTGCTGTCTAAGGCTGGGAGTTATTGGCATAGATGTCAGACGCTGAACTGTTTAATGTAATAACACTGTACTTTACATGAACCTTGACAAGATACTTTATTTCTAATGTCACTACAACAAAGGATGCAGTTTGTTTTTATAACTGCTGAGTTGGCCTGAGTTATCTAAACTCACTGGTAACAAAGAAGAACATGCTAGCTTAAATAAACTATTTAGTTCTGAGGGAACACTTAAGACTCTGGCCCTCTGACGTGAAAGCTGTGTTTAAAAGACAGAGTTAGGGCTATGTGTTAGTATCAGGGTGCCTTATTAAGGTGGAACTGCAAAATCATCTAGTGAGAAATAAGGGTCTGTTACAGACACTCTGGATAGCTCTATTAAGGTTCAGAGCAAAACCCAGAATGGATTCACCACACCATGGACACAGAAGTTATCAGCCACCATTGCTCACAAATCTAGCCTCTCAAGAGCAGCAGGACACATGCAATCAGACCTGTGCTGAGTACACAAAATTCTGGGTGGTGTGGTATAACTTTATCATCTTGCAACTTTTCTACATTGTAGCAACAATGCAATACGGAAAGAATAGAGTGTCAGCAGGAAAATTCGTAGTGGGAAGACAGCACTTCTGCAATACTAATTTCCAAAGGAATAGTTGGTATGTTTAGTAGCACCTCAAAAAAAAATATTTTTTTGTCATAAATTTTATCCAATGTGAATTGCTTCAGTTATGCAACATTTAATTATGGCATGAGTGTAGGTTCTTAGGACCATTATTGCTCAGCTGTAAACAGGTTAATATTACAAATTCTTTCATAGTGGCAGTTTTCTTGGATTTGGATAATTCCCAGTGCAAATCACATGTCATTCCTTTTTTTTTTCTTTTGAAATGACAGCCCCAGCATGGTGTAGAGTCTTGAAGAATCTTGCAAAACCAATAAAGAGACAAATGCCAGAGCGTTACTGAACGCAGAATTTTTTTTATTTGCTTTTAAGAGCGAGCATGGGAAAGATGTTAACAGATGTTTCATCATATTCACATATTTTCCATATGAGAGACATTCAGCTGTTGAAATGGTGAATGATACTAAGTACTATGTTCATTTTTCTTATCTTTTCCAATGTAGGTCTTACTGAGCCATTTCTCAGTGGCAGAGTCCATACTTTATTTACATGCATAAGGCTATAGCTATTTATCCTTCTCTATGCAACATTTAATACTGGCATGAGCGTAGTGTCTTAGTACTGTTATTGCTCATCTTTAAACTTGTTAATGTTACAAATTCTATTTAAATTTTAAGATTATATTTAAATTATATGATTTTATTTAAATTGTACTCTATTTAAATTAAATGCTATTGAAATTTAAATTGTGGGATTTAGGCAGGATATAGCTTGCTTAAATACTCTAAAGGCACCAGATCCTATCTGATTTTGGAATCTCAGCAGGGTCAGCCCTGGTTAGTACTTGGATGGGAGACTGCTGATGAATACCAGGTACTAAAGGCTATATTTCAGAAAAAGCAAACCACCTCTGAATATACCTTGCCTAAGAAAACTCTATGAAATTCGTGAGGTCACTGCACATCAATAGGCGACTTGAAAGCACATACACACCTAAGAATCCATGTTCTGTCCCTGTTACCTCCAGTTAAGACCTCCACTTAAGAGGCCACAGGATTAGGAAAGATCCTGTGATGGAGCCTGGGGGTGTGGCTAACCTGAGTGGCAGGGCAGCCCAGCAGCAGGTTGCCAGATAACCAAAGTGGCTCTGTATGAGAGAAGCCCACTGGTGAGACGGAGGGGCTGAGGTCTGAGAGGGGAAGGTATGTATATATATCTACTATACAAAGGTCAGAGTTTGTGAGTGAGTTTGCCTGTTTGCCTGTGTCAGGCAGGCAAAGACCCCATATGATTGGCCGTGTGAGGTGAGAAGACTATGGCCATTTCCGCACTAGACTGTTATAGCACTATTATTCCACTTTCAACATCCTATGGAATCCTGGGGTTTGCAGTTCAGGGAGGGGCCTCAAGGGCCTCTCCCTGAACTGCAAACCCCAGGATCCATAGGATATTGAAAGTGGAATAATAGCGCTATAACAGTCTAGTGCGGAAACAGTGTATGATTGGCTGGCTGTGAAGATTCAACGAAATCCTGGGGTTGGCCATTCAGGGAGGGGCTTTTAGAATACTCAACTGGATAGCTCTTGGCCCTCAGGCCAGTTGCTATGGAGTCAAGGCCCAGCAACAAGAATAAGGGTAGTGTATTCCCTCAGAAACTAAACCTCTGTTATGTTAACAATTCTGAATATAGATTGCATTGAGGAATATGGGGATAAGTTACAAGTACTGGAATGGGCTGGTTGCTATGGAGATGAGGCCTAGCAACAAGGAGGAGGATAGCATATTCCCTCAGGAATCCAACCTCTGTATATTAAAAACTCTGAATTGCAATGGGGAATATGGGATAACTTACAGGTACTAGAATAATCTGGTTGCTAGGGAGATGAAGCCTAGCAGCAAGGAGGAGGACAGTGTACTCCCTCAAGACCCCAAACTCTGTGTGTAAATAACTCTGAATACAGATTCCATTGGGAAATATGAGGAAAAGTTATAGATACTGGAGAAGACAGTTTACTGAATTCTTAAGAGGAAAATAAAATCCTAGACAACACCAGGTAAATAGTGTGTGTGTGTGTGTGTGTATGAAAGACATAGTGGCTTAGTTTTTTCAGATTGCTTCAGTGATATTCCCAGAGAGAGAGAGAGTGCTCTAGGATAGAGCTCTTCAGTCAGCTGTGGAGTTGTCTGAATAAGAGAGGTCTAGAGAGAGAGAGGAGAAACCAAACCATTTTGAGTTGAGTCAGAAAGTGTGACCCTGATTTGGGAATTAAGCCTTTGAGCAACAGGGAAGCCAAAAGCCTGTGTGTGTATGAAAGTTCTATACTTGAATACTGGGTTAAGCTATAAGAAACTGGATGAACAGTTTTTGAAGTTCTGTACTGTTTGGATATACTTATGACACCCAGTACCTTTTCCTGTTGGTTATTCTAATAAAGATTACATTATATTTTTCTAAATTCTGACTTGGTAGAATATTTTCCATTAGTTCTAATCAATTAGTAACACACTACCACAGATCAATAAATCATTCTGAAAAACAACTGAGAGGCTTTACCCTTTATACACTAAGGTGGTGGATTTAAAGGGAAAGCAGGGCTGGATAAGGGGACAAAGTGATTTAGCAGGCTGAGAGGAAAGCAGATCTGGTCCCCATAATCCCATTCTATTCTCAAAAGCCACTCAGATGAGAAAGCAGTGGGCTTCATTGATAAATGGTTGATTTGGTATGGGGCCTATTCACAGGTCTCAATCCAATAGTATCATTGCAGTAGAGCAAGGGTAATTCCACTAACAGAAATAAATGTATTGCTTTGAGGAAGGGATTCAGCACAGTTTTCAACTGCACAATTGGTTGTACAGTGCAGTGCACATATATGCCCTCTTGTGCTACACAGTGGTTAAATCTGGCACAACTAAGCTAGTGGGGGGGGGGTTTCCCCCTCTTCTGCCATCCTGTTGGATCTAGGCCATATGTTATATCACTGTTGTCAGATGAACAAAAAGGTTATTTAGAATGTCCATAAGGCTTGACTTCTAATGTTAGGAATGGAGAAAAAAAAAAGACTGGGTTTGAAACTCTCAGTGCATTGAATGATGACGTAAGTACCCACACTACTAAATAGTAGCTTACTGGGTTATGTATCATCCTTAGTCCAGGAAAGTTGTGTTCCTAATTTAGGCTTGTATCTTGTTAATGACATATACAGGCATAATGTCACACTTTTGTTATGTTCTTTTACAGTTGTTGCAAACAGAGGTATCCAACCAGCACCTCTATCTGCAATAACCCCTTATCAACACAACCAACTCCATACTATCTGGCCAGTCCCCATAGCCATTTAGTGGCCAGGGGAGGGTGGGGGTCCTTTTACGTCCAGATACACAAAGACAAAGACATTCTCATGGACCTCCCAGGAATCCAGTAAATGTCCAGAAGGACGATATTGTCTTGGTGGAGACATAGTAAGGAGTGCTCTGCGGAACCTTAGTAATTTTCTCTTCAAATGAAGCTTTAAGGCTTTTAAGATACTGTCTTGTTTGGCTAATTTGGATTGATAATATTTACTGTCCTGTGAAACTACTGGGAAACTGTTAATAGTGGGCTCAACAAACAAAGTTACTTATCTGGCTTTTGTTTCCGTTGGAAGTGTTTCAAGTGTTTTAAGTCTTGCCGCCTCCAAGCTTCCTCAGTTGCAAACTTTTTGGTATTTAATTGATACAACCTGCACTTAGGAAGCAAGAGAAACTTTAAAACTATTGGAGATGTAAACAATATATTAGAAGAGCAGAAGACAGGAAAACAAATTAAACATCTCAGATTTATTGTTGATATTGTCTTTATGGTGCTACTTGGCTGCCCCCATCTCCCTTTGGCCATTAGGTGGCCATGGGGCAGGAGCATCCAGGCAGCAAGGAGATAGGTTTTCTGCATAGAGGTGAGGAAGAGATATAGCAGAAATGTATCTGATGGAACTTTGTGTGTTATGCTTCATCAGTGCAATTTAGGATGTCAAAGATTCACACATTTAGGTCATTTCTGCACTACACTGTTATAGGGCTATTATTCCACTTTCAACCTCCTATGGAATCCTGGGGTTTGCAGTTTAGGGAGAGGCCTTTAGGATTTTCAGCCAGAGAGCTTTTGGGCCTCAGGAAACTACAAACCCCAGAATTTCGCAGGATGTTGAAAGTGGAATAATAGCACTAGAACAGTGTAGTGTAGAAATGGCCTTAGTGATAGAAATAATTGTTGGATATTTTCCATAATTAGAGTTTTGTTCTTATGTGTTTAAATCAGCATTTCTCTCTTTGAAAAATCCATGCATTATTTTTTAAGAAGGAATGGAATTGTATCCACTGAGAGAGACTGAAGAGGATAGCAGTTTAATAACAGATGAGTATTTTCACCCTTCTCCCTTTACTTTTTATCTGAAAATCTCTCAAATGTTCAAAAATAGCCAGACTTAATATATGTGCAAATTACTTATAATGTTCATCCCTCATTCATGTGAAATGGGTCTGATGCAGCTTTTAAATTAAGGGCGTTTTGTGGTAACCCAATATATATTTCTGGATAAAATGGAAAATTAGTAACTACAGAGTAATTCAGAGAAGGAAATCATCTGACACTAGGGCTGCTAGATCTCAGGGTCTGGATCTGAGTCGCTAGTTTTTGTGAGTCATCTTTAGGCCAATTCTCCAGTTTTGGAAGGCTCAACTGCGGACAAGAGGAAAAGTCCGTGTACAAATATCTACCTCACTTGGTAGACCAGCAGCCTGATACAGTTTGTCAGACTTAATATGGTGGTTGCTGCAACTTGCGAAGACTCTCCTGGGGCGGGGTGGGGTCTATATATTTACTTAACTAGCTTCCTCCTTCCCTGCCAGTCATTGTGGCTTACCCTCCTCTCTGCTCTGCACCTACTTTCTGGCTAGAAGCAAGTCATCTAATTTAAATGTTCTTTATCTCATGTGGGAATAGCCCCTTTAGCTAAGATATCTGCTTTAATTTCCAAACAGGAAACTATGATGTGTGTGTGTGCCCATGTGCCCATGGATGTGTGTTGGAAAGACAAGCTATAAATGACTGTGTTTAGTGATTAATGCATAATGTTTAATGGCATCACCAGGTGCTGTTGCTAGGTTTCAGGTTTTGTCCTGGAAACCCCAGGGCCTGGGATGATCCTAAACTGGCAATGCTATCTATCTGTCCAGATGTGTTAGATTACAAGCCCCAGCAGTCTTAGCCTGGAGTACAGAATCTGGAGGAGTACATGATCCTCACCTTTGATTTAATACATTATTACTAGGGAAAGAGGTGCATGATTAGCATGGTGAACTTGGTTTCCAGAAGGTTAGATCCATTGTCCCTCTTCCCCTTCAAAAAAGAAAATTCCTGAACTTCATCCAATACAGAAGAACATCTCTGCCAGCTGTGGGGTACCTGTAGGGTTACAGTTGCTGCAGAACTACCCTGGAAAAACTCAAATTCACAAATATAGTAAACCGTAATTGGCATAGTAACTTACATATTGGTAACTTTACAAAACACTTTCATCATAATTGCTTTCAAAGACAGCTTGTACATAGCTTGCCTTTGTTATGCATTCCTTATTGCATTATAATCACAGGCCATCTTAGTGAAACATAATACTATAAGCCTACATTTTGAAGAAATAGTGAACAAAGCTGTTTTTTGGTTTGGCATCATAAATTAGCTTTCCTTGGAACTCAGATAATAGCAGTACCCTGAATTGAAAGCACAAGAATCTGATTATTTGAATCTCTTGTGAATAAATAGGAGTTGTCAGGAAAAATTCAGCTGCCCCTTTGATAAATTTAGATGACTGCTCCCAAAAGTCTTTCTCCCTCCATAAGATTTGGTGCTCACTAAGAAGACAAGACTGCTATCACCTTTTATTAAGGTACTGTCAATACAAATGCCCTGGATTCCACTAAAGAAGAATAGCATTTGTAAAAGAAGTGGAATTTGCACAGACTCTGGTCGGGCATATTCTCCCTACCCGTTTTTTTTTTTTTTTGTAGGCCTAGACCCCTTCCTGCATCCCCACTGCCACCAAATTTAAAAAATGGACTTTTTCACAGTTCCTATTCACTCCAACTATCCACATTTGCCCCATTTTGTCAGCTGTTTTAAAAAAGTCCCAACTTTTTTTCTCCTCTTTCCACTTTTTCCCTTTGTCCTCAGCATACTTCAATTGCTGCAAACTGAGTTCAAAGCACAACAGTAGTTTGCATTTAATTAAGACAGCAGGGGAAAGAAAAGGGTAGAGTTGTCCTTCTCAGGAGGCTTAGCCAAAAGCAAACTGCTGCAGTCTATCTTAGCATCTGTGTTCTTTCTCTTTAATATTTTTGCCCTCTTGATTATAGTATGTACTTCTGGATAAAATGATGTGTCCCAGTTTTCACCAGTGACATGTAGATGGTATGTCTTTCTGAAAGCTTCTAGGTGTGATGATGATTCTCCAAATTGAGGTGCAGCCCTCACCTTTAGTGTGTGTGAATTGGGGATGGGTATTTCAGTTGTTGTTTTTTTAAGATGAAATTCTGGTTACTTCTGCTTGTGGGAAAAAAAGTGTGGGGGGGTCAAAACTTGCATTTTGGGAAGGGCTGTGGCCCACACTGGATTCTCTGGGAGGGTTGAAATTCGTCCCAAACCAACTGAGCTCACCTGTTGGTGGATATAGAGACATGAAGGAATACAGTAACCTTCTTCAAGGTTGGTCCATCATGATCTTTAGGATAATTACTTCTACATTTCTTGACCATAGGCTGTGCTGGATGGGACTGATGGGAGTTGTAGGCCAAAGCACTTAATAGTGGCCATTTTCACACTGGACTGTTATAGTGATATTATTCCACTTTCAACCATCCTCTGGAATCCTGGGGTTTGCAGTTTTGGGAGGGGCCTGAGGCCCCTCCCAAAACTGCAAACCCCAGGATTCCAGAGGTTGTTGAAAGTGGAATAATAGTGCTACAACAGTCCAGTGTGAAAATGGCCAGTAGTATTAAGGAAAGATGCCCATCATAAACACAATTGAGAGGGTTGGAGCCAGATTGATCCAGAAAGAAGCATCAGCATGAGAAGAGATGGAGATTAGAATAGGAAGGCAGAATTGACGGAAACTATCGGTCTCCCACAGTTCAGTTTACAGAAACGTCTACTGGATCCAAGTCCTGACCATGCATGGAAAGAAATACCTGGCTGTGCAGAAAATAGCAGAACTTTCACCTTGAAAAAAAAAGGGGTGAATGGGAGAACTCTTGCTTACCAAATATCTGCTCCAACAATTGCCTGGATTGCAGCTTGAGCTTTCAGCTCCAAGAGCTGAACCACTCTGACATGGGTTAATTTGGTCTTATCAAAAGTGCATACACCACAAGAATAAATAACTCTGCTAACAAAATTTAATACTGACAGGGACAGCAGATTGTCTGATTCACAAGCCAGAAATTTTTGCAAATAGTGGCCTGGTTTTTTAATCCTCTCACAACAAGATTAAAAATAAAAACAATAGCCGCAGTGTGCATTGTGCAAATTATGGAGAATTTTCTGTAGTTACATTTCAATATTCATTCTTCTTGAGTTTTTGCAGTGCTTAATTTGATTTCCTATTTTTTTTAAAAATGTGAACATATATTTTTAAAAATATTTGTATTAGATTTTTAAAATCTAAATGCAAAAAGAGAGGAAAATAAAAAGATAAAAAAGCAGGGAAGAGAAATGCATAGCAGCTAGAATTCTGTATGATACAGTATAGTATATTAGCTCCCTATGTGAAACTATGCTACTGCCACATTTAATATTTCTGAACTTACAGCTGAGCTGCTGCAGCACCCCACTCCATAGCTGATGTGTGGGCAGCGGTAGAGAATCAGAGATGTCTTCAGCTATGTCCCTGTATAAACACGAAACGATCATGACAGCTGCTGAGAGTCCTGGAGGACTGTGATGAATCTTACAGGATGACATAATAGTTTCACGTCTGGGTATAGGGATGTAGCCAGAAACTTTTCCAGTTCCCTCCACTCTCCACCAGCCATGGAATGGCTGTGGAGAGAGACTTGAGCAGTTCAACAGTAAGAGAGGAGGTTTTGGCTGTTGTGGAAGGAGCAAGAGGATGACAGCTTCTCTTGGGACCTCACCAAAAAGACATACACATGTCTAAGGTGGATTTATGCCTGCATATGCCACTAACAGGCATGTATGTTAATATAAGCTTTTAGGATCATATGTCACCCCCCTCCAAAAAATTACTTGGCATCTGTAGAATATTTGTTCATGCATGGCTAAAGCTGTAAGATCTTCTGATGATTGAATAATGGGTAGAAATGTAAGCAGTCTTCTCATTGGCTTATTTCAGGCTAAAACCCTTTTATTCTTTAATGCATTCTGCTTTTTATTACCGATGTGATATTAGTTCCTGCTAATAAATTGCCTTCATTTTGTCTTTCCAAGTCTTTTGTTTGTTAGTGATTGCCTTGCGAGGGTCCCCTCTAAAGGCAGCTTATATACCTCTTAATTAAACAGTTGTTGTGATTCTTAGGAAACTGCTTTTATGGCAAGTGAGAGCCTTGTTTTATGTAGCTCGGTCCAGAAAAAAAATATGTATATTGAGGAAATGTACTCTCAGAATCACGAAATGCCTCTGAAAATGAAAAAAACAAAAACAAAAAAACAAAAACCCAGCCCTTTAAAAGTAACATGGAAAAGTAACTAGATAAAGTTACTCATTATACCCATACCCCAAATTAATGTCATTTCTACTCATTATGCTACACTTTGACGTTTGATTTAATTAGTTTTTCTTTACCTGTGACAACTAGTGCTTCCCAGGTCAGTGGGACAACCAATCTGCTCCAGGTTTTAGTTCAAAATTTTAAAGGTGCCTGTGACAGGTCCTTTATTCTCCCTCAGATCGGTGTGGCAGTTCAAATCCAATAAGGTGCCCTGTCAGTATTGCTTGGCCTTGACTCCACCCTTTTATCACAACCTTTGTGTAACAGGGCTAGAGTTCAAATTGTTCCTCAGAACAAAAGTGTTTATTTAAGGTAATATGTTTTCTTTATTACAGTGACTTTAGATAACTCGGATCAGCTCAACAGTATAAAATAAACTACAACATTTATTATAGCAACAGTGGAAGTAAAGTATCTTGTTAGAGTTCAGTTGTAGTACAGCACTGATACATTAATGGTTTAAACTTCTGACAGACTTTGGACAATCAATTCTTGCTTCAGACACCAGTTCCCTGTGTCTTTTCCTCAGCTGCACAAACCAAAACCACCCATTCTCTCTGGCTAGTTTCCATTGATGGTTCAACACACTCAGAAACTTTGACTTATATAGAATTCCTCTCATCCATAAGCTCCTCCCATGCACACCACTGTGCTGGGTTTCATTCTTGAGATGCTATTCCTGTTGCCTAGCAACCAGCCATCAAATTGCACTGGCATTCCAAATAGCTAACCCCCAAACAATTTTATCTCAGTGCCATCCCAGATGCTGAACCTTATCCCCAAATTAGTACCAGCATCATGGAGAACTCCTTTAAAGTTTGGATTAAAAGCCAGAATGGGCTCAGTGTCCCACTGAAATGGGAACCACCAGATGCCAATGCTCATTACCCAAATTCTAACTCATTACCCCTGATTACTCATTAGGTTACTTGCAACCTGCTAATTTCCAATCTGCGGGCTTGTATCCTTAGTTCTCAATGGAAAGAGACACTCTGCCAGGTAACAGGAGTGCCTGCAACTACCTCTTCCTTTTCTTTTTCCTGCCCAAATGGAAGTTGCTTTTTCTTAAACTAAGGGAAGGAGAAAGCAAGGGTTTGTATGGTAGGCTGGCACATCCCTGTTTGCTATATGCTGAGGACAGGCTTGTCTTTGCCCCATTCCTGCTAATAGGAGTCTATCTAATCTGTTCACATTGGTGAGCCACTTCTCTACAAATATACAGTATGCTTTAATTTAAAATTTAAATATGTCTGAAAAGGACATAGTTTTCTTGTTCCACTTTATCCTGCAGGATAGAAAAACTGTGGGGGAAGAAAAGATAATACTGAGTGGAGATCCTAGTGTAATTTGCATATCATATTTGCAGGAATTGTGTGTGTGTCCTAAAGGACAAAATTTAGGGAATCGGTTCTAAACTTTCTCATTATAAATATAGCAACATCCCAATAACTTTTAGTGTGGCCGTTGTACTTTCTTTCTCACCGTATTCTGTAAATTTATACTTCAAATGTAAAAGTAAATAAAACCAGAGCTCGAAATAGCTTCATTATGTATATGAAGAAGTTGAAACATATTGTACAAGTGGGTTTATTGACTATTTCCCTTGTTTTGATCAGTTAGATGTGTTTTCTGAGGAACTGAGAAATCTGCCATGTTCAAATTTACTCTCATTTTTCTGAAGGTCATTGCATCTAGTATGTACGCTGATTTCTACTGAACAAAAATCTATACAAGTGTCCTCTGCTTTTCAACAACTATTTTTTCAATGGTCCGCTCTTTCGACTGTTGTAAATTATAGAAATGTACCATTCTTTCAATGTGGAGTCTGCTCCTTTGTCATTTCTTCTTCTCTTGCCTTCCTCCTGTAGGGAATATGAGGGAATTATGGTGTCTAGCTTAGGACTGTGCAGTCCCAGGTGAGTCTCCATAATTCCAGCATGTTCCCTATAGGAAGAAAGGAAGAAGAGAAGAACTGACAAATGATTGGATTTCACTTTTCAACCAATTCCACTTTCTGAAGTGCTCCGGGCCCTAACCCACCAGATGACTGAGGGATGCCTGTGCCTAGGCTCATCCTTATTTTTCAAAATATACACATTTTGTATGCATTTTCCACACATTTTTTTTCCAGATTGTACACATTTGTATGGTGGCTTCTCTAAAGAGAGAGGATTCTTGTGTGCACTTCTCTTTAACATGCATGTTTTGGTGGGCAGTCTTCTCAACAGTACTCAGGTTGTACACTTTTTTTGATACATGGACTTTGAGTGCAAACTTTGGAAAACTGCTGATATTGACAATTAACAGCATTCTATGCAGTTTTGGGTACTGTGAAAATGATGTTTACATCAAAACACAAACCAAATGATTTTCCCACCATCTGTGTGTTTTCTACCAGTTTTTAAATTTTGTACTTCCATTTCAAAACATCTTGTTTTGCTTCTTCTCTCTTGAAGAGGAGGTCAAGGGAAGAGAGAGATCTAGATCTGGAGACAGAATTTCACTCTTCCCTTATATTTACCCTTTGATGATCAACAGGTAGCACTCACTGCTGAAAGAAAAAATCTCTTTTTAACCAGTTCCCTTTTAATTAACGGTCCTCAGCATGCATCAAACTTTAGTTGATTAAACTACTACTTAACCTGATGAATGCTTGCACTCCTCATCTTCCTAAACATAGCTGTGTCCAGTAGGGCAACATAGATCAAAATGACAGTCCAGTGAGCAGCCGGTGAGATTTACTGAAGCACTTAACAATTTTGCCTCTAGGAGAAAAGCAGGTATTACTGAGATTAGCAACTGGGGAGGAGGAGCTGCTTTTTAGATTTTGCTGTACTGTTCAGAGCAAGCCTTCTCTCCTGACAGGCATAAATCACATTTGCAGATTAAACTAATTTTCTGTGGCCTAAAAGAGCTTTTCTGGATCCAGTCATTACAATTTTAATTTAACTGTTTCCATATGTGAGCGAAAACATGTCTTGGTGCTATGATGTAAAACTTTATTACAGCAATTGAGAAACTCATCTCCTCATGTTTCTGTGCTTTCATATGCCTTGGCTGCTGGGAGACAATGTAAGGGACGTAAAATTTAATGATGCAGTGATCCATAATGATAACTTCCACATAAGTCATGCAAAAAAAGAGAGCCCCAATGTTGAACAGCTGCTGTGAGAAAGCATCTCTTTCTAATTAAGGCCTCAGGAAGTGTACCACAATGGTCACAAAGGAGTTTACCTGAATTTAGCAAACTGTAAAGCACTAAGGTCACTGCGTTATCAAAGCTGTAAGTCCCCTAAAATAATTTGTGTAGTTCAGAGTCAGTGTTACATCAAGAAAATGCACTTAGGATTAGGAATGGACAAATCAGTATATTCCTTGATAATATCAGTGCCCTCTTTATTCCATATCATTCTATGATTTTTTAAAAGAAAAATTGCACAAACATATCAATTTATTTTTCTATGAAATTTCCCCTGTGTATTTTATACCTATTTTCCTCTATGCATTTTAATGCATTTTTCTTTATTGTATTAAGATTTTGCACACAACTTACTCTAATATTCATATTTTTGCACACAGTTTTTGAGCTTTTGTCATCGAATCTTGAGAAGTGCATAAGTATAAAGTGTTTGGGAAGGGCGTGTAGGTTAGGACACTTAAAGGGGCAGAGGAAACCATTCTCATCCAAATTCTCACTCTTTCTTGGGATCGGATTAAGAAATTCAATATTGATTGGACATAGCTCTGTCGAGAGCCAGTGTCGTGTCATGGTTTCACACATCAGGCTCCTGAAGTGTTCCCATAGGATGCCAGTGGCCTATATCTACTGGATGGTTCCAGCAGGGATAGACTCACCAAATCAAATGCTCAGTGGCAAGGATGCACTTATGTAGATTCTATTGATTCAGTAAGTCTACTCTAGTTGGGACCAGCAATTGGAATTAGGCCATTGTATTTTCCTTCAAGAATGTCAGTCTTATCATTCAGGATGTGCTGAACTTTAAAGTGAAGCATATGTTATTTATTTATTTATTTATTTATGCATGCATGCATGCATGCATGCACTTATCTATCATCATGCATTTGCTAATATGGCAAATGTAGAGGAAATGAATGACCAATAAATGTAAAATGCCGAGGTAACTTGACTACGAAAAGGAGAGAGATAACTACTATCTATCTATCTATCTATCTATCTATCTATCTATCTATCTATCTATCCATCTCTACCTCAGTACCTGCCTCTACCTACCTATCCATCTCATATCATAGATACAGATATAGATATACCAGAGAAAGTGAGAGAGAGAGCATTAATTTAGAGCTGTTCATAATATACATTTACAAAAAAAGTAGTAAACATTAAAACAAATTAAGTTATTGTCATAATCATGTGAATTCAAAAAAACAAAAACAAATTCTACAAGTCTTTACAAATAACAATAGGATGGTAACACAATAGGCTTGTTGTTGCAAGTACAGGGAATTTCCTAGCCCATGGTGGATGTGGAACCAGTGGCAGAGCTTGGAGTGTGTGGAGGAGGGTGGGAGAGGGGCATGGCCATGGCGTGGGGGGCATGGCCATTGTGTGTGGAGTGTGGCCGCGGTGTGTGGGGGCATGGCCAGGGCACGTGGGGGTGTGGTTGTGGGCCGGGACGCCCCAAAAACATTGCTGCCTGGGGCAAACTGTCCCCATCACCCCCCTTCCCTACACAACAGTGTGGAACTCACATATGTAAGTGATGCAAAATGGGATGGAGAAGCCCAACTTCTGGGTGCCATAATTTGCTCCTGCTGTTTTGGCAAAATGTAGAATGGGATCATGCTTTTCTAGGCCAACACATTTGGAATGGAATCAAGTAGTTTGGTGGCGCAGTGGTTAAATGCCAGTACTGCAGCCACAAGGTTGTGAGTTCGATCCTGCTGGGCTCTAGGTTGACTCAGCCTTCCATCCTTCAACAGATTGGTAAACTGAGTACCCAGCTTGTTGAGGGCAATTAGTTAACACATTTTAAACCGTTTAGAGTGCTTAGCTGATAAGCGGTATAGAAATACACATGCTATTGCAATATTTTCAGGAAAGTACTGCAAAGCCAGATGTCCCCATGTGAAAAGATATTATAAGATCCGATAGCCTTTTCATGTTTGCTGAAGATACTTCTGATCATCTGAGCATATGGTCTCCTTGAAATGGTTTCCCAGAACACCTGTTTGCCTAGTTAATGAGTCCTACTATATACATTCTCTGAGACTCCTGGGCAATCCCTTTTCCACCTACACTGGCTGCCATAAGTATTGTCCCTCTCATGTGTTGTGACTGTTGAAAGGGGTCCTGTCTAGATCTTGGGATGAGGGCATGACAGCAGACCTATATAAGATCCACAAGAAGTCTCACAAGAGGAGGGCTGCTCATGAGAATTCTGAGCTCCCATGAGATAATGGGCATCATTCTGCATCAGCTAACTATCCTAGCCCTCCCCACTCCCTTTAAATCTCACAGAAATGTCATTCACCCATGCTCCAATCACTGGCAGAATGAACCTCCTTGCTCCTTGCCATGCAGCTGATGCCCAGTAAAGTACTCATAGATTGAGAGGGGGTTACAATCATGGCAATAGTGTCACAATTGAGACTAAGTAGAAATCATGAATATAGAAAGTTACAGAGGAGTAAATCTGAGTAACAGTCCCATAGTCATGAGAACTGCTTAGGCACAATTCTAACACTGTTTCCATGACCATAATTCCCACCCCCACTTTACTAGGCATCAGCTGCAAGAAGGCAGGAAGACAAGGAGGTCCGTTGTGCGTGTGATTGGAATATGGTTGAATGACATTTCCAATAGGTTGTGGTTGGGGTCAGGCCAGGTTCTTTAGCTAAGTATGCTTAAGTATAGTTAACTAAGCAGTTGATACAAAATACTGGCCCTCAAGAGATCCTCCTCTCATGAGATTTGAGAACGTCTTTATATAGGCTTGCCTAATGTGTGCCAGCCAATTGGCATCAGAAAAAGTGGCAACCCTATTTAGTATATCCATTTTACATCTATCTATCTATCTATCTATCTATCTATCTATCTATCTATCTATCTATCTATCTATCTATCGTGCAGCATAGACTTTGGTGCTATGCAGCATTATTCATTTTAGTGCACTTTCTGTCCAAGGTGTATTAAAATGAATGGAATTATGGTGCTGGATCAGTTGCTGCACTGATTAATAAAGTGCAATTTTTTTTTTTTTAAAAGTCAAATTCCATGAAACCCACTTCAGGGAATTAGCTGCAGATGAATTTATTGTATAACCCCAGATATTTATATTTAGCCACTTAGATGTCCTACTATGAGTGCAAAGGCAGCACTCGGGCTTGTTATAACAATAAAAAAAAATTGTACTCTCATAAAAGCAGTAATAAAAACAAACTACAAATTAAACAGGGCCAGCAGTTAAAACCAAACAATAAAACCATTGTCTGTCTCACAAAAGAAAAGCCTGTTAAAATAACAACAAAGCCTGTTAGAATAACAGTCATTAGAAAAAGATCTGAAAATGGTGATGGAGGGGAGGCACCATGGTTAGCATCCCATGGAGGTCAGAAGTCTTTACTAATCTCTCCTTCCAAAACCATCTTGTAGCTTCAGGAGCCAAACCTATAGCTATTTAGTGGCCAGTGGAGAGTGTGGGCATTGAAAAAGTATCTGGCTCTATCCCTATAGTCACACGCAGAACACTAACATCCCCTGTGAGAGCTCCAGGTTCCTCCATGGATCTTGGCTAATGATGTTAATCTTCTGACTCTGAACAAAGTCAGATGCTTCACTGATGTCCCCCCTCTCCATCAGTCACTAAATGGTCATGCGTGGAGAGCTTCTATAGCTAAACGGTAGGATAGGATGGTAAAAAGAGGAGACATAACGTGTTTCTGCATGCACAATTTTTATGTCGGATCTCTGCGGTGCATGATTTTGATCCTTATCTTATTAGGGAAGGAATTCCACAGTATGGATGCAACCACATTAAGGCTATGGAATAATAATACTATAACAGTGTAGCACGGAAATGGCCTAACTGTACAATACTAATGGATTTCATAGAACAGCATAGGTACTGCTTCTGCAAAATAACAAGTCAACACTTAAACTTAACACTTAAAAATATAATATTCAATTTTTTTCCTTAAGATTTTTGGCTTCTCTAAACTGAGATTTTCCTTGATACTTCTCTTGTTCCCCAATAGTCCTGTTCAGACGTTCAAACACTTTGCTTACTCTAATTGAGACTAACAAAGGAACCAGTCCACAGTATTTATCTATTTATTAATTAATTGATTCATTATATTGTCTCTTCATATTCTCACCTCTAGCACCCCAGCTAGGACTTCAGAAACTTGGCTTACCTGTTTGTTTTTTAAAAATCTTTATGGAACTGCCTTTTTAAAACACGAAATTAGGTAGCATTTAAAAGAAAAAGGTTGGAGGTGAGTGTTTTCAGTCACTCTCCTGCTACATTTCTTGATCGTAGGTCAATTGTTCTTCCAGTCTTTGACTCTGCACTGTTTCCTAGTTTTGCATTCTAATAGCATATGATTAAAAAGAAGTCCTGTTTTGGTGTGTGATCATTTTCTTTCTGGACTCCAGCAAAGAATCTTTTGATTTCTTCTTCTTCTGCCTCTGCAGTTGGTGCATAAACTTGGATTATTGTGTTGTTGTTGTTGTTGTTGTTTGCCTTCAAGATGTTTCTGACTTATGGTAATCCTAAGGTGAACCTATCACAGGGTTTTCTGGGGCTGAGAGTGCCCAAGGTCACCCAGGGGGTTTTCATGGCCAAGCAGGGAACCAAACCCTGGTCTTTAGGGTCATAGCCCTATGCTCAAACCATTACCTCAAGCTGGATCTCTATTATGGTGTTATTAATGGTTTCCCCCTGAAGTCTTATTGATATGATTTGGTCAGATTTGTGTTAAATCCTTTTACTCTTTTTGGTACCTCTTGTCTCCCTCCTAATGCAGCCCATTTTTTTCCTTAGATTTTTTTTCCTGAGTAAATTGCTGTGTAATTATCTGTCCCATTAATGTCCCATTCCTGTCCTTTTTAGCTTGCTCAGCTCCCAGTATTGCAATGTTTATATGTTCCATTTCTTTTTTTATTATGCCTAGTTTCCCCTGATTCATGCTTTTTACATTCCATATGCCTATAAGATGTGTTGTGCAGCTTCAGACTTCCTTTTCACTGCAACACATCAACAGCTGAACGTCCTTTTAGCTTGATTCCAGTTGTGTCATTAACCACAGTGCTGCTTGTAGCTGTCCTCTGCTGTACTCCAGTAGTTTGTTGAATGCCATCTGACCTGGGATTTTTATCTTCTGGCACTATCTCTTGTTTCTGTTTGGATTGTCTCACCAAAGGGTTTTTATGGTCAAAGTCACTCAAAAGGGGTTTACTGTGTCTTCTTCTGTGTCTTCAAAAGTTAGCTATGGTGCTCCTGCTGTTGTCTCTGAGAGATCTTCTGCCAGTGTCATTCCCTGCTACTGCTGCTGCCTGGTACTTGTTTGCACATTTATTCTGGCTCCTCAGCAAAAGTCTCAGCAAAATCTGATATGAGATGCTAATAGCACTGCTGTCATCATCTCAGACTCTCGTCTCACAGAAAAGTAATGTCACTGGTCACTGGTGAGATGAAGACTGTACCACATCACATGATGTACACTTAAATTTTCCCTAAGTGGAACTTTGGTGCACAGTTGTCTTGTTTTATGCACGTTAATGGACATGTATAGAAAAATCTTCTGTTATTGAATCCATTGTACACCCTTCAAAAACTGTGATGAATTGACTTCTATTTTCTAACTTTCAATATCGAATTTTATAGGATGGAGACAATTGTTCGGAGACAACTGTCAAAACGTGGAGATCCAGGCCAAGCCAGCACTATGACAATCAGGTCTGCTTTGAATTCTCCCTGCCTGGAGAAGCAGCATCCTTCTATATTTTTGCCACCTGCTGGCTCCCTCTCCACATTTATATCTCCTTACTGCTTGCCCTAAATCCACACCGTAGTAGATATTGGGCAAAGCGTATTTGAGTTTATTTGAGTTTATCCCAATGACTGTGTCACTGGTGGTAGCATGTATAACCAATCCAGATCAAAGAGGCACTTTATGGAGACTGCTCTTTACAAAAATATAACAAAATCTTTATTGAACAAACTGACAAGGGAAAAGGCACCATATTTGCCGGTGTATAAACTGCACCGGTGTATAAGATGCATCCCATTTTCAAACAGTAGTTTTCAGGGGGGAAAGTGAGTCTTACATGCCAGCAAATACAGTAGTTGGCAAATTAAAGATTATCAAATAGCAAAACACTTCTAGTTCTAACCCAGCAAACAGTTTCCCAGCTTTTTCACTCTCTTTCACACTCTCCCTCTTCTCTCATCAATGTCGCAGATGGATCTCTCTCTCCCTCTCTCAAACAACAACAGCAACAACAACAACAACAAAAACTCTGTTTCAGTTATTTTTCTATTAGGCTCACTCCCCCCACCTATGCCTCCTCTCTGGCTAGCCTGGGTCCCATAGTCAACAACCAATCAATTCAAATCCTCTTGGTTACTAGGGTGGCTCTGTTGCTACGCCCCCCAGGGTTCACCACAACATCCGTTTTTTGAGATTTTTTTTTTTAAGTAGCACCATTCACAAAGAAGGCACTTAGTTAAGTCCATGCTTCAGTAGAGAACGAGTAGGAGAAAGGAGGAGAATTTTTGTATTTGAAATTTTGAAATCAACTATTGGCAGCTGTGACTTTGGTCTGAAAAGACTTTGGCCAAATGTTTGTGATGGAAAGGATTCTGAAACTATAGCCATTTGCTTTTTCAAATGTCAGACTATTTGTGCCTAATTGGATTAAAATCCATCTCATTGAAAGATGCCTGAACTACTCAGGTCCTCAGTGATACAAAGCAAAGGAAAGCAAAAACATCATGGATGATAGTGATGGTTTCTATCAACATTTCACATCTGTGCTTAAAAGGAAACAGATGCATTCTGAAATAATCCATTGTTTTATACTCAAATGTGACAATATGCTTTGATGCTTTCTCCTTAATTGTAACATCATGTAATGAAGACCTCTTTTGCTGTGTGTGTGGTAAATTGCTGAAGTCTTTGGTAAAGAAAAAAAAAACAGTAATAAATTGGTAAAATTTCTTAAGGACCTGTAGTCATTGTTCTTTTTGAAATCAGATGATCCTTTCAAAGCCATGGGAATGCCAACTGGGAATTCTAGAGCAACACTGCCAGACAGCAGCTGACACGCAACTATGGTTCTTTTAAGATTCCCTGCAAACCTCACTGCCCTGTGCTCCCTTGAGAACCTAGGTATTCATGAATCATCAAAAGACTATTTTTTCATGTCTGACAGAATATGTCCCTATTGTTACAGAGTCCTTGCAGTGAGGGTTGACAACTTGAAAAAAAAAGTTTTGTTTTTCTGGCAATTTAGCAAAATTTGCCAGTTATTTCATATTTGAGCTGCAAAGAACTTTACATTATAAAGTAAATACATAACTTTACATTATAAAGTATATAAAGCGTGACTCCTGATTACACATTCGTATTCGTGTACGTATGTATGTGTGTATATATATGTGTGTGTGTGTGTGTGTGTGTATACACATACACACAAATATATGTATGAATGAATATATATGTGAATTATGGGAGAAACAAACTAACTGAGGCTTTGTAGGCTTTGATTACTTAGCTCTTCAAGGGCTGGTTTGGATTCCCTGTATTTGTTGGGCTGAATTCGGGTTTTGAAACCTCTCTGGCAAAGAGGGACAACATGGTCCTCTCCATGCTGAAAAGATCTGTATTGCCTCTCCTAGTAAATTTGGCCAGTGCAGAGAGGAGAGAGTTTTGTTTCAGTTCATTTTGGAAGAGTCTTACCAAAATATGCAATTTTCTTTATATTTGAAATAGAAAGAGGTTTAAAACATTTCAGTGTAAGAGCAAACAAAGTCAACCAATTTCCCATCCTCAGACTGTCACAAAAGACTAAAGATAATGGCCAGAACCCCACATAGGATTTACGTATGCACAAACACTGTAATTATGATGCTACTCAGTGATTTTCATCCCAATACATCCAATCCCCATTTACTAGCTAGCAGCCACTGTGATCAGAAAGCAGCTAATTGCTGTTTCTACTCTCTCCCATGAGTGATCTCTAGTGTGACAGGCAAAAACAGGGTCTGTGTCACAATTCCCCCTCATCCCAGTGATTGCTTTTGTGAAGGGGATAGAAACGGCAGTCATCTGCATCTCAGTGGCAGGGGAACAGACCCTTGTCGATCATAGTGGCTGCTGTAGGTGGGAACTGAGGAACTTTCAAGACCCTGACATAGCTCCTAAACTAAGTGCTACATAGAGACCGTGAATGCATAACAGTCACAAGTGTGTGATTCCCTATTACACATTCATAACTGCCATACAGGATACCAGCTTCTGAACAGTGCCAGCATCTCATTCAGTATTTAATCACTTATGTACTTTGAGTCATGTGTTGAGAGGAAGGTGGGGGATATAAATCCAATAAATAAATCGTGTCACATATCACCCTTATTTTTAACAGTTCGTATGGCAGGAAGGTAGGACAGGATCCTCTCTGTGGTGGGAACAGCTATGTCTCTTGATATTGGCTGGTTTAAATGGGAGAAATTTTCTTTCTGAATTTTGATGAAGTTATTGGAAGCCCCAGATTCATAGCCAGATGGAAAGAACTTGAGGTTTAAATAGTTCTAATGCAGGATAAACCAAAACTAATAGATTTTCCTATCTCTAGTCAGGTACAGTACCTACTATAGATTAATTCCAGTAGTTTAGGGACAGAGAGCCTCAGACCCACAAAAGTTCCTTTTAAAAAGGAAAATGGAATTCTGAGCTGGAGCCAAGTGGAAAAGACTGTCTTGGATGAGGGAAGTGAACAAATCGGTTCCAGAGCCATTTCGTACTGTTAGGCAGAGTGAGTCAACCACCTCAGGTAGCATCCACTGATTCTGGATTTTCCCTGTTCCATAAAGGCGGCATGACTACAGTGCTAGATTGCCTTATCACCATGGAATGCATGACTGGATCCACCGTCCTCAAG
Organism: Iguana delicatissima; assembly: GCA_948472985.1. Taxonomy (NCBI): domain Eukaryota; kingdom Metazoa; phylum Chordata; class Lepidosauria; order Squamata; family Iguanidae; genus Iguana; species Iguana delicatissima. Next base: position 432,737 of record CAOKZL010000166.1, on the reverse strand, counting down.
ATTTACAGATACATTTATATATAGGCCTGTGGACGATATTGTGTTACATATGAAAGTGCTGGGTGATCATGAAAAAGTTGTAAATAAAAAAGAAGGGAGAACAAATGCTTGTTTGCATATATAAATACATATAAACATTTGGTGTTTAACTGCTTTTAAAAAACTTTTGCACAGATAATTTTTTTAGCTGTACACTATTTTTAATTGCTTGCAAGCTGCTTTGGATCCTGTGTAAGGAAAAGGGAAGGATATTAAATAAGTAAGTCGGAGGAGCTCCCAATCAGCAGGACAGCAGGCAGGCATGTCAGGGTGGCAGCAACAGTAGTCATTGAAGAGTCCAGTGCAAGATGCAGTAGCTGCAGTAGTTAAAGCAATATTGCCAAAAAAGCTGCAAGTGGCTGTCATTTGTGTGTGTGGTGTGGGTGGATGTGCAAAAGAAATGGAGGTATAGGGAACTCATGATTTAATATTAACCAAGTTGATTGTGTTTTTCGTTTTAAAAAAATTGATCAGAATGTATATCACCCTTCTTTCTAAACAAAATGTAATTTAGAAGAGGGGAACTGAGAGCAACCATCTTCATCAACTGCATTGTCACCCTGCCTTCCACCGGTCATCTTACCTGTCTTCTTCTCTGGGATTTTTGATACGGTGCCAAGTGCCTGGGAGCATCAAGTATGACAGGGCAGGGCAGCAAAGAGCAGAAGGGAAGGAAGAACAGGAAGAGGAAGTCAACTGTGGCCTGCCAGATGGTCAAGCAGGCATTTGTGGAAAGGGAGGAAGCTGCAGTTTGTGTGCATGCAAGAGAGGGAGTGGTTGCAGGGATGAGGACAAGAAGAGAAAGGGAGTGTTGGGGACAAATACGGACAGAGAGACTGAGAGTGGGTGAGCAAGTTTGGGAGCAAAAGGAGGAACACAGAAAGGACAGAAAGACATTTCAGAACAATGTACAGTGTCTTGTTTTTGGTTTTCATATTTGCTGCTTGACATTTTGGCTGTATTGTGCTTTTCTTTCCAATTTTGTCTAACGGTTTTAAATGTTTATTCTTTCTCCTGTCATACTGTATGTCATGAAAAACAGAAGGAAATAATGGAGGTCACTGAAGGAAGCAGACAGAGAAGAGGGACTAGACAGCAGCAGTGTGATGAATCTCCAAGAAAACAGTCAGGATCTCTGCTGAACTATCTGTTTCTCTTAAATATTCCTGAGAGAATTCTTTTTGTTGACTATTGTTCCTTAAAAAGATTTTTTAACAGTCATAGAGGTTCAGGATTTTATTGTGAGGCATTTTTGATTATTGTTGAAAAGCAGATAGAGAAAATCTTGGGCTTTCAACTTCACATGACACCATTAACGTACTTGTTGGGTATGCCCGAAGAGAAATTAGGATGGAAATATGGAGAAATCTTGTTCTACACGACAGCTGTCACAAGAATTAACTATGCCAAAGCCTGGAAAAAATAGAAACCCCGAATGAAGAAAATTGGGAAATAAAATTGTTTGATGTTGCAATAATGGATAAATTAACGACATTATTGAGAGGTATCCCCCTAATAGTTTTGTTAAAAAATGGGACCCAGTTATCTCTTATTTTAGAAGCAAATGGGGGGACTTGTTGATAGCCAGTTTTATGGATTGAGGATTATCTTGAATACACTAAATATAAGATTTTTTTCTTATCTCAAAGTATATTGAAAAATGTTATGACCAATGCAAATTTAAGTAGGATTCTATTTTGTCTTTATTAGTAGAGCCCTGTTGATCTCTAAATGTGTGTGAAAATAGATCCTCATTTGTATATGAATTATATTTATGTAAGGACAATCCAGTGGGGAAGTCAAGTGAAGATGGTGAAGAATGGGAAATTGAATGATTGATAGATGTTTGTTAGGGTGTTTGTAATACACACACACACACACACACACACGGCACTTGTCAGCAGGTGTGGGACAATACCAAGTTTCACAGATGAAAAAACAGTATTTAGGAAGAAAACTTCAATAGGAGCAGGGGGCTGTTTACCACTGATAACACCCATGCCCATGAACTGTTAACTGGGTGTTGTGAGGTGGAGAAGATATGTGGAAAACTATAATGGAATATCCTGGAAAAAGGCATTGCTGGTCAGAATCCTAAACAGAGCCATTCTGCATTGCAACATTTTGTTGCAGGTCCCATTTGTACATAACTAATATACACTGTATAGTATTGTAGAAGAAACTAAATTGACAAATATATCTTTGTGAGAAATAATGGAGCTAGGGAAAGAGAAATATAGCTGTTATGATTTATTGCATTGAGCAAATGTCTAGGCTTCAAGGACTCTTTTAGTGAGGAAAAATCTGAGATATATCTGATCAGGTTGTTTGGGACCATGATGGTAAAATAAGCAAAGTATTTACTTCACCTTCCTATTCGTATATTGTTGCCAGTAAACAGTTTTGTTAGGGTAGCCTAGCCAAATGTCACTTTTTAGAATGCTTGTCAGAAAGCCCAGTTTTCTTCCCCTCCCTTGCCAAACATTTCAGGAGGGGGTAGTAGTTGATTGCTTTTCTTCCTCTGGATCCTCCTTGGTATTTTCTGGTGGTGTGATGATTTTATATTAAGTGGTTTTGTACACTGATTTTTTTTTTTGGGGTTGCTTCAAAAATTTAACTATTAAACATGTTCTGGCTGCACTGTTTATGCTCCTCATTTCTCACTTGTCATCCAAAGTCTTGTTCACACATTCACACAGAATATTCTTATCTTCTGGTTAGCTTCCCTGTAGTCCCCCACCCCCATTTTCTTCTGCTTAGTGAAGACCAGATGTTACATGTTTTGGTATTGCTCAGGAAGCCTTCCATTATTTTTATGCTCCCTTGCTAACTTTGCCAACATCTCCTGGAGCTCTGAGAACAAGAAGGACGATACAGACATGGGAATCAACCTTTCCCAATTTGGTGCTCTCCAGATGTCAGGGTATATGACCCATTCTCAGCTAATGTGGTTGTTGGAATTGAAATCTAAGGTTTCTGAGGGTTCTGGGTCCTTTCATACTGTTATAGTGCTATGATTCAACTTTAACTGCAATGGTAACATCCTGTGGAATAAACATTCCAAAATGCCCTTTCTTAAACTGCAAATCCAAGCATTCCATAGGATGTGGCCACAGCAATTCAAGCGGAATCATAGTGCTATATTATAAAAGGTTCCCAAATTATAGAAGGCTCATCTAGATCTTAGAGGCCATCATGGTTACAAGTTATTAGGGTTGCCTTATCACCCAGACAGTAAGGTTTACTCACATTCTAGGCATGCCACCTGGTGCCATTTGAACCCCAAGTTTTCCTTTTTTTTTTAAAGGAAGTGTCTAGCCCCTATAGAAGCCAAGATTATGGAGGCAAATGTGGAGGTGTTCCTCTGCCTAATCATTTGTCCAGAAACAAGTCCACACTTGGGAATTTCAGGTATGAAGTAAGTGAGAGTGAATGGTGCAAGTGGAAGATGCAAAATGCAAGGGAGGGACACACTGTGAGGATGTGAGTTGAGGCAAGGGAGGGAGTAGAACAGGAAGGAGAACAAACAGTGCGAACTGTGGATGGCAAGAACTGAGCAAAGGGCACACCACCAGGCCCAAGATGAAGTGAGGGAGGGAGGAGGAGAGATAGCAGAGCAAGAGGTGTGAGCAATGGAGGGCAAGAGGCAAGGGAGGAATGCAGTGCTGAAACACAAGATGAGGTGAGAGAGTGAGCAGGAGGGAAGACACAGGGAATTGAGGGAGGGAGGGGAAAGGAGAGAAGGGAAAGTGAGAGATGCAGTAGCAAGAGGCAATGATCAGCATAGTTAGGCATAATGGGGGCAAGGTGCAAGAGAGAGAGAGAGGTGTGAGAAGGTGAGGGAAGGACGGAAGAGGGTAGGAGATGCAGCAGCAGAGTACAAAAAGCAAAAGGGAGAGGGGCATCACAGAGGCATGAACTGATTCCAAAGGGGAAACAGTAAGGATGGGACAAATTAGGACCATAGAAATGGAGGCAAAGTATCATCAGCAGAGGTCTTCCAAGGGAGAGGGACAGTGCAATTCATTGCTCCAGTGCTCTGCTCCCTTATGCAGCCACCACAACATGATGCTACTCTGAGGAAAGGAAAAGCCAGGAAAGCCAAGAGAAGAAGGTAGGTAGAAGCTTGATAAGGTAGATGCTTGATGTGAATCTTCAGATATTTAGGGAAAGATCTAAAAAGAAAAAGTCTTTTTTGGTGGCTCCATATTTGCAAAAAGATGTTGTAGCATCTTTGAAACTGAGAGAAAGGAGACTTCCAGACTTAAGTCTACTTCATCAAATGCATACATTCTTTCTCTTGGTTAGTCTCAAAGCTGCTACAAAATCACTTGGTATACAGATCCAGACTAATACAGCTATGTCTTTGAATTCCAACTTCACATTTGTTTGTCTTGGGAGTATAGTATAAGCATTTGAAGTGTTTACTCACACATATGTCTTGCTACTTTAAATGTGCATAAGAGACTAATATTGTTTACCTCTATAATGTTAACTCTGTCAGGGAAACAAAACAGCCACTACAAGACTGAAGATGAAGAAAGTATTTAAGTCAATGAGATATACAAGGAGGGTATTAAGGGAAAGGAACATATCTGCTGCACTGGACTGGCAGTAATTTTGCATTTTCCCCCCTAACACCAAGAAATACCTTTTAAAGTTTTCAAGAAGCTAGCTGTGTTAGTCTTTCTTAGCAAAAACAATGGGATGTAGTCTTTACCCATGTCTACCCAAAAATATCTGAATCCAAATTCAAACATTTATCATTACCGTCAGAGGTATTAACGAACAATGGCTGGAATGCACAATCACAGTTACAAATGTGAAACTTAAAGTCACAATTTACTGTTGTATGCATAGTATTGCCAGTCTCATTTTGCTTTATCCATTCTGCCTGAAGTCTGCTCCACTGAATTTCCATACCATTTTGTGATTGTGTGTATTTTAAAAACTATAAAATCAGCATTGATTTTCATACATAACTTTCTCTCACATCTACATTTTGTATGCATTTCTCCCAGTTATGCATATTTTGCAAACTTCCTTTCCTAATATACACAGTTTTGCACACATTTGTGTATCATATAAGCTGTTTTGTACTCAATATTTAAAATGTGTGTTGCAGATCTGATGATGTGACAAATGCAAAAGATAACTTCGCTCTGAGCCAGTGGTAGCTGGTGGCTTTCCTGTCACGGTGTGGTATATCTATTCTGAATTTTATCCTGCACTTTAAAAAAGCTACCCAAGGTGCTGAAACTATTTGGGGAATAGAGTCCAGCAGCTTGGATAGCTTTTTTAAAGTTTGCAATAAAACCTAGAACAGATTCACTGTCTCCCTGAAATGGAAGCTACTGATTCCCCTCCCCCCAAAAAACTTGCTCTTCACTGAAATATACCACAAGCCCTGAAAATGTAAAGGCTTCCAAGGTAACCAACCTTTTCTCTTGTTGCCAGTCTTCTGGGTTACAAAATGGGTCTTTCTATAGGGACATCCAAAATCCCACAAATTGCCTTTCCATCCTCAATATAGCTAGGGGGATATTACTTCTCAGTTTGATTGTAGGAAAAGGATTGGTGGAGAAATGAGTCAACTTGAAGTTAAATGCAATCAGGTGAGATTTAACGCTCAAAATGTTCTTTCTGTTTAACTATGAGACAGATGCACATCTGTTGCTCAGCAGCATCAGCAGGAAATAAAACAACAGATGATAAAAGGCTGCCATCGTTGTGATGTTAACTCAATCTTAGCTAAAGCCAGCAAGGTTTCCTTCTTTAATGGAAGCCAGAGAATTGTAACACCGAGAAAAAATATTTAAGTGTTATTAAAAGCATTTCAGCTGAGATGAAAAGGAAAAAATAGATGAATTAATCAATCCTGACAATGAGCAGATGATCTAGTGAAAACACAGACATGATTTACTCCAGGAACGAAACAGCAGAACAATCCTTAAACTGTCACAGATTAAGGGAAGTTGCTTGTGTCAGAGTCTCACCAAACCAGGATGGAACTGATACATAATTTGTATATGTAATGCTTATCTGTTCGGCATTTCCTCAATGATTGGGATCTAGTTGCAAACTGAGTGTAAATATACTTCCTGAAGCATAGGTGGGGAATCTCAGTGCCCTCTAAATGCATTGGACTACAACTCCCATGAGTCATTCATTAGCAACTGTGGACGACATCTGGAAAAGATCAGGGTGCGTATTTCTTTCTTATACCTTGATTCTGTGCATATTTCCTCAGAAGTAAAGTGTGCTGTATTCAGTGGACATAGTATTTTTGGATTTGGATGTAGGGTGGCGAAATCTGGACTGTAAAGAAAGCTGACAAGAAGAAAATTAACTTATTTGAAAGGCGGTGCTGGAGAAGAATTCTGTGGATACAATGAACCACTAAAAAAGACAAATGAATGAGTCCTAGAGCAGATGAGGCCTCTAATGCTCACCAGAAGACAGGGTGACTAAACTAAGACTGTTGCACTTTGGATATATCATGAGACAATGTGATTCATTGGACAAGACAATAATGCTTGGTAAGGTGGAAGGCAGGAGGAGAAGAGGAAGACTGCATTACTACACATGGATTGATTCAGTTAAGGAGGCCATGGCTGCCCTGAGTTTGCAAAACCTGAGCAGGGCAGTTGATGACCAGGGCTCTTGGAGATCTCTCTTTCATAGGGCTGAAGATAACATGATGGGAAGTAACAACAGCAAAGACCTTGGCAGTCTTATCCTAGGTAAAGAGGGCCACCATACATTCACCTGCTGACTGTCAGAATGATCTGTGTGCTTCTAAACTATATTGGACATTTAATTATTTATTTAAAAATTTAGTTCTTGTCCTATGACACAGGATGGCTTAAATGCCATAAAGGCACCAGATCTTGGTCTGATCTTGGAAGCTAAGCAGAGTGAGCCATAGTTAGTACTTAGATGGAATACTGCCAATGAATGCCAGATACTGTAGGCCAGTGGTTCTCAACCTGTGGGTCCCCAGATGTTCGTGGACTTCAGCTCCCAGAAGCCCCAGCCACTATGGTCAATGCTCAGGGCTTCTGGGAGCTGAAGTCCACAAACATCTGGGGACTCACAGGTTGAGAATCACTGCTGTAGGCTATATTTCAGAGGAAGGAACTGGCAAAAACACTTCTGGGTATTTATTTCTTGCTTAAGAAAATCCTACGAAATTCATGGTGTCACCATAAAATGACAGAAGATTTGAAGGCACACACATATTGCAGGATCTCAGGATGATGTACACGTAAAATCAATTTAAGCCATCTAAAACAATGTAAATTTTAAAACAATACAAATTAATTTGAATGGACTAAAAGTATAGCAAACAACTTATCAAACAGCTTTGAAAGGTTACAGTTTAAAGCCATGGACCTGGACATTTTGGAACAAATTCATTAGGCCCCAAAACATTGGCATTGTAACATATCCGGTAAGTGTGTATCTGAAGCTTTATCCAGGCGTTACTGACTACTTTTTCAAATGTGTCACTTCCCATGTGAGGAAAACAACAACGGAAAAGGAGGACTAAGATGTTCCCCTGACCATGTTTTGAAGAAAGAGGGTGAATGAAACCTGAATAAGACTTGAGTGGGCCTAATATCAAAGTACTGCCAAGAAAAGTGGAACTTGCTTGGTTCACACATTCCAAGAATAGAAGCATTACTGCTGGGGTAGAGCTTGGAAAGTTAATTTTTAAATAAGTAGCTATCATAAGGCATTCAAGATATACTTGCATTTTTTCAAACTAGTTGTACCATTTTTCAGAATTAAAGAGTTACTTTTAAGCTACTTTTTTTAAAAAATCACCTGAATGCTATCATACCACTGCCTGGTATGATACACATAATCACCATCATCATCATCATCATCATCATCATCATCATCATTTTGTTGTTGTTGTCATTGCTGTCATCATCATCATCATCATCATCATCATCATCATCATCATCATCTTTTTCCTGGTAAGGATTCAAAGTGGCTTACAGTAATTAAAAAAAACCCCATAATTAAATATAAATGAAATATAAAAGTTAAAACACAAATTAAACAATCAGATAATAATTTTTAAAAACTTTAAATAAATAATTAAAACACAAATATTCACAAAAGCTACATAGTTAAGAATAGCCAGCGCCTTTCATCAGTCAGGCCAAAACCACATATTGAATGCCTGCTGAAATAAAAAAATGTCTTTGCATGTCTACGAAAAGAAGGTAGAGAGGGTGCCAATCTGACTTCTCAGAAGGGAGTTCCAGAGCCTGGGAGAAGCCACTGAAAAGGCCCTCTCCTGTGGTCCGCTATCCTCTTGTCCACACCATTGTGACTTCAACATTCACAAAAGAGTATGAAGTAGCAATGCCAGTGCTTGACCCATATGATATTTCTCCTTCTTCATTTAGTGAGACCATATCCCTGTAATGATAAAAAGTAACTACAAGGTACAATTACACCACAAACAGAACGAGGCTTCTCCTCACTAAAGGTCGTTATGCACTAGACTGTTATAGTGCTATTATTCCACTTTTCAACAGTTTAGGGAGGGGCATTTACAATTCTCAGCCAGAGTGCTCTTGGGTCTCAGTAAACTACAAATCCCAGAATTCCACAGGATGTTGAAAGTGTAGTGTGGAAAGGCCCTGAGTTATAACAGTGCAGTAATTTACGTTATTGGGTTCAGGAGAGGAAGCTTCATTAAAGTAACTATAAGTTGTTTGCTTGTAACTATGTTTTCCCAAGCTTTCTGCTGTAGATCTCCAATTACAGAACGAGATGTAAATTTGTCAAAAGCTCTGGTTCTCTGAGCAACAAAAAAGGCATTTGTTTAAATCACCAAATGCCACCAACAGAGTAGAGATGGAAGTCATAAAAGTAGCTCCTTCCTACTTAGCCAAGATGTTTGTGCTTGTTTAAGGCCCTATATGTTGCAATAATTTGAGATTGATGTGCGTTCACTGTGTTAAGGCAAGGAATTGCTATCCTCAAATGACCCCTGACACATTGATGCATTGCAGCCTGGAAATAAGACATGGCAAAAGGAACAGGCAAAGCAGATGTATTGCTGTTTTTGATATTTACATTTAGCTTTGAAATGGAAATAAAGTTTAAGTAAAGCAGAGAAAGAGAAAAAAACACAACAAAGCAAAAAATCTCAACATTTTATTTCTATTATTATGTTTAAAAGATCTGGGTATTTAGAAAGGAATGAAACATTATTTCAGTGAGGCTAGAAAGACTGAGATTGATGAAAGAAAGGTTGGGATGACATTCCAGAAAGACAGAGGCCCTTTCCACACAGGGGGCGGTGAAACGGGGAAACGGGGTGGCGCATGCGGGGATGGAGCTTACCTTGAAGCGGGCCGCTCTGTCCCCGCAGAGAGCAGCGCGAATTCTCTGCTCTAAATGTCGGCGGTGCTCGGTGGCGGACAGTGGCACCCAAAATGGCAGTCGGCGGCTTCCGGCGGCGCTCTGCCAATCGGAGCAGCGCGCCAGCTGGAAGCCCACCCCCAGGCAGCTCTGCAGGGATGCGCCAGCACGTCCCTGCAGTTCTAAATGGGGCGCTGCGATGGAGTAGCGCGCACAAGTTTTAAAAAGACCACTTGAAAAGTGGTCTTTATAAAACACGGAGTGCCACCCCTGCGGCCCCGCGAGAGCGGTTTGAGATCTAGAACCTCCCCCTTTTTTCACCGCTCTTGCGCACCCCGCTGTGTAGACAACCTCCGTGTCCGGTCGTCACAGCGTGGGGTTTTACCCCTGTGTGGAAATGGCCAGAGTCAATCATTAAGGAATTATGCAATCACTGCTCAGTCAACTCTGTTGAACCTAAACTTGGCCCTCCCGTATTTTCACAGTATATCAATATCCTCTGCATGTGTGTGTGTGTGTGTGTGAGAGAGAGAGAGAGAGGAGAGACGGAGGAAGGTGTTCTATCCACACTGTGCCACCCCACTGCTTGGCACTGTGAGACAGAAGGGCATGACAGAAACAGGCAGCAGTAGCCTTCCCCAGTGGAAAGAAAATCTCAGAGGGAGCAGCAGGGAGGCAGAGAAAGCAGGTAAGCAAGTGAGAAGATTGCAGTGGGAAGAACTAGGAGATATTGCTGCTGTGTGTCCACATAACAGCTTGCAGGTCACAAAAGGGCTATGTGTGCACTCATCTCTGCAGCCAAGTGGGCCAGAAAATGTGGCTACAAGCATGTCTGGGGCAGCAAGGGAAGGCAGGATTTTGCTTAAGGGCCAGAATATCATTAATATGGGAAAGGAACAAAAGGAATGATAGATTCTGGGACACACACCACCCAAGAAATGACAGCAATTGGAACACATCTAAATTATTGCTTTTGAGGAACAAATGATAAGGTGTTGATGATGGCACCAGACCACAGGAAAGGTTACAGATGATCTTGGATGCTTGTATATTTCATGTGAGTAGAGAATTAAAATCTAAGAATTCCAGTACGCTGTTAGGCATAGATACCATCACTTTCACTTGTCTCATTTGGATTCTACCACTGTCTTAATGCCCTTCATTCATGTAAAAATTAATGGTTTACACTTACGTGCAACTTACTATCTGCTGTTCTTTCCACCAGAAATCCAATAGGGTGTGATTGACCAAATCAATTTTGTTTAGGGTCTGGAAGTTTACGTTTTAAAAGTTAGTTATAGTTATAATTCCTAGGCCCCAAAGTAGTTACTTACTATTTTGTCATAAAGTTGTAAGTGTAACAACAGGCCAGCAGCTTGTAGTGTTTAGGTTTTTTTTTTTAAAGAGTAAATAAAATACTTTTCATTTCCTAAGGGGAGCTAAATTTGTTTCTTTCTTTTTTTTTAAACACAAAAAAACCCTCTTCCGGAACACTTCAAACTCCTGGCATGTGGTATAAAACACTTGGCTCTCATCACTCTTGTCGCCGCCTCAACCCCACAACTGAGCATGGGGCATCACTTTGGGGGAATGCATAAACCAGCTCTTGAACTATGTATTAATCTTCTTTCAACATTTAGTGAGACTGCATTGCTGTAAGCAAGAAAGTAACTGAGAAGTTACAGTTCAGCTGGAAAAGGAATATAGTTATCCCTCATTAAGCTGTGACTGCTGAATAGTGTAGTTGTACAATAGTTACTGGGAGAATGAATTACATACAATTTACTAGTTTCTTGTAAGCTTTTTATAAGTTCTCTAAGAGAGCTCTAATCTGAGAGAGCCAAGGAGCTGAACTCATGGAATACTAATGGCTGAAGGAACTGCATATTATTTAACCACTCTAAACCTGTGTGGTAGAAAAGCCGTATGTAAATATAAAATAAAGCCAGAGTAATTTTTATTGTTACATGCCAGTATCTCTGAGCATCTGGTGTTTTAGTAAGCCATTTTCCTTTCATTTCAATCTGGTTTTTGTTTAAAACACTCCATAACCACAGCAGTATTCCAGGTTAAATGTGACATTAATCAAAGAATGGACTAATGCCATCTAGAAGACTGAAGCTGTGCATGTAGGCTTTAGCTGAGTTTTTGATTTGGCCACACACTCATTGCTCTTAACACAGTTTCACTGACTCTAACCAGGGTGGGAAAAGTGTGAGGTGCAGGCTAGATGTGGTTCTAAGGTAATTCTTGAGGCCCATGGCTCTCCATAGAATCCCTCCCTCACACACCCCCACCTGCCCCACCTGCACAAAAGCCCTAAAATGTGTTTTTCTGTTTGTGATGAGTTCAAAACATCTATCCAAAGCCCAGAGGTTCCCCATCTCAAGAAAAAAGCACAAAAATCTATCAGTAGAATTACAGGATCTGGTGTCTTTTAGGGTATTGAGGTGCTATAATGTTCCATTTATCTCCCATCTGAGCCTGCCTGGACCTTGAGATCCTCAGGAAAGGCCCTTCTTGTGGTTCCATCACCTTAACAGGTGCAGTTTTTTGGGACATGAGATAAGGCCTTCTTGGTGGTTGCCCCTGAGATCTGGAATTCCCTCTCCAGGGGAGGTAGAATAGCTCCCTCCTTGTTGTGCTTCCACTGGCAGTTTTTTTTTAAAGATTCCAACAGGCATTTAGAACCAGAGGTTTTCAAGGGAAGGCCTTTGAAGAGGCTACTGCATTGTTTTAATGTGTACTGCTTTCAACTGCTTTTCCATTTGTAAGTACAGGAGCCCCTCCACATTTGTGAGGGTTAAGGGTGCAGAATCCTTGCAAAAGTGGAAAAATCACGAATAATTCCCCCAGTCCTGCAATTCCCGTCCAGAGCTCCCCCTTCCCATTCCTTTGCCTATGGCCTCGAGATTAGGGTGGGGGAATTAAAAGACACAGTAAAGGACTTACTGCTACTTTTCCCTCAAAGGAAGAAGAGCAGAGTTCTCGGGTTCTAGTTACTTCCAGTGGCCATCTTGAAAAGGGAAAGGTAGGCGCAAAGAGAGCACCTGACCAATCACAGCAGAAAGTGCAGCCACATGGGAGAGAAGACACACTTCCATTAGTGGGAGGGGAGTCTTGCTCACCAAAAAAGAAAAAAATGACCATTTAAAACACAAGCTTTGCAAGCCTGGGGTGAGGAATGCAAGGGATGGGAAAATGGGTGGGGCAAGCATGTGTTTTGTGAATCATCAAATTCACAAAGGTCAAACCCGCGAAAGTGTAGGGAGGACTGTATATGGCTTAAATTATTTGGACTTGTTAATAGTTTAATTCTATTTTAAGGCTGTCTTTTTGTATGTGCTTTACTACATTGTTATCTTGCTAATTTGTAAGCCACTTTGACTCCCAGTCTTGGGTGGGAGGGAAAGCACAATATAAAATTCATCATCATCAACTCTGGAGACCAGAGTTCTGAATCCAAGGTCTGAATCTCCACTCAGCTGTGGAAACCCCCTGGGATACCTTGGGCATGTTATACTCAGTGGCAAAGCATGGAGTGTGGGGAGGGGGGTGGGAGGGGGCAGGGCTGCAGCATGGCCAAGGCATTTGGGGGCATGGCTATAGGCTGGGACACCCCAAAAACATTGCCACCCGGGGCGAATTACCCTCTCCATGTTCCCATCCCTATGAGACTGGTTATATTCTCTCAGCCTCAAAGGAAGGCAAAGGCAAATCGCCTTGGAAAAAAATCTTGCTAAGAAAACCCCATGATTGACTCACCTTTGGGTCACCATGAGTTAGAAATGACCTGAAGGCACGCAACAACAACAAGCACTTCTTGACTGTATTGCTTCAGAGTGAATCATAATCATGTCATGCAACCAAGTGACAAGCCATATTTGCTGAAATTTCCTCTTTTACACAACCAGGAACTATCTCCAGTTTTCCATCTGACAACTCTAATCTGTATTCCTTCCAGATTGTTTTCTTTTTCGTTTTGCACAGTTTATTGAATCAAAGTCTACTTTGTGTAAATAGACATAACAGCCCTATATTGTGAAACCTTGGATGATTTCTTTCAGATGACAGGGAGGAACACAGACAGAACCAAGAATAGAACATGTTGGGCAAATCTAGATAAAATTAGTAAGAAGTAGAGTTCAACAGGATTTACTCTCAAGTGTGAATAGTATTTCAATGAGATTGAATTCAAAGGGACTTATTTCCAGGTATGTACAGAATTGCAGCCTTAGGATTCTCCTGCTGCCTCAGCTTCTCTTTAACATATCCCCCCACTCCCCGTGAATGTGTCTCTGTGTGTGTGTCCATGTCCATGCAAGTGCACAGATGCATGCACATCCACTGTATATCAAGTGTGAACTACAGAAGGTAATAAGCAGAAACAGAGTTATATTTGCAAGCATGCTATCTGCCATGATATTGGACTGGACTTGCACAGTTTGGAAAAATCATTTGTAGAGTTTGGAAAAGAGATTACAATTCTCTATGGCTATGATGTCTGGGAGACTCTGGAAGATGTTGCCCCCAATGTGTTTTTCAGGAACTCTACATATCTCTTAACCATTCATAAATATGAAAATGCCTCCCTCATGTCTTTTTTTAAATTATTTTTATTGCACATTAAATTACAAGAACAGATTAACATTCAAATCATAGACATTACTTTCCAAAACTCCTCATGTCTGAATTTCTTAGGGCCTGATAACATTGCTGTTTTGATTGAACCACTGACTATGCTGGCTGGGGAATTTTGGATTTTTTTATCACCTGGATTTCTGTAATGAGGCACCATTATAGTGCTGCATCCTCTGGACAGTCTGGCCATGTTTTTAAAATAGTTTCTTTAAAAGAAATGGAAGATTCCTGGTCCTAGTCCAGAGATGGTTTTTATAATATGTACCTATGCAGGTTCAGTATAAGTAATTGAGGTGTTGTGTGCATGCGTACATGCATGAACACACCTTAGTTGAACACACACTAGTTGTTTCTAGATGATAATTTCCCCTTTTCAGTTTTATTTGAGGATTTGTATGTTTATAGATTTTACTAATCAGGACAAGTCTATACGTGCCTATACAGATTTTAGTTCCTTGGATACATAGGGACTTACCTAGGCATAGATGCACTTGGAAGACTGGGATGGGGCTTGCTGAAGTTCTGATACCAAATTGGGAATAATGACCTTTCCTTACAACATTCACAGATACTAAGAAAAGTCACAGAGATACACAAACCAGCAGCATTTTTAAATGATTAAATATTATTACTGGAATGAAAAAGAATAATTATCAGTACAGCCAAGAGAACAAATCATTTCATGTTTTTTTTTTTACCATGTGCATAATTTCTAAAAATAAGTTGCTGCTAAAGACTTCTTGTGGATGCATTTCTTTCATTATACTGTATTGTATCGTGTCAAAATGTATTGTATTGCATTTCATTATTTATACCTTGCCTTGTCCCCAAAGCTGGGACTGAAGACAGCTTACAACATGAAAAGAAATACTAGAAAAAAACACATATAGTTAAAAACATACAAAAAGTTATAATTAAACTGCCTATAGAAATGAAAACCTTTCAGAAACATTGATTTAAAAGCAAAGACTAAAGCCCTTTCCACACGGGGGGGGGGGGGGAAATGTGGCAGAACAGGGCGGCGCATGCAGGGACGGAGCTTACCTTAATCCGGGTGGCTCCGTCCCCGTGGGGAGCAGCGCATGTTCGCCGCTCTACACGCCGCCGGCGTCCGGCAGTGCCCAAAATGGTGGCCGGCAGCTTCCGGCGGCACTCCGCCAATTGGGTCAGCGCGCCAGCCGGAAGCCTGCCCCCGGGCAGCTCTGCAGGGACGTGCTTGCGTGCCCCTGCAGTTCTTCACGGGGCGCTGCGACGGGCTAGCGTGCTCTTGTTTTAAAAAGACCACTTGAAAGGTGGTCTTTATAAAATACGCGCCGTCACCCCCGCAGCCACGCGAGGGCACTTTGAGGTGTAGAACCTCACCTTTTCAAACCACCCTAGCGCACCCCGTGGTGTAAACGACCTCCTGGTGAGGTCATCGCAGCGCGGGCTATATCCCCGTGTGGAAATGGCCTATGCATGCTAAGAAAAGCAGTTTTCTTATAAAACAATCTTTTCACCAAAAACATGCTGGCTCTCTCACATATTTACTTGAAGATATTACTTAAGTAGACATTAAAGATTCCAATATGGAGAAGTAGCATGCAAAGCAGCCCTCACTTCCTGATGTACACACCAACATGCTAGAAAACATACATAGAGCATGCACCCTCAGGGATAGGCCAGCCTCATCCATGAAGGTGCTCTCTTCAGCCTTCCCACTATTTTTCCCCTAGGGAAAAATGACTGCTTTTCTTCTACCACATCCTCAACCCCCTTGATGCTTCCCCAAAGCTGTTCCTCTCATACCAACATTTAAAAGACATCCAGTACCCCTCTCCTCACAAAATTCATGCACCAAGAATTCCACTATATTCTCTTCACTACCATAACATACATCAGTTCCTAGTGCCACTCTCTGAGGGAAAGTAACTTTTGGTAAGCAGATTTATTGCTTTCACACCTCTGAACTGTAAAGATTTGAAAGACCTGTATCACCTTCTCAGCCCTTTGAAAATTTAGGGCAAGGGGTATGATTTGCACTTTCCTGGATGCTATTACATTCTAGCCCACTTTCACAACAATATAAATATAGTCTATATCTGAGGCCTGACTACTACTCCGTGCCCCATCTGAAGAAGTGAGCTTATATCCATGAAACCTCCTGCTAAAATAAAAACTAGTTAATCTTAAAGGTGTGGCCATGTTTCTTTCTTCCCCCTCCCTTCCTTGCTACTTTTTATTCTCCGAGAAACGTAATTCTTCACTAATTTACTTCTTGAGGAAAGCAACAAATATTTTTAGTAATTTTCTTCCTGTTGTGAGAAAGTTTTCAAACACTACATCATTTCCAAAGCCTATATTGTGCCTCCCTCTGGGATGGCAGCAGTACAAGAGTGTTTTGGGAGGGGCTCAGCACACTTGCAGCTTAGGTGATGCTGCCTCAGTCGTTCTCACTGAACAATCAGGCTAATTAGACAAGTTTGCAGGCAGCAAACGCTCATCAGCCGCTCGGAGCAACAACTGCCACCCACTCTGTGGAACAGATGCCCAAGCTAGTTTGCAGATTCTGCCTTGCTTTCTAGACCCTTGGAATTGGATTCTGATTATGCTTTTGCATGTCCCTCTTCCTATCTTGGTTTTCCTAGCCACTGATTGATCCTCAGCTTCCTGATCTGTGGACTGCTAATTCCCACATGCCTTCTCTTCTCTCTTAGTGAATTACAACAACCTATTCACAATTTGGGACTTATTCTGGACAAAATTCACATCTGGTTCTTTTGAAAAGAGAACAGCCATTTCTATGCAGGAAGCATTTGTTTCTGCACAGAAAATGCTGTTCTCCTTGCAAAACCACCGCATGCAAATTTTGTGCAGAATAAATTCCAAACTGTGATAATTATCGTCAGTCCAGGATTCATCTTGTCAAGGATCCTCAATACTTGAAAAGCATGGTTTCCACCATTTCATGAATATGTTCAAATAGTCTTTCCATCCCTACACTCCCTCATCAGACTATGCCACTTCCTTGGTTGTATATAACTTCTTCATCACATCCCTGCTTCTGGGATTTCACCAGCACTGTTCTCCCCACAATTATCAGATGATGTCACCTGTCTATGTCTAGCTGTGGAGCATAGCCAGATTCACCTCCAATCCCCTGCACTCTCCATCATTCACAGAATGACAGTTTGTAGGGGCTGCTGCAGGAAAACTGTGAGTTGTGGGGGGCATTTTGGGCATTGCAGTGGGTAGGAGAGAATGCCAAACTGCAGGAACTCAAAAACCATGATGCCAGCCTTAGTGTATTACTTGAGTAACCCTGCATGAGAACAGAATATTAGTCTCATCAAACTTGCAGAGCTAAAACTGGCTTCACATATGAAGATTTTTGTGTTGTTGCTCCCTCTTGCACTAATATGTATAACACCATTCCTAGAATAGCTCACAAACATGCACAAAGGGAGTCTTGTTTGGTAACTACTCTAGGGCCTCAACCACTTTGATCTAACCGTAGCCACACTTCTTATTAAATGGCTTCCGAGATTCCTTCCTTTGATTCTCTTGGTTTGATGAAAATCAGAGCATGCTGTGCAAAGGTGCCATGTGGCATTTTTCAGGTCCTTATTAAGGATGCTAGCAATGGTTTTTGAGCTCAGAGGTATGTAATCACCAACCCTAAAAGAGAGATGAAACGTATAGCCTAAAAATTCTTCTTCACTTTAGATTACAGGCTAGACCAGAGCCCATCCCCATCAGCCCTGGTTGGCCCTCCAAAATCCTTGCTGTCCTGACCTTCTAAATCACAGCTCCCCTTTTCTAGCAAGAAGTAGGGTAGAAGCATCAAGAGAGAAATCAGAGAGTGAGAGCAATGGTGCACTCCATAGCTTCTTGTCTATTACCTTCACATTGGTACTGAGTTAGGGCACAAAGTTGTAGAGGTTATATTCTTCCTGAGAACAGCAACTATCATATTTACTTGGAAGAAAGTGCCACGGAACTCAATGGGACTTATATTTCAGCAGACATGCACAGGATGGTATCGCACAGTACACTTACAAAAATGTAATGGCCAAGATCCTGGATTGCAAGACATATCTACATCCTTAACTGCTATATATCTGCCATCCAGCTCCTCCCAAACCTATTTTCTCTGCTACAGCTCCATACAACACAGCTACTTTCTGGCTGGTGGAGAGCAAAGAGAGCTGCAAAGAAGCATCCACCCATCTTTCTATAGCTGGATACTCAGCAATGACATCATCATCACAAACTTCTGGAAGAACCCTGAGAGGTCTCAGAGGATGCCTGTTACTGTGTCCAGCTATAGGAAAATAGCTGGTCATCTCTCTGACATTACCCTTGCTTTCCACCAGCCGGAAATGGGCATGAACAATTTAAGATATGCAGATAACAATACTATTACTAGCAGAAAATAGCAAAGATTTGGAACAATTCCTGAAAAAAGTCAAGGATTAAAGCAGGTTTATAGTTGAAAACTAAGAAATGAAAAATTATGACCACAGATGATTTACATAACTTTAAAGCAGATCATGAGGCCTTGAAATAATTCAAAAGTTTTTATACCTTTGTTCAGTCATGAATCAGAATAATGACTGCAGTCAAGAAATCTGAAGAAGACTGGAACTCAGAAGGGCAGCTATGAAGAACCTAGACAAGATCCTGAAGTTAAAGATATATAACTGAATACTAAAATTAGGAACATTCATGCTATTGTATTTCAAATTTGTGTGTGGTTGTGAAAGCTGGACAGTGAAGAAAACTGATAGTTAGAAAAACAACTCATTTGAAATGTGGTGCTGAAGAAGAGTTCTATGGATACCATGGACTGCCAAAAAGACAAATAAATGGGTCCTAGGGCAAATCAAGCATGATTACTAGAAGCCAAGATTACTAAGCTGAGACTGTTATATTTTGGCCATAGCATGAGAAGACATGAGTCACTGGAAAAGACAATAATGGTTGATAAGGTAGAAGGCAGTAGGAAAAGAGAAAGACCACATTAAAAACAGATAGACTAAATTATGGAAGCCACAGCCTGAGTCTGCAAGACCTGACCAGGGCTATTGATGATAGGATGGCTTGGAGGTCTCTTGTGGGATCGACATAAGTGAAAGTCAACTTGAAAGTAATTAAAAACAACAAGAAAAAGGGAAATGTTTGGTTTGTGGGGGAGAGGAGGTCATTGTGTAGTTGGTATAGAATTTTGAATTCCACAACAACCAAAAAAATGAGTTACAGTGGTGTAAGTTGGACTTAGACTATTGTAACTCACTAATGGGGTATCAACCAATGTATGAAAAGTCCATTAAATTTTCTTTCTCAAGTCTCTCAAATGGGCATCATCTTTTGTTACTCAGTGGAATGGTGATTTTTTTTTCATGGTTGAAGAAGTTTCCTCTTACTTTCATGTGCAGTGTTTCAAGTTTTATTTTCTAAAAGTGCAATCACTGTAAGTAAACCCGTTGATTTCAAAGGATTTATCCTCACATAAGGTTTTATAAGATTCAGTCTTAAACACTCAATTTTGGCAACAGAGTCAGGAGATGGGGAAAGCTGGAAGGAGAGAAAAAAGGGGGTCAGCAATTTAGAAATATTATATTGTTAATCAAACTTACTCATACTATTGGTATTCAGTCACTGCCCATGGGATTTATAGAAATGGATATGCTTTATACAAACCATACAAAGGGGGAGAAATATGTTAAACCTTTGAGTCCTCAGCATTCTGTGGGATTGGTGTGCAATGTTAGTTGTAAAATGGAGCTGGAGACCAAGACTCAACAAAGTCTTCCAATTTGCCCTCTAGGTGTAATAATTATTTTTCCATGAACCATTTTTGAACTCTTTCATTTCTGCTAGCTTTTACCCTGGGAGGCCCGGCCCTTCCCCAGGCTCCCAAAATTATGCTTTGCAGAGACAGAGTCATCATAGCACATCTGTTAGCTCACAGATAGATATATGTATCATTGATCTGCAAGGTGACTTCATACAAATTTTACCCCACTAGGTTATTATTACTAAAAGTAAGAATTCTTGGATCAGCAAATCTGTCGTTACTGGTGTTTACTGTTTTACCTTATGTACATTTGTAGGCATTTTGTGCATAAGACACTGACTGTTAAAATGCCCAAATCTTGCTTTCCCCTGGCAGTTAAGATCTTTTAAATTAATAAGTAAAATGCAGTACTATTCTATATCTGTTTATCAGAAAAAAGCCCCATTGTAGCTAGAGGGACTTATTGTCTAGTAGGTATATTTAAGATTTCACCCTGAGACAGCTTCAAATTTTGTCTCCTCAAAAGAAGCTAGCATTAGGGTTTTTTTTTTAAACTTTACTAAGAGAATCAGATAGAAGGCATAACTTCCTGTTCAGGAGGGAATGATGTGCTGCAGTAAATTAATGTGCCCAAAAGCTATGCACTTAATCTATGGTCTTGGCTGGGATGGAATTCAGATCTCCTCAGCCTAAAATCGCTATTTCAGCCACCTGTACAATGGAAAGCTGATTAGATAGTTTGTCCTGTAAGAAAATCTTCCTCCTATAATCTTCTATCATTTTAAAGTCACTTGTTGTTGTTAATTGTCATGAAGTCAACTTTGACTCATGGCAAATCTATAAATGAGAGACCTGCAAGTCATCCTGTTATCAATAGCCCTGCTCAGCTCTTGTAGACATAGGGCCATGGCTTCCTTGATTTAGGCCATTTCTGCATGATGGGGCTATGGGGACAGGATGGCACCAGTTGGCTGGTCGTGATTCCGCATGACATTGTCGCCCGCCCACTGCCATCCCATCTCCATGCATCATGCTCATGGTGTATTCACTAAATGGATAAAATCTGTTTAGCCACTATGATTGAGAGATGCTTCTGTACCTACCTGTCCTGTGGAACGGCAGGAAGCACAATGGTGATGCTTCCGTCTCTAGGGCAGCCTGGGAAATGCTCAGCTATGCTGCAGAAGGAAGAGGCTCCCTTCATCAGGGATCCAGTCCCATGCAGAGGGGAGTGTTCCTGTCATGCTCCCTTCCCTGCCAGGACTGTGATGGGACAACTTGCAAGAGCCCCTGTTGTGCAGAAATGACCTGAGTCGATCCATCTGTAATGTGGTCTTCCTCTTTTTCTACTTCCTACCTTAACATGAATTGTTGTCTGTTTCTCATGTCTCCCACGTCTTCTCATGAGATGTCCAAAATATGACAGTGTCAGGCCATTTCCGCAGTACACTATTATAGTGCTATTATTCCACTTTCAATATCCTATGAAATTCTGGGATTTGTAGCATTCTGAGGCCAAAGAGCTCTCTGGCGAAGAATTCTAAATGTCCCTCCCAAAACTGCAAAGCCCAGGATTCCATAGGATGTTGAAAGTGGTATAATAGCACTGTAACAGTGTAGTTCAGAAATGTCCATAGTTTAGTCATCTTGGCTTCTAGGGAGAGTTCCAGCCTGTTTTGCTCTTTGACCTATTCATTTATCTTTTTTGGCGATCCAGGATATTCATGGAACTCTCCATCAGTACCCCATTTCAAATGAGTTGATTCTCTTTCCGTCACTTTTTGTCACTGTCACCTTTCACAACCATATGTAGAAACAGGAAATGTAATGGCATGGAGAATCCTGATTTTGGGACTTATTGATGTATCTTTGCACTTGATGATCTTCATTGTTATAATGTTGATCTGTATCTTCAAGTTGTTTCTGATTTTATGACCACCTTGTCGCAACTACCCTGTCATGAAGTTTTCTTGACAAGATTTGTTCAGAGGGGGATTTGCCTTCGCCTTCCTCTGAGACTGAGAGAATGTGACTTGCCCAAGGTCACTCAGTAGGTTTCCATGGCCAAGCAGAGATTTGACCCTGTTTCTACAGTCATAGTCCAACAATCAAACCACTATACACTCAAACCACTGGCTGTCATAGTTATGACATAGTTACAACTCATAGTTATGATTCATTCTGCATACAGCTTAAGAGGATGAAAAACAGCATTGCCTGCCCTCCTTGCCAACTGCAAACCTTTGTTTTTCCATATTCTGTTCCAGTGGTGGCTTCTTGTCCTGATTATAGGTTATGTATCAGGACAATCAAATATTGTGCTACACCCATTTATTTAAGAACAATCCATAATTTTTCTTGATCTACGCGGTCATAGACATTGCTATAATTGATAAAGCACAGGATGATTTTTTTTTTTGGTATTTTCCATTATTCAATGGATGTTTGCAAAATGATTCCTAGTGTCTTTTCCCTTTCTGAATCCAGCTTGGGTATCTTGCATTTCTTGCTCCATATATGATTGAAGTCTTTTTGTACAATTTTGAGCATTGGCACATGGACAGATTTGCAAATTTGTACCCTCACTTTTGAACATAACAAAATGGCTTAGGAGGTTGTCTTAGGAGACTGTTTTGTTATTTGCTGTCAAGGCAAGTTCAACTTACAATAATCTTATGAATTAAAGTCCTCCAGTCACCAGCTGTCCTCTTCCAATCTTTGCAACTCAGGGTAGCCATGGCTTCTCTGACTGAATGAATCACCTGTAATGCAGTCTTCCTCTCCCTCCACTACTGCCTTCCAAGAATCACCATCTCTTCCAGTGAATCATGTCATCTCATGATATCTCCAAAGGGTGACAGCCTCAGTGTAGTCATTGTGTCTTCTTGTGATTGTTTGGGCCTGACTTGTTCTAGGACCCTGTTCTTTTAATAGTCTATACAGAACTGCTTTTAAAATGTGTTGATTTTCTTCCTGTGAGCTTTTCTTCACTGTCCTTATTCCATACCTGTACTAGAAACATTGCTTTGTTTGAACTAAAACCCAGAGCAGATTCACCATATCGATTCATCAGATTCACCACTGGAGCTATCATCCTCCATTGGCAAAGGTCAACATAAAATCCTAAGAATCAACATGGCCAGTTGTAAACACAGGGCAAGAGAGGTGGCAAAACAGCCCTTTTAAAGAAAAAGTGCCATGTTTTGCATTGCAATGCTGATCAGTTCTAATGATGCAATTTGAATTAGTGGCGGAAGTACAGCATGGCCTACCATGAGTTCAGAGGAGAGGGTGGGCAGAATGGCCCTTCAATACAGAGAAGTTGACCACTCCTGTATTACATACTTCCTTTCAGAGAAGATATGTAAAATACAGAGGGTGTAGCAATCTACAGAGTTGGATTTGATGCCAGACGCCAAAGGGCCTCATTGTTTAAGGAAGTGATGTTACAAGTGGTGGTATCTGGACTGCTGCTTTTCCCTGAATCATGTGCTGCTGGTGCTTAGATATCTTCCAGGAAGGAAACAATTGTACTCAGTTGGCACAAACATGGTGCTAGTCCCTGGCACGTTGGGGGAAAAAATAATTGCCAGTCCTCTGCATCAGATAGCCTAAGAAGCACTGATTTAAGTGATTATCTGTATCTCTATGAACCTGTTATAATCATAATCTTTTACACTTTTACTCTTAGATGCCAGTCCAGGAGAAAGGCAGGATTACACAAACATATACACATACATACAAATGTACATAATCATACATGCACCTCATTTTTCTATTTCCTGTATTTTGAGTGGAAAGGTTGTAGAAACATATTGCAATGATTTTTTTAAAAGCAGTGAAATGCTATAGAAGTCTACTCAAAAGTAAACTGAGCTCATTAGAGCTTATTACCAGTTATATGTAGATGTAGGATTGGACCCTGAATATCACAAATGTCACAGTCCTCAAAATAATATACAGATGCTAACCCGCAAATGTTGGAAAACTGCTGAAAGCCTAGCATATTTGTTAATGAAAAACATAAAACAAAGTACAAACCTCTGCTTGCTCTTTGCTGAGAGATCAAAGTGTTTGAAAGTTGACTTTCTGGTTTTTGCTTTCTTAGAAAAATAAAGCATGGATTCAAAGCCAAGAATGAAATCTAAGACCTCTCTTTGTGTTGCAGCTCAGGTCAGATGCAATCCAGGCTAGAGATAACCTCAGATCTACTTCCTCAGCCTTTGAATGATGCCTCCCTAACATTCTATCCATCTATATATTGCATGTTCACAAATAGCAACTGACAGAAAGGTATCACTCAGAGTACACACACACACAGTTTTTATCATTCAGAATTATGAAAGACCATTCTGTACAAAAGTTTGGAAGTGTTTCAGGTATGTTCATTCAGTGCATTTGAATAACATACTTATAGTCTGACTTTGCCTCCTTTTCTGACCCTTATTGCTTCCTACCTGTCCACTTAATAGAAGCAATTGTGGCTGCCTACAGGTGGTATAGCTAGAGATTCCATTCCATGATTTGGAAACTTCATCTGGTCCAGAATGCTGTGGCCAAAACATTCACCAAGGCTCCTAGTGATAGAGAAAAGATGTGAAGATGTCTTCTTTGTGAAGATGTCTTCATTACCTGCTGTTCCCTTTCCAGGCACAACTAAAAAGAGTGATTATAAACTATAGCGCCCTACATAGCTTGGGACTGGCTATTTGAAACAGCATATTCTTCTGTATGAACCTATTTCAGTTTTAATTTCTGATGTAGCATCCATATCAGGGGGTTTCGGTTTGTGAAAGAGAGATCACAGCCCAAGTGGGGAGAGAAGGGGGAGATGAATTTAAAATTGACCTGTAAGCAAATTATTTTGATGATTGAATGAACTCAAGTTGAGTTAGCCTATGTGACTGAAGGGAGAAAGATATCAGAAATAAGGATGTTGTCTCAGGACAGTGATTCAAAAGTGTCATGTGAGAAGCAACTTAAACGAGAGATGCTGGTGAGTGTGTAGTCCATGGAAAAGATCGCTATAAGAGAAAAAGGGAGTTAAATTCAAATGAGAGCTTTGACTTAAACTAGGTTAAGATAAGGTTACAGATTGAGGATGAGGATAACTGGATTGGGTCTGTGGATTCTGTAATGTATTTTATAATATAAAATGATATTGAAATATCTGGATTTAGAGATGTCATAAAAATACAACAGATTTACAGTTTCAACTAGTGAAAATATTGAGTAATTAAGCCAGCAAGTAGCATTCAATAAATGCTTCAATTGCATTAATGCCATTTAGTAACAATAATGTTATTTACCATGCAATGCTATTTATTATGTAAGCAATTAGTAGTGGAATGTAACAGAAGCTAATGTAGAAGTATTATGCTAGATATTTTAACCTCTCATAGAAGAAAGTTCATTTGTTTTTTTCTTCTTGAAATCATGTATTAGCAGAGGAGAATAGAAATGTTAGATATTTCTTTATGAGAGGCAGGAATTAATTCGAATGTTGTAAATCCATTCAAAGTGGAGTGGGAGGTTTAATTCTTTTTCTTTCTTTTTTTCTCTTCTTTCTTTCTTTTGCTTTCTTTTATTTTCAATTCTTAAATTGCATATTTCTATGATTTTCTTCATGATGTCCTTTTATGTATTTGTAGTGTTTTTAGTGTTTTTGGAAAATGTTAATAAAAATATCTTTTTTTAAAAAAAAGAAAGTAACTTTGGTGGAGATCTGAGAGAGTATTTCCTTGATACTTACACCCAGGCTCTAATAGGTAATGAGAAAAGAACTGCTTGTGCTTACAGTAGTGGGTAAAAATCTTTTTACTCATACAGGCACTTGGAATTTAAACTGGGTTATTGAATGGGATTGCTTTTGAGTGGATATGTATTTGAGCTATGTTTGTTTTGATATGAATTTGTAGTCATGGTTGTTTTGACAGAAAAGTAGGATATAATTTTAATTAAATGCACTGACTCATCTTCAGGTGATAAAGTATGACACATGAATCTTGACAACAAATTCTGAATCAATTTTACAACTGCCACAATTTCTTTGTGCCATGTGAAATTCTCTCCCTCAGATCACAGCAGAATATTACATTAGCCCCTGTAGGTAGCTGTTGTAGGTCTTTGTGATGTTGAACAAAATTCAAGTGCAATCGTCATCTGGTTAACTGTAAATCCAAACCTCTATTACTTATGCTGATTTTTCCATCAAATGGAGAAGTTCCTTATTAAAGAAATTGTTCCTCCAAAGCTCAGGGGAAAAAAAAAACTTCTTGGTTTTTTGACACCTTCCTCGCAAAGCTTCTTTGTTTCCATGGAGAAGTTTCATGCAAAGCTGCTTTTTGTCAGTAGTTGGCACCTCTAATTATAGCTGACAGGATACTCCCAAATTTGACAAGGTTTTTTCCACCTTTGGCTTTTAAATGCAGTCATGTGTTTCTAGAAGAACCTAGGGAGGGATCCTGATTTCTTAACCTCTTTTTAAAATCCCTCATTGTTCTGTGGCTGGGGTAGGATGGGGGAGGGATCTTCCAAATCTTCTGATGAAAATTGAGTTTGACATAAAATTAGCTCCTGACGTTCTAGGTGACAATTTATTTCCTGAACTCCCAGGCAGACAATGCTAAGGAAATCAGGAACACTTAATACTGTCAGAGGCACATTCATGTATGTCTCCTTTGCACGTTTTGTGTTACACATGAATGCTGTTAAAGCATGAGTGAGTCCTGAAGGAAAAAAGGATGGTGCATTGCAGTTCATGCATATTTTACATTTACATTAGAAGCCAATGTAGAACAAAGGCAGTTAAAACCTCATTTGTAAAAACTAACCAAGGGTCTTTTGTAGATTAATACCACTGGAGAAGGAGTTAATCATATATTTTTATAATGTCTCTATTCAAACATGATGTCCCCATTTCACTGAATCATTGAAAGCTAAAAAGGAAATGGACAACACCCTTGAGTGGTTGCTTTTCTCGGTTTCTTTTTCTGCCCCCAAACCAGAACATAAGTTTAGGGGCCCAACGAGAATTTTCAACAACCCCCTCAGAAACACATACCACAATCCCATTCCCTAAGTCAATCTTATGAGTCACCAAAGAGAGGTTTCTGTTTGAACTCCAAAATTACATTTCCTGCATTTCCAAAATTACATCATGGACCACCTTCCATTCTCCACTACTATCTTTTTGTTTTTTAGTTTTTGTTTGTCTACCATGTAGAAGAATACTTAAGACCCATCTATTTCGCAACATTTTGGTTGGTCCTAATAAAGGCATTTTCCTGTTCATTTTTTATATTTTTTCATGCATGAATCATGTAGCTGCAAAATTTTGTAACTAGACCACATCCCTTTAAATGTTTGCTTTTCTGTCCATTTTGATTGCAAAATCATGAATTACTTCACCAAAGTCAATTCCTTTTGCAAGTTTACCCTCAACAGATTAAAACAAACAAACAAAAACCTAGATAATTTAGCAACTTTTGTCCCATTGCAAAGTGTTTGGTGACAGCTAACTTGTGGAAACTTCTGGCAGCTTCTGCTACAATTGTAAGTAATGTGCCAAAAGACTCCTCAGAAGTTTGTTCATACTTTAAAGATAAGTAGTACATGTATTAGGGTAGTCACCCCCCCCCAAAAAAAGATGTTCATCACCAAAAAGGAGGGCATAGATTTGCATAAAATTGTGCATGCAAATATATATGCAGAAATGCAAAATTGGAAAGGATTTTTAAAAATATTTTGGACAAAATAACAATTCATATCAACAGAATGAGCAAACTGTGACCAGATGACCTATGTACCTGCTCAAGCCCTTTCTGCATGACGTCATTGTGCCACTTCTGTGACAAGATGACAGTCAGCAGGTTGTGCTTCTGCACGACGTCATCACTATTCCACTTCCATCATGAAGTGTCACATTCACGCAGTATTTGCAAAATGGAAAAATCTGTTTTGCACCTCCAAATGCAAGGCACTCTCACACTTACTATCGTGAGGAAGCTGCTGAAGCTGGATTGCGATGCTTCCTTGCCCCAGATGGCAAGTGCCCATCTGTGCTGTGGAAGGAAGAGGCGAGGCAATTGCACTCCCTTCCGCAAGGTTTGAGCAAGTGCAGAGGGAGCATTGCTTGATGCACTCCCTTCCAGACCTGGAATTGCAGCACGATGACGTCAAAGTGTGTCATCATGCAGAAATGGCGTCAGTCTGCTGTCCAGATGCTGATTGTTGATAGACAACAATCAGCAAAGATGTTGAAAGCCCTTGTTTTCCCTCCCTAGTCCTAACTAGAGTAGATCCATGGAACCAACAGAGTGGACATATTGATTCACTGTTCAGCAATTGATTCAATTAAGGCTTTTATTTAGGCCTTTATATTTAAATCAGACTTGAACTTGATAGCATTTCAAACAGAGGGTAGCTTCAAATGAAGGTCTGTCCTACAGCAGTGCTTCAAAAAGAAGACTGTTCTCTGCAATAGAGGATACATGGTCACCCTAGTGCAGGGGTTCTCAACCTGTGGGTCCCCAGATGTTTCTGGACTTCAGCTCCCAGAAGCCCTGAGCATTGACCATAGTGGCTGGGGCTTCTGGGAGCTGAAGCCCACAAACATCTGGGGACCCACAGGTTGAGAACCACTGCCCTAGTGAGATCAGACATTTATTCACATGTTTGAAGGGCCTATAAATCCACTTTCTCTGTCCCTGGTATAATTTTCCCTAATTATTATGCTGCTTTGCCCTCTCATCAGCTCTTCCTCCTTCCTGCTGGTGTGCAAGGAATTTTGGGTCCAGTCATTCTTAAGAGAGCATGTCACATAGAGAAATACAAATTACTGTTTTCAGAATACAAGCCCAGGTGAAGTGCACAAGCATGATGACTTCTTTGTAGAAAAGGGCCTAGGTGGGCAAAATTGCTTGTTCTTTTTAAACATTGTTTCTGATTGTCTCTAGTGAATCATTGGCCATTTTCGCACAGCACTGTTATAGTGGTATTGTTCCACTTTCAACATCCTATGGAATCGTGGGCTTTACAGTTTAGGGAGGGGCATTTAGAATTCTCAGCCAGAGAGCTCTTTAGCCTCAGTAAACTACAAACCCCAGAATTCCACAGGAAAGTGGAATAATAGCCATTGTCAACAGCTGTGGTCATTGTCAAGACCTGGACAACAGCTACATAGTCACAGCAAATTAAGTTTCCATGAATATCTTAAACCATGATTTTCAATTTCCTTCACCAAATATCCTAAATGATTTCTCACTAATAGTCATAAGATTGTAGTTGGTACAGGCCCCTTTTAGATCTGAGGCCCCCTTTTACAATTGGTCCTTCCAATTTTTTTTTCACATGACTAATTAAAAGAGACCTCTTGTTTTACTAAATTACAATTTAGGTTTTAAAATGTGTTTTGGACTTAAAACATATCCTTAAATACTATATAGAAGCACTTCACAGGCTCAGCAGCTGTGGTAACAGCAAGTATTTTTGGTAGTTCTTTACTGCATGGTTTGCCATCAAGTCAACTATGATTTATGGAGGCCCTATAAGTTAGAGCCCTTGTCATCAACTGGCCTGCTTAATTTCTGCAAATTCAGAGAATTCCTTGATTGAGTCCATCCACCTGTAATGTGGTCTTCTTCTTTTCCTACTGTCTTCCTCTTTACCAAATTTTGCCAAATCTTTTCCAGTGAGTGATGCCATTTCATGATATGTCCAAAGTACAACAACCTCAGTTTAGTCATTTTCAATACCCTTGAATAACTTTTCTCCGTGCCTTGATTTAAAATTTTGTAACTACAAACCCTGAAACTGAAAATAAAGCATGTTGGGTTAACCTGGAAGCCAATCACAATGGGAAATTTGTGTTAGGCACAAATTAAATTTTTTTTAAAACAAAAAGACATACCATTACTGGATATATTCTGTGTCTGGCACACCTAGAGAAAGGGCCTGTCAAAGCAAACCTGAACTGTGGCTGGTTTGACACTTATTATTTTAATATGAACAGCTTGTGAGGTGATGTGTCATGAGGAATGCCAAGGCAAAGAAAATTAATATATTTTTTTCCTCATCTAAACTTTTTCTGTTAGATCACTTTCTGTTTTAGCTTGTTTTCCTGCAGAATCCTGAGGCACATTTCTGAAATATGGTTCCCTTATATTCTTGGAACAATTCTGCCATTGTTCACGAGCATATTGTATATTATTCTAGCACATTTCCAAATCATAAATCAAAAGCCTATCAACATGCATTAGGGAAATCCTCAAAGTTATGTAGGGTTTTGTTTGAAATTGTTTTATCCTAATTACAAATCTTTCCACGGTGGTTTTATTAAAAGGACAAGTTTCACATGTAAACGTACTCCCTCACATGGTGGTCTTGTCATATTTTTAATATCTATTCTTTTTTTTAAAAAAAAATGACCTGAATTTCCTTCCTGGCATCACACATACTTGAAAGGAGGAGAAGGAACATGTTGGCACTGAATGGTTGAAATTAGCATTCTCTCTTTCTGTGTGTCCCAAACAGACTGCCAGTAAAAGGCCATTTTAAGCTGAACTTTATTAAGACAATGTCAGGTGCCAGTTTTTGTAATATTGCCTGAAATGTGTCAAGCCTCATATTGTATAAGAAGCCAAGGTTTCAGGGCAAGATGTCATGCACTCTCCCATATTTTTATGCAAGAATTTTAAAAAATTACATGGAAAGTCTTCTAATGAACCTGATTTAAAAGAAATTAGAATGCGTGTGGTGGGAGGAAATATGAAATAGAGGTTGGTGGTTCCCACCTTAACTTTCCTTGTCAAGGTTTCTCACAGAGTCAAGAAGACATAATTTGTCAAAAACAAGCAATTTTCGGAGTATTTATTGTATCCATATGCCTCACAAAGGATGGAAGAGAAATGGTGGTAGCCCATGCTGTGCTTCACTTCATGCTGAATTTCGTCTCATGCTCTCTTGTGGGTGTTAAGGCAACATGGGAGTGGACAGGAGGAGAGTCTGCTTTGTCCCATTGGTCAGTGGCTTCTGGTGTTCAGATTTTTTTATTTTTTAAGGTTAACTAAAGGAACATTGTTTTCATTTCCTGTGAAATAAAGGAATCCAGTAGCACCTTAGATATTAGTTGGGAAAAATACATTTCTAGTATAAACTTTCATAGACTTTGATCCACTTCATTTGATGCAACTGTCATCCATGGAAACTTACGTTAGAAATTTATTTTTCCCTGTTAGTCTCAAAGGCCCAGCTGGGTTCCCTTATGTCTTTTTATGCTGAAACAAACTAAGATAACTATATTTTCAAGTGTCATAACCTCTGAGGGAATAGTAACTAGATGGGAAAGTAAAGAAGGCATAAGTATAATCATATGAAGGGCTTAAAATTGTAATTGTAGATAATTACTTTTTAAAAAGTCATTTTCCAAGCTCTGAGTAAAATTGATGTGGGGAAACAGAACATTGGATAATTTTGGGGAGGAGAGAAGGAGAAAAGAAGCCAAATAGGAGGGTTAATCATTTATTTTTGCAAGGCCGGGGGGCCTCAAGATGCTATTGTTATTGTTGTTACTGTTGCTGTTGTTGTTATCATCATCCTATTTTTTCCCAGTTTGGGATTCAAGGCAGACTGCAACAGATAAAACAAACATAACTAAAAATCCACGACATACAAAGTTAAAAAAGTAAACTGTCAAAAAATTTAAACCACTTAAAAATATAAGACATTGAAAAGAAAATAGCAAATAGATAATCCAAGGCAAGGCCCTGTTCCCCCTAAACAATCAGTCTTCAAAGGACTGCTGAAACAAAATGGTGCCTGTGAAAAGAGAGCAGGGAGGGTGTCAGTCCAATTTCTCTGGGAAAAGAGTGACAGAACCTGGATGTAATTACTGAGAAGGCCCTCCCCTGTGTTCCCACCAGATGTACTTCTGATGGTGGTGGGACAGAGAGAGAAGAGCCTTTGCAGAAGATCTCAAGACATAAGCAACTCATATAGGGAGATATGGCTCTTTAGATAATCTGGACCTGTTACAGGCTGGAGAATATTCTGCTGTCAACTTCTCAGCCTGTTCAAATAACTTTAAAGGATAGAAGGTAACCTAATAAAAACTAAACTGTATGAAATTCATGGAATTGCCATAAGTCAACAGGCAACTGGAAGGCACACACACACACACAGTGTGTGTGTGTGTGTGTGTGTGTGTGTCAGCAGGAAACTGGCTGAAGCTTTCATGTCAGACTGGAAGAATGCCAGATGCTTTGGAATATAAATAGATAGACAAAATGCATGTGAACTGATACTAAGAAGCACAAGTACTCAAGAAGGGAGGAGAACAGTAGGTTTTGGAAAGAAGACAAACCATGCCATGGACACCAGCTGGAACAGATAGATTAGAAAGGACACCTACTGTTACCCAAAAAGGTGGAGGACCCTAGAGTTCCTCCAGCAGTACCTGCAACTCTCTGCGAAAATGGGAAATTAATTATATGTAATTAAGAGGGCTGCGAGAGGTGGGGTGACCTAGCGAACTCTATTCACCAATGTTTACGGGGTCCTTGCAGGAAAACCAGCCAGATAGATAGATAGATAGTGTTTATTGAGGAGAATTCAATCACACATGCACACAAGATTCAAAGTCGTGCATTCACACAAGAGCAAACCAAAGGAAAGAGAGGAAAGGTTGATAGCAAAGTTTCAGGGTTTGGGGCGATAAGTAGCAGTCCAGAAGAGTAGCAAAGAAATAGCGATGTGGCTTAGACTTGCAGCTAAGGGCAATACAACTTGGAGTTCAAAGTGATGTGATCACATTTAGCACCTGATGTACTGCAACCAAATGGTCAAAATGAAGGATTTTTTATACCCAAAATCTTCCAAGAGGACATGGGTGTAAATAGCTCTCTGGCCAAGTAAACAAAGGAGTTTGCAATGGACACAATGGAGTCCGGAATGATTTGACAGAGACTTAATGGACCTCATGATAGCTCTGTAATAGTGGACAGGCTCAGGTACAATGAGGAAAATTTTGAGGTTGGTGGAAAGAAAGTTGAAACCATCAATCACTACTGTTTGATAGTAGAGCAGCGCATGACTATTGGGAATGTTATGTGATGAGTGCCTGCACATCAAAATTTACCACAAAATCATAGGACTGGAGTACTTGCAGCTAAGGTGGGCAATTGTGGACTCTTTCCTCCTCCTTCACTTCTCTTCATTATGTTCAGGAAATTAACCCAAACCTGGTCAATCTTCAACATTATATCACTTCTAATTTGGCAAATTGGTCCAAGCTTGGCCAATTTTCACAGTTCTGGGATGCATAGTTGGAGACAAAGGAACTGCAACCACCAGGTTTTTGTGGTGGGTCAAGTGTATTTGAGAGCTGCCTAAATACTTTAAAGGGACCAAATCCCCTCTGATATTGGAACCTAAGCAGGGCCAACTCTGGTTAGCACTTGGATAGGGGTCTGCCAAAGAATCACAGGTACTATAGGCTATATTTCAGAGGAAGAAACTGGCAAAACCACCTCAGAGTATTCCTTGCCTAAGAAAATCCTATGAAAGTCATGGGATTATCAGAAGTCAATAGGCTACTTAAAGGCACACAGACACATACACTCATGAGTATATAAGGTCTTTTTGGCCCTTTATATACAAAGGGAGGGTCTGAGGGCTTCAGTGGTCTCTGGGAAGGTTCAGGGAGTAGGTTCCGCTTAAGCAGGGTCCCAAGAGCAGTCTGCAACCTGTGGGCCAAACTTCTTCCACTTCTGATTCAAGGCACTTAAAAGTTTTGAAGTTAATTATACCTGTGTAATAAAGGACTGTGTGGATGAAGTTTTCCTTTGAGACCCAGATTAAAAAGACAAGAGATGGGAAAGTGTATAGGTTCCCAGTACTCTCCAGTGGATACCGGAATGCAAGGGCAGCTGATGGTTCCCACACCAATAGAATGATTCCAAATCCACTCCTGGCTTTAGTCTGACCTTAAAACAAACTCAACTTATTCCACACCATGGATAATTTCTTTGAAGTCTGAATTAAAACCAGGAGTTGAATGGCTAGTACTCTTAGGCAATTCTTTTTTTCTCATATCTGGTGTATACTAGCTTGAAGCCTATGTGGAATTATTTTACCTCTTTCTCCTTCCAACTGCAGAGGTATCTTCCAGCTGCAGTAATAAAGCAATTGTCTTCAGGGGAAGCAATATTCCTAGAACAGCTTTCATGTAACTTTTGCTTACTTGTGCCTTCAAGATATATTTGGGATACAGAAAGAAAAACGGCTCAAGATGTAGTCCTTTGTCAATTCAAGCTTAACTGCTCTGCCAAAAATAGGCACAAGATGCAATTACTCACTGCATGTATAATTTATGTGATTCTATTTGCAATAACTGTGGATTTATCTTTATCTGTGTGATAGGGCAACTAACTAGATTGATTTAAAGCTACACTGGGGCTCTTATGTCAGTATAAAACATTACTGGAGAATCCAGCTCTGTTCTCAAAATTTTTCTCTGGTGCTAATATGTATCAGGTACCATCACAGAAGATTGTGTGTATGTGTGTATGACATTGAATTGTCCTACATTTAGTAAATGTTTGCAGTTCCCAGTCACAGATGAATTTTGTGAATGCTTTAAATTAGATATATTTATTTCTTCACTTTTAAAATATTTGTTTATGTATGGTTTCTCTAAAATATTTAAGAAGATCTGAAGTGATACTTTAAGAAATATACACAGGTGAATTCTAACATTCTTATTTCTCTATTTATCAATATTCATCAGTGTATCTATGACTGTTTTGGACATGTATAAAAATTGTCAGGGGCTGGCAGATTGCCAGGAGAAAGGCAATGCCAAATTCACTTTAAATATTTGTTCCCCCAGTTTAGATTAATAATTTTGGTTCAATAAACTGTGGTTTATCATACTAGGAAGGAGACATGTTCCTGAACGCTTCCCCGTTTTTTCTCATACATCTGGGTCTGCCAAAGACATCTTGGTTTCTTAAACCATAGTTTTCTGTGACATCCAACCCAGGAAACTGTGATTTGAGGATCTCTTTGTAATCAAGAAGTGAATCTAGTTTCAGATCAGAGTTTTTAAGACCTAGGGCCTTTCCACACTACACTGTTATAGTGGTATTATTCCGCTTTCAACATCCTATGGAATCCTGGGCTTTGCAGTTTAGGGAGCTGCATTTAGTATTCTTGGCCAGAGAGCTCTTTGGCCTCAGTAAGCTACAAACCCCAGAATTCCACAGGATGTTGAAAGTGGAATAATAGCACTATAATAATGTAGTACGGAAAGGCCCCTAGCTTGTTACGTTTTTAAATTGTACCTTTAGCAACATACAGAGCAGAATACCTTGGGTGATAATTAATAGTCTGCACTTTTGAATGATTAATGAGCTGTACTCTGATTATTTCGGCATATAAATTTACAGAAATCATTCTATTTACACAGATGTAGTTACCTCCAATGTAACTGAATAATTATGGGAGTTGCCACTTCAGCCACTTATCCATAGTCTTCCTCTTTCTTACTTGGACCAGTTTTTCCCCCTGGGAGCTTGTTTGATGTTTAAGATGTGTTTTCCTCTGGGTAAACCTACTACCTGATACTGTAGAACTTCCTTCCCAGGGAGGCTAGAATGGCCTGTTCTTTGCTTGCTTTCCACAGGAGGTGAAGCCTTTTTTTTTAAAAAAAAAATAATAATCCAGAGCTTTTCAAGAACTTAATATTTTCAAAGAAAGGTTGCTGTAATGCTTTAGATTTTAAGTTATTGTTGATGTTGTAATTGTATTTTAACATTAATCTTTCATATGATTTATACCTAATGACATGTGGCTTTCTAAGGTTTGCTTTCACACAATGCTCTGCAACTCATCATGGACAGTCATAGCAGTTTATTTGCTCTTTGCTGCTATGCGATACATGTGGTGCTTTGCTGCTTGATGCCATGTAAAGGGGCTGGAAGGGGATACTGGAAACTGAATTAAAAAAACCCCAATGTTTAAGGAACGAGGGTATACTGATATAATGAACCTTTATAAGGAGGAGAACAAAGGCAAGCACAAGGTCAGTACACTGGCAGGCAGGAAGCCAGTCTGGGAAAAGGAATTGTTTTAATTAACTTACTTATAAGGGCTTTGTACTCTCAAATTTGTAATGCTCCTGCTCATAAGACACTGTAATTCCAATAAAACTTTCAGTCTTGGTAATGGCCAGAATGTATAACTGTTATTCCACTGTTTCTTGAATAAAGCTTTGCAAATTTCTAAGTTTATTCTCCGTGACATTGTTCATGACAATTCCCTTGAACCCAATTTCAGGGTGGTGGAGAAGGTGGGACACAAATAAAGACCACCAGTGTCAGAGTCCAACTCCCTACCTGTGCCTCTCTGCCAGCAAAGAAGGGGAGGCAAAGGTACTTGCCCTAGAAGGAAGAGGAGGTGGCGTGGACTGTCTAATACAAGTAACTAATGGAAACGCTGAGCCGAGCTGAGCTGAGCCGAGCCGAGTCAAGGTCTAATCCAAAAGATCCAGGAAGCTGAAAGTCTATCCAGAGGGGTGGAGGGAGCTGGAGCACGAGGGTCGGGAAGCTTGCATTGTAATTTGCTACAAGCAAACAGCAAGCCACGCGGACAGACTTAAATAGCCACTGAAAACAGGTGTCACTTGTCATTGTTTCCTTAATCCAGCCAACGCAGCTTCCCTCTGAGCTGTTTGTTCTCTCTCCTCCATGATTGGGGGTTGGGGGCACAGGTGAATATAATTCCTCTAAATGACTGCTGGTTCCTTCTTGCTCTGGAGCTGGCTGGGGCAACGCTGCCTCTGCTTGTCTTTCAACTGATGGGGATGTTTGCAAGCTGGTTTGGTCAATCACTGGCTCTGTTCCTGGCAAAATCAGTTGCTCCTCGACCTCAGAGCCATCACTACCCACACACACTCCAGCAATACTAATTGGAACATGCCACATTAAAAGCCCATGATGCCTCACAGATTCCTAGATTATTGGATAGAATCTAAATCACAGACAGTTCAAAATTCCATTCATTAACACCTGGTAGACTGTGAAACTGGCGTCATCATTGTCATCGTCGTCGTCATCACCATAGCAGATGGTTACTGATTGGAAACGCTCTTTTGCTATTCTAGTCTCTTTATGATTAAAATCATGCATGGAAGAATGAAAACCATCCACTTCATCTTGCACAAGACGGAAAGATGGAGGTTGAACAGTTAGTTCTACTTGTGTAAGCTTTCTTGTATGATTGAGAAGTAGGCCTATGAAGAATAGTGTTTTTTGTTAAAAAAATTCTCATTTTCAGCAATAGAGATGGCATCAAAATGACAGGAATTTCTGTGAAGCAATTGCCAGCTCCTGTGGGTGTTCTCACCTCCAGCTGAAGACTGAGATGAGAAGTGCTTTGTTTTTTTGATGAAGTTTCTGATTTTGCATAAACAAAAAAGATCTCTGCATGAAACAACTATCTTGTCTGTTTCTGAAGCAGAGCACAAAGGCACAGCTAGGCCAGAAGGACTGGTGGACTGATGAAAGATGTGACTGATGGAAAGACTGGAAAATGGATAAAAAAAAAGATTAAAATGATGGGTAAAAAACAGTAAAATTCTTACTCAGTTAACTATTGCAGCTACTGCAGTTTTTGCACTGGAAGTTCTATGCAAAAATTATTCTTCCAGATGCAAGAACTCTCAGTGAATAAGGCCTGGAAATATCTTGTTATCTTGCAGGTGCGGAGAGTTTGTGGTTTCCTGAGTATGAGGAAAAAAGATAAGAAGCAAAGATTTATATCATGATTAAAGCCCTTCCCACACCTTACCATTTTCCATCACCAATCCTGTTGTGATTGTGGCAGTCCCACTGCCAGTATGGGAGTACAACCAGAACTCTTCCCTTTGCACCCAGCCAGCTGCCTACAGAAGGGTAACACAAGGACAGACGTCTTCCTTCCGCCTTCCTTCTGCAGTGCAGCCGGCCACTTCCCATGCTGCACTAGGGAAGGAAGTGCTGTTTCCACATGGCCACTGGTGCTGGGAGCATCACACAATAAGGAGCCATTACTGAATTTTTTCTGGTATTGGAATATCCCACGATTGTGATGGGTGAGGACGCAATGGCGGTGGGATTGTGATGATGTCATACGAAAGCATGACTTGTAGACCAGTAACAATGTGCCCCCATCATGGGACAGCAATGTTATGCGGAAATGGCCTTAGAAGCAAAGATGGGTGAACCTGTCAAATTCAAGTTTCCTTTGGCACACATGCTTCCAGTGTTAAGTCCATCTGTAATTCCACATCAGAGCACAAATTGGTATTATTTTTTATTCTGCACAATTTTTGTATTTTTGTCCATGTTTTTGTAATTTGCTTTACAATGCACTTTTACTTCATCCACTTTCTGCACACTTCAAATGTGCACTTTTAAAAGGTGATTTTCCATCTGAATAAAATATGTTTGTGCACATATTTTTTTCAAAATATGCAATTTTTAATCTCTGCTATTTCACCTAAAAGCCATTTTGTTGCACACACTTCTAAATGCATACATTTTTGTATACTTTTAAAAATTTAATTATTTATTTTGCAATAATCTGAATCTTTCATAATTCTAAAATGTATGAGGAGTTAACTTGAGTAGAACAGGCAAAAATGTGGAAAAACTACTGTGTTGAGCTCCTGGAATCCCACAGCCACAAAGCAACTGGTCACATCTGGAATTCTGGGAATGTTGGTCCAAAAGTAACCTTTGCAAATCCTGAGAAAGTGCCAGCATGATCTGCTATTGAATTGAATGCTGAGAAACCAAATAAAAATTATGGTTTCTCAACAGCTTCTATGTGGTATCACCTTGTAAACTGTGAGTTAAATCATTATGTGCAAGTAAATTGAGGTACATGACTTATTAATAGGGGTTAAAAAATCACAATAACAAAGAAAAGGATTGGTGAATACTGAAGGGATAATCTTGAGAATTCCTGCTCAGGGTTGTAGAACCCAACAGCAGATCAATGTTGGGGTTCTCCTGTTTCATCAGTGGGTTTTTTGAAATGTGAAAGGAGAGTGACTCAGTACTTGGAAGGAAAGGAATAAAACAAATGTTTGCCTATAGTGATAATGATTTGTCTCTGGTGTTTCTTCTTTTTGGGGAGGTCCTTTATTATATCATGTATTGCTTTTATTTATTTATTTTTAATTTTTATATATTTTACCAGAAATATGCCTAGAATCTTTTGTGTTTAACATGTCCAAGGCAACAAAAATTCTTCTCGTTCAGAACAGGAGCAAATTTGCCCAAATTTACAGTGACCTGAGATAAGAGCAGGGATTCTTTTGTGCCTCTCTTCCTCCAAGTTGGGAATCTGATTTCAGAACTCAACCAGGAAATATTAGCTGAATGTATTTCATTTCTCCTTCTCCATGAGACTTTTCAGTCTAATGCCGAGTTTCTCACTGAAGTACTAGGTGTCCAACCCCCTGTATGTTATCTGGCATGTGGAATGCTGTGGGGTGGAGGTGTAATTCGTCACTCAGTTGATGGCTCTTTTTGGTGCTTAATATTTTGCATAATGTTCAGAATCAGTTGCTAATAAACTTGGCCCCAGTTCTGTCCTTTACTTCTGTTTTTTCTCTTTGCTCCTGGCCTGGGTGAAATCTATTAGCAGAAGATATAAGCAGTCTACCCAAACACTTGACATAAGTTTTATATATCTACATTTATTTTACAAATGGAAAAACTGGAAAACTTGTGTTCCTTTGGTTTAATACGTGTTTTTAGATGTCATTTTTTAAAAAGAAATTATTCCCTTAGCTCCATGCAAGCCTTTTGTCTCTTTTATACACTACAACTGGCTCTAGTTAACAATAAGTAATTGAAAGTTTTGTATATGAGATTTTTCTATAGTATGAAAACATGTTTCTTGGAGCAACATTTCCTGTAATTTTGTTTGTGTCTTTCTATATTTCACTCTATGTCATCTACCACTATATGGATAAAATGTATTGGCTCCCCCTCTACCTTCCCTTAAGAGGAAGTAAGACATTTTGTTTTAATTGGAATTCCAAGGATGGATAAAGCAAAGTTCATTCTCTTTATGTCATAGACTCAACTAGCTTCTGCTAGCCATTAGTTTTGCAGAGATGAGGTTGGCATTTGATGCATTTCCTTCAGCTATGCTAGCAGTATTTGAGAAAGGATTCAGAGTCTTACAAACAATAATATCCCCCAGGTGAAGTTGGAAAGATCTGCTCAAGGTGAACTCCTGTCCTTTACTTGACACATGCTTTCGAGGGTGACGTGCAGTGCAGTAGCACAAGCCAGACGTCTGGTATGCCATCTGTGTCTCTTTCTGTCCATGACTTTTGGAGTCTGGGGAACATGCAGCTAACATGCATTTTCACTTTATGTAATTTCTGCTGCTGAGGCTGCATATGATGTCACATTCTCCTTTGTCTAATCCCAAGGTTACTTTAGGGAAAGGAAGCTATGAAGAAGGGCTGAAAGAGGAGCCCTACTGGATCAAATTTACTGGTAGAGCATCATGCTTCCATCACTATATCAATGGAAAGCTTCAAAGATGTTCTCAGATACATTGTGAAGAAGGCAGTCACTCTCTTTTGCTGTTCTTCACAGCAGCTGGTATTATTCACTCGGTCACACAGTGCTTCTGCACATGGCTTCATATTGTCATATGGCTAGTAACCACTGGTAACCACTTTCTGAATTTCTGCTAGTACCACTTGAAAGAAATCCTATTCAGTGTCCACTGCCCTATCATCTTGCAATGAGATCAATAAATTAACTATTTGTGTTGAAACTGCTGGCATTCTATTTCATTTGTATGACCCTGGGTTCTAACATAACAGCTGAAATCTGACATAACATTAATGGAGGAAGAGACCATGGTAGCAGAGTTCTATTGTGGGTTTTTCCCCAGTTTTTTAAGCAGCAGTAAATTTCTTTACATAGTCCTTAGAGTGCTAACACTTGTGTTGCTGAATTTGCATTGTGCAACTAGAAATTGTGTTAGATTCTCCACCTGCATATAGACCAGATGAAGTGCCCATAAGTGTAGCATTGATCAAATGACACTATCAGGTGGAGAAAACCATCTATGTTCCCATAGCAAGCATTCCATTATATATATGTAATTTTCTTGTCATCTAATCACAGGGATGGGTAACTGTTGAGAATATGGGACCTCAACAGCCTTCCAAGAATTTGAGACTGCAACCCTCCCATCATGTCCCAACATTTATTTAGTGCTTTAAAATTATCACCAATAAGGCCACTATACTTCTTAGGGCCATAGAGGGCAATTTTGACATGTTTTTTGACCTCTCTGAACTATTTAGGCACAAGCCTTTGTTCAAATAGGAAGTAAATCATGTACCCTCCAACTATCCCAGTTTTGCAGGGATTGTCCCAGTTAATTGTCTGCTGTCCTACTTTTTCAGCTGCTT
The DNA here is from genome assembly GCA_948472985.1 of Iguana delicatissima. NCBI lineage: Eukaryota > Metazoa > Chordata > Lepidosauria > Squamata > Iguanidae > Iguana > Iguana delicatissima. The sequence goes on along the minus strand of CAOKZL010000166.1, from coordinate 391,401 downwards.
TTAAAATATCCCAGTTTCTCTCTCCTCATCTCACTTTCCCTCTTTGTCCTCAGCTTACAGCAATTGCTGAAAACTGAGTTCTAAGTGCAAAAGTAGTTTGCACTTCATTGACCCAGCATGGAGGAGAGGAGACAGGCAGGGATGGAATCTTGCCTTTCCTGTAGGCTCAAGCAAGAACAAATTGCTGAAACCTCTCTCAGCTTGGCTGTTCTTCTTTAATAATAAATTTGCAGTTTTGACTGTGCTTTGATCTTGCTTGGCCACGTGTCCCAGTTTTCCTGTGTGAAACGTTGAAGGATATGAAACCAGAAGTCAACTTAAAAAAAAAAAAGCCTGAGTTAGTGGAAGCATGGCAAAATCTAGGGGGCATGTGGGTCTTCTTTTCACGCAATCTCTGCACTCAGAAATGTGCGGTCACACAAAGTATCATGTGCCACTGTAGTAAATAGAGGCAGAGGGTACATGCCCCACTGCCGTGGGTGTGCACACATTGCATCCATTGACTATCCTGGGACACAACACTGTGTATTTTTTGTTTTTTGCAGGGGTTCTTGGAATACAACTCCTGCAGACACAGTAGGTGCACTGTACTAAAAATAATTGCAAGCATTTGGGATGGTGCTGGGGTGGGCTGAAGTGTTCAAAAACAACTTTGGGGAACCACATGTAGGCCACAAAACATACTTTCACCTGCCGTTTCCCCTCATATCTCACAACTGGATTTTCAAAGATCCATCTACATTTCTTCAAGCTTCCAGCATCTTGTGAGGGAATAATTTGCAGCTCCTCTAAACTTTGCATTACAGTTTCCATTGTTTTCTTTTCATTGGTTCCTCTGGTTGGGCCTTATAAGAGTTGTAGTCCAAAATATCTGATGGACACCAAGTTGGGGAAGTTTTCCTTGTGATGACTCACCTTATACTTTCAGAATCCTAGCTGTGGCTTCTGTTACCCTGAAAATTGGGGTATCTCGAGGACACCCAAACAGGCTTCGAACTAGGGGAATTAACAGAGAAACTCAAGGCTTGCGAGAGGTCAGGGCGAGGGATCTTTAACCCTGTGTCTACGGGGTCGGAACCATGCAGGAGTCAGAGAAATGATCTAAAGTAATTTTATTAAAACTAACAGAGAAGGTCACAACACACACATTAACCAATAATCCCACAATCATGCAAGGGCTATAGAAAGGAAGTTGGAAATAAGAGGCAATTGGGAGAGAGGGCATATGGACCTTAGTCTAGGCTTCCTGGAGAGTAAGATGATCAACGGAGGCTCAGTGTAAAGCACCAAGGGGAGGCTAGATCCCAGGGCTGGAAGGCTGACCACAGCGGAGTTCGAGGAGGATCAGAGACGCGAGTCATGTTTAGGTCTCAGTAGCATCTGAGAGGCTTGAGTGGGACACCTCGATAGCAGAGAAGCGGGCCCTTGTGTGGTCTGGGAGGCTCTCCGAAGAGGCTCAAAAAGTGAGGATTTTTATAACCAATTTCTGTCCTCAGGCCAGGTATCGGCTAGCGAAGTGGCATTAATGGGCGATGATTGCGGAATATAATGTTAGGCAAATATCACAACCCCTCCTCGATATTGTTTCTCCTGGGAACATCCAGGGGATTGATAGGCTTAAAAGTCCGAATTGATAGGTTTTGTTTGTTTGGCTATGCACAGAGCTTGGGGCGTGACAGTGTTCAGGAGTGAGTCTATTGTCTGCCTAGAGATGCGTGACTCGGAACAATAGGTCAGTCTTTTAGCCTAAAGGACGCTGTCTACGTTCCCATTCAGCAGAGGGAGAGGGTGTAGTGTTAAGGATTTCCCCTTCAATGCCAACGCTGTTTTAACTGTGACTGACCTTTGCTAACTAATATCCAATATGGGGGAAGTCATGCCAATTCAGAGATCCTCTCTTAGGGTTATTTTGGGGTGTAACACTACGACATTATACTGTCTGAAATAAATGGGGTTGTTAGAGCTATCACTGATTAATTTTTGATAAGACCGATGAGAACACAGTGTAAGATGCCCAATTAAATGTTTTTGCAAAGCTAAGAAAAGTAACTTAGAAAAAATTACTTTTTTTAGAAAATTACTTTTTTTGGACTACAACTCTCAGAAGCTCCCAGACTCCTGGTTTCTACCCATTTTCTAGTCTGCATTTTCTGTATTAATGGAGATATTTGATTTATGTTTCCAAACTTTGATCATGCATGCTAACTGATGCATAGTTTTATCATGAGGTCTGTTGACTATGTCAATAAATTGAGTTATTAACAACATCTTTTTGAAGAAAATTTCTATAATGTAACCCCTACTCTGAGTGAAATTTCTGTCCTGCCTCCAACAACGCTGCAGCATTTTCCACTGATAACATCATGGCATTATGATACTGTCTGGCAACAGTGTCACTAGTTAATAGTAAAACATGGTGTGGTGAAACAATGACATCATGTCTATAAAAGAGTCACAAAGAAATGCTACGTATTAATAGGTCAGATTTGAGGCGGGGGGAGATTGAAAACACTGGTAGTGTTTGGGTTCATTTCAGATGTCCTGAGCCTGTGAAATTTGGATGGCTTTCATTTTTTCTTTCCAGTGGTTTGTAATGAGAAAAACATCTATCTCAAAAAAACAAAACAAAACAAAAATCCAATTTGTCCTCTGATCTTTCCTGGATTCCTTTACCATACTTAACATTTTCCAAAGTTAAAGTATTTACAAAAGTGCAAGTACAGCAGACATATGAAGAAAAACTCTGTGGTTCAAACAGTTATATGGAATGTGAGGGTGTTTTCAAGAGGAAGTGCTCAATAGTGAGGAAATTACACACATAACAACTCAAGTTTCCACTGGGATGGGCTGGATGATAATAAACCCTATCCCCTAAAGTTTGAGGCTGCACTTCTGTACATCGTGCACCCTCCACCTTTTGGGGATGTTTGGAAGTTTCAAGAAATCACAGAATTGTAGAATTGGAAGAGACCTCCAGAGCCATCTAGTCTGACTCCCTTCTGCCAGCACAGGAAGCTCCTGATAATATACAGCTGAGAGCTGGCAATCTAACCTCTGATTAAAAACCTCCAACGAAGGCAGATTCACCATCTTCTGACATCACCTGTTCCTGTCAAACAGCTCTTATCCAGTTGTGTCATTCAAAATAATTAACAACTGGTTCTAATTTTTTGCCAAAATGTATGTGTTAACCAAAATTTTTCAATTGTTGTATGATTTATCACTGGAAAATGTGTGTGGATGTGTGTTTGCCTGTAACAGAGAGGAGGGGAGGGATCAGGGCTGTGCACTCGCCGGATTACGCCCCCGCGTCACTCTCTTCATTCTCCCTCCATGCTTCTTTCTTGCCTGCCTTTCCTTCGTTGTCGGGAGCTTCCTGCAAGGTGGTAATCAGCTCCCCTTTTCCCCCTCTTCTTTAACCTCTCCTGGCAACATGCAGCACTACACCAGAGCTTTTGGTTTTCTGCTGCTGCTGTTGCTGGAGAGGGTGGCTAGGAATCAATCAAAGTATGAACCACTTGGAGAGGGAGGGCATATTGATCATTTCATTATCTGTCCCCACAGCAAGCAGTTTGGTGAACTCAACAAATTTTAACAACCAGTGCAAAACAGCAAAATGCCACCATTACTACCAGTAAGCTTTTCCTAATGTTTAGTTAGAATCCCCTTTCTTGTAATTTGAATCCGTTAGTTTGGGTCCCACCCAAGGGGACTAGAGACCATGAAAACATCTGGGAACTTCTCTGCATGTTCTTTTATCAACCGCAGAAATCTCACTGTGAAGACTCACTGTTCATATTTACCTGTGAGTAAGACTTGCTGAATTTAATGGGGATTATTGTTGAGTAATCACAGACAGAATTGTACTGCAAAAAACCTAGGCTATTTCCACACAACACTGTTATAGTGCTATTATTCTACTTTCAATGTCCTATGGAATCCTGGAGTTCGCAGTGTAAGGAGGAGCATTTAGAATTCTCAGCCAGAGAGTTCTTGGGCCTCTGTAAACTACAAACCCCAGAATTCCACAGGATGTTGAAAGTAGGATAATGGCACTATAACAGTGTAGTGCGGAAATGGTCTTAGATTCTGCATCTTCTTATCATTTTTGTGGGATTAATTTTGTAAAATGCTCAGATTTAGCTGGTAGTGACTACTGAAACACACACTTATTCAAAACACATCAACTGCTTTGTGTAGGAATCTTTGGGTTTGATCTTTTAAACTTCCATTGTGTCCATAGGGTCAGTGAAGGCATGTTGCCAGAGAAACGTAAGTGAAGAAAAATATCCCAAACCAGCCTTTCCACAACTTGTTGCCCTCCAGATATGTTGGACTAGATATTACATACACTCAGAAAACTGTGCTTTTTCTTTTGGCAGAACTTTAGTAGGATAGTTTAGTTGTATATGATCCAGGCTATAGCATTTTTAGGACTGCAGACAGAGCTTTCTTGTAGACTTCCTGCCACCTGGCCAATGCATTCACTTTGCAATCAGCCTCCAGGTGCCATTAGACTTGAAAGTCTGACTAAACTTAAATTCCACCTCTCTATCCAGCCATTATGCTGCTGGTGGCAGCTGTAAGTGTTCAGGTAGAGGAAATGTACAGTAGAGGAAATTAACGGAAATGTTGAGGATTAGATCATTATCTATTATACCAGTGTTCAACCGTGTCTTCTTTTTGGCTGAGATTTTATAATGGAATGGAAGATGTACTTTCTAAGGGGTGGAGAAGAATGGTGTACTGTCTGCACATTATACTGGAAACATGGCACTATTGGAGAATGCAAGGCAAAAAAATAATAAGATTTTAAGCCTCTACATTTTAACAAGAGCAAATGCTCTAGCACCATCCTTTATTTTTCTTGCTACAGTAATCACCTTGCTCTAATAACAAACTCAGCTGCTGAGTGCCAACAGGGTGATAGTCAGCTGCAGACACAGAGAAACTAGGTATCTGTATGTTCAAGGGAACATTAATCCTAACAGCATTGGGGGGGGGGACCCTTTGGTAGGGGGAATAAAGAGGTTAAATAAAACACAGCCCAACAGGGAAGACAGAACATGCTCAGCAACAATAAAATATTAACTGTCTGCAGGGGTCAGTGAGGGAATGGAGCATCCAAAAAGCACATAGTGGGGCATCTGGAAACCTCTACATTGCAATGATATTTTGGAGGTACCAGCCTTGTTTATTCCTAAATGCATCTCATGTACAGACAGGATCACCAATCTCCTATTAGTTCCCAACAGAGGATAACCCATCCTCTAAAAGAGAACCAAGTAAGACAAAGCGGGGTAATGTTTCTCTTGGTTGCTGTATCTGTTGCTAAAGTTGCTAAAGTTCTTGGTTTTTTTTTTAAAACAAGCATCCTTATGATGCAATTCCCAGCACAAACAAAAACATTTTATTCCCACCTGTTTCTTAAAAAAAAAAAATTCAGGGCACCTTGCAGCAAAAAAAACACTTTTTAAAAAAGGGATACAGAGTTCTCTTTGCTGGATGGAAGAGAGAGCACAGGATCTTTCAACTGGAACAGTAAGATTTTTGGAATATTGTACCTTAAAAAAAAAAGAAATAAAGGCATGCCCATCCAGGTTCCCAGAACCAATAGGGGGCAAAGACACAGAAGAGATCTATTCTTGGTCAATTGTCTATAGCATTATGAATTCTGAATGCTTGTTGGCCAAATTGCCTACCCAGCTTCCCTGCTGGCTGGAGAGGTCTATATTGATTGAAAATGCTTTTCCAGGAAGTCCGAAGAAGTAATAAATGAAGCATTATAATGCCAGAGATCTCACTACTACTACCACCACCACTACTACTACTTCTTCTGCAATAGTTTGAACAAGATCAAAGACAACAATAATTAAAACAACTTCCTTTCCTTTATTCATGAGACATTCTTAAAAATGCCAGTGAATTAAATGGTAACAAGTTTGTAAGAATAGCAGCTATTTATATTTGTTAAAAAGCTTCAAGGATTGTAAAAATGTTTAATGAATTTTAAATTTAAATTTTAAACATAGAAGGAGTGAGGATTTAATGTACAGTCCCAAACAGTACTGTGTTGGGACCTGACAGTCTTTTATTAGGGATAAATTTCACAAGGTAGATGCAATCAAAGAACACTCCAGGCCTTGTGCCTAGCTGCCTAGCACCTCACGGGATGGTGATCTGAAATCATAAGAATATAAGAACACAGGACAAGCCCTGCTGGAACAGATCAAAGGAGAGAGATGGAGCTATGGGGAGGCAAAATGTGGTTGTTCTTCAAATAAGAATTCTGCCCCCAAATGAAATGTTCCGTCATTTCCCAATTGTTTCACATTATAGTACTTTAAAACTTCAGTTGAGGGTTTAGAAATAGAGTTTGGCCACCTTAAGAAAGGAGGCAAGCAAAGTGACCAAGTGAATGTGAACACAACAGATGGAAGAGTTCTAGGTATGAAGAATTTTCAGTGTCTCAATCTTCAGTACTAGAAATTTGGGGACTGAAGGAAAATCTCACTGGGGACAGAATTCTTATTGCAGGGGCAGTGCCCTCATTTTGAACCACCCCATACCTAAAGTCCTGCCAAATGTCTGCCTACAAAGGCTATCCATAGGAAGCTCACAACTCCTTTCTCACAGCAGCTCCGCTGGGTGTCAGTTCATTTCTGAGCAAAGGGCTGGTTTTGATTTATTTAGCTGAGGTCCAGGTTATTTGAAGGACAGTATTTTCCCTTATGAATCTGCCCATGTTTTGAGATCTGCTGGGAAGGCTGTTGGCTCTGTCTCACCATCATCACAAGCATGGTTGGCAGGGACATGAGATAGGACCTTCTTGGTGGCTGCCCCTAGACTCTGGAATTCCCTTCCCAGAGAAATTAATCTAGTTCCACAAACAAGTGAAGCCCTTTCTTTTTTGATGGGCCTTTGAGGACCAATTGTTTAGGTAGTGAAGGGGCTTCTACAATGTTCTGGGGTTTCTATTTGTTATTTTTGTTGCCCTTTTTTATGGTGCATGATTTTAATTGGTTTTAATTTTTTGATAAACTATTTTTAACTTTTGTATTTTGTGAATGTTTAACTATTTTTAAAAATCTGTTGTAAGCCACTTTGAATCCCAAACTGGGGAACAGGTACGATATAAATAAATATAACAAGAGCTGCAACAACCCTCTAACATTCTGTTCTTAGAGTTGTTGGATCAGATGCCTATGCAAAACCCACCAGTTGCACATGAGTAGTTGTTGCATCTTCTCTGTTGAGGTTTTTTAGTCCATAACCACTGCCACTGGTACGATAGACCATTTCTGCATGACAGTGCTCTCCTGTGTCATCCCATCACAATCCCAGCAGCACCTCTATTGGGATGGGAACATGTCCCCAACACTCCATTCCACACCTGGCTGCCTTCAGCAGAAGGGAGCATGAAGGATACAGTTCTTCCAGTGGCAGAGTTTGGAGTGCACGGTCGGGGGGCAGGAGGAAGTGTGGCCATGGTGCAAGGGGGCATGGGTGTGTGTGTGTGTGGCCGGAGTGTGTGGAGGTGTGGCAGTGGCATGTGGGGGCATGGCCACAGTGCGTGGGAGATGGCCATAGTGTGCAGGGGAGTGGCTAAGAGCCAGGACACCCCAAAAACATTGTCGCCTAGGACAAATTGCCTCCATCGCCCCCCACAACCCTACGTGACTGAGTTTTTCCTTCTGCACTGCAGTGACCTTCTTCCCATGCTGCAGTGGGGAAAGAAGCACATGATCACGTTTCTTGCCCTTTTGCATGGTCGCTGTGGCAGTGGAAACATAGTGAGATCGGGGGCCATTGATGGAGTTTTCCATCAATGATATACCCCCCAATTGTGCTGGTTGGGGATGCAAGAAGGGTGGAACTGCGATGACATCATGTGAAAAGCACTGTCATGATCCCAGACCTCTTGTGTTCCCATGCCAAGAGGGTACTGTCCTGCAGAAACAGCCATAAAGGGATAGTTTTCCTGAAGAAGACTTCCTAATCCTAGTTTGCCTGAGATATTTTGAAGTGCAGCTTAGGGTGGCTCTCATCAGTCATAGGAAACCAGGACCACAGTGGAGGATAGTGGAAGTTAAAGTCCAAAATATCTGGAGGGTACCAGTTTGAGAAAGACAGTTCTGAGCAGGTGGCACATCATTCCGTTGTCTTTTGTGACACACTGCTTTTCCTTTCTCTCTGCTGTGTTATTTATATTTTAACAGCTTCCCAAGTTAGAATAAACAGAAACACGCTCTGAGCATGCAGAGGCATATATCTAATTATAACTGAGTAAGCTGATAGTTCTGTATACCAAGCCTCCAGTTGAGGCAAGAATTGTTCTTGGCAAAGTGAGAGACTAGAAAGCAGAAGGTTTCTGGATCAGGAAGAGAATTTGTTGTGTAAGCAAGAGGTCCACCTAATACAAACTGCCAGTGAACACTTAAACAAATGCTTGCAATGATTAAAAACAAGGATATAAATCTTTATTTTACTTTTGCAGTGGAGAATGAAAAATTTCAAGTTTTCAATACTTCTTTTAAGGTTTCAGGACTTTTCTGTAAACATTTTCTCACTGGATTTTTTTTTCACAAAAAACAATAGTTTTCTGCAAAATATGTTGAAGCGTTTTTTTCCTCTCAGAAAATCCATTTTCTGCAAAAACAGTACATTTGCAAGAATACTTATTTGCTCTTGTTGCCAACCCCCCCTTTTTTTTACAATTGATAAATAGTTTACTGAGACCAAAGAGCTCTCTGGCTGAGAATTCTAAATGCCTCTCTCTAAATGGCAAACCTCAGGATTCCTTAGATTGTTGAAAGTGGAATAATAGCACTATAACAGTGTAATGCAGAAAGGTGACCTGAAGGCACACACACACACACACACACACACACACACAGGTGAGAAATTAGAAATGACACTGACATGGAGGCAAGGCTGTATTATCCATGGTGCAATCGGAGAAAGTGCTGTCGATCTCCCTGTGCTTAGGGATGTCCTGCTACTATTGGTGTTACCCACAGGTACATACACAGAAGCACGTCTTGTGGTGGGATGCTGTCAAGAGAGAAATGCTTTTAGGAAGAGAAAGGCAATAGGTCTCTCTTTCCATGCCCTTTCCCAGGGTTGGTAGTGTTTATCCCCCACTCTGACCTCGTTTCTCATCTGTGGAATGCATGATGATGCAGATTATAGCACACTGTGGTTCACTGCCACTGAAACTCCAGCTTCATTCATACAGATTAGGACGTAGGCTGTTCCCTATGCCATTTATGGTCAAATGTGTAGAGGGGGCAAAACCCTTTGGCCTAATCTCCTTCCCCTATGGCAATTCACTACAGCTTGTGAGAAAGCCTACGTATCATATCAAATGCCCACTGTTAAGTGATCATGAGAATGAAGTTTGAAGGCTCTAAGCTGGTTGCCACTAAGTGGGAACTCAGATGCAAGTTAAATTTCTGAGGTTTATTTAGAATAAAAGTAACAAAATGAAGATAAGAGAAGATTGATGAAGACATGGTCAATCACACTAAGACATTATATGTACTGAGAAAACATTGTCAGGCATAGGTCCTAACAATGGGTGAAAGAACTGGGGAATAGCCAATGAAATCCACAGGAGTTTTAAAAAAGACACATCTCAAAATGATCAAAAGATAGTCTGAACCCTGATGCATTTCAGTTTTAGGGTGCTCTTAAAGGCTTCTTCAGGGAGTAATATAAAATACCTAAATACATAATATTATATTGTGTGAAAGCATTGTTATATTTATACATAGTGTATAGCCTATACATACCTACTTAAAATCAAACTTCAGAAACTTCTGAACCAGAAACTCCTCAACCATTTGTTGGGATAATGAAGACATATGAGCAAGGTCTGAAGTTTTTATTTTAAATATCTTTTGAGCAGCTGATAGAAAAAAGTATAAATAATGTTTAAAGGCACACAGATGAATCTAGGCTGAAGGGTAGATGCTGTATGTAAAATTTTGCAAATGTAAAATTTTGAAAGATTTTACAAGAATGAGGTTAAAATCTTTGATCCCTTAGAGGCTTGAATAAAGGTGTACACCTCCTTTCATTCATGTAAAATCTTTTTCTACAAATAAACAGACCACCTTTTAGAGCATCCTGAGATGAGTCTCTTGTTTCTCCTGACAATGGATGGTCTTCTGGAGTCACATATGGAAACATACCCGATGTTTCAAAGTCTTAAAGATACGATATTCTGGAGATGGCACTAAATAGCTTCAGAACAACGATTTTTGAAGTTGTTCAACTCCCCAGCGCCAACAGTCTTAATGGTATCATGTCATTATGCTAATGTCTCAAAAATTATGTCAAAATTTAAATGATAATTGCCTTGATTAATGTTCTTAGTTTATTAATATTCTTATCTCCACTCAGCTATTGCAAAGGTTAGTGGAGTTATAAGCTGATACATCAGAACCAGTACATCTGTTCTATACATTGGGTGAATGTACCAGTGCAGCTGGACCACAAGCCATTCATTTCCCTGTTCCATTAGCCATCTGTGAGATTTCTGCTGCAAATTACAAAAATAGAAGATCATTTAGAACATACTGACAAGAAACAAATCAATGGATCTAATCTAGGACCTTTGCTTTAGATTTAGGTAGATATTCAATTATTATTACAGAGGCCTGTGTTGGGCTTTATTTATCAAAACCATCCTATGGCATAGGAAAAAGAGGGAAATTGGAAGGAATGAGTCTAATAATACAAATAAACATGCAAAGAATAAAAAGCCAGATCCTTTGCACCATCTATGTACACACTGAATATGTTCATAGACTCTTTCATAGATTGTTTCAAACATCCATAAGAGGTGGAGTCCCTAGTGGTTCTCAACCTGTGGGTCCCCAGATGTTTGTGGACTTCAGCTCCCAGAAGCCCCAGCCACTATGGTCAATGCTCAGGGCTTCTGGGAGCTGAAGTCCACAAACATCTGGGGACCCACAGCTTGAGAACCACTGTAAGGTAGAATTGTCAACTATACAGATATGTCAAATGTAATATATAAATGACCTTTTAAGGCATCACATGTCTGTCATCTGAAATACTAAGAAGGCAGTGCCTTCTTCCATGTCTACCCTAAATGGTGTCTCTGATGACATCTGCCAGACTTTGGTAGAGAGTGATTTTATAATCATTAAAGTATACCAAAATAAGATAAGTATACTACTTATCTTCCAATATGATATATACTTTCATCCACCTATTTATAGGACCAACAGGCCAGTCTCTACGCAAAAAGTCAATGGACATAAGTATGACATTAGAAATGATGGTTGAATCCAAAATATAGAATTATAGAATCAGAGAGTTGGAAGGAATCACAATGGCCATCGAGTCCAACCCCCTGCTATGCTGGAATGTACACTCCAGCGAATGGCCATTCAGCCTGTGTTTAAGAACTTCCAAAGAAAGTGACTCCACCATGTGCTGAGGCAGCATATCCCACTGTCAAATGGATCTTACCATTAGGAAGTTCTTCCTGATGCGTACATTAAATCTTTTTTCCTATAGTTCTGATTCATTGCTTCATCTCCTATTCTCTGGAGCAGCAGAAAACAAGTTTGCTCCATCTTCAACATGACATCCCCCCAAATATTTAAACATGGCTATCATGTCACCTCTTAACCTTCTTTTCATCAGGCTAAACATACCTAGCTCCCTAAGCTGCTCCTCATAGGGCATGGTTTCCTGACCCTTCATCATTTTGGTTGCCCTCCCTTGTCAATATCCAGCTTGTCAATATTCTTCTTGATTAAAGGAGTTCCATTTAAAGAAAGGGGTGTAGGAAATGAGACTAAAACTGTTAGGATTCAGCCTTCATTTAGCAGAGTTACACAGAGAAATGTTTAAAAGTTTGTCTAATGATTTGTGGCTTCAGACTGGCTGATGTAATAAACACAAACACAGGTAGCTTTGGATAAAAAACTTAGGAGACTTTACTGATGGCTTTTTCATTTACATCTGTATTGGGAGCCTGCTACCTGTCTAACTAGTGAATAGGAGAATTTTCGGTCTTAACTCACCATCCTTCTCGATGGGACTCGAAGCATACAAAGAGTTCAGAAAGAGCAGCCATGAGAACAAAGAGAGATCAGAGAGAGAGGAGCAAGGAGGGGTCTTAACTTTTATAAGACCAATGACCCAAGCACAGTCCTGGGTCACATGATCTGATCACCTGAGAACCAAAGGTATTTATGATCATGCAATAAAAGACAGAAAAGGCAAATGGAGCAGATCTGGCATGCAGGAAACAAAGGGAGCCCTATCTGGCTATTGCCCACTTGTTCTAACAACAAGATGTGGGGGGGAGAATGCTGAGATTTCCCAAAAAGGGGCAGTAAGGAATCTTCATTATTACTCCTTCACTTTGCAGTAACCATGTTCTTCCTAAAAAGTGACTACAGATCTGGGAAGCTCTCTACAGCAGCATGAGAAGCAATTTGGGGAGTACAGAAAGAAGTGAGGACTCTGCAAAGATAAACTCCTAGTCCTCTTTTTCTAGTGGGACATATCCACTGGTTCATGGTGATTTTAGGTCCAATCCATAAGTCAAAATCAATGAGAGAACATTTCAGTTCCCTCTTAGGATGCTCTGATACTCACCCTAAGGTGGTTATTATTGGACAAAGGCACTTCAAAGGGAGAGCCCACCGTGTAACTTCTGCATTGCAATTTATCAAGTTGAATTCTTCAAAAGCTCTTTGGAAACCAATGTTGAATTCTGTCTTTCTGGCACAAATCAAATCAATTGGTTTTTCCTCACACATTGCACATATTGATCAGAAGAGAAGGTTAAGAGGGGACATGATAGCCATGTTTAAATATTTGAAGGGATGCCATGGAGAGGAAGGAGAGGCCTTGTTTTCTGCTGCTCCAGAGACCAGGACAAGGAGCAATGGATTCAAGTTGCAGGAAAGGAGATTCCACTTGAACTTCAGGAAGAACTTCCTGACGGTCAGGGCTGTCTGGCAGTGGAATACGCTGCCTTGGAGTGTAGTGGAGTCTCCTTCTTTGGAGGTTTTTAAGCAGAGGCTGGATGGCCATCTGTTGGGAGTGCTTTGAGGGTGTTCCTGAATGGCAGGGGGTTGGACTGGATGGCCTGTGTGGTCTCTTCCAACTCTACATTTCTATGATTCTATGATCAGCCAATCAATGTCAGGCTGTTTGTGCTGACACTATCACTGTTGCATGAATATCTATGGTGCATTCAAATTATTTTACATAATTTAAACTTTCCCATAATTATAATAGCCAGTACTTCTTGCATTTTATTTTCCTGTGATCTAGCTGCTAATTTACCATTCCTTTGCAACCATGGATGTACATATAGTTTTTATGTATATACAGTTTTTGCAACCATGGATGTATATATAGTTTTTTTAAACAGTTTTTATCCTGAAATTTAGGCTAACATGCCATGCTTAAGGGCATGTCTCCTGATAAACTGATCTGTTCTTGGAGGCATCATTCCATCCAAAGTTGTGTTGGTTGAGATACCAGAAGAGCTGGTACTATACCCCGCTACTACTATAACCACCACCCCCAATTGGCCTCCTCCTGTCTTTACTGGGAAAAACACCTTCCCATTAAAAGTCATAAGAGTGAAGCTTGGGCTTACAAAGGCTGTAGATCCAAAAGATCCATGACTTCTCCTTTCCTATCCTCTATCACCCACCACCAACATGCCTTCTATCTGTTTGCCTCTTGACAATGTCTGATCTCAGGGGAAAAAAAACCATTGCAGAAATCTTTATAGACTTGGAAGAAGGATTCAAGATCCCTGCCTCTGAGATTGGAAAGTTATTTTTGGCCACAGAAGGAGAATCCTAATTCATCTTTCAGCCCCAGTTGCTCCTGGAAAATCCTTTGGCTCTTAGGACTGTAGGAATTGAGACCAGTTAAATAAAGAAAAAGAAGAGTTGCATCAGAATGACATCAGATTGGCCCAATAACTTGAGGAAAAATAATTTTGTTGAAATGCCTCCCTAACTTCTTCTTACCAGACACTTTTAATGATTCTAAGGAGTTCGTCCCATTGAAATCAGTGGAGCTCCCTTTGATTAGACATGCATTGGATCACAGTTTGTTAATCTCTTGCTATCTCCCCACCCCCCACCCCGCATCCTAGAAATACTAGGGAAATGCATTGGAGTGTGCTTTCAAATACAGTATCTCTGGATTTGCAAGACATTCTTGTTAATTTTGCCATCCCCTCCCCTCCAAAAAATATGCAAGAAATCAAAGCGAATATGTCTGCTTTCAAAATGATCTCTGGAATTTTGGGTCAGCCCTGACAAAGAGTTAGCATCTTAGCAATCATGTTCTAAGTGTTGTTGTTGTTGTTTCTGTTGTTGTTAAACATTGTAAAAGAACTCCTAGCAAGGGCTCACAGAACTTGCTGTCACATCCATCACTCACTAAAGGCTTGTAAGAATTCCTTTTGAGCTGCAGGAGGAAGTAATTTACTCATCCACAGATTAAAACCTGGAAGTGCCAAACTAATGAACCTTGACTCTTTTTCTTTTCTTTTCCTTTTTTCTTTTCAGGCTAGAAATGCAGATGGAACATGAGGAAACCTAGCTTGTGTTCACAGAGGCATGTAAAGTACCAGCGGCAAAGGAAAAAGGTGTGGCACCGCTTCACAGAATGGCATGTGTCAAGACAACACAATATACTAGGAGACCACACACATTCCAGAATCTAGAGTTTTATATTCTGCAGAAAACAAACTCTAGCTTGTATGCATAAATCTTTCAGAGCTTCATCTCTCACCATTAGCTTGGATGGTATGCCTAATTCTAATCTTACTTCTAAATGTTTATACAGTAATAGAAGTTACAGAAGAATTTGAAAAAGTTATTTGTGAACTATAGTTCCCAGAACTCCCCAGCCAATGGCTATGCTGGCAAGGATATTCTGGGAGTTATAGCTTTCCAAGCATTGGGTGACTTGGTGATAGAGCACATGCTTTTTATGTGGAAGGTTTCTGATGTTAGGAGTGGTAACCTTTGCATGCTTAATTAACTGGCTAGTTAGTTTGTATGTTTATTACAGGCATAGACGGATAGCCTAGAGTAACTTCCTGTTGTTTGGTCAACACCCATTTCCCCTTGCATGTTCTCTTCCTCTTCCCTTTTTTGTTCTTTGGCTTCCCTGCAAGCATGTGGTCTCCGATTCTCTGACAAGCATGCTTTCTTGTAAGTATGTGAGTTCTTAATTTCTTTTTACCTTTCTTCAAAAATTTGAACCTGTGTAAACTATGCATAAGATTTTGTGAGTAAATCCTTTTTAGATATTTTTAACCAAACTGTGTTTATTTTGAGCTAAATTAAGTGTGTCTCGGGTGGAGATGATAAAATGGGACTGGTAATCTGTTCAACTTCTGTTTGTGCATTTACTAAATACTCTGCTGATTAGGAGACTTATTACTAAAAAAAAAACCTCAACTCCCCAACACCCGATTCACACCTTTGCATTTCCAGATAGGACTTGGATAGACTTTTCTTTGAGACCATGGAAAGCTGCTGGCAGCCAGTACATAGCACTGCTGGTAGGATCTACTTTGACAGAAGGCTGAGTTCAATCAACTACTTCACCACTGCCGCTCCCCCCTCCCAACATAGAATTAAATAAACCTGATCCCAGGAATTTGTCTTGCATATGAGAGGTGAACAGAACACAGCCCTCTCAAACACAAATCCATGGAGCTATGGTGTGTATATCAGGTTATCATCTCACATTGGAATGTAGAGGAGTCAGGAAGCAACTGATTAAATAATTAGCCACTAGTAGTGTAGTGGTTTGAGTGCTGGACTACAACCAGGGCTTTATTCCCTGTTTGGCCATGGAAACTCCCTGAGTAACTTTGGGTGCATCAAACACTCTCACAGCTCCAGAGAACCCCATGATAGGTTCGCCTTAGGGTCACCATAAGTCAGAAATGACTTAAAGGCACACAGTAACAACCACCACCACCACAATGTAACCTGTAGTCTAATCACAATGAACATGACCTAGAGTCCGGAGGTCCCTCTACAGGGAACAATACAATGGGTTGCTAATGTACTTAACACACTGTTATGCATATCCCCGATTAACAATATACTCTGGGGGATATCCTATTTAACAATAGGCCATCACACAGGCCAACTGTAACACATACAAATTGCTCCCTTCCATCCGGGGACTACACAAGTATATATACTCTGTCTCACTTCCATGCCACCAGATCCTCTGAAGATGCCAGCCACAGATACAGGTGAAACATCAGGAGAAAATACTAATAGAACACGGTCTCAAAGCCCAGCAAATCCACAACCACCTATGGATTCCAGCCGTGAAAGCCTTCGACTTTACATAATCACAGTTTGTTGGGACCTCTAAAACTTTGAGGTGGCCCCAAGACTATTGCAGGAGCCTGTTGGTCCCAGGACACCATAAAATCTCTCTGAAGCAACCAAGGTTGGCTTGTGAGTTATCCAAACCAAAGGCATCTCATCTCATGCTTACCCATCTGTTTACTACACACAGCTCTGAAACAGGGTTGGCCCAACCACTGGGAAATATGCAGATGATTTTGGGCATCAACACTGTGCAGAACCTTGCTGCATCATTGTCACCGTCATCAATGTCAGCATCAGCATCCCCATCCCCACCATCTTTTTTACTCCTAGAGAGAGTTGCTATGGGGATTTTATGCCCCAGATATTCTCCCCTAAATCTTGGCCACCCTGGGGTGCTCCTGGATGTCTTGACTTTGTGCAGGGCATGGATGTCACTACACAAAGTTCTTTTTCAAACACTGAAATGCCTTACACTGTCTGTCTTGTGAAGGAAACAAAACTACTTTTAAAACCCCATCAGTGTCTAAAGAGCCATTAAACTTAATGGGCCATATTCTCCTCCAATACAGCTCATAGTATGACAGAGAGCAACAGAGAATATATACTCCTTGACTACCTAGAGGATTTGGTGTGCCTCTGAAGCTCCCAAACAACCATCCTAAGTCATCATATTCAAATATGGGTGAAAAATCCCATGGAAGATAAGTCAGTGTGGCACACAATTTCTGAATAAATTTATAATAGGATAGGTTTTCACAGTTAGATACATTTTAAAAAAAAACTTTGGAAATTTTGTACCTGCTTTATTTTTCCTATTCCTGCTACTTATAGTTCCTTTACTGATGTTCGTACTTTTCATGTCAATATTGTCATCTACTTCAAATGACCTGGAATCATTTAACACCAATAGTAGAGCAATTTTCCAAGCTCAGAGCTTCCTGACATTTCCTTTTAATGTAAACACCAGACATTAGTACAACTCTGTAAAGTCAATCTATCTGACGTTTTAGAGCATGCAGAACAAACTGGAGGATGTGGATAAGTTTCTCCCTCTTTTCTTTCCCCTTCAAGCTATGTGTTGGGAATATACAAGTCTAGAAACTTAGAAAGCTGCATTCTAAGATGATTGGTCTATCCAGTTCAGCATGGTTGGCAATGATTGTGAGTGATGCCTCAGGTTTTTAGGCCGGAGTTTTTCCTAGACATACCTGGAGATGTTGAGCTTGAAACAGTAACTTGTGTTCTGCATAGAAAACAAGTGCTCTGCCACTGAGGTATTATCCCCTCCCCATATTATTTGCATCTCATTGGTGCTGCAATTATAGGGTAGTATCCCACTTGGCTTTTCCTGATAGAATAGCTTTTCTGGTGGAAAAGCTTAGCTCTTCTCTTTGCAGTTCCTGTACTCTTCAATCCAGAGGGTTGGAAGATCCTTCTGAACAAGGGGAGGGACACAGGGGCTTTTGGGGTATAATAAAGGAAGAGAAACCTCTGTAACTTAGAGAGACATGTTGGCTCTCAGCCCTAGGTTCCACATTTACAATGCAATCTTATCTAAAGAGCCTACTTTGCAGGCAATAAATTACACTTAAACAACAAAGATAGCATACAAAGAACTGATTATCCTGTGCATTGCTTTATTACCACATGACAGGACCCCTCATTGCATGATTACTGAAGAGTTAACCACCTCTTACTTACATGGAACTTCAGGTAACAGAACTGTGCCTCTTCAACAGTTGCAGCTGGTGACACCCATTTCACCAGCAGTAGTCAATATACTCTGGGTTTTAAAGAAGCTACTCAAGGTGTTGATGCTGCTTATGCTTGGGTACAGCACCTTCAATAATTTCTTTAAAGTTTGGACTAAAGATGGTGCAGATTCCACCCCTCTATTAACATGAAAGCCACTGGCAGTCCATTTCCAGGAGAAAAGGAAATGAAATATGACCTTGGGTTCAGGAATTGGGAATAAAGAAAGGAGGAGGAATAAATGTGTGTTGTTAAGCCTTTGCATATTTTAGAGCAGTCACGTGTCCTACTTTAACAAGGACATTTGGAGTCCTTTAGTTTGAGAGGTATAGAGGACAGCCTTTTGTTTAAGCACATCCTCTGTTTGAAGACTTGTCTGGTTTATTGATGAAGAACCCTAAGGAGGGAGAGTTGTGGCTTCGTTGTTTACTATCAAACATACGGAGGTATGAATTCCTTTAGTTCATTCCATAGGTCTTCTGGTTGGATGTATGTTCTTGTCCACTCTGCCTTCTTCTAGACAAACCAACTGGCTTTTTTTTTTCCTGCCTGCAGATTTTTCCATGTGTCCATGGATTCACAAACACTTATTACACCTGACCCTACGTAGTAGCCATCGTATAGGAACATTGGAATCCCAATGTCGAACAGGTTTTGTTCGGATTTCTCTGGCACTCCTTATCAACAGCTAGGATCTGGGCAGTGGACTAACCAGGCAAACAAGTAGTTAGAGTCTTTCCTACTACATTGCCTCTATTTAAAATGCTGTAACACTTTGGCCATTTCTAGCCCACACTGTTATAGTGCTATTATTCCACTTTCAACTCCTGTGGAATTCTGGGGTTTTTAGTTTACTGAGGCCAAAGAGCTCCCTGGCTGAGAATTCTCAGTGCCCTCTCTAAACTGTGAAATCCAAGATTCCATAGGATGTTGAAAGTGAAACAATAACACTATAACAGTGTAGTGCAGAAATGGCCTTTCCAAACTTACATCTGTACCTATACATTAATATATGGACATTTTATGCAAACCTTTGTCCTTATTTGGTATTTCTGGGGGTGATGTGTTTTCTTGTTTATGGCAGTGTGTAAGTGGTCACCCTAGACTATTTGTTTATTTAGATGAGCACTGTCTATTATGGCTGGCAACAGCTTTTCAGGATTTCACTGCCTTTTGGGACCTCATGCAGAGAAATTTTGTTTCCCCTGATCTTACTGTTTTTAATCACAAATTCCTTCAGCAAACAAAAAATGTGATACAATAGTAGATCAGAAAATGTCGAGATGAAGGTTGCTATTTGCTGTCAGGTCGACTTCGATTTATGACAACCCTATTAATGAGATACCTCTAAGGGCCTTGGTCATCAGTTGCACTATTTGGGTCCTGCAAAGTCAAAGCTGTAGCTTCGGTGCCTGAATCTATCCACCTGTAGTATGGTCTCCTTGTTTTCCTCCCGCCTTTCACTTTGCCAACCATTATTGTCTTTTCCAGTGAGTCTTATCATCTCATGATATGTCCAAAGTATGACAACCCAGCTTAGTCATCTTCACTTCTAGTGAGAGGTCAGACTTGATTTGTTCTAGGACCCATTCATATTTTTTTAGCAGTCCATCATATCCACAGAACTTTTCTCCAGCATCACATTTCAAATGAATTGATTTTCTTCATGCCAGGTTTCTTCACTGTCCAGCTTTCATGCTCATGCAAAGAAATTAGATCATAAAAGCCCCTTTGGCAATCACAAAAGTTCCTCTTTCCCAAGCAGAATCCTTAAATACTCCCTAAGACAAACTGAGAGAACCTTTTCATTATTTATACTCTTAGAAGTTTGCACGCTAGTTAAAAATTTCCCCAGAAAACAGATATCCAAAATAAACAAACAAACAATGCACACTGAGCTGGCAGTAAGGCTCACTGAACACAGTAGTTCTTATTGTACTTCTAGCTGCATTAATTCAGTGTACAACACAATGGCCTAAGTCCAATTCCTAGTCCCAACTAGAATAGACCCACTGAATCAATGGGACTTCCATGGGCCCACTCCAGCTGAGGCTTGTAACTGGAATTAGGCCTCTGCACAGTAACAAAGGATATTCAACCAGCAGTAAAGGAACATATGGCTTTTAATGAGAAATGTAAATGATATTGCAAAGAAGAGTTAACTTTAATTTGCTTGTATGAAGTAGGGCTGGAAAGAATGTTTGTAATTATTATGGGGGAGTTGCACAAAATCCTATTTTCTGATAGAGAAAGGAGGGGCAGAGTTACACAAAAAAATGTGCCTCTTGTCCACAGAATAATTCCTTTGAAAACTTTTGGGACATCTGAATATTAGGAGATTACCATGGAGGAATCAAGAGTCAGCATGGTGTAATGGTTTGAGCGTTGAACTACAGACCCTGGAGACCAGGGTTTGATTCCTCACTCAGTCATGGAAACCCATGGGTGGGTCACACACTCTCAGCCCCAGAAAACCCGGTGATAGAGTTATATTGGAGTCGCCATAAGTTGGAAATGACATGAAGGCACACAACCACAACAACTTTTTTCTTATGGTGAAAGAAAACTACTGTAATTGTAAATTCTTGGATGAAAGGACAAAATAAGCAAGGATTTACATACCTAGTGTGGAGTAGGGAGTCCACTGAAGGAAACAAACAATGTCTCCAGCCTCTACTTGATCATTTTCTTCATTCTCTAGCAACCTGTCACAAACAATAGCAAACCTTGGAAGCTTTGTGATCATCTTGTTTGCTTCCAGCAGCAAAGAGCAGCTACCTATTTGGAGCTGTAGCCCCCAATGTTCAGTTTTAGCTCAGTGGGACTGGCTGCCACAGGAGTCAATTACAGAAAGATTTTTAAAAAACCTCTCAAAGGAGATATACAGTGGTGGTGGTGACAGTGGTGGTGGTGGTGATGATGATGACAGTGATGATGATTTTTCCTGCCTTTTCCCTGGTTTGGGACTCAAGGCAACTTATAATAGTTAAAATAAACATAGCTAAACATTCACAGGACATCAAAGTTAAAAATGTAATTAAACTACCAAAAAATCTAAAACTTGTTAAAAATGTAAACAATTCAAAGAAAACAACAAATAAAAACAAGCTTGTAACCCTATCACAAAAAGAATGACTTATTTTTGAGAAATCCATGCTGGCTTTTAGTGATTACGGCAGTGCTTTCTAAGTTTGTAATTACTTAGAAAGCAATGCCATAATCACTAGAAGCCAGCATGGATTTCTCAAAAATAAGTCATGCCAGACTAATCTTATCTCTTTTTATGATTGGGTTACAAGCTTGATAGATGAAGGGAATGCTGTGGATGTAGCATATCTTGACCTCAGTAAGGCCTTTGACAAAGTTCCCCTTGACATTCTTGCAAAGAAGCTAGTAAAATGTGGGCTGGACAGGGCTACTGTTAGGCGGATTTATAATTGGTTGACTGACCAAATCTGAAGGGTGCTCACCAATGGCTGCTTTTCATCCTGGAGAGAAGTGACTAGTGGGGTGCTACAGGGTTCTGTCTGGGCCCAGTGCTATTCAACATCTTCATCAATGACTTGGATGAAGGAGTGGAGTGCATGCTGATCAAATTTGCAGATGATAACAAATTGGGAGGAGTTGCTAATACACCAGAAGATAGGATCAAAATTCAAAATGACCTTGACAGATTGGAGAGCTGGGCTGAAGCTAACAAAATGAATTGCAACAGAGAGAAATGTAAGGTCTTGCACTTAGACAGAAAATGGAATGCACAAATATAGGATGGGGGATGTGTGGCTGGATAGCAGTATATGTGAAAGGGATCTAGGATCTTGGTAGATCACAAGCTGAACATGAGTCAGCAGTATGATGTGGCAGCCAAGAAAGCAAACGTGATTCTTGGTTGCATCAATAGGATTATGGTGTCTAGATTGAGGGAGGTAATGGTACCACTTTATTCTGCATTGGTTAGGCCTCATTTGGAATACTGTGTCCAGTTCTGGGCACCTCAATTCAAGAAGGATATCGACAAGCTGGAACATGTCCAGAGGAGGATGACCAAAATGGTGAAGGGTCATGCCCTATGAAGGCTTAGGGAGCTGGGTATGTTTAGTCTGCAGAAGAGAAGCTTAAGGGGGATGATAGGGGATGAAGGGACATGATGGCCATGTTTAAATATTTGAAGGGATGTCATGTTTAGGAGGGAGTGGGCTTGTTTTCTGCTGCTCCAGAGACTAGGACAAGGAACAATGGATTCAAGCTGCAGAAAAGGAAATTCCACCTGAACCTCAGGAAGAACTTCCTGATGGTCAGAGCTGTCCAGCAGTGGAATATGCTGCCTCAGAGTGTGGTGGAGTCTCCTTCTTTTTAAGCAGATGCTGGATGACTATCTGTTGGGAATGCTTTGAAGGGTGTTCCTGCATAGCAGGGGGTTGGACTTGATGGCCCATGGGGTCTCTTCCAACTCTATGGTTCTATGAAAATCTAGCACATGATGCAAAACTTGTTCCCACTAAATAGTCAGTCCTCAAAGACCTGTTGAAACAAAATACTCAATCAACTTAATGTCCTAAGATGTCTGCAAGACATATCAATCTTATTTGAAGACTAGACTAACTTTAAAGAGGAAAGACATGCTTACAGGAGCATTCTCTCTTTTATTGTACATTCATTTCGCCATAAAGCCAGACTAGGCACTTTTGCCCTGTGATTCTGTGTTCTTCCGCACTTTTGATAACTACATAGATAGAGCAATACAGTACATTCAGATGCTAATGTGCAGATGGGATGAAATAAAGATGCATTTCTTCCTGTCGTATGAGCTTCTTATTATGTGCCATTATTAATTGCTGTCTCCAGACGCACAAGGCATTATTGAGAAGAGTTACATGTTTGCTGAATTTGAAAGCAAAAGCTTGTAATAAGGAGAGCTGTCTGCTCTAAAGAACTGGTTTGTTCAAATCCATGATGATTACCAAAAGTTGGTGTACAGCCAGGATGTTCAAAACTGGGATGATGGCAGTGATGGTGGAACTGGTCCTTCTCTTATCTACTTTTAGATGAAATCAGAATTGTCCCATCATTAGCCCTGGACCAGGTAACTGGTATGGAAAACCAGTGTCATGTAGTGATTTAACCATCGGACTATGACTCTAGAGCAGTGGTTCTCAACCTGTGGGTCCCCAGATGTTTTTGGACTTCAGCTCCCAGAAGCCCTGAACATTGACCATAGTGGCTAGGGCTTCTGGGAGCTGAAGTCCAAAAACATCTGGGGACCCACAGGTTGAGAACCACTGCTCTAGAGAGCATGGTTTGAATCCCTGCTCGGCCATAGAAACCCATTGAGTGACTTTGGGCAAGTCACACACTCTCAGCCTCAGAAGGAAGCAAAGACAAATCCTCTCCGAACAAATTTTGCCAAGAAAAAACAGTAACCGGTTTGCCTTAGAGTCAACATAAGTCAGAAACAATTGAAGGCACACAACACAACTAATTTGAGCTGTTATGATAAAGAGCATCAAAATTTTAGTTATTAACTTTGTTATAGCCCTTGGGAAAGGGAACTATTTGTAGAATTTTACACCTCATGTGCCAGAATAACTTTGCTGGCTTTGAGCATGATGGCCCTTGACTGGCTAAAGGAGAGGGATCCATTTGCTGTTCTGCTTTGGGCAGCAAAATATCTGAGGCTCATTCTGCCTAATATGCAACATGGATTGTTCCTACATTTTGCATTTTACATTAAGTAGTAGTGCTCCATTATACAGCTCAACATTAGTTGGTATTATGATTTATTTTGGTTCTTTGTGAAATATTTTGTTCCAAAATATCTATTTAGGATTCAACTTCCCATGGCGAGCAAATGGCTCTCTCACTGGTAGAGGTGATCATGAGAATCTTGCTCGTCTAGGGCAGTGATACAGACAATTATAGTAACTAGGTCAGAGCAGATCTGAGCTATTTTATCTGTAAAGTGGCATGCAAATTTTTCACAGTGAGCAATGGAATAGTCTATGTTCACTTCTTGGGAACCAGAATGCAATAGACATTGACCACATGAAACAGCTCTGATGGACCAAGCCTTGCAGATTCACTGGTGGTAGAAAAGAATAATTTCTTTGCTGCCCATACTGCCGTAGAGCAGATCTTCAAATAGGCTCTAGTCCATGTTCAGCCAGACTTGCTCCTACTCTTCTACCAAAATTGTAGTCTCCATCTCACTGGTTTCACTGTATTCCCTGTTCCCTGAAAAACCAGAGGGCTGTTGTGGCTGCTCCATGAGAAGGAAAACTCAGAAGTGATAATGTCCACTGACTTGGCCATTTTCCCATTCCAGAGGTCAACAAGAGCTTCAGTGGAACAACCCATGGAATGTTAGGCCATTTCTGCACTACACGGCTATAGTGCTATTACCCACTTTCAATATCCTATGGAATCCTGGGGTTTGCAGTTGAAGGAGGGGCATTTAGAATTCTCAGCCAGAGAGCTCTTTGGCCTCAGTAAACTACAAACACCTAAATTCCACAGGATGTTGAAAGTGGAATAATAGCACTATAACCGTGTAATGTGGCTTAACTGTACAATACTAATGGATTTCATAGAACAGCACAGGTAATGCTTCTGCAAAATAACAAGTCAACACTTAAACATTACTTAAAAATATAATATTCCATTGTTTTTCTTAAAGATTTGTAGCTTCTCCAAACTGGGATTTTCCTTGACACCTCTCTCTTGTTCCCCAATAGTCCTATTTAGACATCGTTCAAATACTTTGCTTACTCTAATTGAGACTGTCAAAGGAACCAGTCCACAGTATTTATCTATTAATTCATTATATTGTCTTGTCATATTCTCATCTCTAGCACCCCAACTAGGGCTTCAGAAACCTGGCTTGCTTACTTGTTTGTTTTTTAAAAATCTTTTATTGAGCTGCATTTTTAAAATACAAAATTGGGTGGCATTCAAGAGAAAAGAGTTGGGGGTGAGTGTTTTCCTGAACTGTCATAAAACCTACACAAATACTAATTACAGTCAGTTTTTGCTTCTGAAATATTTAGACATGTAGACAGCTTGGTTGACGTTGTAGAAGATGCTGCTAATCTCCTTTATTCTTGATGAGTGTGCTTTTCACCATATTCCAATTCAACTGAATTTGTTTCATTTGTAACAACCCCCTTTTCAAACTCAAATCTACCCACCCACTGTTCAAGGCCTATTACTTAGGTCACAAACATGTATGAAGTCCATATGGGCTCTTCCACCAGCCTGTAAATAATTCTTTAAAAGTCTAATTTGTTACTTTAACAGAAACTGACAGAATTACTGATTCTAGCTGCCTGAATTTGATTAAGGATTAGGGATGTTGTTTGATCATTAAATAATATAAAAAGCTGCAAAGCAACAGCTTCCCTCACTCTGCCTGCAACCCCCTCAAAACCAGAGTAAGGCAAACCTCTGAAGTATCTAAAAACAGCCTTCACAAAATGAGAGTAAAAGAAGATCACAGTGATTTCTTCTTCTTTGTTGACCCATGTGATCAGAGACTGAAATGGAACCTGCAGCCTGTTGTAGTCATTGTCTAAACAGGGAGCTAATTATGCTCTGCCACATTGATCTGTTACAATGTTCTATAATTGAGCCTGAGAATAGTACTTGTATTAAGAAAAAATAGCTGCCCTTAATTGGACAGAAGTGTTTTTTTGCTGAAGGAAATAGCTACAGTTTAATGAATGAAAGCTCTGTTGTTGAGCCACTGCATGTATTTGTCACACTGCCTCCTTCTGTGACCTGGTGAGAAAACTGCCACTTAGAGCGTAGGTGTACACTGAATGTGCATTTATTTTTGGAGAAACTGATACAAACAAACAAGCATGGAGTGGCATGTAGGCTGCAAGCAACAAGCTGTAAGTTGTGCGGCAGTTGCATTAGTCGTACTCTCTGTGGCCATCATGTTTCATGTATGCACCATTGCCTGAATTTTAAAAACTTACCTTTTTGGACTATATAACTAAGAATGCCCCAGCCAGTCCATAGAACTATAGAGCTGAAAAGACCACAAGGACCATCAAATACAACCTCCCGCCATGCAGGAATACACCATCAAAACATTCCCAACAAATGGCCACCCAACCTCTTTTTAAAACTTCCCAAGAAGGAGTCTCCACCACACACTGAGGCAGCATATTCCACTGTCTAATTGTTCTTGCCATCAGGAAGTTCCTCCTAATGTTTAGATGGAATCTGTTCTCTTGAGATTTGAAGCTATTGCTCCATGTTCTAGTCTCAGGAGCTGCAGAAAACAAGCTTGCTCCGTCTGGCATCCCTTCAAATATTTAAGCGTGACTATCATATCACCTCTTAATCTTCTCTTCTCCAGGCTGAATATACTGTATTTGCTGGTGTATAAGGCATACTTCTTTTCTTAAAAAAACTTTGAAAATGAGGTGTGTCTAACACACCAGCAAATATGGTAACACTAAAAACATAGGGAATGAACCAGGAGCCAAAGTTCTCCTTTCCCAAGCAAATAGGAAGGGAAGGGGTAGTGGAATCCAGCTGAAGCACTCCTTACCTTCTCCTCTCCTGTGCATTTTGACTCTCCTAGGGCCCAAGAAAAATTGGTACAGCATTCTTTTCATTCTCCTCCTCTCCTAGTGCAACACTCCTTTTCATTCCCCTCCTCTGGTGCAACACTCCTTTCATTCCCCTCCTCTCCTGGTGCAACACTCCTTTAATTTGCCTCACGAGGAAACTAAGAAAAAAAAATTCCTGAAAAATACCCCTTGAAAATGGTGTCTGTCTTATATGCCGGTGCATCTAATACACCGGCAACTACGGTACCCAGCTCCCTAAGCTGCTCCTAATAGGGCATGGTTTCTAAACCTTCTACCATTTTTGTCACCTTCCTCTGGACATGTCCCAGCTTCTCAATATCCTTCCTGAATTGTGGTGTCAAGAACTAGACATAGTATTTCAGGGGGTGTCTGACCAAAGCAGAACAGAGTGATACTATCAGTTCGCTTGACCTAGACATTATACTCCTATTGATGCAGTCTAGAATTACATTGGCTTTTTCCAAGATGTCGTATCATACTACTGACTGTTGTTCAACTTGTGCTTTACTAAGATTCTTAGATCCTTTGCACATGTACTATGGTTAAGCCAGGTGTCACGTACCTTATATCTGTGATTTCATTTTTTCTGCCCATGTGTTGTATCTTACACTTTTCCTTGTTCATTTTGTTAGTTTTTGCCCAGCTCTCTAATTTGTTAACATCATTTTGAATTCTGATTCTGTCCTCTGGGGTGTTAGCTACCATTCCTAATTTGGTCTCATCTGACAATTTGATAAGAATGTCCTTTATTCCCTCATCCAAATAAATTATAAAAATGTTGAATAGCACTGGGTCCAGAATCCTGTAGCACCACACTAGTCACTTGTCTTCAGGATGAAGAAGAGCCGTTAGTGAGTATTCTTTGGCTTTGGCCAATCAACCAGTTACAAATCCACCCAACAGTAGCATTGTCTAACTCACATTTTATTAGCTTGTTTGTAAGAATATCATGGGGTACCTTGTCAAATGCCTTACTGAAGTCAAGATATGCTATGTCCACAGAATTTCCTTCATCTACCAAGCTAGCAACAATATATTTAAAAAAAATGGAGAGAGATAAGATTTGTCTGGCATGACTTGTTTTTGGGAAACTCATGTTGGCTTTTATTGAGCATAGCATGCCTTTCTAAGTGCTTACAGACTGTCTGTTTAATGATCTGCTCTAGAATCTTTCCTGGTATTGTTGTCAGGTAATTGTTTGGGTCCTCTTTTTTGTCCCTTTTTGAAGACGGGGACAATATTTGCCCTCCTCCAATCTGCTGGGACTTCTCCTGTTCTCCAGGAATTCTCAAATGCAAAAGTACAAAAAAACAACAACAACTTTTCCAAACCCTAGGTGTGATAACTGAAGCCCCTGTCAAAGCTGCTGATGACAAACAGCAGCTGTTGGTCCCTGTTGCTCAGGGTGGAGATGAGGAGCTGCAGCTCGAGAGCTCCCCCTGCTGCCAAGCAGGCTTGGATGTTCCTCTGTCTGCTCCTTTAGGGCAGCAGGGATCCGATTCTGAAGATGGTTTGGAGCCTGTGCCAATCAGCCCTCAAACAAGGCGGAGACTCAAGAGAGCTAAGCAAAGGGAGGCTTCCTTGATTAAGTTCAAGAAGAGTGATTAGCCACAGCTGTGTCTTGGGCTATATAACTGCCTGCCTGGAAGCTTTCCTTTGCTTGTGGCAAACTTCTTTTGAACCCTCCTCTCGCCTGTTCCTTGTTCCCAGCACCTGCTACCTTGAATTGATCTCTTGACCTTTTGGAACTCTGACTACAGCTTTTGCTTGATGCTCTGGTAAATGAACTCCCTTGTGTAAAGTGCTTGCTAGTCTCCTCCCAGCTGGACTTTGCTGGCTCTCACACTCTCTTCTCTGGGCTGGCTCACCGCCCAGGTCTCTGACCTTGACACTAGATTTTGCAGAAGCTATACATGTTTTTGCCCATTTTTCTTTTCTTTCTAGTTTTAATTATTAATGATTTTCTTTATTTCAGTTTCCATTAATATGTGCTCAAAACAGTGAAGATCATTTACTAAAAAATCAAACCACCAAAGAAAACCAGCGGCTGGAATCCAAGTGGTGTCATACACATGTGTAAATTCCCTTACACAGACAATTGTTTTTGTTTAGGCTATTTTTGTGAACTAGTGCAGAGTTGCACCAAGCACAATCAGTTTACCTGGGTCTCAACCCTCTACTTATTCCCAACTAGAGTACAGCCATTGAAGCAATGGGATTTATCTATATATTGATTCTCCATTCAATAGTTGATTCAATAGGTCTATATTAGTTGGAACTAACAAACAGGATTCCATTCAGAGAAGGAGAATATTTAAAAAATGTTCAAAAATAGTAAAACAAAACAAAAATAGAACCATTATGTTTTGGAGTGTCGAGAAACCCGGACAAGAATAGTCCTGGACAGAAGATAATCTTTGCAGTTCAGAACTTATTCTGCACAAAATTCAGATTTTGTTGTTCTGTGCAGAAAATGCTTTTACTGGGAAATTATTCTACATAAAATTTGCAGTGGTTGATGTGTACATAAGACAGCATTTTCTGCACTGGAAATACATTTTTGATAAAATGTTTTAATTTAAAATATTTTTATTAAGTTTAAAATAAAATGAAGTGTTTATTAATATTCTTATTCTATTAATATTTACTATTTCTGCAGGGAAATGTTACATTTGACACAGAAAAAAAACACAGGTGAACCATGTGTGTGAGTTTTGTGCAAAATAAATCCTGAATTGCAAATAGACTCTGAACACTGTGCACTTGCAGTGGGAAGAAAATTGCTAAATTTACTCATTGCTTCGTTCAAGAAGAAAATCAGTGAAAAATTACATCCCTGTCATGTAATTTCATAATCTTGGATGACATGTAACTACAGTAGCCCCTCCACATTCACAAGGGTTGGGGACACAGAACCCTCACAATGGTGAAGAATCACAAATAACTCCCCCTCCCACGATTCCCCTTCAGAGCTCCCCATCCTATTCCTTTCCCTTTGGCCCTAGTGTTGGGGTGGGAGGGGAAAAAGATACCGTAAAGAGTTCACTGATACTTTCCTCTCAAAGAGAGATCAGCAGAGTTCTTAGGTTCTAGTTACTTCTGGTGGCCATCTTGAAAAGGAAGGGGTAGGAGCAAAGAAAGCACCTGACCAATCAGCAGCCATTACACAACAGAAAGTGCAGCCACATAGCAGGAGGGATGTACCTCCAGCAGTGAGAGGGGGGCCTTTGCTTATCCAAAAATAAAAAGCAGCCATTTTAAACACAAGCCTCCCAAGCCTGGAGTGAGGAATACAAGGGAATGGGGAAGAAAAGGGGTGCGGGGAGGCAAGCTTGTGCTTTGTGAATAATCAAATTCACAAAGGTCAAACCTGTGAATATGGAGGGAGGACTGTATTCATCAGTTCTTTCAATGTATCACTTCATTTACTAGGACTGCAGAAAGAGACACTGTGCTTTCTCCACAAAACAAGGGGACAATAAGTAGGCATACAGTAGCAGATATTCATCTGGCTTCACAGTGCTGGTATTCCTCAAAAGGATAGTGTTGTCAGGGTGCAAGGTATGCTCCTCAGAGCATGTACAGAGTACAGAAAATAAGCAGTGCCAAACCACTGCCAGTTGCTCCAAACTGGAAAAATTAGCCACGCAGACTTACTGCATTAAGGCTAAGTGCTGTTTTATTTAAACAAAGCACAAGGTAAGCATAGGGCTTCAGGCAGCGTGCCTAGAAGCAAAACAACAGGTACAAAAACAGCATGGAAGACAAAGAGTATGGCCACAGGCTGTACCAAATAAGGCCTGAGGCAGTTTACAGAGCAAAACCTATGCCTTCTAAGGGCTTAACCACACCCAGGTATACATCAGGTGATCCAATATGCCCACAGCATATAGTCCCGTGCTGGATGCTTTCTCCTGAGGCAGGACCTTGCAAACCAAGCATAACAGACCTTGCAGCTGTGCTGCCAAGGGCAAATGACCTCATCTTTCCAACCACCACAAAAACCTTCTTGGACACACCCTACTCACATTCTGAATGCCCTGACAGGTGTAGTACAATAATTGTGTAACAGCATAATCATAGATTTACACTGCACAAGCAAAAGGCCATCAATTTATGTAATTAAAAAAAAATTAAACTAATCATCACGCTAAAACAACTGAGGTTACAAACAAAAGAAGTAGGGTGGCCAGAATGGAAAACCTAGAGGGCTCCCATATCTTAAATGCTTGCATAAAAGATGACATTTCAGCAGCTGTCTTATCTGGCTTCATGACAAGCAACACCTGCTCCAATTCCCTTCTCTACACAAACATTAAAGGCACAGGAGCCCTCTCTAGTTTTCACTAACAACTCTAAGCAAAAGTGAGGCACCACACTTCCTGTTAAAAGCCTTTTCTTTAGTAGTCAGTTTATTAGGAAAATCATGACTGGAATCCTATTGGTTAGTCCCAGTTGGAGTAGACCCATTGGATCAACTGTAGAATGAGAATCATATGGTTAAATACAATTATCTTAATGGGAGGCTCTTGTTTCAGTCCTGCCATCCTCACAGAAACATTTGGTGAGAATGTGAGAGAAAGTTTTCTAAGGTAGGGGTTCCTAAGCTGGTTAGACAGGACCATTCCTGGTGGCTGGCAGACAAAGATGGGACCCTAAATCCTATTGTTTGTTCGAAGTTCTCTCTTGTCCTCTGCAAATATGCTTGTGAGGGTGATAGGATTGAGAGAAGAGCCTTCCATTAAGATCTTAAAACCCAGGATGCCACATGTTGGGAAATAGATCCTTTGGATAGCTTACATTCAACTTCTACAGGACTTTTCAGGTCATGACCAGAACTTTGAATTGTGTCTAGAAATTGACAGTCAGTGAAACCACTCTAATGATGCACTTCTACTCTCTATGCAACTGGCCCAGGAAAAGCAACATAGCCACAGCATTTTAGGCTCACTAAAGTTTCCAAAAGCTATCAAAAAGCTGTGTCAACAGACTAGTATGACTGTCCTTCTAAAACTAATCTAGAAGCTGTACAGATATGTTTATGATTCCTACAGCTGCTGAGTGGAAAGAGATGGCAGGATAGGCATAAGTGCAATCATTCTTCAGGTAGAATTATTTCTACAGACCTGTTGCTCACTATTGCCCTGTCCTTGCTTTCTTCTTGGATTAGTTGCATGGGTGAACCTATCTAGTTAGGGATCATAGAGCAGTGGACAATCACAGTACTACATATGACCAACCTGTTCAAGCTATGCAACAATATCATTAGACTCCAGTAGGCCACTGTGAATGTATATCAGGTAATATGTTAATAGTACATTAAAAACTGTGGACCAAATAGTTGTGCAAAACAGAGCACTGCTGAACTTTTTAAATCTTCAGAGTTTTTTTTAATGAGAAAGTTGATGCTTCATATGCTATTAAAGGGGTCATGAAAAAACTCTCCTCCTACTGAGGTTATAACCATTTCCAGCTATTGCTCCTTGTCCTGCTGCCCCTTTTGTAGTTTACAATTTGTTTGTTTGCTTTAAAACTGGCATAACTTTTCTATTATGGGGTTCCAAGAATCAGGGATTTATTGATTGATTGATATCCCTCCATTCTTCTGACATGGGATTCAACATGGCTTACAATAATTTAAAAAAGATTAAATCAAAACTTTGGTTCACAAAAGTTAAAAAAAAAAAGAATTAAACAACAATATTGTTTTAAAAACATGATTAAAAACAGTTAAAAGACATTCAAAACATAATTCTCAGTAAAAGATTACAAAAATACAGCGAACTATTTAGCACACACACTGCTGCTCCATAATTAAAATTCAAAGGTATGCCTGAATAAAAACATTTTCACCTGCCAGTGGAAAGAGAGCAGGTAGGGGGCCAAGTGGACCTTCCATGGAAAGGAGTTCCACAGTCTAAGAGCAGAGAAAGTTCCCTCCTGAGTCCTCACCAAACACATCGGCAAAAGTGGTGGGACTGAGGGAAAGCCCTCAGATCATAAAACTCATGCTAGCTATGATCACATAGTGACTGTTATAATGGGATATTCCAATAATTTATTAGATTTTCCTCAGCCTGTTTCTGTACACTGATACACGTCAATGCCTGGATTTATCAAATTCCGTGTTCAATGTGTCCATACCTTTTAGAGCACACCCTGGAAAAAATGTCCTGAAATAAGAAAAAAACATTTTGTGGAAGTAGAACAAAATGGTTCAGGTAACTATCCTTCCTGGTTCAGTGCAATAGTTTTAAGAAGTCTGATGCTTGAGATAAACTGGTAGATTTGCACAGCCTTTAAAACTTTTCATATTAGCTTCCTGACAGCTGCCAGAGCACGGAGAATTCCATTTGTTTTACGAATTTGACACACACACACACACACACACACACACACACACACAAACAGACTGTGGAAGAAAGCACTGTTTTTCTAAACAGAAATTAAGAAAAGACCTTTTTAAAAAAGACTGCAACTTTTCTGGAGAGCAAGAGACTGACTTGTTATGCCTCAAGGAAATGTAATTCAATATGCCAAGTAAACACCCTTCTCCTGAACTTGGCCATCAGCATTTCTGAAAACAAAATTCCAACTTTACACAATAAACCAATTTGCTTCTGGTTTTGGATTAAGAGACTTCGTCAAATAAAAGAATGGCCTTCACATTTCTCCCCCCTTTCCCTACCAACTCAGATCTTACATCAGAATTCAAAATAACACTTGATTTGAAAATAACTTGCAGACACGTCAATCAATCAAAGAAAGCCATTGCTGCAAAAGGGCCCGAGATAAGTTAGTCACAACAAAGACAACTATTTTCAGAGAGTACCCAGCATGCATACATTCTGCTTGCAGCTGCAGTCTGGCCTTAAAAAAAGAGCAGCGAGCTGATGTTGGAGAGTGTCCAGAAAAAGAATCAAAATGAACGCCATCAAGGGTCTTCTTCTAAGCAAGTGCAAGAAATTTGACTTCAGCTGTAAGTCTACCACAGCTGTCAAGGGAGGTTTGAGGTAAATGGGTTAAACAAACTGAGACCCTCAAATAAACTGCTAAGTTGGTGTTTAACACTAATAGAGGACAAACTGCTCAT
Source organism: Iguana delicatissima (assembly GCA_948472985.1). Lineage (NCBI taxonomy): Eukaryota > Metazoa > Chordata > Lepidosauria > Squamata > Iguanidae > Iguana > Iguana delicatissima. Next base: position 357,574 of record CAOKZL010000166.1, on the reverse strand, counting down.
TGTTCAGACAAACATTCACAGTAACAACGTTTTGACCTGAGGGAACAGAGGTATGGCACTCAGCCGACCAAACTAAAAACAGTGTTTCTCAGACGGTTGGCTGTCTCTTCACGGTAAGGTCAAGGCCCTTCTCTTCTAGGAGAACTTATGATTTTTGTGGCTATTCTTCTAATGAATTGCACTGTTGACTTTAGTTGAGATTTGAAATGTTATATTTTTGGATAACAGCTCCCAGAATCCCCAATTGTGCTTACTTATTGCTTCCAGCAGAAATACCTGGTTATTCAAGGGTTAGAATCTCCTTTGTCCTCACTTCTGTTTTGATGCTCTTACTGTTTCTATCTGGTTATTCAATCGTACCCCTCCCAATCTTTTTATTTCTCAATGGTTTGTCTCTCCCTTTACCCTTGTACTAATTCAGCCTTTCTTTCTGCTCACACTCTCTGACAACAGGACCTTCCAGAGGGAAGCAACATATGGTGCTCCCTAAAGGCCTTTTGGAGAAACGGCCTGACTAGAGCATCCTCCCTGCTAGGGATGCTTAGGGAAGATTATGGAAGTATGCTATCTAGTGAATGAAGAGAGTATTGCAGGCTCCATTCATATTAATCTATTAAAAAAAAAAAACCACACACAGATAATGTGGGTCCACACTGATAAGCTTTCTTTAGTATCCTTACATTTTGGGTGCACATTCCATGGTCTTGCAGATGTAGGGGAGAAGACATAGAAAAGAGGAAAAACTATCTTTGCAAAATCTGGAAACCTCTTGCTACTACCCAGAATCAGGTCTCTCTCCCTTTCCTGCTGTTTTTTTTCCCTTCTCTTTTCCCACCACTGGCTTGCCTCTTTCTTTCTTTCTTTCTTTCTTTCTTTCTTTCTTTCTTTCTTTCTTTCTTTCTTTCTTTCTTTCTTTCTTTCTCTCTCTTTTCTCTCTCTCTCTCTCTGAATTATTGTTCAGCTTTTTCTTCTGCTCACAGTCACCTCTCCTCACCAGCTGGCATCTCCTGGCCCAGCCCCAAGTCCTGCCTTGGTGGAGACCAGCCACGGTAAGCAACAGAGCTCTGTCCTTCCATTGATCAGGATGCAGCAGACTGATGTTTTCATCCTGCCCATGGTCTCTGGTGTGACAATAAGAAGCATGGTCGCTGTCATAATTCTTCCTCACACGAGAGGCCATTGGCAGAAGTGGGGTGGAAATATCTCAATTTCTCACAATTGTTACTGCCCAATAAGGCAGGATCGGGAGACTTTTATATCCATACATATTCCCTACACTGTTGCTATAGTTGTGAACATACAGAGATCATGACTATGAATCAGTTACAGATTCATAGCTGGGTTATATGTTGATAACTGCAATTGTGGGGAATCTAAAGTGCAAGCCAAAGTACAAGAAATTAGAAAACAGGGACTGCCACAACACCACCCAGAGATAGCAGAGATGTTATTTTCTAGCAAAAAAAAAAAAAAAAAAATGGCCTTGGCTATGCTGTTATAGCTAGCTGTAATTCAGCCCAGCTGGCCTAATTTTCCCAGTGTTTCCCTTTTAAGGCAGGCCACACATTTGCCTATGCCTTTGTTGCTGTTGTTTCAGTCTGCAGGAAGGAGGTAATAGCTCAGCTTCAAAATCCTGCTTTTCAAGAGCTACATGGGATGGCCTGCACCCTGCTTCCAGAGCAGAGCTGTGGACTTGCTCTGCCCATGATTGAAGCTTAGTATCTAGGCTCACCTCTTACCCTTCCTTGTTTGTGAAGAACTTGATGTAGGATGTGACAACACCATATGGAGTTGCCTATAGGCTCTGCCAGTGTTGCATAGTAGTTAGAGTGTGGACTGAGACTATGAAAATCAGAGTGAAGAAGTAATGTTGTTACTTTGGTAAATAGTCTTTTTTTGACAGGTGGGGTATAACAAAGTGAATGGAATTACAGTTATCCCCCTCCCGCTTCATGGATTCAGCATTTGCAATTTGATTATTCACAGGTATTTTATTTTCTTTATTTTATTTTAAAAATTCTTACTTTATTTGCCCCTGCAAATAAAGTAATAATAACATAATGTTCTCTCCAGGAATCTCCAGGTCCTCCAGTGTGATTCTATGGTCAATTTTTAAAAATTTATCTTGGTTTATGCTGCCTTATTTTAATATAAGCCAGGAGTTCAACATTTTAAACCAATCAATCAATCACTATGGGCATGGTGGAGTCTGAAATTGGCTCAGAATTGGATTTTAAACAGGTCAACAGGAAGTGAGCAGAAGTCACTCCTGTCCACTTCCTGGTGCAAAAAAGAATGGCACAGGGGACCCTAAACATAGTGGAAATGCCCACACACTCTCTAGGTGGAATTTTGGAACAAAATTTTTGAAAAAAAATTGCTGAGGGACTGGAGGGTCTCCGAAGGACTGGAGCCTTTAAATGTGTTGGAAATCATAGATACTAAAATCATAGAGTTGGAAGAGATGACAAGGGCCATTGAGTCCAACCCCCTGCCATGCACAAATACCATCAAAGCACTCCCAACAGATGGCCATCCAGCCTCTGTTTAAAAACCTCCAAAGGAGGACACTCCACCACACTCTGAGGCAGTGTATTCTACTGTTGAACTGCTCTTACCATCAGGAAGTTCCTCCTAATGTGTTAGGTAGAATTTCTTTTCCTGTAGTTTCAATCCGTCAACATCCTAGTCTTTAGAGCAGCAGAAAATAAGCTTGCTTCATCATCAGTATGACATCCTTTCAAATATTTAAACATGGCAAGAGGCCATTATGGAGCAAAAAAAGGGGGGGCTGGGTCCCCATGCAACCCACCCCTGCTCTACTTCATTGCTCAGAACTGGTCATCCATCCCCGGAGTGAATGGATATAGGCACCCAAACAGAATCCCTGTTTCCCCACACTAGGATGGGGGGAAACTTACCCAAACAATTTTAGTCTATGCTTACTTATTTCATTTTATTCCCTCCCCATTTGTTCATATCAATCTAGGATAACTTTTTTTGGAAAGCTTCTGCACTTCTCTGCATTTCAAGAGAAAAACAGGGGCAGATCCCTGGCTGTGGAAATGATTGTTTGATTGTAAAGGAATGTGAGTTTGTCCCAGGCTTTTAAAAGTACTGTAATATATTGAGTATAGAGCCATGGCTACATGCAAGTATATATATATCCCAGGATAAATATTAACTGGCTGACTTTAACATTTATGATGATTTTCAGTAACACCAAGGGTGTAACTGCAGAAGCAGAAATGGGACAACTACAAAAGATCTTCAGTTTAATGTGATGTCTCTGGTGGCATGAAACTGAATAGATATAAAACTTTTAAAAGCTGTAGAAAAATGGGAGGATGAATTTGAAAACAACTATGTTAGGTGTTATATTGGCCACTTGTCAGTGCAGACAATAAACTAAAAGCAGGTGGAAATGTCATCACTCTATAGGTGGAAATATAGGAAAGTAATTTAATGTATTTTATACATCTTCCAGTGTTATGTCCATCTGATATTATAGCAAGATTATAACTACAACTGCAGTTCTGAAATGTCATAAAAATAACCTAGCATTCCTCATAAGTATATTACAATGTCTAGGTCTGTGCATGTGTCATATTCTAAAAACTAAAAAGCAGTGTAAATCCATTGTCAAACACTTTGGGCTTCCTTCATTGGCAGCTGGTGAATTAAATGTCAGTGGAGTGGTGAATCCTTTTCAGGGTTTAATTTAGAATTTAAAGTAGCTGTCCAAGGTGCTGATTTCTATCCCTGAAATAGGTTGAATAGTTTCTTTAAAGTTTCTGCTAAAACCCAAGGCAAGTCTCCTCCCCTGTGGATATAGAAGCTATTAGCTACCATTGGCTTCCCTAACCTCGTACACTCTGTGGTTCGACTACAATGCCTATCATACGAGTCAGAATGTTGGAAGTTATAGTCCAAAACATGTGGAGAACAAGATTGAAGAAACTATACTAAGGCATCATTGGATATAAACCTCTGCCTATACTTTTGACTGGTATGGGCCTTTTTTTTTTTAATGCTACTGTTTATACCTGCACTAGAAAAGTTTTACCATTTCAGGCCCTTTCTTGACATACATCTTGGTGATAACTGGCTAGGACTTTTGTGAGTTGCAACAACATCTGGCATCCCAAAGTTGGGGACTGCTGCTCTTACCTTTTGCAGATGTATAATACAGGTTGTGCATTGGTCTGGGGGCAAAGTGGAAGGCTCATTGCCTGACCTGTGATTCCTTATCTACCTTCTGAACATTGAAATTATATGTATATAGCAGGGCTTTCCAAATAGTGTGCCGCAACATGTTAGTGTGTCGCCTGGAGTGTGTAGGTCTGTCGCTTACAATCTTGGAAATGTATGTTATTATTTATAAATCATATATTTCTAAAAACATATGAAAGGTTTTCATGAGATATGTTGTGTCCCCATACCTTTTGCTATTACAATTTATGCATGTGTCTGTATCTCTTACAAGGGGTTAGATTAACCTCTGGCCTGCTAGTAAAACTGAATTTACTGTGTCATGAAATGATGCATGTCTAAAAAGTGCATCAGCAACATAAAAAGTTTGGAAAGCTCTGGTATGTAGGTTTATCTGCATAATTGGAACTCCATTTTGTGCATCAATGTGTGCCTGTATTTAGAGCAACTTGTAGACCACAAGAAAAGCAAGAAACCATTTCTAATGTAAAGAAACAGAACACTAAATCCTATTGTTAGCTCTGATGTGGTTACTGCTTGGAAGGGAAACTACCAGGGAATGCCAGGTGCTGTAGGCTGTTTATCTACCATTCAACTACTGATTCGATAGTGATGCTGGTTGGAATTAACCAACAGGATTCCAGCCCAACATTTGCTTGCTTTTGGCCTGAAATGAAACTCTAATTCTTCCAGAGTTCTTGCATTCACAGCTTCTTCATGTACTTTCACAAGTTATTGTTCCCTGTCAGTGCAGTGGTTAAATGCCGGTACTGCAGCCATGAGGTTGTGAGTTCAATCCTGCCAGGCTCCAGGTTCACTCAGCCTCCCATCCTTCCGCAGCTTGGTAAAATGAGCACCCAGTTTGTTGGGGGGAATTAGCTAACACATTGTAAACCACTTAGAGAGCACTTGTCTGATAAGTGGTATAGAAATACACATGCTATTGCTATTCCTTGCTTTCCAATCTACATATAGTCGGTCTTCGGTATCTGCTAGGGTTTGGTTCCAGAACTACTGTGGATATCAAAATTTCTGGATTCTTAAGTGCCATTATATACAATGGTGTAGTAAAATGACTTCACTTATATAAAATGGCAAAATCAAAGTTTAGTTTTTGGATTTTTGGGAGGGGGAGTATATTTTCAGGCCATGATTAATTGAATATGTGGATACAGAATCTGTAGATATGGAAGGCCAACTGTAGTTGTCAGATAATAATCCAAAGATCTCTGCCAAACTTATGAGTATAATGAAGCAAAAAAAAAAAAAAAAGAGAGAGAGAGAGAGAGAGGGAAGTTAACTTTTTCTGGCCTATTTTTCCCCCAGTCCTTGTGTCCAACTCATTGTGCAGCATACAGGCAGAAGAAGTTTAAGCATTTTCATTTCTCTCTCTCTTCTTTCCATCCACTAGTCTCTCTTTGAGGCATATTAAATTCTATGCATGATGGTTGCTGCATGCAATCATTATTTAAACTTGATATTGATAAGTCTGCTAAGTTTCCATGCAGCCACATCTGGAACTACTGATCTACAGTAATCCCAGTGGTTCTCACTGTTAGGAATGCCATAACAGTGGATGTTACATTGGTAAAACTTTTGCTTTTCATGAGACAGCAGAGCCTGAACTTAAAAGAAGGTCAAGAAAAATTTCTTAATTTCTCTTCTGAGAAGATGAAGAAAGAAAATGCCCTGCCAAGATTTCATAGGAGGAAACACGGTTCATCTCAGGTATTCTTTGATTGATGAGAGCATTTAAGGAATAGGCAGGTGAAGACTTTAATCCATCTGGAGCAAACTTTTACTGTTACGTGCCTTCAAGTCAATGCCAAATCATGGCCACCCTATTATAGGGTTGTCTTGGCAAGATTTACTCAGAGGACGTTGGCCATTGCCTTCCTCTGAACAGCCTACAGCACCTGGCATTCCCTGGTCATTTCCCTTCCAAGCAGTAACCAAGCCTAACCCTGCTTAGCATCTGAGATCAGACAGGATCTAGTGCTGTCTTGGTATGAAGCATATCTGGAGCAACTACTGATGCTCAAATGCCATATTCTTTGTATAGAGATTTTCAGGCTGCCATCAAACTCATTGGCAGCCACTGGATTCCAAGTACCTCACAAGTACCATCATCATCTATGTCTGCCTCAGCTGTCTCAACTGTAGCTTCCCCTGGCCATGGGTTTATCTGTCAGCACTGCATGGGCCTGGGAAACTGTCTGACTTTTGGAATTGCCCGTAGTGCTTCTGTACACTGTTACTCCAGAACACTGTAAGAAATGAAGATCCTAAGTGGTTTCTCAGGCTCTGCCATTGTCACCAAATTATCTTGTGGCTATTGTGGAGCTATTTCCAAACATTCCAACCCAATTTATAACCCTAGGAAGAAGCTTTCTTTTTCAAAATTGTTTGTAATTACTGGTCCCAAACACAATTCAGACAAGGATAGAAAGGCAAAAACCATAGGTGTGGATCCCTATACATCCACAGGAAAGCTCTGTTGTAGAAGATTTTAGAGGTTACTCCTCCAATCAGGATTCCTCCAGGTATATTGAACTACATTTTCCCATCACACTTGGTCAGCACAGGCTGGCTAGGGATAGGATTGCCAGTTCTTGGCCTTGAGTTTCCAGTTTTCATGGATCGTTTACAGACAGGAAACCAAAGTGCAAATCCTCCAGTTCTGGTGGGCTCAACTCTAGGCAAGAGGAAAAAGATGGGGTGCAAATCTCCAGCTCAGCTAGTAGAGCAGAACCTTGATACAATACAATAACAAAAAAAAATAAAATCTTTTTTTTGCTGTGTTACCAGGCCGTACACCCCCACATTCAGATATGGCTCAATTGGCAAAATATGATTTCATTGCCAAAATATATTAATTAGCACTAATATAAAACATGGCCTGCTATGACTGTATGGCCAGGCTGGACAAGAGGAAAAGACTGGCTGAACATGTGCGCTGCAAATTACATCAGAAAACACCTCCAGGCATAACCAAGTCATAGTCACTCAGGAAATTCCAGAGATAATAGACTTGCAGATAGCCTTAATGGCTAAGCCTTTTGGACAATAGTGTCAGGAATGTTCCCACAATATCACTGATTGTCTTAACTCCTCCTCCTCTGACCAAGCAAATCTTTCCTTTTATCTCTGTCTGACAAGAACCAAGCTATCAGAATAATCATTAGCCCTTTGTCACCTAACACTAATACCATTAGCCCATTCCAGACCTAACTGTCCACTCTGTGAACTCCATTGTTTATTTTGCCAGAAAACCATTTGCACCCTTCCCCTTCAGGTAGAAACTGGGTATATAAACTGTCATGGGCTTCCAAGACCTGGACTCAGACTCAGAGACAGCAGAACCTGTTTTCAGTTCTTGCACAGAGACTGTTACAGAAGCACCTGCAGAGCAGACAGTACTACCACCCACCCCAGAGACAGAGCAGGGGGCTGTGCCAGCCCCAGCAGGGAGCCCTGCTCATTCTGAAACAGAGAATGACCTATCCATACCTACCTTCACCCAGCGCAGACACCAAATGGGTGTCCTGTGTTGTTCCCATCGAATTTATGCCAAACAGCAATTAATCAAGCACCACTTGCACTGATTTTGGAACCTATAAGAATTGAGCTTTCCCCCCTAGCTTTTGTCGATAATTAACTGACCGGTTCTCCTGTGCTTCCGTTTGCTGCCCTTGCCTGTTGTTTCTGCCTTTGACTTGTGTTTGTATTGCCTGCCTCTGATTTATGGACATTGCTGGGACCATTATTGCTTGCCATTTGCAAAGCTGTTTCCTTGCTTAAGTAAACTGACCACTTAAGTTACTGCTGAGTTTCTGACCTGTGTTTGTTATCAGCTTCTCTTGGCTGCCAGCCCAGACTAAGCTTGGACATAAACCCGTGTTTTTGATCAGCCAACTCATAGTACACTGATTGCTGGTCGCCACTCTGCTGCCCCAATTCCTGACTGTGTACTGTCCTTAGACTTGTGTCCAAGCTACATTGCTTCTTCGCTGCTCTTCTGGATTGGTAAATATCACCCATTTTGCCCTGAAATGTTGCTATCTCAAACTTTCCTCCTTTTTCCTTCAGTTAGCCTTGTGTAATTGTGTGACTGCTTGGATCCTGTGTGTGTGATTGGAATTCCCCCAATAAAAACAAAATTTAGTTTACTTTTGGATCTCTGGTTGGTTCTTCCCTGCAAAAGTACTAGTAAACACAGATGTAAAAGATTTTGTTAGGTTACCCACCTCTCGCAGGCCTCCTATTTGAGCTAATAATTCCCCATCATTTCACAGAGGTATTGGCATTGCAGGTGTACAGGTGGACCCATGAGTCACCCATGTTTTGGGGTAACAGCTGCAATTTGACAAGACTCTCTGGGTGTGTAATTAGCTTCCTCCCTTCTCCCCGGTTGCTATGGCCCCAGGTCTCGTCTTCCACTCTGCTCTGTATCCTTCTGGCTAGAAGTGAGTAGGCTAGATAAAATATTTCTTATCCAATCACTCTAAGTAGGTGAGAAGGAATGCTTTGTTATTTCATGTTGATTTGAGAACAACCTCTTTAGGTTGTTCTTTCTGTCTTAATATCCATACAGGAAAATATATTCCCTGTGTGTGTGTTTGAATGACAGGTTACTGTGGTTGGAACTTAATCCGTAACACTAAATGACATCACCAGGGGCCCTCCCTATCTCTCAGATTTTGCCGAGAAACCTCGGGTCCTGGACAATCCTGAACTGGCAACCCTAACTGGGGTGATGAGAAAATGTAGTTGAATGTAACTGGACAGTGTAAGGTTGGGGGCAGTTGTTTTAGATAACAAAAGATACACACTAAGTTCATAGCAGAAAATGGACTGGCATATTTAAATTATGAGGCTGTGGAAATCAGCCAGCCTTGGAAATGCATTGCAAAAGCAGAACTGAAAGTTTCTTGTGAGCTCAAAGTACCTACAGCTGGAAATATACTTCAGCTAAAATTAGAGTGGGTTGGAGCATTTCGAACAACATTGGAGAAACAGTACCATAGGCCTTGTGTGGCCACCTGCTATGGCTTAAAGAACAAAGAAGAATGGAATGAAAAATGGAAAGTGGTGTTTTTTAAATTCATAGGTAGTAAAGTAGGCCTTCAAAGACTTCTTGCCCTTTGTCTAGAAGGAAGTGAAATTCAATGGAGTTGTCAGAATTTCAAACTCTATCTTGTTCAACAAACCCTGTCATTTTTATTTTTATTTTATTTTTTTATGAAAGACTAATAACTGTTGGCTTTGTAATGGAAAAATGAGCCGGAAATCACCCACTGAGTTGACAAAAAATGTCAAACAGCTTAGAGTGTTGAAATCAGCAGTGCTCCAAAAGTATGAGGTAATGTTTATCCAGGCCTAACTGGGGCTTCTTCTTGAGATGTTGAGGTATGTGTATTTGTACACGTGTATTTGCATGAATAGGCATACATGTGGGTAGAGAGAGTCACAACTACTTTTACTGTTCAAAAAAAAAAAAGGGGAATATGAACATAAACAGAGTGAAGTTCATCAGACCCTTAAAGCAGAGCTGAACTAGATGTTCACTGCAAAGTTCATGTCAGTTGAAGCTGCTGGAATCTAGGTGAACTGTTCTCACTGAAACAGAGCTACACGCACAAAGCCTGTGGGTCTTCTTGACAGAACAAAAACCTAAGCAACAAAAGACATAAACAGAGGGACCAATATGCTCAAACTCATCACAGCATATTGCACAGCAATTAAAAGGAGACATGTAGAAGCAAGTAATAGTCAGGAGAGCCAACAGGGGACCGGGAAAGGATAAATCTATTAATGACAGTCAGCAATGATAGTTAAGAGTCAGTTTCCTGTTTGAGATGGTCCCTGGCAAACTGCCCACCTACATCAGTGCTTTCTCCTGGCATGCTTACCTGGTAGCAGCACATGTGTACCAGTGCTACAATGGAGTTCCTATATTAATTTCACACTATGCTCCTGCATTGCTTTGGGGGAAACGTGGTACCGCAGCATTGAAGGAATGTGGGAAAATTAAAATGGCAATCCACAGCCCCAGCTTCTTGAAACAAAAGATTTGCCAGTCCCTGGCAGCTCCTCAAGAATGCAAAGTGCAGATGCTGCTTAAAGAGAGAATACCCATTCAGAGGCAATGCACTGTTTGATGCTAGCTGCTGGAGGACAGACCATAGAGAAGGGCTATTTCTCTTGGAATCCCTATCAGAAAAACAACAATAGATTAGGTGAGCCTTTCCTGTTCATAGATGAGTGAACACACACAAAAGTATAGCCAAGAGAATTAGTTTCATTCAATAAAACTGTGCTTCACAACAAGTGTTCGGTTTCAGAGCTTATTATCCATTCACATATATCAATATATCACAGATGCATAGATTTCACCTACACTGATTTGTATATGAGTAACCATTCATGTAGGAATGGGGAGGCGGGAGAGTGCTTTGCCCCAGGTGGCAACATTTTGGGGGCATCCAGGCTTGTAGCCACAACCCTGCATGCCCTGGCCATGCCCCCATGCACCACAGCCACGCCCCACACTCCATAGCCACATTGACACACACTGTGGCCATGCCCCCACGCACCATAGCCCAGCCTCCATCCTGCCCCTACTCCACACAGTCCAAGCTCTGCTACTGTGAGTAACTACAGAACAGCTCCATCAGTGCAGATCAGATTTAGAGTATATCTACAGCAGTTTAATACTACTAGTGCACTCCCCTTAATTTACAGCACTAGAGCTCTCTAGCAGAGAACTCTAAGTTACAAATCCCAAGAGTTCATAGGATGGAACCATGAGAATCATAGTGCTTATACTACAGTTACAGAAAATTACAGTAAGGCTATACCTATCTAGTATAGATACACTGTTAGATGTGAAGGTTCTCTATCATCTTGGAATCTCAAAATTATATTTCTACATTTGCAGGTGGCAGCCAGATGTGCCTCATTTCATCTGTCATTAGGTATCTTCAAATATATGTCTACATCAAACCACATTTATAAACCACCATAACTAGTTAATCTCGCCTATCTTTGGCAGCACACCTGGTGTCTTGGTGGAGAGTTCATTTGAGCCATCAGCATTGCATGAGATGGGCTGGTACAGTACAAAAGTGTGAAATCTATGTACCTGGGATATCGTCTCTGTCTCCAAATTAGTGGATTAGACCAATGATCTATTTATTTCAGCCTTGAACAAACTGACCTATGAGGTCGCATACTGACCACTCACCAGATATTATAGTCAATGGTGGTAGGGTAAAGGGAGAGCTGCAGACACTCATCATGAAGATCCCTATGTATACATATTCAAGATAAGTCCAAAAATTCAGGCAGCAGTGCTGATCCTTGTGGCCCCAGTGGGCATCAAGGAAGGTGACAGCACTAGGCAGTGACAAACACTGGTTTTCCCAGCCTGCCTGCTGGGTGCAAAAAAGAGCAACAGAAGTAGAGTTCCATATGAGTTCCATACTACCTGGAAGTGAGGCACTGCCCCAGCTGAGTATTTCTAGGGTTCCAAGATCTTAGGGTCTGACTCCTCTTCTCAAGTTCTCCAGATGAGGGCCAGGTATTTCAGAGGGAGAGAAGTGCCTTGAAAATAATATACATTAATTAAATCACCAGGGCCTTCTTCTTGCATTCTGAGATTGTCCTTATACCTCAGGTTTTTGCTGTGAAGTCTGGGATGCTTCTAGCCTGGTAAGCTTAGGCCATGACTTCTGTCACCTACATCCCTAAGTACCTTACAGGTCTTCCCAGTAACTGGTTTTGGTCCCATCTGAAGCTGCCGAAGTTGTGATTAAAAGTACAACTTTTACAACAGAGTACAACAGAGAACAAGCATATAAATCATAAAGTCACATCACCATCAAAGAGAGACCATGACTTGAAGGAGGGTAGATGGAAAGAAGACCAAAGCCTAAATGAAGGATGCCTGCTGAGAGAGTGTTTTTGTGCTTCTGCATATGACCTGTTCAGACATTTCCTGATCCAGGTTGGCTCAGGCAAGCCCTGCCCATAAAGCCTATGAGGCTGTAACCTGATTGGCTAGTTTTTGTGTCAGATTGTGGTGCACACGAGAAGTATGTGAGCTCCTGAGAAAGAGAAGCTGGTACTTGAGAGAAGATAGCCCTATGACTATCCAGCATGGTCAACAAAATGGGCCTCCAGATAAGTCTGCACAGAGCTGTTCTTTATCAACAAAACAGCTCTAAAGTTTTCATCTCCAGCAAGAGCTATTTTAAAAATCCAGTAAGTCTAAATTTTCCAATCAAGTCTAAGCTTCTCTAAAATACGTTGCACTGTGACAAGTGAATAGGAGGTCAACTAACAAGACCAGGAGAATAGGTGTTTTGTGTGGGATTGGTGGGATAGACAGAACAAGGTTACCTTGTGTCTTTCAGGTTAAGGCTGATTGATTTTCACCTGAACCATCTGGAACTTTGCTTGTGTGTTTTTGTGAGTTTGGAGCCATGTACTTGACCTGATTATGTGGCTTAAGGAGGCTGGGCTTCTGCTGAGAACAAATGGGTCATTGACTAGGCTGGGGCCCTGCAGTCATGCTAAATGGGCTACATTCTACTTGTCTAGTGATTTGCCTTAATAGATCACAAACTGTGGAGGCCTAATTTACCCTAAAATGTCCAACAATGATTATAAATGGATGTTCCAGGAGAAAAGTATAAAAATGCCAAGAAGAAATGTAGCTCCTCCTGGAGTTAATGCCATTATCTCTGAAATTATGTCAATATCACCATTGGCTAAGGCCTAAACAAGTTATTAACCGCCATTGCAGAGAATGACCACTAGCTACAAAGTGCAGCCCAGAAAATGCTTGACCTGCTATCCTTATTTTGCCATCCCCATCAAATAGCCAAAAAGAGGTTAATGAAGCCTTTAGCAGTCTGCCATACATGGCTAGTGCCATATGTGTGCCTACAATGGTATAAACATCTATTCATCAGCTGTCTCACTCAAGGACCTTAATTCTCTGCATTATTTCAATATTCCGTATGGTTAAGGTAATATACTCAGGAAGTAAGCAAACAATGACTGAAGAATTTAGCGCTGGGCTAAAATAGCATTGCGTTTTCATGCCCTGCCCCCTGTCTGATGTAAAACTGGAAACACAATTTTGAGCAAGAGAGCAAAAATTAATTGCGTTCCTCTCAGGTCTCTATCTGATAATATCTGCCATTTTGTTTCTCTAGAATGCCCCAATGTCCTCTGACGACATTGTTCTAAGTGCCTTCTGGTGGAAACACAGTGGCAGTTGCCAGCTCAACAGTTAGAAGGAATACCAGTAAATTTTCCCCAGACTGCTGCCCTTAACATTCAAAAGTGGGAAGATAATTTGGCCACTGAATTTACCCTCACCCATGTTGACTGAAAGACTGCCTTTTTGAATTCCTAATAAAGGTAGGTTATAGATATTTTCAATCTTAAAGGTCAGGCATAAGTGTCAGGTACATGAATGTCAGAGAAACCTCTCAGAATTTCATAATATATATGGCTCAGATTGTTCACTTGGCATTTATAAGAAGGTGTGATCAAAGTTGGGTGGAGGAGAGTATGGTGGGCATATGTGGATTCTGTAAGTAGTCCAGACAAGTTTATTTTGATTTATATGACAAAGTTCATGGACATCAGCTTCAGGAACTGTCACAACCTTATCCTAAGGCTGTGACCTCTTTCACAGCAATAACAATAAATTAGAAAGGGATAAAATCAACATGGAAAAACAAGTCAGGTAGGTAAAACATTGGAGAAAATAGTCAGAAATTTCAACCAAAGTTTGCATATGCTTAGGGGAGTGAGTCAAAACAGAGGAAAGAAATCTCCAATAACATGCTAGGTTCTTTTGACCCTCTTCCCTTCAGTTACCTCTGATCATGAACTATAATCAGAAAACAGCTCCAGTCCCCTTGAGATAACCAGTCAGATGATGACCAAGATATGCTGTGATTGCAAAGAGCCTCTAAGTATCACAAGGACAAGGTCTCATTTTAAAAGGCAGAAAGGAAGGAAGAGGGGGAGAAAAAGCCATTAGATCAAATTTTTCCTGTCTATGAGAGAATTCTTTCAAATAAAATAGTGCATTGGGTTTTCCCCCTTCTTTTCTTCTGCCCTAACAGAGGAGTCATCCTGAAGCATTTATGGTATGTGAAGCATTGGAAAAATAAGCCTGAACAGAAAAAGATACACAGATGTTTTCTATGTTTGGAGGTGAGGGTTTTTCCTTCCTTTTTTTGCCCAGGGGTGTAGACTTCTTCCTTTTGTGTTCATAACCACCTTCTTCTGCCCCGTGCTGCAGCGTTGGGATCATTTGCTGAATTTTAGCCACTCATTTTCACATATAGAATGTATGATTTTGTTGTAGAGTGCCTGCAACTGGTTTGCAAAAGGACTTAATCACAAATAACTGATTATTTCTAACCAATGATTTGTGATTCATTTAATTCTTCAATAATTAAGGAGTAACCACATTGTGTTATGATAATAATGTAGTGAAAGATAAATACTTTCTGATACAGCTATAAGTTTTTTAGGGGTATAGATTCACTAAATCAGAGTGACCAGCAATCACACTGTAAAAGTTCTAAGTCTGTACTGTGCATCATGATGTTGCATGAAAATAAATCCAGTTCAGTTCTTTTTGAGAAATAAAAACACAATTGAAATTTGGAGCATTGAAATTATGGGTGCATTGTGGGTACATTCAGACTGGTTAAAAAGACCAGAGTATCATATTATGTTCCTCTTCTTTCCAATTTTATTTTAGAGATCGATACACTTTTGATTTATCCCTGAATATTTTCTGGCACTTCCCAGTATGATCAGAAACTTTTTTATACTGTTACCTCTATCTTATGGCCCCTCAGGGGTTGCCTATACCCAGTTTACATTTAACAGAGGTGCCATACTAGGTAAAGAGAGGATGGGAAACATTCTTCTCCTCCTCCTTTTCAGTAGAGACAATCTAGAATACCTTTAAATTTTGACTTGCCCTATGAAGTCAGTTCTGTACTGGCTTAAAACTTAGGCAGCCACTGCACTTCAGTGGGGCAGGGGTGGAGGGCGAGGAAATGCCAGACATTTAGGGGTTAGTTTTCACTCCCGAGGCCCACTTCAGCGACAAAGAAAACTACAATAAGGGGATTTTCCTTATAAAACTAGAAGAGATCGATACACTTTTAGTTTTTTACATTTACAACTTTCTGAAGTACACTCCCAGCATTGTAGAACCCCCTTGTGAAGGAGCAAAATGAGATGCAAGGAGTTCCTGTGCTGTGCTATAGCACACAGCTGGAAGTTTCCAGGAGAAGAAATGTTAGTGGTGAAGCTTTGGGAAATGGAGCTCAGGACTACCCGAAAAATAAAAGGAGGGGTGCTCTGGAGATAATAGACCACAGTGCATGGACCACAGGCTCTGGCAGCTTGTAGTTTCCATGTTAGTATGGCTGTGAGTCTAGTCAACATGCTGAGCGTATTTTGAGGCTAGGGTTCAGTGCCTTGGGTATTCAAAATACAGATGAAACCTAGAGCAGATCTGTGATCTTACTGACATGGAAAAACCCATCCTTGTGCTAGGGAAGCAAACATGGTGGTGAATCAAGCTCTCTTGGATATTCTAAGGGCCTTTCCACACTACACTGTTATAGTGCTATTACTCCACTTTCAACATCCTATGGAATCCTGGGTTTGCAGTTTAGGGAGGGGCCTTTAGAATTCTCAGTCAGAGAGCTCTTTGACTCCAGTAAACTTCAAACCCCAGAATTTCATGGGATGTTGAAAGTGAAATAAGAACCCTATAATAGTGTAGCATGGAAAGGCCCTACGTTACTGCAAAAGGACTGTTTACTTATTTCCCTGTTATACATCTGTGAGGGAGAAATTTTCCAAGGTTTGGTTCAAGTTTCAGCCTGCAACCAGGAGCATGGGAAACAGGTCTTCTTCTAGGGACTGTTTTGAGGGTCTTTTTCTGAGCCAGGTCTTTCTTTTCATGGATGAAAATAGCACAAACCAAGTTTAGTGTATTATTAATCATATCTGCCATGAGGAAGGGCCAAATGTGATATGCTCTGTGATGTTCAGGTCTCAGATATACTGAAGGCGCATGCTCAAGATTTTAAAGAGCTTCGAGGCAGAAGCACCTTTAGACACATGGGAGAGCAAAATGAACAAAAAAGTTTGACTTTTTTCCAAATTTATGTAGGTCCAGAAGGTACAATGCACTGAGCTCATCCAAAACGGGAGGAATTTAGTTTGTAGCTGTGTTCAAAAATATGTTGAAGAGGTTCAGGGTTTTTGTTTTTTAAAGAGCTGAGGGAGAATGGCTATGTTAGCCAAAAAATGCATTAAGGAAATATGTTTTGTTTTTTATCCTGGTATGACGGATGAACAACTTGCCAAAGGAACAGCAGTGTGTGTGCATTTTGTGACTATGTCGACGTGTGTGTCTATGTTTATGTGGGGGTGGGGACATGGGTGGTCCCGACAACTTTCAGTTTCTTTAAGACTGGAGGTTGCTTTTAAAGAGAATGCTGATCCTACAGCCCTTTCATTAAGCTCGTTTCCTTGTACTTGTATTTAATACTCTGCTAGTAAAGATGTACAGTACCAGGCCCACATATTCACTTGAGCCAAAGCTCACTGAGACTGTTGGCTCATAATTTATTCCAGATAACATCTGCAAAAATAAACAAGGTTGTGCTAAGCTTTTGAATCAGTCTAGGGGCAGGCAACTGTGGGCCACCACAAATTTTGGGACTGTAAATCTTAGCAACCCTAGCCAGCTTAGGCAATAGAGAAGGACTTTGGGAGCTGTAGTCCAGAGTGCCACAGTCATCTAAAACTATATTTGCAGGAGCGACAGTACTTCACTGGCAACTAATTTTGAAAGTTCCAAGTAATCTGTCCAAGTAATACGAATGATATAAATGACCTGCAATGTTGGTCACTGTTGTTTTATTTTATTTTTTATTTTATTTTAATCCCATCTTTCCACTAAAAAAAAGTAGCTAACAATAAATTAAATTAAAAAGAATTCTTAACTGGAATATAAAAACAAATGTTGTTAAAACCATTACTAAAAACACCCAAGTAAAAGACAGTGCCCATGTAGTTAGACTCACATTAACAGCAGGTTGGATAACATGGTAAGAGTATGACTGAATGAAACATTTTTGCATGCCAGCAGCAGGACAGCTGAGGGATAGCGAATACAGAATTTTCCACAGTTTTGAAGTGGTCATCAAGAAGGCCTTCTTAAATGTTTCCATCAGAAATGTCTTTGGTGGGGTTGAAATGAGAAAGAACAGCCTCCTTTGAAGATCTTAAAATTAACCTAGGCTCATATTGAGCCAAGGCTAGGCCCCTGCGCCACCTTGTAAGATGCAGGGAAGCAGTACTTTACCTATGGCAACCTAGCCCTTTTCATGAACCGATTCAGAAACTTCTTGGCTCACACTTCACATTCTTAACAACTACAGTAGGCCAACCTTTGCACCCAGGATGCACCAATTAGTCTTTTTCCATTCTATGGCATGTGTCCTGTTAGTGGCATATGCAGAGATAAGTTAACATTACACACATGTGTTTCTTTTTGTTCAATGCAGAGGTTGGTATCCTCTTCCTCCCTCTGACCCAGCCAATGCCCTACATAGGACCTATCACAGAATTACTGCACCCCCCCCCAATGTTCTGTACCTAGTAGAGAACCATGGAGGATTGGAAGAGCATCTGGCTATGTCCCTGTAGCTAGAAACAAAATTATTACAACATCCTCTGAGACCTCCAGAAAACCTCAGTGGAAAATGTGATCACTTGTGCCTGTCTACAGGGACACAGCCAGATACTTCTCCAATCCCTGCTCTTACTTTCACCAGGAATGGAATGGCTGCGAATGGGACTATAGTGACTTTATGGTAAGTCCAGGCTTCATGATTGGCCAGCTGTAGTGTAGTTTGCAATGTGGAAGTACTACGCTATGTTGGACCATACAGGATTGTGGGCTCATGTCTGTTTCCCATGCATTTCCTCACGAACCCGTTCTGTTCATATCTGTATGCCAGCATTTTTTCACTGCATGAAAATTTGCATTACATTTCACATAGATATTTTCTTCGTCAGTACATTTGGAATGCAATTTTCTTTAACATATTCACCTCCTTTTTCCATACAACAATCTCCAATACAGGTAAGATTTGTATGGAACTTTCTCTAATGTACGTAATGATGTACACGGTTTTTGAGTTGGTAGCTACATCAAAATATTGGAGATGTGTGAGGTCTGAAGTATATCTGCCTCAATGTGCATATTACGTGAAGAATATCAAATAAGAAGAGCTCTGAAAAGTTACCTTTTGGACAAGAACTCCAAGAATCCTGCAACCAGCCTGGGTCACTGGCTATGCTTTTTGTTGGAGTGTGAGAACTATAATACAAAACAATGTAACTTTTTCCAACTTCTAGAATTAGATCTATTCAATTTCAAATGAAGGCTGAACAAAATTCTCCAACCCTGCTTCTTTTAGCAGCATGCCCCTAACTTAGCTAATAACAGCCAAGATCCAAGAGGAAGGTACCTCGTTTAACGTCAATAACTCTGCCCATACTAGCCCTATACTGGATCATACAACTGATTGGGTAACACATGCCTGCGCTTTTTGTGAAACAGTTGATAGAAGCCAAGTCAAAACATAGTGGGGACACACTTACACAGCTCCTTAAGAAGTGCGACCATTTGAGTAACAGTTTGCCAGCAGAAACTCTACTTGCACAACTGAAAGTGGATGCAGTCCTTGTGCAACATCTTAAAAAGTGCAGCTAACAATGTAAGGGTACCTAATGCTGGCATATAACACCAAGAGGATTCTACCCATAGATAGCACAATCAGTGTACATGACGTTTGACATGGTGAAATCAAGCAGACCCCTGTAGTTTGTAATAACTGGAAACAGCAAGAAGGCGGGTCCAAGTAAGTGGGAGGCGGTGAGAAATGAATGTAAGCAAATGTAGTTATGTACAGACTTAAAGGATAGACTAGAGGCAGCAAACACATCAAAATTATAGCATTCAGAAGCTGCAAGCAGGAGGGTGCCTGGTGGGGAGTTCATAGATCCATATGAGTCACATAGTCAAATGCCATCAACTAAATTTGCCTAGGGCTAGGCACCACTGCATTTCTCTCTCTCTTCTCATACCCCATCCTACCCACTCACATTGCATCTGCTATAAATGATTGCCTATCATAGAATCATAGAAATGTAGAGTTGGAAGAGACCACACGGGCCATCCAGTCCAACCCCCTGCTATGCAGGAACACCCTCAAAGCATTCCCGACAGATGGCCATCTAGCCTCTGCTTAAAAACCTCCAAGGAAGGAGACTCCACTACACTCCGAGGCAGCATATTCCACTGCCAGACAGCCCTGACTGTCAGGAAGTTCTTCCTGAGGTTCAGGTGGAATCTCCTTTCCTGCAGCTTGAATCCATTGCTCCTTGTCCTAGTCTCTGGAGAAGCAGAAAACAAGCCCTCTGCTTCCTCTACATGGCATCCCTTCAAATATTTAAACATAGCTATCATGTCCCCTCTTAACCTTCTCTTCTGCAGACTAAACATACCCAGCTCTCTAAGTCTATCCTCATAGGGCATGTCTTCCAGGCCTCTCACCATTTTGGTCACCCTTCTCTGGACTTGCTCCAGCTTGACTATGTCCTTCTTGAATTGGGGTGCGCAGAACTGGACGCAGTATTCAAGATGCGGTCTAACCAAAGCAGAGGAGAGTGGTACCAGTACCTCCCTCGATCTAGACACCATACTCCTGTTGATGCAGCTGAGAATTGCACTGGCTTTCTTGGCTGCCGCATCACACTGATGACTCATGTTCAGCTTGTGGTCTATGAAGACTCCTAGATCCCTTTCACATGTACTGCTATCCAGCCACTTGTCCCCCATCCTATATTTCTGTATTCCATTTTTTCTACCTAAGTGTAGGACCTTACACTTCTCTCTGTTGAATTTCATTTTGTTAACCTTGGCCCAGCTCTCCAATCTATTCAGGTCATTTTGAATTTTGATCCTGTCCTCTGGTGTATTAGCAACCCCTCCCAATTTGGTGTCATCTGCAAATTTGATGAGCATGCCCTCTATTCCTTCATCCAAGTCGTTGATAAAAATATTGAACAGCACTGGGCCCAGGACAGAACCTGTGGCACCCCACTAGTCACTTCTCTCCAGGATGAAAAGCAGCCATTCGTGATCACTCTTTGGGTTCGGTCGGTCAACCAGTTACAAATCCAACTAACAGTAGCCCTGTCCAGCCCGCATTTTACTAGTTTCTTTGCAGGAATGTCATGGGGAACTTTGTCAAAGGCCTTACTGAAATCGAGGTATGCTACATCCACAGCATTCCCTTCATCTGTCAAGCTAGTAACTCTATCATAAAAAGAGATAAGGTTAGTCTGGCATGACTTATTTTTGAGAAATCCATGTTGACTTCTCGTGATTACCGCCTTGCTTTCTAAGTGATTAGAAACTGACTGCTTAATGATCTGCTCCAAGATCTTTCCGGGTACTGATGTCAGGCTGACTGGGCGATAATTATTTGGGTCTTCTTTTTTTCCCTTCTTGAAGATGGGGACAACATTTGCCCTCTTCCAGTCTTCTGGAACTTCTCCTGTCCTCCAAAATTTCTCAAAGATTATAGCAAGCGGTTCCAAAATGACCTCTGCCAGCTCTTTTAATATCCTAGGATGCAATTCATCTGGCCCTGGAGACTTGAATTCATTCAGTGTGGCCAGGTATTCCTGTACCTATTACGTGCCTCATTTCCCCTGCTTCCTCACCTGCTCCCCAACCACCAGGTTGAGTGCTTGTATCCTTCTGGGAAAAAACTGAGACAAAGAAGGTGTTAAGTAGTTCTGCCTTTTCTCTTCCCCCTGTTAGTAATTCACCATCTTCTCTGCGCAGCAACCCTATCGTCTCCTTCCTGTTTTCCTTTTGCTCTTTTTCCTTTTGCTGCGGACGTATTTAAAAAAGCCCTTTTTATTGTTTTTAATGTCTCTGGCCAGTCTAAGTTCATTCTGTGCTTTAGCCTTTCTGACCTCCTCCCTACATCTCCAGGCCACTTGCTTAAATTCTTCTTTGGTGGTTTCCCCTTCTTCCATTTCCTATACATGTTTCTTTTAACACTTAGCTCAGCTGAGAGTTCTTTAGTCAACCATTCTGGTTTCCTCAGATGCCTTCCATTTTTCCTCCTTATTGGCACAGTTTTAGACTGTGCCTTCAATATCTCCTTTTTAAGGAACTCCCATGCCTCCTGAACTCCTTTCTCTTTCACTATTCTTGACCACGGAATTCCAACCAGCAGCTCCCTAAGTTTACAGAAGTCCGCTTTTTTAAAATCTAAGATGAGTGTTTGGCTACCCTTATCTTCTCCTTCCCACTGAATGCCAAATTCCAATAGGGCATGGTCACTCCCCCCTAAAGATCCAACCACTTCTACCTCATTAACAAGGTCATCCCTGTTGGTCAGGATCAGATCTAGAATAGTTGATCCCCTTGTGGCCTCTTCCACCTTCTGGACCATGAAGTTGTCTGCAAGACAAGCAAGAAACTTGCTGGACCTTGCTGTCTTGGCAGAGTTTGACTGCCAGTATATATCTGAGTAATTGAAATCTCCCATTATTACTGGATCTCTCCTGCTTGAATGTGCCATCATTTGGTTGAGGAAGGCTTCATCAAACCCCTCAGCCTGGGTTGGAGGTCTGTAGTAAACCCCCACCAGAATATCCCTATTGTTTCTCACTGCCTTAATTCTTACCCAAATGCTCTCGACTTGGCTTACTGGGTTTAAGTCAAGGATCTCTTCACAGGTGAAAACATCCTTGGCATACAAGGCTACTCCTCCTCCTTTCTTGTTTGGTCTATTTTTACAAAATAGGCTATACCCCTCTATTCCTATATTCCAATCATGAGACTCATCCCACCAGGTCTCAGTGATGCCTATCAAATCGTATTTATTTTGTTGTACTAGGAGTTCAAGTTCATCTTGCTTGTTTCCCATACTCCATGCATTAGTGTAGAGACACCTAAGTCCCCGGGCCCTTCCTGCAAGTCCTGTACTGTAGTTTCTACTCCTCCCGCCATTGGCTGCTTGTATTACTTGGCCAATATCATTTGGGCCTTTTCCCCCTGCACTCGCTGAGTCCTTGCCCGGAATACTATTGTCTCCCTCCCCAGCGCAACTTAGTTTAAAGACCTCCTAATCCTCCTTGCGAGACTGTTTGCAAAAACATTCCTGCCAAGTTTTGTGAGGTGCAGCCCATCCCTCGCCAGAAGCCCAAGTTCATGGAAATTCAGGCCATGTTCCAAAAACCCAAACTGTTGCCGGTGGCACCACGTGCGGAACCAGTTGTTAACCTCTGCTACTGTCCTTTCTCTATGTGTGCCATATCCTTGAACAGAGAGGAGAGACGAAATGACCACCTGCGCACCAAGGTCCTTAAGCGTCATCCCCATAAGCTCATTATGATGTGGTAAAAGCTGCTTCTCGCAGTGTCATTGGTTCCGACATGAACCAAAATGAGGGGCTTATGGTCAGTGGGTTTGACCAGCCTGGTTGGCCTCTCTGTTACGTGGTTGATCCTGGGCCCAGGAAGATAGCAGACCTCTCGATTGAGCTTGTCCGGTTTGTCCGGTATCTTCTAAGGATTGGAGGAAAAAACCATCATTGTGTCTCATCTTAGAACACCCACCCAATTATGCTGAATTTGGAAGACTGATTCATAATATTATTGCTTGGATGCTAGCAAATAAATAATTAATATGTAGTTTTGTAATGTTCAGAATGTCCCAGATATCCAGATGATGCAAAGCAATATTTTTTCAAAATTCAAAAATATGTATTTGAACCTCACATGTATGTGAAATTTTATTTGATCTTAATCCATGGGCACAGAACATGGCCACTTCAGAATTTCACCTTGGTGTTGAATTTGCTATAAGCTCTTTCATCTTCATCCCCAGGCGTAAATCTTACTGAATGCTTTCTCTAAAGCGAGTCCTTGACATGATTACTAAGAAGGAAATTCCAGTTAGTTTGGTGGAGTTTACTCCAAAATAAGTGTGCTTAGTAATGCATTCTAAGGCCTTTTCCACACCGGGCGACGGAATCACCCCGCGCCGCTGCTCACCAGAACTTTCAGCTCCCTGGTCCGGTCCACAGAACTCCAGAGCAGTGCGTGCTCATCAATACGCACTGCTCCGGTGTCCCAAATGGCAGCTTCCAGTTTGTCGAGGGTCTCGACCAACCACTGAAGCTCACCAGCCTAAAGCCTGCCTCCGGGCAGACCGCAGGCTCTCATTGGTGCGAGCCTGCGAATCTGCATAAGGGAGCAGGCTCGCAGTGGCGCGCTGCATGCTTTTGAAAGACCGGAAAAATCAGGTCTTTCAAAAGCACGCTGGAGAACCACTTGGGGTTGTTCCAGACCAGACTGAGGTGCGGATCTACCTTAAATAGGTCCAACCCAGTCCGGTCTGAGGTGTAGACCTCCTCCTTGGAGGACGGACTGCGCCGTTTCAAAAACCCCGTGTGGAAAAGGCTTAAGACTGGCATCCATTTGGTGACTTACACTCATGTAAGTACAACTTATGCATGCATAAGTCTCTTTTAGAATGGGATGCAGAAAGCTATTCATTTGGCTTGTGCTCTGTCCATAAACCTCCCATCACCTAGCAGATGTCAGACCTCTAGAGGGGTCCCTGATGAAGTCAATTACCAGTGAATAGAGAAAAGAGTGATTCAGTCTATGAAGATCTGGTTGCTCTGAGCTCCTGGGGGAAGGAAAAGGCAGAAATATTCCATTTGACAGTGCACCTTCATTTTTCCCTTCCAGCTGAGCTAAAATAAGCCACCTCTACATGGTCTCTATTGCTTCCCCCATCTCTCTCCCACACTGGTAAGCAACAACAGCAGGTCCACTTCTGGGGGTTGACAGCTGCTAGGTGGTGGGAAGATGCAGAATTACATGTGTGAAGCTAGTCGCAGAGGAAGGATCTCAACCTTTGACTGCAGGCATGCTTTCTCAGAAGTAACTCTCAAAGAATGTGATACGACTTAATCCCAGGAAAGTGTAAATAAAATGAAAGCCTAAAGTCATTTCCGTACTACACTGTTATAGTGCTATTATTCCATTTTCAACATCCCGTGGAATTCTGGGGTTTGTAGTTTACTGAAGCCAAAGAGCTCTCTGGCTGAGAATTCGAAATGCCCCTCTCTAAACTGCAAACCCCAGGATTTCATAGGATGTTGAAAGTGGAATAATAGCACTATAACAACATAGTGTGGAAATGGCCTAAGTCTCCCTTCCAGTGTTTTGCTAATCTTTCTGCTTTTGACAGAAATTACTTAAGAGTGTGGTTTGTCTCATTTGGTAGATATTGAGACATGCTTCCAAACATAGCGTGGCTTTCCAAAAGTTTCTTATCAGTGTGGGTTCATTTTGTACCAACTCCAGGGTCTAGAGCAGATCTCCATGGGGAAAATTGATGTTGTCAAGTAGTACATATGCCCACATCAGAATTTGGCTCAGGATGTCTAGTCTAATCTAGTCACTGAAACCCAGAACAAATCATTGGGGCTTATCAGCTACTCTACCAAACAGGCTGCTTTAAAAGTTAAATCAGAAACATTTGAGTCAACAATATTTTTATTTCAGCAAAGTGCAAATTAGAAGAAAAATGAGGGAAACTGACAAGAGGTTGCATAACCAAGTGCAAACATAAAGACTGTGGCTGTCATCGCTGTTAACTGCAAAGGGTTCAACATACGGATCATTTTCAGCCTGTCAGTTTACACTATCCACACTGTATCGAATGCCTATATCCAATTATGTTCATCCAAACTTGGATCGTCTTGTCTGGAGAAAACCACAGATGCCTGAAATGTACCAGAAGTCTGATTGTAAGCCAGCAGTGAAATGTTGCCAAGTCTCCGCAGGTCAAGAGAAGTCAATCCAAGTTAGCCATTTATCTTTCTACATGATCGGCATCTTGCTTTACACTGGCAAATTGTCAGCATGCTCAGTCACTGCAATACAGCATTCTTTGTCTGTAACAGGTTTGGTTAGGATGCCAAAGTTTGCCTAAGCTTTTCAATTTGCATGACATTGCGTATTTACAATCCTAACAAGAGGCAAAACAAATATGCAAAAAGCTCTACATTTGTAGTTGGTTATTTCATTATTTAGACAGCACTTAAGAACTGGTTTATTGGATCACATGGAGATTCAGCAAGATCAGTATTCTGTTTTGAAGCAAGGGCAAGCAGGACATGAACTTAAGAGTCTTTTTCTCCCGTTTCAGCCCTAAGGAACCTTCATCTTTCTTTCACTTCTCACTCCCCCACGCAAAGAACTTTGAAGCCCCTTGAAGAGAACATTCCTGTTGCCACCTGACCAACTCTTAGGCCATTTCTGCACTACACAGTTATAGTGCTATCATTCCACTTTCAATATCCTGTGGAATTCTGGGGTTTGTAGTTTATGGAGGGGTATTTAGAATTCTCAGCCAGAGAGCTCTTTGGCCTCAGTAAACTACAAACCCCAGAGTTCCACAGGATGTTGAAAGTGGAGTAATAGCACTATAACAGTGGAATGCAAATATAGCCTTAGTCCCAATCCAGACAGACAAGATGCCAGTGGCTACTATGCTCAAAAGTCCCATTGGTCCTGGGTTTCCAGGCACTAAGCAATACTCATGAGTGGAAGTTAGGTTTTTTAAAAATATGCCATACTATATCCCAACTGAATTTTTGAGAAATGGCCTATTCAGCCCTGCTATTTCTTTTCCTTAAAGTTTAAAAAATAAGGCCTGCCCTTTTCTTGAAATCTGAGCTTTGTAACATTAGATGGACAAATGCAGAAGGGCTAACAGTTGCTTTTGTAGTAGCTGACTTAATTGAAATGCTACACAGTACAGATCTGGAATTTTTTTTCTCTATGTACAAAATTCATTATTAAATTTTGCCATTCTTGAATGTGCTTATATGTATCTGAGGCATTAATGGCTAGTGTTTTGCGGGGGGGGGGGGACCCAGCACGTCTCCCCAGTGCACTGTCAAAAGAATCTCTTCTTCTCTCAGACCTGTCCCAGAGCTGGGGAACAGCGAGCGGGGAAGGACACTGGTGAGACGCTGAGCTCAGATGGTCAATTTTGATATGTCAAACCTCTATTTTGATGTTGAGCCAAGTCGTTAATCAGTTGATCACACTGGTGAATCAACCACCCGCCAGAATAGCTTAAAGAATGGTTCACAGGAGATGTACAAATCAAATATTGGTATTACAAGTTGTATCAGGAAATAGTTTTGTCAGAGCAGAGTGGACAGGAGAGAAAGGGTGAAAGTGTTAAATCATCATCCGTTATTGTAATCTCCAATGCCTTCAAACATGCAAAAGGTTGGTAAAATTACACATATGCATAGCCTCATTATTTTGCTTTAGGTGAAATTTCCTTGCTACTGTTGTTAATTAAAGGTGAAAACTTAAGAGGGTTGTGGTCCAAGGTAGGAAGTATCTTTCAGGAGAAAGAGGAATTTATTACCACACAGGGGAATAGAAAGAGGAATTGACTATTTTACTTGCTGTCTCATCATCCTGTTACATGCGTACCCAATAAACGGAAAGATGACTGTGTGAATTGCCTTAAGTGGAAGTGCATCATATTTGAGGTGATGCCAGATTGATGTGAAAGCCCTCTTTCAAAGGAGGTTGGATGGACATCTTTCAGAAGGGTGATTTTTGCATATTATTCCATGGCAGAGAGTTGGACTAGATGTACCTTGTGATCCTTTCCAACCCTATGATTCCAGATACTACAAATGTGCATTTCATTTGTCCAGACTTGCAAATCTTGTTCCCAAAGCATGCTGCTATTTCCAGAATAAGCATATACTAATTTAGACAAAAAAGTTGGGACTCTAATAGGGAAAGAGAGTATGAAATATGTATGGACTTGGACACCACAGCTGATGCACTCAGATATCTAATATATAAAAGTCGAAGTATGTTTATCTGTGTTAGGCAAAGACCTCATATGATTGTCTACCTAAGAAGATTCTGTGGAATCCTGGGATTTGCAGTTAAGGGAGGGGCCTTTAGAATTCTCAGACAGAGAGCTCTTGGGCCTCAGTCAACTGTGACTGTCTTGAACAGGCCAGTTGTGATGGAGATGACGCCTAGCAGCAAGGAGGAGGGCAGTGTATTCCCTCAGGAATCCAGCCTCTGCATGTTAATAACTCTGAATACAGATAGGATTGGGGAATATGGGGGAAACTTATAGGTACTGGACAAGACAATTTGGAGAATTAGAGACAGAGGATCTCAAATCTTTCTAACAATTATTACCTATGAGAAAATAAAATCCCAGGAAACGCTGGGTATATATGCTAGTCTACCAATAAAACAAAATGGCATTTTAATGCACATGACCAAGACCATTTGATTTAAACATGTATACACAGAGATATTATCATTCTTGTGGTCAGGTTATCTGAAAGTCTGCCTTTATTTGTATTTATTTCAAAACATTTATATTCTGCTTATTCTCTAATGAGTTCCAGAGGGCTTATATTAAAATAACATGCAACAATTTAAAACATCTCTCTGTAATATAAGTGAAATTACTCACTAAAGGCCTTTTTAAAAACTAACGCTTTACCACCTTCTAAAAGGTTGTTAGTGAAAACACCAGACATAAGTGTAAATGAGTGAATCAGACATATCACAAACACATGTCTCTGCTTAAAGAGTGAAACCTTCTGAACTGGGCTCAAAGTCCATTAGAATGCTTGTTAGCTGTCTTGGACACCATTTGGGAGAAAGGTAGGGTATAAATTTAATAAAATAAATAAATAAAATGCTGGCCACTATGGAAGTGGATATTGGTGGCCAGCAACTCTTGTACTCGTAATAGCATAAGGCACTTTAGGGACCACTTCCACTCATGCCCTGCAAGAACTGAGTGAGAGGTCTTTCTCTATAACTTGAATATGGAGAAAGCTTGGTTAATGGGAAAGAGAGGCCCTTTTTGCATGCCATTTTCCATGTGAAAAAGGGCCTGGAGCATCGCACGATTGTGAAGAGCAATCTGCACAATGCACTCACAATCGCGGGATGCTCCAGGGGCCAGTGGGCGCCAATCGCGCACCTTTTCATTTTCGGCTAGAAGCCAAAAATAGTGTGCGATCGTGCATTGCTTCTGGGCCCTGCATGCACTTACCTGGTGTGTGGAGCCTCCGGAGCTGCGCGGTCGCAGTTCCTGCCCCAGGGCAGCCTGGGAAACTCCCAGGCTGCGCTGCGGAAGGAAGAGGCAGGGCTCTCATGTGAGCAGGCAGCTCGTGCAGAGCCGAAGGACCCCGGACACGAGAGCCTCTCACTGGAGGCTGCTCGCACGATCCTCGCACCCCAGCGCCAGAAGAAAGTGAGGTGTGGAAAGGGCCAGAGAAAGAGCCTTATTTGCAGCTGCACCTAAATTCTAGGATTGTTTTTCCTAGTAGGAACAATTGGCCACCTCAGTGATGGTGTTTCTTTGGATTCTTTAGTATCTTTGGATGATAAATACTTCCTATCCAAGCATTCATTTTATCCAACAGACATTAGTTTTTTTAAACACCCAGTATTTCTATTTTATTATATTGTATATTTTTGGTGCTGTTGTGTAGAAAAATTACTGTATTTTATTATTGGTTTTAATTGTTATAAGCTGCCTTGAGTGTTGCATTAAGCACCAGAAGGGTAGGATATACATGGCTGCATAAATGAATGCATGATATTTATTCTTTATTCTTTACTATTTAAAGCATTTATCCAACATCTCTCTCCCCATCAGGGTCCATGAGATGATGCACAACAGATGAAAAACATTTACGGTATCAAGCATACAAATTAAAACCTTTTAAAACAGACTAAAACATTGCCTCAAAACAGTTTTTAAACCAACAATAGTTAATATAGCCTCCCCTGGTTTTAAGGACCAAAGGTCATATTGTGCTAAGTGATATGTCCAGTGGGGAGTTTTGGTGCTTTTTAAAATTTTGAGCCATATAATCTTAGCCAGTACCAAAGTTTGGTGGAAAAGCAACTAGGTCACATGTGCAAAACGCTATAACAAACATAATAGCATTTAAAAAATAACATGGTTGGATGACATGAGCCCCTTTGTTTTAATATAACACAATCTACAGCATGGAAAATCTGGCTGGGGACTTCTGGGAGTTGTAGTCCAAAAAAGTAACTTTCCCATGCAATACACATAGATGGAGGCCCAATTTGGTGTATCATTCAGGTTTCCTTCTCACTCAACCTGTCTCTTTCTATGTTTGTCAGTGTCATAACTTCTGTGAGCCAGAGTGTTTGCTCAGTTGATAAGGTCACAGATGAATCTGGATCCACTGTTTAAGACCTGTACATGATATAATTCCAAGTCTTCTGATGTAGATAGTTTGGATTTGTATCTCTGTAAATCTGGCAGATCTATAGAGGAGAATAAAAGAGGTTGTTTAAATGAACATTCTGGATGATTTAAAATACTTTGACAACTATCTGTATTTTTATTTAGAAAATGAATCATGAAGAATTAAAGTGAAAAAGTAACATCTGTCACCAATCAATAGCCTTGCAGGAAAATTAATATGGTATTTCATTTTTCTCTTGAAATTTACTGATTTTGTTGTGCGTGTGTTTTTTCTTCGTTCCATGCCATTCATTGAGATCAGATGCATTTCAGTATGAGTGTGTCAGATCTTGGACACATAAGTAATAAAGTCCTGAAGGGCCAATGGCAAGGGAACAATGGAATGTGTAACAATATAATCAGGAGCAAAAATCTATATTTAATGTGCAGTGCAATGAAGTATGATGGGTTTCAAGCTTCTTTGTTCTATTAGGGTAGGTTATATGTCTACTAGGGTGTTTGGATGTTGTTTTTTTAAAATCTGGTGCCATTTAATCTTAGCCAGAATTTTTCATTTTACTTTTTTAAAAATGTTTTTCTTTGTTTCTTACTTTGAAAAATAATTTCTGACTTTGGAGATGAGTGAGCAAGTACAAATGGATAAAACAGGCCACACACCACCCTCGGCAAGTGCTAAGCAGAGCCAATTACTTTTTAAGACGGATGGCCTCTTCATCTTTCACAGTGAACACAGCGGTCGTTTTCTTGTTAACAAAAGCTGTCATGGAATTCAATAGCAACCATTTTATTGCAGGGATTTTAGTCCTAATGAAATTGTTGCTTTTGCAAGATGGGATGAAGAGAAAGACACCTTTGAGTACTTTCCAGCAAATTCCAGTTTCTTGCTCACTGTAGTAAATGCCATGTTATGTGGTAATTCCAGAGTTCCAGTTTATAGTGATGTTTAAACCCCCCCCCCCAATGTGCTAAAGCTCCCTCAAGGGGGCTTTGCAAAATCTAGGTCAGCAGAGTCAGAAGCTTAGGAATAAAAGAAAGAGGATTCCTTTGTCCAAAAGAGAGAAAGAAACAGCAAAGTCCAAGGACAGAAATGGGACACTTGACCTGCAGTCCTCCAAAAAGCCCAGGTTGTGTGTAGGTCTGAGGTTGGGCAGAAAGCCAAAGAAGACCACTGTGGTCTCTGATCCTGTCCCAAGGTGCCACCCACCTGGATTATGTGATGTCCAGGCTCCCAAAGAGAACACAATAAAGGAGTTTCATGCCAATAATGTTGGCCTTCTTCCTTAGCAGCTTGTCAGTATCCATAAATAAAAAAGTATTTCATTTACAGCAAAAAAGTAATCCCACAATTTCTGTAAAAGTGACTTAATTCCCTGAAATGCATTAGTTTTCCATGAAAAAAAAAATCAATTTTTTATTTAAAAAAAGAAAGCTTTCTCAAAGGACTGAATTACAGCCAGGCACATACATTCCTTTTTCCTTGCCAGGTGATTACCATCTCTGTGGTGTGGCTGTCATGTATTTTTTATAGAGAAGAGCCCTCTGCCTGAAGGCATCTTCTATCAGTTGTTCTCAGCTAAGGAAACTCTACAGATTGTTAGCCTTTGTTTCCCAGAGTCCTTCACTGTGGGCTATGGTGTTGGGACATCTGAAATCTGAAGTCCAAAAACATCTGGACCACTGCCCCAGTTGAGAATGACTATTTTATCTGAAGGACTATTAGACCCAGTTGGAAGATAACCGGAAGAAGCTGTGGAATGAGGAAACTTGAAGGTGCTGGTTCACAGTTAACACCCAGACAGAAGATAGAGCAAGAGAGACCCAGACCATCTGGTCACATCCTAACTATGGTAAGATGTATTGTAAAATGTATTGCATCTCTGGAGAGCCAGCATGTTGTAGTGGTTTGAACACTGAACTATAACCCCTGGAGACCAGGGTTCAATTGCCCACTTAGCCATAAAAACCCACTGGGTGGCCTTGGGCATGCCACACACTTTCAGTCCCAGAAAACCCCATGATAGGTTCCTCCTAAGGTCACATAAGCTGGAAATGACTTGAAGGCACACAACAACAACAACAACCACAACAACTGCATCTCTGTGTTATATAGTTTAATTTCTATATCACAATTTTCACAATATCACAGGAGCCCCAGTGGTGCAGGCGCAGTGGTTAAATGCTGGTATTGCAGCCACAACTTTGTGAGTTCGATCTGGCAGGGCTCCAGGTTGACTCAGCCTTCCATCCTTCCGAAGGTCAGTAAAATGAGTACCCAGCTTGTTGTAGACAATTAGCTAAAAACATTGTAAACCGCTTAGGGAGTGCTTAGCACTGACAAGCAGTATAGAAATGTAACTGCTATTGCTATTGCTAATTTTTGTGTTATTACTAAGTTTACACCTACATATATAACTGTGTTCGAGAAAAATTCATGGAAATCTGTATCTTTCTTTTGTCCATTCCTGTTATTGCATTTTTCTTATTTGATGATATGCGCAAACTATTTGTAAGTTCATTTTGTCCCTCTGACAAGAGACCTGCAAGTTGCAACCATTTTTCTGTGCTGCAGAGAATAGACTGAGTTGACCTTGGAAATGCTTTATTAGGAAATCTCTATACTAAAATCAATCTAAATTATAGTTATCAAAATATGTCAGTCTCTATAAAAATGAACAAACTGTTTAGTTTCTTCATACATTTGTTTGTTTCCACAATAATGCTATGCAATAGTAAACTTCCTTTAAAACAGTGATTCTCAATATTTTGGCTTCACAGATTCTTTTGAGGATCTGAGGCAAAATAGGTACTCCTTCTTAAAAATACACATCTACACACAAAATTTTGCATACAATAAAATTTACTGCATTTTAAATTGTTTTTCTTTATATAGCCTAGTGTGGAATAAAAGAAATATCCCTTGCAATGAACACTTGAAACATTTAATTTTTGGCTTCAAAATTCACTGTTGCAGGAAGAATTCAAAGTATCAAAAAGGAATTTTTTTAAAAAAATCATTTTCTTGCACACATTCCACAGACCCCAAAACTTTTGCTTTAGACCAAGAGTAAGAACCATGAAGACTTCACATTGTGTTGAACTGGTGTCTGGTTAAATGGATGCAAAATATTGAGCACACAAAATGGCAAAAATTGTGGAATAAGGATTTAAAATTTACATTGAACATTGGCTTAAAAGAAAATTACTTTTGAAATGCTTCATCGCTGGTACATAACCCCTTGGCAGTTATATAAAAGCTATAAGAAAGATCAAAGAAGTTACTGGAAATGTAAAGAAGAGAGGGGAACCTTTTATCATATGTGGTGGTCATGCAAAGTAGCAAAGAAATATTGGAAACAAATTTAATCTAATTACTGAAATTTAAAAGGTTTCTTTGGAAATGAAACCAGAAATGTACCTGTTAAATATAAGTGATAAAGATTTAGAAATCAAAGTACTGTAAATAGCAAACTACTGTTACATATGATAATCACAGCAAGGATCATATTTGCTCAAAAATGGAAAGAACAGGAGATACCCCAAATAAATGATTGGTCATTAAAAATGTTAGATATGATTGAAATGGAAAAGCTTACAGTTCTGGTAAAAGGGGAAACATTACAAGATTTTGAATATGTTACTAAAAGATGTTTAAACATTTGATAAATTTAATTATAATAATATTTGTATTTGAGCCGAAGAGATTTGAATTCTGCATTGTGGTAAGATGAAATTCTTAAGATTAATAGTAGAAGTTTTGTATCGAAATTTCTTTTTCTTAATTAATAGAAGATGTCACTAGACATATTTATAAAGATTATTTCAAGGTTTAAAAATGTATAAATGGAACATATGTATGAAGGAGGAGGATGGAAGAATGTGTAAATATTTGTTAAATGAAGAATTTATATATGTATTTGTTTTTATATAAAAATAAAATTATTTTTTTTAAAAAAGAATGTTGTTGGACTGTTAACTCGCAGCTTTCCTTCCCACTGACCATCCTGGGCAGGCCTCCTTGGGGTTGCAGTCCAACATTAGCCCATATTCTAAATCACCTATTTAGATACACATACATCTTTTGGGCTGGCCCCACCCAACCTTCTTTACCAGGCAGCAGCTGCTCCAAGAGACAGAGGTCTGTTCTGCTGGCAACTGGGGTGCAGGAGGAGGACATTCCCAGTCCCTTTGTACCAGAAACTGAGGCTACAACAAGGAATTGCAACAGGGCAGTGACAGAGTTAATGCATGTTTCAGTGGCCTAAAAACTCCTCATATCTTATCCATCTATCTTAACCGTTCTTAGACTGATATTCTTAGAGATCACTCCACCTCTTCTGTCTGCCTGTTTTTTATTCTTTCACTGATCCAAAAGTAAAACTAACTTAGTCTTCTTCCCAATGGTGCATCTAGCGTAAACAGTGCCTAGGGAGGGCATGGAAGTTGCACCCCTACTTCTACCCTCACACTCCACACCTATATGCATGGTTTTTTTGCCCCCCCCCCGGCATTGGCGCCCAGGGCACATGTCCTACTTGCCCCTCCCTATATACTTCTCTGCCTTTTCCTGTTTTAGCTCAGCTTACCCTAACACCCTTAAAGAACTTTTCTATCTCTAATGGAGTTTCTATAATAAAAGTTCATTATTTCCTATCACTGTTGGTGTTAATGCTATTTAATCAAAGTAGCTCTTGCTGCCTGCACACACACCCTCTATCAGCTCACAAATGGGGAGGTGAAAACATACTCCTTCATGCACCCCAACCAGCAGCAGAATGGATCTCCTTCTCTGCTGGAGCAGCTGCTGCATGTCCAGTGGGCTGGGGGCTGTTGGCTGTTAAGGTGTGTTGTGACTCCGTAGGATTAGTTAATATGGAGCAGCTACAGATCTGTAAATCTAGGTTACGAGTCTGTAATTGCAACACAGAATTCCTAGCAGTATCAGAAGGGCCCAATGATTTCCACTCCTGTTTTAGAGAACTGAAGAAACAAAAGATTTTGTAATAGATTGTCTCATTGTCAGCCCTTGAATTCCATACAGTCGGCTATAACACCCTAAGCCTTAGGGCCTAAGGAACAGAGGAAAACAATTGCCTTTGGAAGCAGTCCTTTTAGTTCTGAAAGGGGATCTCAAAGCCAGTGCACTAACTCAGTCATAGACTGTGGGGAAAAGATTCAAATGATCAGGCACGCTGAGGTTGTTTCAGAAATTATTTATTCAGGATTGTTATCCTAAACTAACCACCTTACCAAATTTTTGTTTTCATTGGGTCACTCTTTTGCCAACATTGCAGATTATTTTCAGACCACTGTGCATGTCTGCTGAGAATTATGAACCTAACCTACTTAAGGTTCTGATTATGTATTATTTATACTGTTGGTTAAACAAGTGAAACAGGGTCAAGAAGCAGGGCCTTGGCTATTCAGAAGCTGACCCCCACCTCAAATCTCTACCTTGATTTGCTTTTATCTACTTGGCACATGATCATTCCAAATACAAAATGATCACATGAATTCACCCTGTCATTCTGCTTTTGCAAAATTATGTCAAATAGTGTTGTGGAGCAAGGGCTGACAGAGTTGGAAAGCTAGAACATTTTCATTAGCAAGGACGTTAACAGTATCTGCCACCCCTTCTAGCTTCCCAGTTCCCTCTAAACCTAGTTGCAGTTCTCACAGAAAACAGGGTAAAATGGGTTTTAGCAGGAGCAATATATTATTGTGAACTACTCCCATTGTCATCTAAAGGAATTTGGGGTGGTTTGAACAAGCAATTAAATTTCCTTAGCTTTACATAATCCT
The DNA here is from genome assembly GCA_948472985.1 of Iguana delicatissima. Lineage (NCBI taxonomy): Eukaryota > Metazoa > Chordata > Lepidosauria > Squamata > Iguanidae > Iguana > Iguana delicatissima. Next base: position 322,071 of record CAOKZL010000166.1, on the reverse strand, counting down.
GATGAAGAGGAAAACTGCTAGGAGTTTTTTATTGAAATGCCTCTGCATATTTGGACTCTCATACAATCACAGACTCATAGAGCTGGAAGAGACCACAAGGACCATGGAGTCCAACTCCCTGCCATGCAGGAATACACCATCAAAGCACTCCCAAGAGATGACCACCCAGCCTCTTTTTAAAAAAAAGAAAGACAAAAAGAAAAATCCAAAGAAGAAGACTCCACCGTATTCTGAGGCTGCATATTCCATTGTGAAACTGCTCTTACCATCAGGAAGTTCTTCCTAATGTTTAGATGGAACCTCTTTTCCTCAAGCTTGAAGGCATCGCTCTGTGTCCTAGGCCATTTCTGCACTAGACTGTTGAGTGCTTATAATTCCATTTTCAACATCCTATGGAATCCTGGGGTTTGCAGTTTAGGGAGGGGATTTCTTCCTTCTGCAAGGGAAAGAAGAAGATTGTCACTTGGAGGACAGAGAGTGAAGATAAATGTTTTCAGTTTGCTTTTTTCTATTAAAAATGATCTAGCCATGTCCATTAATATAAACTGACTCCATGTTCAAAAAGATATCTAACTGAAGATAGATTTTAAGTGACAAAAATAAAAGTCTTCACAGCAATGACCAATGGATTCATTTATATTAAAATATTTATATCCCATCCTATATCGCAAGATCTTTGGCTGGCATGCAGAAAAATGAATATAAAATAATATACAAAGATTTAATCTTAAAATGATGAAGAATAAGTTAAAGATGTCTGAGAGTATATCAAACAGTTTAGCAATTACAGCAAATCAAAGCAATTTAAAAGCTGTACAAATTTTGGCAAAATCACAAGAAGCCAATGTCAGTTCCAGTCAGGCCTCCAACAAGAGATCATTCCATAACTAGGATGTCACAGCAGAAAAGACCCTGTCTCGTGCTCATACAGCACATTGCTTGTATTGGTACAATACAGAACTGGGCCCCTTGAGCAGACTTCAGTTCTCAAGCATGCAGGGATTCTGAAACGAGTGCCTTTCCAGTCTTGAAATGCAACTGGTTTTGTGCAAGCAAGGGAACAAGCAAGGGAACCACAATGTCACTAGTTAAAACCCAAGAAACAAGGGCCGTTTCTATACTACACCGTTATAGTGCTGTTAGTCAACTTTCAACATCCTGTGGAATTCTAAAGTTCATAGTTTACTGAGGCCAAAGAGCTCTCTGGCTGATAATTCTAAATGCCCCTCCCTAAACTGCAAACCCCAGAATTCTACAGGATGTTGAAAGTGGAATAATGGCACTATAACATTGCAATGCGAAAATGGCCTTGGATACAACTGAAAACCACATCAAATGCAGTTTGCTTTTTAAATGCCAATTTGATATCCTGAAACAATACATGTAATGAAATGTGGATATCCTTCGGTATAATTTCTCTGAATTTTGAGGAGAGATTGTCAGTTGAAAAAAACAAAGCAAGAATAAGTATATGAAGGAAAAGTGCACATAAAAATGGCCAGAGTAGTGAAAATTCCATTCGTTCCATTTACATATCTCCTTTTCTCTAGGAAGGACAAAGGCTTTCGTTCTCCCTTCTGTGAGATGTCTCATAATCACAACAAGATACAGATTGGTCCAAGGTTATCCATGGATCTTTGTGGCTGAGTGGTAATTTGAACCCAGGAACTCCCCAACACACCCAGTACAAATCCAGTGCTTTAAGCACACTGCCACAGTGCCTGTTTTTGGAAGTATATCCTTAATAATTCTTGCTTCAAGTCCCCTAGTTCCTAAGACAGTCGAGCAGGGATGAGTGAAACTGTCAGTTTTTCTTTCTTCCCCCTCAGATTTTTTTTTTAAAAAACCAACCACCCTAAGTCCTTTTCATCCTGACCAAAAAAATAATTAAGTTTTTCTTGAAAACATTAGCAAAAACATTCCTAGAACTGAGTGATGTTTGGTTTTTTAAAAATTGTTTGTTTCATTGGTGGTTTCATGTTGTTTTGTGGGCCATTTATTATAAGGACATTAATCCACATAGTATAGGAAATGATGAATGTTTTTTTACTTTTTCCTATTTATTTGTTTAATCATCCAAGAATGCCCAGTGTGGGTACATATTGTAACAGAAAGTCTCACTTGCGGTAATTAAATTAAAATAAAATAAAATAAAATAAAATAAAATAAAATAAAATAAAATAAAATAAAATAAAATAAAATAAATAATTTCTCACTGTTGGAGAAAAGGCAGGATATAAATAAAGTGACTGATTGATAAAGCACATTGTTCAAAAAAAATTAAAGCAAAAAGCATCACATGACACAAGGATGTCAGCAATAAAGGCTCAGTGCAAGATTACATCCCCTTGGACGAACAAATATACTTTTAATTGTTTAAAACCTTAGCAACATGAGGCCCAGTCATAATTCCTTGTGGAGACAATCCCATAATGGTCACAGAATCAAATAGGAGTCCCCCAGCAACAACTTGTGAACTCACCCCTCTGTGAAGAACTGGAACCAATACAAAACAGTGCCCCAAAGTCCCATCCCAGATGCAATAGCTGTTTATAATTAGCAGTGGGTAGTTTGTACAATACAGACGTAACAACAGATATTTGTGTTTCTCCTTAATCCAGCGAGGTCGAACATGTAATGTAATCAGGATGTATGTGTTGGTTCTCCTGGACCTCTTAGTGGCTGTCAAGAACCCAGTATTCTCTCGCAAGAGGCTTCTTGTGTGATCCCCTTGTGATGATACCGGAACGAGGTAAGGTATGAAAAGGGCCTTAGAATTATTTTAATGCTGAGTGATTGTCAATCATGTTATAACAAATATATCTCTGGTTGCAGATTGAATTCAATACCAAAAATTCTAGATATTATCATGCCTATCTATTCCCAACATTTTTTTTACTTCTGCCCATGACCACCGCATATGGAAAAAGATCCTTTTTTCTTTATACTTCTAGCAAGTTCCTTCTCCTTTTTTGTATATTTGAGGTAATTTAGCTGGCATCAAAAAAACAGGATGCAAGTTTTTGATGGTAGTCTGGAGTGAATTTGCACAGATAAATTTAGTGTACCATTTGGGTGCATTCCTGAAGATGTCAAGCCTGGTCATAGTGACATACATCTTAAATATATTTTGGTTGAGCTAGTCAAACAGAGTTTCCTTTGAAAAGTTTGGAAATTTCACTGGGACCCGAATGCTGCGGCCACATTATCGACTAAGGATGGTTATAGGTTCATCTAATCTGTTTATTACAACAACTTCATTGGCTACTAGTCAATTTCTGGTCACCCATTTTGTTTATGGCCTATAAAGCTTTAAACAACTTGGGATCAGAGTATTTGAAAGAATCTGTTTTCCCACATGAGCCTGCTCAGGTCTCAAGATCTTAGCGAGAGAAACTTATCTTGTTCCCATCAGCCTTGGAACTAGTGGCAAGGAGTGGTAAATCCATTATTCCTTCTTTTATGGGAGTTATCCAATTGTGCTGAGCCCATATGATTTACCACCACAAATAACTCCCATGCTGCATGAAATAATGGTGCCATTAGCATCTTTGCTTGGGTCTATGTTTGGTGCAAACATGAAGAAGGGCTTTATTGGTGGCTACTCCCAGGTTTTAGAGCTCCCTGGTAATGTAAGTTTACATTAGGCCCTTCTCTGTGGACCGTAGGGCACCAAGACATGACCTTTCTGTCCAAACAGGCCCTTGATATTTAAGCTGGAATATTGTTGGAGAGGGCTTCAGTTGGATGGATAGTGCTGCTTCTTTATTATTGATGTGTTTCCATGTTTTTTAAAGTCTGGCTTTGTATCTTAATTGCATTAGTTTTTATTTGAATTTATTGTTAGCTACCTTAAGTATCATTTCAGATAAAAAGGTAAATAAATAAAATAAAATTAGATAAATAAAATTAAACGTGTATGCATTTAATGGGGAATATACCTAGTGGGGTTCTTTGCCACTAGCAGAAGCATCCCTGAAGCAGAGTTCCATTTAAACCACTCCAGCTTATGTATAGGGATATGGGGACAATTTCTACCAGCTCCCCTTTGCAGCTCCCACCTAATCTGTAGAGTTATTCTGGAACTGAGGGGGAGGCATTGGAGGCTTCAGGAGCAGAAGGAAGTAGCAAAAATCAACTCCTTTTCCATTCTACTAGCTTCAGTGGTATCAACTCTTTGCAAATATGTAAAACACTCTTCTGTCCATTGGAGGAAGATACTTCATTCAATACAACTGGTGGTTCCTATGTTAATGAGGCAGTGAATCTGCCTCAAGTTTTAATCTGAACTTCAAAAAAAAAATAACCAAAGTGCTCATCCCCAAAATGGGTTCTGCATCTTGGATAGCTTCTTTAAAGTTTCGATTAAAACCTGCAGGGACATGGAAGCCATTGGCTGTTATTCTCATGGAGTCACAATATTTGGGGATTTGAGCTAGCCTTTCCTGCCCTCTAAAACTGTACCTTGGTTCTTCTAAAATTTTGATAATTTGTCTTAGTGAAACCTGGAGGCTCATTTTCCCCCATTGTTTTCAAAAAGGAGATGCTTTCAGAATACAGATCTGGATTTGTGTGGTATGAGGTGCTGTGAGGGAGGACCAACCTATTCTTGCTGGCCTCCAGCACAGGAAAGGCCAGTATTGATGATGGCAGGTACAATGTGGCATGACAGTAGGCATTTGGGGTGGAGCTGGGGTTGGGTTATTAGCTCTGTTGGCCCTTCATTTCCTTTGGGATAACACTTCACAATGGAGCAGAGGGTGGAGGATGGAGCAGAGCAGCAGGGAACAGACAGCAGCAGCAGTAGTGGTCTTTCGAAGGCGCTAGCAGGAAAAATGTTGGGTTTGTGCTTGCTTACCAGTGTAGCCAACAGTTCTATGGCAGGTGGTGTTTGGGGGGGGGGGTCCAGCTCATTAAAGGCAGTTAATGCTTAGAGGGAGGACTAAGGAAGTTGGGGGCTGTTATCATTGCATTTGTATTAGGCCCAGCTGCGACATCGTCCCCCCTGCACCCAGTTGTTTAATTCCATTATTCAGTAATGGAGGGCTTCTGGGGCCTGCCGAGGTCTTGTCACTGCCAGGCGGCTTTAGTTCCCACTGTAGCATTTCAGGCAGGTAAATCAGCCCCACTAGGACTCCCCCCATTTTTTATCAGGCCACTTGGCCCGTGTCGGCCTTTAGGGCCTAATACATCTCAGAGCAGGTCTCTTGATAACTCACAGGACCTTTGGCGGGACTAGTAGGCTGGGCTAGGCTACAGCAGCTACACAGTGCCAGTAGACACCACCAAGCAGTGGCAATTGGTGGGCCCTTTGGAGGCCCAGTAGGCCCCTGCTGGGCTGCGGTGACTTGTTAAGCCCTTTGGAGACCCAGGAGGCCTTGCTAGGCTGCAGGAACTGGAGGCCATTTGGAAGCACAGTAGGCCCCACTGGGCTACAGCAGCTCTTTAGTCCTTTTGGCCCCACTAGGCCAGGTTCTTTCAGAAGAAGAACTGGACTGCTTATAGCTACACAGGTCAGTCTTGTTATTCCCAGCAACAGACTGTTTGCTTTTAAGACTAGATCTTCATAACACACATGGAAAAAAAGCACTCACTTATCCCATTTCCAGCCCTTTGTCATGTGCTAAACATTCAGATCAATAGAGCAGCGGAAGAACATCAAAGAATAATCTCAAATGGTTTTTCATGTCTTCATATTTTTCCATTTTATCTTTTAAAAAAGCTGTGGCACTTTTATCCTTTCCCATCTTTTCCAAAGGAGGGATATTGCAGTGTTTGCATCCAAAGAAATTATGTGGTTTTATTCAGTTCCATCAGGCACATCATCATCCATTATTGAATGACTGGGTTACAGCAACAAGGATCAATGCTCAACTTCTTTTGTGAATAATATCCCCAGATGGATTTATGCAGATAAATAGGAGGGGAAAACTCTTTTATGAAAAGCCCAATAGGTTTAACACATACTTTGGCTTTTGGATGACGCCTGGCACTAAATTCTCATTCATTACCTGTGAATGTGATTTGTCTGGGATTTCTCCCACCTTTCTAACATTACAGATTAAACTTTTCTATCATTTCACTGTACTGTGCTCAGAAAAAAATTGCATAGAATCACCAACTAACATAAGAGACTAAGGAAAAGTATTGCATGTTCTGAGGCATTCATGTATAATATTGTTGTTGGGGTTTCTTGCCATTTCCTTTGCTGGTTAACTAACATTTGTTCACAGTCCAGTATTACATTTCCTATCATAAAAGCCAAAGAGGGGGAGTCTTGTTCCTGGGATTGAAACCCAACAAAATGGCTGCCACAGTGGACAAATGTGGCTTCTGAATCATAAATGTAGACGTGCAGAAAGATCACAACTTACCACATCCCAGCCCTGCTCACAATTCAAATAATTTCCAGATATGTCAAGCTTTTTACCTTGCCGCAAGTCTGTGCCGTGTTAGAAACAGATAACTGATACCACGGTGAGAAAGTTCATCAAGGGGTAATTTTCTTGAGTGAGCAGTTCATTAGCAGATCTTAGAAGGACCTTGCCTATGGGGTACAACCCTAACAGGGGCAATCTATCCTTAGGTAGAGTGAAGCAACTGCCTCAGGCAGCAAATACTGAAGGGCAGCAGTGGCAGCCTCCTGGCTATTCTTCCTGGTCTTCCCAGATTTTTCTCTTTGTTGGAGGATAAAGCTGTGTATGCCACACAACCTGTTCTAGGCCCTCTTGACTACTCTTCTCCTATCATCAGTGTTCAAGTAAGATAACACTGCCAATCCAGTCAGCTTCTGAATGTAAATTGAGCAGCAGGATGGTGGGGGCGAGGAAAGGGTTGCCATCTTGCCCTTTGCCTGAGGCAGCTAAAGCTCTTGAACCAGCTGAGAATACCAAAACTTGGCAAATCTCTTATCTCTAAGAGACATGAAACCTAACATAGAGGCAGATCATTGAAGGTATAGGCCATTTCCACACTATACTGTTATAGTGCTATTATTCCATTTTCAACATCCCATGGAGTCCTGGGACTTGCAGTTTAGGGAGGGGCACTTAGAATTTCAGCCAGAGAGCTCTTTGGCCTCAGGAAACTACAAACTTCAGAATTCCACAGGATGTTGAAAGTGGAATAATAGCACTATAGCAGTGTAGTGCGGAAATGGCCTTAGAATCAAAGCACTGCAATGCACTTTACATGGGGCTGTCCTTGAACAGTGTTTGAGAGCCGCAGCTAGTGCAATATTTATTTATTTATTTATTTATTTATTTATTTAATAGCTAGACTGTTGTTGGGAGTGCATCTTAGAAATCCTGGTCTTGTAAGATTGAGAGCTGAGAGGTACTATATAAATCACACAAACAAACAAACACACAAATTTGTATTTGTAAAGTTGAAGGCTTTCATGGCCAGAATCCATAGGTTGTTGTGGGTTTTCCCACAGGCCAACTGTAACATATGCAAAATGCTTCCTCCCACCCGGGGACTATACAAGTATATATACTCTGTCTCACTTCCATGCCACCAGATCCTCTGAAGATGTCAGCCACAGATGCAGAAGAAACGTCAGGAGAAAATTTGTATTTCTTACATTGATATTTCACCCTTCCCTCCAAGAGATCAAGATGGTATACATGGTCTTCCTCTAAGTTATCACCCTCACAACAGCCCTATGAAGTCAATTAGGCTACGAGCAACTGGCTGAAGGCCAACTAGGAATCTTCCTGGCCAAATTGGAGATTTGGACTAATCTAACCACTAGACTGTGCTGGCTATCTGACATTTTAGGCAGGACCCATTTCCACTGCAAGCAGGAAAGAAAAGGTCACTAAAGCCTGGAAGATCTGACAGATGCAGGGATATTAGATATTCTTGCAATTTCACATTGGCTGGAATCCATCCTGTCTGCAAAGCAGCTTGACACTGAGTCAGCAGGAGTTGCTGGAACTGCTGAGTCACAGAACATAAATGAAGATGATAGATTGGCAAAAGCTAAGCAAAGACAAAACTGCTTACAATTTGGTTCTTAGTTTTAAAATGACAAAGGGGTTCCTGCCCCGATGAGTCTAGAAATCCAAGAGGAGAAGCCCATATCTAACTAAGCAGGATTGGGCCAAGATATTTTTCTGCTATGTAGATGGGGAGCAGCAAATATTGCCCTCACTTGACCACCCACCTTAAAGCCAAATGAGCTATTTTGCTTCACGTTTGAACAAATCCTGGGAGCACTGCTTTCTCCATCTTTGGCAATACAAATACAATTGTAAATCAATTAACTAACAATTTACTGCCCTTTCATGACACTGTGCAGATCTTCTTCCTTGAGGCAAGACCAGCTGAATTGTTGCTGAGGGAGAGCAGCAAATGTTATTTTGTTAATTAATTAATTATCCTGGCTTTCTCCAGTTTGGGATCCAGGTTAAAACAGAATGCAACTTTATAGACTCCATTCTTCATAATAAAAATAATTTCAAAATTAAATTAGATATTATGTATTTAAAAACAGTGCTAATTTAAAACAGTTGAAGAGACTTAAAGCATGATGATGAGACTACAAATATGGCACCCCCCTCCATTAAAAGATCAGCATTAAATCAGTTAACAGTCAAAGGCCCTTATAAATAAAAAGGTCTTTGACCATTTCTGCATTACACAGTTATAGTGCTATTATTTCACTTTCAACATCCTGTGGAATTCTGGGGTTTGTAGTTTACTTAGGCCAAAGAGCTCTCTGGCTGAGAATCCTAAATGTCCCTCCCTAAACTGCAAACCACAGGATTCTGTAGGATGCTGAAAGTGGAATAATAGCACTACAACAGCGTAATATGGAAAAGAAAACAGGGGTGTGTGCGGTCAACCTAATCTCCAGTGAGAGTGAGTTCCACTGCTTGGGAGCAGCTGCCAAGAAATCTCTCTCATATGTCCTCATCAATTTTTTTCTGTGACAGTGGTAGAACAGGGAGAAAGCCTTTTGCAAAGGAATTTAAAACTCAGGCAGTCTCATATAGGGAAATTCATAGTGTGTACACACTGCCCAATTATAACAGTGTGATAGCACTTTAAGTGCCACAGCTCCATCCTGTAGAATTCTGAGATTTGTAGTCTGTTGAAGTGCCAGTTTTGATCTGTACAGCCATATACAGCTTCAGTCCAGACCATCTGCAAGACTGTATCTCACAATATAAACCTGCTTGAATCTTAAGATCATTGAGAAAGAACTATCTTTCTATCTCACCACCATCACAGGCATATTTCATGAGAACACTGGAAAGAACCTTCCCGGTGGCTGTTCCTAGACCAGTGGTTCTCAACCTGTGGGTCCCCAGATGTTTCTGGACTTCAGCTCCCAGAAGCCCCAGCCGCTATGGTCAATGCTCAAGGCTTCTGGGAGCTGAAGTCCACAAACATCTGGGGACCCACAGGTTGAGAACCACTGTCCTAGACTATAAAGTTCCCTCCCATGGGAAGCCAGGTTGGCCCCACTCTGTTCTTTTTCTGCTGGAAGCTGAAGCCATTTCTGTTTATCTCTAGGCCTTTGGCTGTTAACCGCCTGTTGCAGAAGTTATTTTAATTGAAGCATGTATTATATTATTATTGTTGTTGTTGTTATTAAATAGAGTGTTAAAAACTGTTTTAAATGTGATTGCTTGTTTAATTTTAACTTTGGTACTAGCCATTGTTTTAAGTGCATTTTGTTTTAATTCAGATTGTGAGCTGTCTTGGATACCACATTGGGAGAAAGGTGGAGTATACATTTAATAAATAGATAAATATTTAGAATTCACTACACTACAGGTCTGAGAATATCAAGTCCCTTACCAAACTACAATTCCCAGGATTCCCTAGGCTGGAACTATGATGGATAAAGTGGAATAAAACTGCTATAATTGTGTAGTGTGGATGCAACATCCCTGAAAGTTTCCAAACAGTTTCCAAAGGCAGACCCATGCAGAGTGTGCTGCAGCAGTCTATGTGGGATATAATCAAAGCATGTGCACCTTAACCAGTTCTGACATATGCAGGATGGTGTCCCACACTTCCTAAAATCAAGGAGCGTAGTATTCTAGGCCAATCAAGTTATTCTGGCACATCTCCTACACCTTCCAACATTTCACAGGTTAAAACTAGGACACGTGTGGCCAAGAAACATCAGAGTGCAGTCAAGATGGTAAAAGTTATTAATGAGGAAGAGCACACAAACTAGGAAGTGCTGCATAAGGCCCTTTCCGCAGCACTCTCTCATTCTGCCATGGGGAAGGGAGAAGAACAGGACTGTGACAACGCTTCTGCATGATGTCATTGTGGTCCCACTCCTCTCCCATCCCCAGGAGGTGCGTGTGCAGGTTAAATCATTGATGGGTTTTCCCCATCAATGGCCTGCGATTGCACCACCATCTTGCATTTACCTGTCCTGTGGAAGGGCAGAAAGCATGATGGTGGCACTTCCTGCCCCAGCGCAGCCTGGGAAAGTACCCGGCTGTGCTGTAGAAGGAAGTGGCATGTCCATTGCATTCCCTTCTGCAGGGAGCCAGTGCCATGTAGAGGGGAGTGCTGCCATTGCGCTCCCTTCCTCTCAGAGCCACTGCCAGGATTGCCACCAGATGCCACCACAATCGGAAGCTATGGAGAGGCCTAAGTTTGCTTTTGCCTGAAACTTCTGGGAAGAGGAAGACTCCACCCCTCCTCTTCTCTTCTCCCAATGAGGTAGCTGAGTGTAAACTACTTTTACACTTTGAGCTCAGTTTGCAGCAACTGAAGGAAGAAAAGGAAAAGTGGGAAGAGGAGAAAGAAACTATGATATTTTAAAAGCAGCTGAGAAAGAGGGATGGCAGAGAATTAATCAGAGCTTTCCCTGGAATAGTTGAAGGTTATGCATGTCTCCATCACTGTGAGTGAAAACACCATTGTAAGAAATTGAATAATTAAAATTTGTTGCCCTTTCCTGACATCCAAGATCTATTGCCTGAAGGAGTTGCCTCACTGTGCCTCATGGTAGGGCTGATCCTGCAAGGCAGGAACTTTTATTGGACCAATTTCAGTCAATGAAGCTATTCAGTCTTTCAAAATTCATAAAACTCTTCAACAGGCAAATCCCAAAGCTCAAATGCTTGGTTTAGCTAAGAAATGCTGTACATTTAGGAGCAATTATGAGATCAAATTCCCTGGACTTTGAAAAATAATTGGAAGATTTTCAGTGCTTATATAACATGAATAAAATGACTGAATAATGTTGTTGTTGGAATAGAAATCATATACCTGCTCCCAGATTTTTCTTGTAAATGATTTACATTATGAAAAAAAAAATGGCTGCGCCAACATTCAAATCATGATAGAAAGAGCAAAGATAAATTAGAGAACAGATATTAAAATGATAGGTAAGAAAGAAAAGGTATTGAAGAAAGTTGGACATTCAGATTTTAAATCTTTACAACTGTTCCCTATTTCAGCATCACAAAGGTTTCTCCCTGAAATACCCCCAAGCAGAGAGAGAAAGGTCTCATTCTGGTACATGTCAATTTCATGTGCTCATTCATAAGTCTGCACCATCAGTGCATGAAACTTTGGGTCCAACTGCACACTACAGCACCTATCCCACAGCTGAAGTTCACTTTTTTTTTTTTTACTCTAAAGTATACATATAAAATTCCAGTCTGGGTGGGACTAGCATGCGCTGCTGAGGGAAATGTAATTGCCCCCTCAAGTTCATTTTTGCTGCAGAGGTTTTCTTCCTTCTTTTTAGCCTCTCTTTTCAGGGAGACGAATTTGCAGATAAAAACCAGATGTGGGGAGGTTTAAACCGCTCCTACCTTTCTGTGCTGGCCTAGACCCAGACTAGAGTGGCATGTGCTTATTTTAGAGGGTTTGTTTTTTACAGATGATATTTAACTGTACAATGCACGTTTAATGAACTGTGCAGTTTGATTTTTATTGTTAATGTATTTTTCATAGAATAGAAAGGAACTAGTCATTTAGGTATTCCTGTCTGAGGAGCCATGTGGTATAGTGGTTTGAGCATTGAACTATGACCCTGAAGACTCTGGACACCGCTGGGTGACCTTGGGCAAGTCACACTCTCTCAACTTCAGAGGAAGGCAAAGGCAAACTTCTGAACAAATTTCGCCAAGAAAACTGTGATATGTTCACTCTAGGGTTGTAAACGACTTGAAGACACGTAACAACAACAATCTGAGGGGCAAGGGATCTGACACTTGGTGGAAAGATATAGGTGAGAAAAAAGGAAAGAATGAAAAGGGCAGGAAAAAAAGAATTTTTCCCACCATTTTGGCAGGAAACTCCCCCCCCCAAAAAAAACCCAGCCCTAAGCAGTTACTAGGTACCTGAAAAAGTTAAATGATAGAAAATACAACTGAGATTCCAATTCAATTTTAGTCCTAACTAGAGCAGCCAAGTAAAATGAATAGCACTTGTTAATCAATGGTAGCATATGTCCCATTGATTTCAGTTGGTCTAGTTTAGTTGGGATTAAGATTGCAATTGTCAGAGAGACAAATGTGGAAGTGATAGGAGAAGACCTGTTCACTAGTGGAACAGATTGCCTCAAGAAGTGGCAGGGGTCTCCATCTTTGGAGGTCTAAACACAGAGGATGGATGGCCACCTCTCAGGAGTGCTTTACTTGTGTATTTCTGCAGAGCAGGGGTTGGACTGGATGACCCTTCCAACTCTATGGTTCTGTAACACCTTCTGAAACTTGAAGGAGAAGTCATAGGAGCAGTCAGTTTAGAAGCCAGGGGAAAAAAGTGAAACCCCATGACTGACAGTAATCACAGATTTGTCTTGGCAATATTTACCAAGAGGCGTTTTGCCATCTCCTTTCTCTAAGGCTGAGAATGTACGACTTGCAGGTCACCCTGGGGTTTCCATAGCTGAGCAGGGATTCAAATCCTAGTCTCCCAGAATCCCGGTCCAACGCTCTAAACATGACATCACACTACTCTCTTTTCTGGAACTTCTCAATCTGTTCAAGGACAATGCTGGCATCTGAACACAGGTCTATCCTAACTAAGGCCATTTCCGGACTAGCCTGTTACAGCGCTACGATTCCACTTTCAACATCCTCTGGAATCCTGGGGTTTGCAGTTTTGGGCCAGCTGGCCCCTCTCAAAACTGCAAACCCCAGGATTCCAGAGGACGTTGAAAGTGGAACCGTAGCGCTATAACAGGCTAGTGCGGAAATGGCCTAAGACTTGATTTTGCGTTTTATCCTTAGAAATTACCATGGTTCAGTCACTGGCCAAATCAATACAGCAAAATGAGGCTGTCGGGGGACATACTGCAACCATACATCAACCAAACAAATCATAGGTATCTGTTCACATGGTATTATTTTAATTTTAAATGTGGCAATAGAAAACTTATTGCTGACATCTATCCATCCATCTGTCCATTTAATTAAAAAGATGTGTATGTCACTCTTTGGGACTAATAATCGCAGAGTGCTTAACACTCAAATAAGCAAATACCATTAAAATGATAAAATATACAATGAAAACAATGAAATAAAACCAGAGAGGCAGTGCAACCACTGCAATAAAATCAGCGGGATCCAATCTTTTTTAAAAAATTAAAGACTGTATGAAACAGTTCTCAGCAGCATGGTAAATAAATTAGCTCTCTTATTTTTACTGTGACTGTTTTGATACATTGTAAAAATATAGTTTCAGTTCAAGCAATGAAGAATGGGAAAAATATTAGTATTAAGAATAACAATGTAACAATAACTATAGCATTATGTTGTTATTCTTAATACTAATACTAGTGTCTGTCATTTTTGATTGTTTTACAACATAACAAAGTAGGCACAGAAACAATAAGAAATCTAATCTATTTGTTATATTGCTGAGAATTGTTAATAATCAGGAAAGTTATTTTTTGGATTATATTTCCCAGAATTCCTCAGCCCAGCTTTACAACTGCTTGAGGGATTCTGGGAGTTGTAATCCAAGAAAGCCTCTCCCCGACTTCAGTTTTAGCCATGATATATACACAGGATTAATGAGTATGCAAATTGTAATTCAAGTGCATATCACACATTAAACATGTAATCTCATTTTCTATCTGGTAGAACCATGCATGTAATTTTATTACTATGCTGTGACATAGAGAATATAAACTCTTTACTAATGATTTGAAATACAGTTACTGCCCACACACGTGGTAACACTGTTTTCTGTTCTTCCATCTTAGCCACTTACATTTTAGAACCCCCAAGAGGGAGTTAAGAAATTGGACTAATTGCTTAACAAATTGTCATGTTAAACCCAAGCCATTTTAAAATGATATAAAACCAAGTCATTTCCTCTCCCCGTCTGCTTTCAGTCTTCCATGCGTTAGGTTGCCCAGCCTAATTAATTTCAAAAAATTGATAGCATAAATGGGTGCCAGGATGAAATTGCGTTTATTAAATTGTAGCTTTGAGCCTACTGTTTAATTTATAGACAAGTTTCTGAAAGCAGCCACTTCAAATGGAAGTTTAAACGGCCCATCTAATGGGCCACACCAAAATTATATCCACATTCCTTCATGTTCTTTTTATGTACATCCTTGCCATATTGCTTTGTTGAAATCTTTCTGTTACTGAATTTGCATTAGCAATCCAGCCATAAATTTCAGTTCAGTTCTATATAGTTTTATTCAGTTAGACTAAACTATTTTTTCAACGGTATACATTTTTGCTGTTAACATTTTTTTAATGTTTGCATGGCTGAGTGCATATTTTACTACAAAATCTACTTCTTCATGGTTTTGCGAGCTTTGTCTTGCAACAAGTCATGGGGGCAAAATGGATCCTTGCATCAAGAATTTCAGATCCAACAAATTCTAGCTTTACTACTGACTAGGGATGTAAGTACTCGATTTAATATTTAATATTTAAGATATTTCTATATCAACTCCCAGCCCACAAGGGTTGATGCTTTGAACAAATAAAAGCAATTAGAACAGCGTGGCTGAGATGGATAAACTGACAACATTAATCAGAGAAGAATCTTTAACAGAATTTGGATCTCAATTGGATGAGGTTATAACTTATTTAAGAATCATTGGGGAAAGAAATGCAACATTGGGTTTTCAATGGTAAGAACAACAGTAAGGCTCATGGTAGAGCAATTACCTTAGTTTCATATTTTTATATAGTTACTTATATTTTTAAAATATTACATATTTTACCAAATGTTACTAAACATTTACTAAATATTAACATTGTATTATCATTTGAAATATTATTTGGTAGATACTTTTCATATTAAGGTAACTCAAATAGTAAATCCTTCTATATGAAACTTTTATACAAGTATAGTAATAATAACATTGCATAATGTTTTTAAATTTGGAAGAATTTTAACATTTTGTATTTAGATCTGCCTTCTGAAGTTTTGGGAATCATTTTCTTTTGTGTAATTCCCTTCGTAGTTAATAGTTTGTGGTTAGATTGTGTAGTTAGTTGTTAGTAGTGTTTTCCTATATTTTATACATTAGGTTCTACTATATTACTGTACTTGAAAACTGTTTTAATAAAAATATTTCTTAAAAAAAGAAATTAAAACAGTACAAAGATAAAACATTTTAAAAACACATTCATATCTCTTTTGAAACTTCTTAAAGCAAACTAAAAACAATCCTCATGTACAGAGCAATATCTAAAATGCTCCAAGTATTTGAGTATTTCGTCTTCACATTCATGAACAAATAATTTCCACAAATTTTCTTGGCTACAAAAGAAAACAAGTATTTCTGCACAGCTCTCTCTCAGTATTCACAGCACCTGAAGTGTTTCAGGAAATTATTCTATGCAGAAATAAATGTGAGG
Source organism: Iguana delicatissima (assembly GCA_948472985.1). NCBI lineage: Eukaryota > Metazoa > Chordata > Lepidosauria > Squamata > Iguanidae > Iguana > Iguana delicatissima. The sequence continues at coordinate 306,250 of CAOKZL010000166.1, read as the reverse complement.
ATTTTTTGTGAAAAGCAGTTTTGTATCAAAACTTTATGCAGCTTTCTAGACACATTTCATTTTTGTTTGGGAAAAAAGTGTAGGTTTTGTGTGAAACAGATTTTTCATGAGGAGAGGAAAAAAACACTTTCTAGAAACCCATCTGTGTGTTTTTTTGTTTTTTTGTGGGGGTGCAAAATAAGTGTACAAACATTTTTACACCAAAAAAAAGTGTGTTTCTGGAAAGAATTTTTTTCGCATTTAAAAATCTCTTTCTCTCTCTCTCTCTCTCACACACACACAGACACACACACACATTTCCACAGAAACCCACACAGTTTTTTTGTGCAATTCTCCCCTAACTTTGAAGAAAAATTTGTGTTTCTCAAAAGTTTTTTCCATAAAAAAAAATCTGTTTTTCACACAAAATGTTTTCGTGCAAAAACCACTGTTTTATGACAGGCACAATTGTGCAAATTTGATGTTTCTCTCATACACTGACACATACACACACATAATCTGGAAACTCTTTTTTGGCATGAAAAATATGTTTTTCATCACAGTTGTTGTGTACGTTGTGCACATGTTTTTCTGCTTAGAATAATTTCCTGAAACATTTTGGAATGTGAAATATCAGACCAAAACTGCACAAAATTCTGAATACTGCATATTTTTTCTTGGCTGGATTTCTCAACTGTCTGGAAATTTACTTTCTAGCCAGGAAACAAATATAGGAAAATATTCTTTCCATCCCTACTACTGACAAATATGAAAAAAAATCTATAACTATAGGGAGAGGCAGGTCAACTTGTACACCTTTTTTCTCTATCAGTAAATATTCTTTTGGAGGGGGAAGGGAAGGTGAATTAGATCCCACTGACGAAGAAGGTGCTTGAAATTCCTTCAAGTAGCACTACCCTACTTTGTTCCTCTTCTCAGTGGCCCTTATTTGACCCTGACTAGATGGAATGCTACTGCCAAGTATCTATAAATCTGAACTGGGCAATTAGACCGGTCTTGGGGAGGGAGAAAAGTTTCATCCCAGACCTGGAAATACATCAACCTTAAAAACAAAACAAAACAAAAATAAAAGTGGACAGAAATGCCACTCTATTTTTGTTTCTGTTTTAAATTCTGTGGTTGTGGGATATGAAAGGTTCTGCACCCCTTTTAAGCATAGACACACAAGCCCCCCTTTTTTTGACAGAAATCTGAGGGCACTAGGCTGCAAAAATATCCTTTGTGCCATATATGACCTGCAATCTGCATTTTCCCATCCCATGATATATGATAAAGATGTCTAGGGCACAGATGGAATTAAGTGGGTCTCAGAGTAAAAATTCCATACTTTCACTTCAGTGGAATGATAGGGAAGGTCATAATGGAGACAATGATGGCACAGAATCCAACAGAAAACTTAACATGAGGTAGACTTCTCTACAGATCTTCATGGATAGCAATGTGAGGGTCAATAATTTAGTAGTGGGTTCATGTTATGCGACTCCCTCCCTCCTAGAAATAGTCAAGATGATGCTGAGATACAAAATGAAGTCAAAAAGAAATCCTAAGAAAGAAAGTGTTGTACTAGTGGAAGATTTTAGTTATCCTGGGTAAATCCATACTAGTCACAATTAAAGTCCCATAGAGGCAGTGGTGAGTATACATCTAAGCCCCATCCTGAACACCACCATGTTCCCAGTAGCATTTGAGATTCTTTTTCATGTTGAACTGACTGGAAACAGTGATCATTGTGCAGCATCATGATGATGATGACCACCCTATCCAAGAGATTACCAGCAGGATTAGCTTTGCTCAGCCAAGGAGGTTATTGCAAAAAAGAAGCTGTGCACAGAAAACAGAAGCCTTGATCAAAAGTGGAGAACATACTTGCACAAAAGAAATGTAAGAGACAATAACAGATGCAGAAGAAGTATTTGAGAGCAGAGCATCATAAAAATTAAGGCCAGCCATTTAAAAAAAAACATTAAATGTATCAGAATCGGGAAACCAGCTAGCAAAACAGTTGGACATCTTTTCAGTTGGATTCTTGGATGACAGGAGAGTTTAAAGCATGCTAAAGAATGACAGGGAATTCGTGACTGTGTAAGTTTGCCTTCTCTACTTCCTCGCCAAAGTGACTTTGGTCAGCTGGTAATGAAAGTGGGCCTCCAAAGGGAGATCTAACCATCCCTGAAGTGGTCATCCTGTGTCTAGCCTGTACCACTTCAAAGGCTTGGAGGGGAGGTGGCATAGTCTTACATATATAGAGTGATCTTTACCTGTAAAGAAGAAGTCAGAAATCAGGGTTATAATATAAGCTTCTTCCTTACACATATTTTTCTGTGTGCAGTTTTTAAAATGGAGATTATCCCATCATGTCAGCCCAGATGTAGCCCAGATACATGTTTATCACCTCAGCAAAAACTAAGCTTTTGTCTGCAATGCAAATGCACCCTATTGTAATCATTTACGCTATAAACACCTGTCGGGAATTGCACAGCTCTAAGTGAATCATGTTGTAGAATATGTTGAAGGATAGGCTCAGTGACCCTCAATGAACTTTCTGGTGTTTTGACTTTCCAGTTCCATAACTGAATGATCACCTAGGAAAACCATTTCACTGTAAACTAGGCTTCTATGTAAATAATTCAAGTGCACACCACCGTCCCTGAGATAAGAGCTACAAATTCCATTGTGAAAGACCACCCAAATCATCCTTTATTTTGTTCATGTTGACTTTCTGTGTTATATCTCACAAGCAAATTGTAAAAAGGTAGAGCAAGAATTCTCTGCAAATGTTGCGTATATTCCCAATCCCATCTTTGTTTTCCATTTGGTTATTCATATTCTTAAAATCCAAGTAAGCAAGTGAAGATTTAGCAAACAAAAATGGACAAACACAAAGGAAGATCTCTTAAAAGGTAAAATCTGTATACCTTTCTGAGGGGGAACTGTCAGCAATGTGATCATCATGAAATATTAAACTGCAAATGGTTCACTGTTAAAATGGAGAGGAAAAACCAAGACACACAGAAACTTGCCTTTGCTCTCTAAATTTGGAAATGAAGTTTTAGATGTAGACCTACAGAGATCCTTATTGCACTAAGCTCTGATCCCACGTCATCCTGATCCCATCTCCTTTGAGTTAAAACTTATTTTTTAAAATACATTTTTAAGCATTATAGAGCAAAAGTGCAATAGTGTACTGGTTGTCATGCCATTACAACATTGTTGTGTTAGTACAACTTCCAAAAGCAAGCAAGCAAGCAAGCAAGGAAGGAAGGAAGGAAGGAAGGAAGGAAGGAAGGAAGGAAGGAATAAATAAATAAATAAATGCCCAGTCGGGGCAGTGGGTGGGGTGAAGGAGTGGCTGAGGACACTGTAATGCGGAAGGAACACCGGTGGCAATACCACTACCCATCTGCTTAAGGCTGAAGGGTGCAGAAAAGAATGTTCCTAACTTGATGGCATCGTGCAAATGGTGATGTCGGGATTGTGATGCTACAACATGGTAACAGCATCTAGTACAGAAATGGCCCAAATCACTACTTGCTACTGGCCCTACCAGTCGCTAGATCACCATTCCCACCAGCCACCAGATTGCCCTCATGCTCCTCAACAAAATCCAGCAAAGGAGATGAAGGGGATCTGAGAGCTTATAACCACACTGGCTCCAGCCACCACCACCACCCACACTCTGTGTCATGGTATGAAGCATGATGTGGCACATCAATACTGGCCTCTTACTCATTGGCAACCAGCAAAGATGCCTTCTCACACATAACCCTATGCAGCATGGACATGGAGCTGGGTTTTTTCCAGTAAGTTTTAGGGAGAAATAAAGGTTTGTTTTGGGTTTTGGTTTAGTTTCTGGTTCGTTTTGTCTTGCTGCCAAGAGCTAGGCTGGATATAGATACTGTGTGTGTCCGATATTATGCAGTTTGATTTTATACATTAACATTATACCATATGACTGAACGGTGGTTTGGGGACAAATGAAGGTGGACAGTAGCACTGAACACAAGAAACTGAAGGAGACTGATTTCAACAAGGGCTAAGAAATAGGTGATAGAACTAAGCTGCTGAAACTGAATGCATTTAGGAGTAAATCTTACTCTCTCTTTCACCCCCCCCCGGACCAACCTGTGAGAGATGGTTGTGTATCTCATAAGCTGAGTAAAGTGAATTTGGTAAACAGAAGGTGAACAACAACTAGTCCTGCACAACTACACAAGGTCTAGCAAAGGAATGAAAAACTGACCAATTGTTTTGTTAAAATATAGTAGGAAACATTCAAATATGAATATAAAGGCATATAGTATATTTATTGGTGAGAGGTTCTGTAAACATGGGCTCTTCAAACATGGGAGGAAAGACAGAGAACTGCATACAACAAAATGCCGGATGAATAAACTCAGACAAAATGCAGATGGAGACTAAAAGTTTCAAGAAGAGAGAAACTGTGGCTAAGATCAACAGACTCAAAGTTACATGACCATGCAATGCCTAAACTTCTAGAATGGCATGTGAACTAACAACTTGTGAGCATGCAGAAGTTGCTCACTCCAACACAACTGTACAAACATTGATATAAATATTGATTTAATGGCAAGCGAGTATGAAGTCTGGAAGCAAAATATAAAAAACAAGGAGGAAAACCGGTAGACTATAAACTCTTCCTCTAATTTTCATAAAGTCTACATCTAATTTTTGGCCAAAGTAACATAGTGCCTGTTCATAATAAATGGCGCACAATTTTCACATACAGCCAAAAATATAGGAAACTTCAAGACACCCTTGACCCTTACACAAGGACAGAACTGAAATAGCCCTTTGTACTGATGTTGGCTAGGGGATTCTGGGAGTTAAAGTCCTTTTTCTGAGATCTTATTGATCATAAATGGAATTATTCCAGTTTTACAAAATGTTACTTCACCTTGGGAAAGTGATTACACAAATAGGTGAGAACTTTTGTTTCAGTTGATTTTTTATCAGAATTTACTCAAACTGAAGAGTGGGAGAAAATTCAAATGTGAGGGGAAAGTGAAACAGACAGATTTACCCATTTGCCATGGATGGATGAGAGTTTTTCCCCCCACCTCCCAACTTTTTATTGTGAAGAATTTGCCAAAGTCTAAGTATGGCAGAAAGCAAAAGTGACACATTTGCCTTTTCCATACCAAAGCTCCTTGCAATTCTCTGACATGTTAAGAAACCATTTTCATTTAACTAGGATGAAGTTTCAGGGCATGATGAGTCGCTGTCTTGGACAGGACCCAAAGCATTCCTAAGAGTAGTTCAAGATGCCAAAATCACTGGAAAAAGTCAACACGTTGACTGTGCCACATGAAAAATGTATCTTTGAATTGGACTTGATTACATGGTACACAACACTGTAGTTAACACCCTTGTTATCCCAGCAATCTGCAGTTCATTACATCAGCGTGATGTTCTGAGGGACACAGACACTTCACACAGGCATAAGAGCATCAGACCATTCACTTGGATTGGCTTGCCTTTTTAAATCAGTTATCCTCTCCCCTCCAAATCTTCCCTCCAAATTTTTCTTTTTTTGTCATTTCAAGAATGTTCTGAGGGGAAAAAAAAGACACTGAAGTAAATCTGTATCAAAAGGTCAAAAAGATATGAGGCATCTTATGAGAGAGATTCTTACTTGCTGCTGCAGAGACTGGCATGAGGTATGGCATTCTACAGTCTTTTGAAGTATTGCCAGTGTAAATAGCTTAAAGTAAGAATTTTAGTCCACATAACAAAGTATAGAAAATGAAGGGAGACGTGCATTGAAGGATACAGTCAGTGAGGTTCACAGACAATGCAAGCATAGTTTAACTTTTAGGGTTTTTTTTTAAAAAGGGATACTGCAAGCTGCCATTTCAGTTCAATGCTTTGTATCTGAACTTATCTTTAGATGACAGTAAAACTCTTACTGACTTTACATTCAGATCGACAAACATGCTGTTTATTACTACCATCATTCCAGCACAGAAACTGAAACAATTTGGGATGAAAAGTTCAGGGGCAAAGTCTTGTCTCAGATGATAATAAAAATAAAGAGTTTCTAAATTCAGTTTCATAAGGATCAGATTGCTGCACACAAAGTCAATCCGAGGACATTTCCGCGCTAGCCTGTTGTAGTGCTATTATTCCACTTTCAGCATCCTGTGGAATCTTGGGATTTGTAATTTAGGGAGGGGCTCCCTCCCTAAACTGCAAACCCTAGGATTCCATAGGATGCTGAAAGTGGAATAATAGCACTATAACAGGCTAGCACGGAAATGGCCCTAGAAAAAGTTTCTCTCTTTGGACTAACCCTGAGCTAAACGCCAATGTAATTCATAGCACGCAGCAATGCAAGCTAAGCAATTGTTCACAAACAGAAGAGGTCTCACTCCAAAGTGGGATCCTATCATGGGTGTGGGAAGTACAGGTGCTTTACTTCATTGCCCTCTGCTAGGGTTCTGATCGAGATGGAGGAGAGAAGTTCAACTGTAAGTTGCATAATGGAAAAATCCTCTGTTTAAACAGAAAATTTTCCCCAATTCATGTTGCAGGTGTAGAGGTTGGGATTTTAGGAAAGGAGAACAGCTTGGAAAAGTCCTTTTTTTAAAAAGAGAATAACTCCCAGAACCCCTCATCCAGCATGACCATGACCCATACCCTTCCTGATCTGCATCAGGAACACAACAACAGACAATGAATGAAAGCATCTGTATCCCTCATGATAGGATTCCAGTTTAGACTGGAGCTTTCCCACTTACTTTTGAGCAAGAAAAATGAGTTTACATTGCTGCATGTTACATATCAATAATAATTCATATTTCGGTTACTGGTGATACTGGCTGAGTTCTGGGAGCTGTGGTCTGAAAAAGAAACTTTTCCAGCTATTCTGTAGAACAGCAATTCTGGTGAAGAAAGCTGCATAAAGTCTAGATGTCCCAGTTGTGTCAATGAAAAGGTCCATGGCCCTAAGTTTATTGCTAGCAGTAAACCCCCAAATGGGGTGCTCTATGGTGGGGGGTGTAATGGGCCTACCTCCTCTTGCCCAGTAGGAAGAGGATGCCCAAAGATCATCTAGCTGTTACCGCCCACTGATTTTACCACTTTCTTGTTTCTCAGTAACTCAGTCAGAAGTTACTGAGGGTTTATCTTGCCTTTTCCACCTCTGCCTCTGCAGAGACTTTCTCTCTTCCCCCATTGGGATGAGAATCCTATATGCATAAGCAAAAGTATGTGAAGAGAGTGTAGAAAAGAGGAAAAGATTTTATTCTAAGGAAGCAATCTTACATTAGCAAAAGGGTATCTTATACATGAAGGCACCTTTTTCAGGCATTGCTTAGCAGTAGTTACAAAAACAGTGTTGAGTCATATTTAGCTGAGGTTACAAAGAAATGTAAGCTCTAATGTGACTAGTTGAAAATTCCTATTCTGCTCACTGGGAGTCTGGACTCCTTTGTCCAGCCTACAACCAAGCTTCCCTAGCTGAGGCAGGCAGCCTCAGTCCCAAAGTTGTCTCTCTTTTGTCTCCACCTGTGCCTTGTGGCATCCCAAGGTTTTATAATCTCTCACCTGGAAGCATCTCTAAGCTTTCACATTTCTGTCCTAACTGATCATCCTCACTGGGAAGTTGTCTCTTGTGATCTCTGTTGCTCCTCTGTGATGCTGGCTACAATAAATGTGATTTAACCGAACTTCATTAACCCTTTGTTTTGCCTATACCCCTCAGCTATGTTCCTGAGACAATGGGAGAGCCCATTATCACAGGTAGATGTGCTCCTCTATTCATTGGAGATGCCCCAGAATCACTCCCCACACTCTAGCCTGACGCTAGAGTAACCAGACTTTGGAAAAGTTATTTTGTTGAAATACAGCTTCCAGAATCTCTCGAATTTGGGGAATTATATTCCAAAAAGGTAGCTTTCCCAAGCTCTAGGCATGGCTAATCCCTCCTCCTCCATAAGAATGAGGGAGGGATTGAAAAAAAAATCCCCAAAGATGTATATCAGACAGGAGGAAGAAAACTCACCACACCCAACCCCACCTGTCCTAACAGGTGCGACCCACTTTGCAATTCCTCACCCCCACATAGGATTTCACTGTGACATATTTGAAGTGCTTGCTTAGTGAAGTATAATAGTTCATCCACCGGTCTTTGATCCTCTTCAGTTAAACCTGTCAAAAAGAGTATTTGTTCTTTCCCCTGCTCTTCCTATATGTCTTACTTCAGAAAAAATGATAGCTCAAACAGCAATACAGGAGAGAAGATAGAGTCTAGTGCAGACTTGCAGCCCAGTGGTTCATCATCCCACTGGACTACTATGATTTTTATTGACTGGCTGGATGATAAGGGCTTTCCAACACACTTTTAGGGATATCTGATCTTTTCTGTTATCCTGAGATTGGCGATGTGAGCCAAAATTCCTCTCTCCAGCTCTCAACTGCTATCATTGGATGAACTCCAAAATATACCTAAATCTAAGTGCAATTCTGCGTCACACCTTGACTAACATAAGTCTTTCCCCATTAGGTATATGGTGATAGGAGGAATGGTACCAAGGCACTACATCACATGGAGAACTGTACCTGTTACGCCAAGTTATTCAAGCAAGTTCCCCTTCAAACAACAGCAAGGCTTCCAAGAACATCTAGCAAAGAAAACAAGGGCAGGGAAAAATTCCTAGGATGCTTTGAATAGGTTACAATTTGTAGATCAAGTTGTTTTTTTTTAAAAAAAGCTAATAGAGCATTTTGTGGCTCAAAGCTAGTACATATCCAAGAGTGGCAAGGCAGCTTAGAGAGACTACTGCAACTCTTTCATGGAGGATAGCGTGATCAATGGCATTAAATAAATAAATAAACCTCCTTCTTTATTTAGCACTGGGTCCCAGAATGATTTAAAACAAAAACAAAACAAGCAAACAAACACACACACACAAATGAAAATATGGTATGTTATATGGTTAAAAGAGAATTGTAATAGTTATAATACTGAAAACACAGTTGAAATAAAAACTGTTTAAAAGCACATAAACAACAACAATAACAATTAAGAAAGACAGCAGCTATTCACTATACGTCCAGTTCCATATCCTCCAACATCTCACAGATGAAGACTGGGACATGAGTGGCCAAGCATCATGAGAGTGGGATCAAGAGGGTAAAAGTCATTGATGAGGAAGGACATACAAGTTTTGAGAGGTTGGAACAGTTTGTTTTTGCCTGAGCCTACTAGGAAGGGCAAGTTTCATCCCCCACCTCTCCTCCCAGCTACATTAATTGAGTGCAAACTACTTTTGCCCTTTGAACCCAGGTTGCACAAAGGGGAGTAAGGTTGTGACAAAGGAGCAAAGTGGGAAGAACACAGCGAAATCAAGGTTTTTTAGAAGCAGCTGAAAAAGTGGGACAACAGCAGATTAATTGAGACTGTTCCTTCCAAATCAGGATAGTTAGAAGGCATGCTATTCCTTAAAGGCAGTTAAAGACCAAATGCCCACTTCAATAGGAAGGTATTTGTCTGCTGGCAGATGGACCACAGGGAGGGGGACAAATAACCCACCCATAGAAGGGAGTTCCACAGCCTGGGAACAGATACCAAAGCAGTCTTCTTATGACTTTGTTTTTGTTGTTGTGCCCTTTCAAGTTGGTTGCAACTTATGGCAACTCTAAGGTGAAACAATCATGGGGTTTCTAGGCCTGAGAGTGTGTGATGTGTCCAAGGTCACCCAGTAGGTTTCCATGGCCAAGTAGGGGATGGAATCCTAGTCTCCAGGTTTGTACTCCAACACTCAAACCACCTCATATGTCATGACTATCATATAATATATCAGGTGGCAGAAGGAGTGTGCCTTTCCATACCACTTGGTGGGGAAGATGAGAGAGAAGGTGCTATTGCATTCATGTGCCCCACTTATCTGTGTATGTCTGTCAGGAGATGCCAAAAAAGGGGTGAAATTGACTTCTGGGTTACATCCTGATGTAGGAAAGGACCTCTCCTTGGCATAAAATGGTCCAGAGGATCAAAAACATGGCAAAAATGTGCCCCACATTGTATTTGCGGGCATTTGGGAGTGAAATTTTGAATTTTTTCTGAAGGGGAGGTACAACAGGGGTTCATTCTTCCAAGATCACCTGTGGATTCAGTGAGGCCCCTAGACAGTTGTCTGTTCCTATGGTAGGTCAACATGTTTCTTCTTGTGTTGTTATGGGACAGTGCAACTCACATCTGCTTTACCTGAATGAACAGTTTCAAAGGTTTTGTTCCTTCTGGCTGAGATTACCAGTGCCTTTGTGCATTTCTTTTAAAACAATTTGGGACTTTTTGTGGAAAATTCATTTGTGCAAAAACCTCCTTTTTATACAAAACCAATAGTTTTGTGCAAAAAATACACTGTTTCTCTCAGCAGTTGACCATTTTCCCAATGGAAAGTTAAGATTGGTTGAGACACCCTTTCTCATCAAGGATGAGAAATTTGCAAGCGTTCTTTACGTTTACACACTGTTCATACATTCCATTAGAGAAGTGCTGCTCAAAGTGGTGGTCCATGGTCTGGTGCTGGTTTCCAAGTCATCTCATCTTGGAGCTTCCAGGAAAGAAAAAAGCAATTATACCCATGGGTGCAAATATGGTGCTGGTTCCTGGCACATTGGCGGAAAATGCTACCCTACCCCACATTCAATAATGTAATGAACACCAACTTAGATGACCATCCTGTCAGCAGGGACACATGGTCAATTGAGATCTGTGCAGCTCAGCTAATGGAAGTAGAAACCTTCCTCCTCTGTCACCTTTGTGATTTTAGGAGGATAGGTCAACCAATCTGTGCCAGAAGCTTGTTTGCTACCATGACCACTGGATAAAGATAAATTCCAAAGCTTAGAAATATTATTTTTTGTCACTACAACTCAGAACATGCATGCTGCCTAAGGGATTTTGAGCACTGCCAGGCAAAAAAAGGAACTTTGTCAAGACCTAATAAGTTCCATGTCTTCCACTTTTCTTGGAAGGACATTTCTCTCTCTGAAAATAGGACACTTTCTCAGCCAGAAATGAAAACTGCCTCTATAGAGTGTATTTCCACCTGATAATATGTTGCTTTTACTTCATGTCTTACCTAAAGTTTGGTGGCAGGATTTATGCTCCATCTCCCTATTTGTCTTCGGAATGCCACAGGTGCATTTGTTAGCTTAAAGAACAAAACTGTAAATAGCATCCCCTTTTGTGACATACCACAGCAACTTTTAAATAGGCTCTCCTTGATTTCTCAGACTCCTTATTCAAAAAGGCACTATTGTGCTCCATCTAACCTGATCTTAGAAACACTGCCAACCTGTCAATTTATCAGCACTACAAAATGGATGGTTAATCTTTTCAGCTGACTTGAGCCATTTCCTGAAGCTCAGATAAAACCCAAATGTTTAGCTCCTACAGGGCCCAAACTTCCCTTTTGACTTTCACTGATTAACTAGAAGAGGCCATTCTCTCTTCTTAAAGCTTTAACCAGTGATTCCTCTTGCTGTACATTTTTCCTCTTTTGTTGAAATGTTATCCAGTCATTTCAACTGAATGGAGCATTATTTCCAGTATTATAATAGGAGCACTTAAGTCAGTGTGTTCAGGCTTGCAATTAAGTATACCAAGTATTTACTTATTATGATGTGTGTTGCATCTTAAAGTTCAGTCTCCCTCTTTCCCTCCTCCCTCTTTCTTTCTTTCTTTCTTTCTTTTCTTTCTTTCTTTCTTTCTTTCTTTCTTTCTTTCTTCACATCAAATGACTCTGACTTGCTTACACAGTGTTAGACTGTGCAGGCTGTACTGAAACACTAACAGTTGATAGATAATACCTGAAATCCTGCATCAAGAGAGTACGATATCATGTAACTGTGTCTCCCACTTGCATGTCCCAAAACCCACCTTGTAAGAAATGAAGGGCCCCAACAACAACAACACAACTATGTCCATCTTATCAGACAGTGGCAGGATCAGCAGGGAAGCATGACAGCATTTTTCCTATAGCTAGACCCATTGCAACAGGCATCAACATGGACCTTTGAGGGTCCTCAAAATGTCCCTATAGATGATACCCTTGCAGTGCTTCCAGTTACAGGGAAAAAACTGGACACATCACTGCTGATCCATCTCACCCCATTCTCTAACAATACAAAGTGCCCATGTTGTGGATGAGGGGGCTGCACTGTTTACAAGGTGGTGCTGAGTGGGGTTTGTTGTTGTGTAGTTGGAATGGAATTCCAACATCTACAATGACAAAGAAAGAAAGAAAGAAAGAAAGAAAGAAAGAAAGAAAGAAAGAAAGAAAGAAGAGTTGTGATGCTATGATTCCAACTTGTGGCATCCTAATTCACTAACAGGATCCCAGCCAATATCTCACTGCAGGTTATGTAAAAATAATTACACACACAAGAAAAGAAATAAATTCCTTACTATTCTGTCTATTGATTGTCTTTTTATTTAAGACTATGTTGTTATACCACCTTGATTCAGCACAAAAGAACATCAAGGCAATTCTCTATAAATAAAATCTGTCTGCTTGTCTGTGTTTGGTTGCTTGTTTGTTGTTGCATGCCTTCATTTCTGACTTAAGGTGAAACCTGTCATGGGGTTTCTTGGCAATATTTGTTGAGAGGAGGTTTGCTGTTGTTTTTCTTTCAGGCTGGAAGACTTGCCCAAGGTTGCCCAGTGAGTTTCTGAGCAAGGGTTCAAATCTTGGTCTCCTAAAGTCCCACATTCAAACCAATACACCATGCTAGAAAGTTCTCTTACTGGGCAGCTCTATGCTCTTATTTACTTAGAACTCAACTTCTTTGTATTCAGTGACATAATACACTCAAGAACAATCTATTGCTGTGGCAGGATGACAACTTTGTGTAGAAAGGGCCCAAGATGATCAAAGATCAGGAAATCAAGGATCCTATCACACAACACTGTTATAGTGCTATGATTTCACTTAAATTGCCATGACTTCATCCTATGGGATCCTGGGTCTTGCAGTTTAGGGAGGGGCATTTAGATTTCCCAGCCAGAGAGCTCTTTGGCCTCTGTAAACTACAACCCCAGGATTCTACAGGATGTTGACATGGCAGTCAAAGCGGAGCAACAGCGCTATAATAATGTAGCGTAATAGGGCTACAAGACTTTTGAGGAATGATTTAGGGAGCTCTGGATGTTTAGCTTGGAGAAGAGAAGAGAAGAGAAGAGAAGAGAAGAGAAGAGAAGAGAAGAGAAGAGAAGAGAAGAGAAAGAAGAAGCAAGATATGATAGACATCTTTAAATATCTGAATGGATATTATGTAGAAGATGGAGGTAGCTTGTTTTCTGCTGAAACAGAGACTAGAACTGATAGATTCAAGTTACCAAAAAAAAATTCTACATAAACATTAGAAAGAATTTTCTTTGCTGTGAGAACTGACCAACAATGAAATGGGCTGCCCTAGAATGTGGTAAACTCTCAAACTTTGAAAGTCTTTAGACAGAGGTTGGTTGGGCACATTTCAAGAGTGCTTTAATTGTGTCTTCCTACATGACAGGGGTTGGACCAGATGGTCCTTGTGGTCTCTTCCAGTTCTAAGAATCTTTGATTCTATGGTTCTATTAGTGGTGCTCTCAGGTTAGTTGTAAAAATAAAAAATTGTATGAAATTTGGAATATAATGACAGAAAAAAAGTGCAACGATCAATATGCCTAGTTTGCATAATTGTAGGGCAATATGCATAGTTAGAATGATTTCCATAATATGAAAATTTGAAGTCCCAAGTTGAAGAAGTACAGTATGGGCCCCCTAAATGTCTGAGAGTGCTACTTTCCCTTAGTTAAGTAAAATAGTCTGTAATAGTACTGGCCTAAATATAAATAAAGAAAAAAACAACCCTGCCTGAATTTGTGTGTTTTAGACACCATATTACAAATGGAATTTATTCCTTGTAGAACTCATTGTGACAACCTTGAATACTATGCTTTTATTAACAGGTTTTTTTAAAAAAGTCTGGAGACACAGCTGCCATATGACACAAACCTGCTGTATGCCAAGTGATCCCCCTTTCCTTGCTGTTTGACAGTGGTCTAGAGCCTCAAAAGATATATTTTACCTAGCTTAGAAACAGAACAGTAATTACAGCTCAGGACTCAATACCAGCGGAACACCTGTAAGAAGACATCATTTTGTAAAAATCAATTTTATTACACCAAATACCACGGACACTTAGAATTACTCTGTTCCTTTGGAATTCCAAATTGTGGTCAACCCAATAATCCCTTTTTATATATGAGTTCAGAAGTACTGAAGCTTCCTTTATCACAAACAGCTGACCTAACCTCCACGTCTCTTCAGAAACAAAAACACATGGTTCCTTCATTCGCTTTTAGCTGCTCTCCGCCTCAAACTGTGGATACCAGACTTATGATGTTATACAGCTTTCTCTTCTCTTCCCTGCCCACACTTTTACTGGCTTTTGGATCTTTTAACAGCAGCCAGAGATAAAGAAATATAGCAGGTAAGCCGTAATGGGGGGAGAGCTTCCCTAGATCAGTTTCTGCATGGTGAGGGACAAGAGCACAACCAATAGCAGCAATGGACCCCTCACAATTGTTGTTGTGTGCCTTTCTGTCATTTCTGACTTATGGAGACCCTAAGGGAAATCTATCACAGGATTTTCATGGCAAGATTTTTTACAAGGGGCTTTGTGTTGAGGGCATCCCTGTGGCAGAGAGAGCATGATTCGCCACAAGTCACCAATGGGTTTACACAGATGAGTACAGATTCAAACTCTGATCTTCCAAAGTCATAGGTTGAATATACATGAAGGCTGTATCCCAGCTCCTCTTCATACTCTTGCTGCCCCAGTTTGACCCCTTTACTGACAACACACCTGTTTGAATCCAAACAGAAATCAGTTTGGAAAGCCACACAGGACCCCCATTATGAAGCCATATTGGTACAAGGGGAATTTTTCTACTGTGTGCATGTGTTCACCATATTGATTTACTTCTGGTCACATGACCACAGCAGCTGCAGGAAGAGGGGTTAGACTCCTGCAACACATGTGCATATTTGCATATTTGCTTAAAAAAATAGCCTTTGTTTTCCCTTCATTCTGATTGCCCACCTGTGCTTCTATAAAATGAAACCAGTAGAGAAAGGGGAGGTGAAATGCCAACCTGCAAATGAGTGCAATATTATGCATATGAAGGTTCATATACAAACATCAAATCCAAAAGAGAGACGGGGGGAGGGCAACACTTAGATGAGATGTATTGCATTCTATTTAAATTATAAAAATCCTTTCTCATTTGGCATTTGCATACTTAATTTATGACAATCTGTGCAGACTGGTGTTCCCTTCCCTGATGATGAATATCCTCTTTTCATGATGTGTATGTGGACACCATGAAAGCCAGCATTGTGTAGTGGTTTGAGCATTGGACTACAACTCTGGAGACCAGTGTCTGAATCCCTGCTCAGCCATAGAAACCCAGTGGGTGCGCTCAGGCAGGTCATACTGTTTCAGTGTCAGAGGAAGGCAAAGGCAAATCCTCTCTGAACAAATCTTGCTAAGAAAATCCTTTGATAAGTGTGACAAACCCTAGGCGCACGTGGCCAGCGGAGCAGCCCTAGCAACAGAAGGTAATTTTATTTGATTGGTTCTCTGACTAAAAAAACCCAGTTTGGCCAGAAGAAGGAGCTATATGGGTGAGCCAACAGGACAGATAAATACCAGAAACATGGTCTAGAGGAGGAGTTCCTTCAGTAAGAGGAGAGAGAGTTGAGAAAAGACTTCAGTCAACCAGAAAGAAAGAGGCTGTCTGAAATTTAGTGTTGATCTGCTCAAAAGTCTAAAGAGAAAAGACAGAGGAGAGACCAAACTAATACTGAGCCCCTTTCCGCAGCTTACCTGATTCCAGCGTGGGCGCTTGGGGATCATGCAAGCAGCCTCTTGAGAGAGGCACTTGCGTCCCCTTTGCTCCTGCTTTGCAGGAGTTCCCTGCTGGCCGGCAGGAAGCGTGAGGGCTCTGCCTCTTCCTTCCACAGCACAGCCGGGTACTTTCCCAGGCTGCGCTGGGGGAGGAAGTGTGAGGGCCGCATCTCCGGAGGCTCCTCACTCAAGGTAAGTGCGTGTGGGGCCCCAGAGTGACGCGTGATTACACATCATTTTCAGCAAGAAGCTAAAAATGATATATTGTGAGATCGGCGCCTGCTGGCCCCAGCAGCGGCACACAATTGCAAGGACATCATGTGGAACAATCACTCAATCGCATGACACTCTGGAGGACCTTTCGCATGAGAAATAGCATGAGAAAAGGGCCTGAGTTAGGTCATAAGGGTTGACCTTAGGAAAATACGTCTATGTATAAAGAGAAAGTCAAAGCCCTGTTAAGCTAGAGAAGTGTTTGCCTGTGAATATGTGGAATTTCTTTGCTGTTTGAAAACATTGATTTATCCAATACCTTTCCCTTGTTAATTTTTTAAAATAAAGATTTTATTCTTTTTTTTAATAAGAGCAGCCTCAGAACAGTGTTTCTTCAATTTTAGCTCATTTACACATGCTACCACAAGTAACACATTCATTTGAGATTAACCTGAAAAAGCTTTGCCCTATATCCACAAGGGTTGTGGGCTTAGGGAAAGCAGAAGTGTGATTAAGTGTGGAGAGGGAGCCAGGGGGTAGTAATTATATAAAAAGGTGCTGCTTCTCCAGGGAGGGAGAACAGAAAGCAGGTCTGTTCTAGCCCTGTCTGGTCCAGATTTCCACATGACAAAGTGGTGTCAGAGCGGTGGGATTCAATTAAAAGAATCCAGTGTTGAATTAAATCCAATGGGGGATCTTAGGGTCAGTGCAACTCAGAAATGATTTGAAGACACACACAACAACAATAACAACAACAACAGCAACAACGTGAACACCCCAAATGAACACACACATCCATCTGAGACCACTTTGCATTCTGGGTGACTACACCTGGACCACATCAATTTTTTTTTTACCTCATCTGTTTTTTCAGGTCTTCTTTGGCTTTCTGTTTCTTGAAGGCAACCTGGACTAACATCTGAACATGACATTTGTTAGCCTGGAAGAGGATCAGTCTCTGAAAAAAAGATTACCCAAGCCAGAAAATAAATACTTTTAAACAGAGCCTGACCTTCTTCCTGGGAACTTTAGAGTCTGAGCAAGATATGCCTCCAGTAAGCCAGGACAAATGTTCTTGGATAAGCTTGGTATAAAATCAATAGCACTGTAGGCTGAAGAGAAAGTGAAGTGCAATCTGTTTACTTAGGGCTAGAAGATGAAGTATCTATCAGTTTTGCTTTCTTCTACACTTGATTTTAAAAAAGAAAAAGAAAATAAAGTTCTTTATGTTGCTTTTAGAAAGACATTTGTGATTTTTGATATGTTTTTACAAAAAAGAAAAAAATGCTTGAAACAAACACAATTCTCACCTCCTCTCTATTCTGAGCCCCATATAGCACTATCACACAGTGGTCTGTGTGTCTGTCACACACAAAGGAATGGAAGAAAAAAATTTGATTTGACACTTCTAATAAAAGTACTTTTTTGCCCTTCCTGGGAGTCATCATGGTTCAAATATGGTTCATTTCAAGAATTCACACATTTGTAAGTCTTGTAAGACATTTTGAAGAAATAAAGTGTACACAAAACAATCTACACATTGTAAAATGGGTATGGTTAAAATATGTAGAATTAAATAAATGTGCATAAACATGCTTGGACCAATGGGGTAAAATGAGTAAATGCACCTATTAGGAAAAAATGCATTTTAAATACACATCTATTTCCATGGGATAAAAAACACAGTCTCTTAACCTGCTACCAACAAAAAAAGTGGGGGGGAAATGCAGGTAGGATTCAGAGAAACACAATGAAATCACAACTGAATGCTTTTCACAGCACTATCCATACCACAATAAGTAGCATTAACCTCGCAGAAGTTGCTGATGGTGAGCTTGTGTCTGAAGCCAGGAAATCTACAGTCACATTTTATCCTGTTCTAGCCATGCTCCTCCCTGGATCTGGGATGACATTCCAGTACATGGATTCCTTCTATGTGACCTCAGGCCTCTGACATGTCTGGAAAGGTGTGAGAAATAGCTTATGGCAGCTTTCATACCAGTAAAACAGCATTTGAAGGGGGTCTCCAAAGTAAAATACAGAGTTCCGTGCCATTTCTGCCAAGAAAGTGTGTAAAGGAGTGTGACATGGGTGCATATTTTACTTGGAAAGATGATGGCATAAGGAAATTACTTAGCTATTAAACCAGACCTTCTACAAGGCCTCCATAAAGTGATGGTCTGGTCCTTGTCATTGAATTTAAACTATTCCTCCTTTGCCAGGACAGATAGTGAACCAAAGGATATTGAGATATGTGTGATAACTATTTTTAACAGGAAGGCAAACCGTTTTTTTTAAAAAATATATATTTTGTTTACTTTAGGCTCAGATTCAGCTTCAATTAAAGTTGTTTCAGAATAGTTCCAATAATTGCTTAGTATTATAAGATCTGTTTTGTATTTAAGTGCCATATCTATATTGAATATGATGCTAAAAATCCCATATTTGGTAGGAAAGACCCTTTCAGAAAAAAATGAGTCTGAGCTGCAGGACTGAGTAAGGCCATTTCCGCACTAAACTGTTATAGTGCTATTATTCTACTTTCAACGTCCTATGGAATCCTGGGGTTTGCAGTTTAGGGAGGAGCATTTAGAATTCTCAGCCAGAGAGCTCTTTGGCCTCAGGAAACTACAAACCTCAGAATTCCACAGGATGGTGGACGTGGAATAATAGCACTATAACAGTCTAGTGTGGAAATGGCCTGAGTGTGGTAAGGGAGGGGAAGAGGAAAAACAAAGTGCTTGGAACTAGCTCATGCAGTCCTGGAGCCATGAGAGGCCAGGTATTCCAACACAAATGTATATGAGATTGTAGCCTAAGTGAGATGCACCAGTTTCTTTATACTGTCATTTTCAATTACATGTATTTTAGCAATTTTCTGTTTCTTGGAGATGAAGGTGTTGTACCTTCAGGTATGGTCCTTGGAGGAGTGAGAGCCACTCCCTGTGTGCTAGACCCTTGCCCTTCCTGGCTTATCGAACAGGCAGAGGGGGAACTGGTGAAGGGGCAGTCAATGTTGCCTCACAACAAGGAGCATTTCAGCTTCCTTAAAGAAGGCAGTTATGTGGTCTTTGTTGGGGAAAAAACAACAACTCTCAATCCCTTTATAATAGATAATAATGAGCCAGTGTCCAACCTATCATTTTGGGGCAAGACATTAGAGCATATGGTGGCCTCCCAACTCCAGGGGTTTCTGGATGAAATGGATTATCTAGATCCATTTCAATATGATTTCAAGTGTGATAGATGAGGGGTCAGAGGTTGAAGAGCAATTTATTTTGCCTAAAACAGAGACCTTACAGCTGGTGTCTGTGATAGAGCAATCTATCTTGTTGGCACCGCCATCATCTGAAGGACAAGCTGAAGCAGAGATTTTACAGCCAGTGCCTGAGGGAGACGGGGTCAGTGATAATTTCAGGTAACTAGATTCACCTTTCCCCTCAGCTCTCAGTCACAGAGGAGGTAAAAGAGAGCGGTTCAGAAGGAAGCTGCTTAGCTGAGGTTGAAAAACAGGAGACTGATTAGAAACACCTGTTCTCCTCTGCCATTTACGTCTGTCAGTGTGGCTTGCCTTTTGCTTGTGCCAAATTGCTATCCAACTCCCTCGGATCTTGCATTCCTGCTCCATGTCTTTGTGAACTTCAGCTTTCCTGACTTGTTGGACCAGCTTTGACTTCAGCTTTCAGCTCAGTGTTTCTACTGGATTTATTGCTCTGGACTCTCCCTGATACCTCCACCTCCTTGGCAAGTATGGTCACATTCCTTCCCTTTCTGGCAGATAAGCACAGGCTGGGAGTTAAACTCTGACATCGAGCCAGGCTATAAAACAGAGACAGCTTTTGTCACCTTTTGTTATCTAGGCAGGATAATGGACAGGGGGAGTGTGTCCCTGTTGGTTCTGCTGGACCTCTCAGTGGCTTTTGATACCACCATCCATGGTGTCCTTCTGGGCTGTCTTGCTGGGATGGGACCTGGTGGCATTGTTTTACAGTGGCTCCATTGATTCCTGGAGGGGCAAACCCAGAAGGTGGTGCTGGTAGTCTCCTGTCCAACCCCTTGGCCATTGGCCTGTGAGGTCTCTCAGCATTCTGTTTTGTCCTTCATGTACTTAACAATACATGAAACCACTGGGAGGGGTCGTTTGGAGTTTTGGTGCACTATCAATATGTGTATTACACCAAACTCTACCACTTTATGGTGAACTGAATTTGAACATGATAATGCCATCATGTGAATCTACAGAATCCTAGAACTGTAGAAGGGATCCTAATTCATCTAAATCAACTTATCAGTGTAGGAACCTATCATTATGCTATGGCTCTTTTTGTGTTCCATTCTAACTCCAGCTCAAATAGGATATTTCATTCCCAGAAAAGTTGTTGAAAAAGTGAACAAAAAATATCAGAGGTCTGAAATATTTCCTTTACAAGGGAAAACTAAGGTCTTTTCCACACGAGGTGAGTGAATCACTCCATGCCGTTACTTATCAGCTCTTCTTGGGTCTGAAGTAACACAGACTTTCCCTTGAGCCCTTCCACAGGGCTCCTCCATTAGCTCAGGGTGAACTGGAGCAGTGCGAGGTCTGTAGATCCGCACTGCTCCGGCTAAAATGGCGGCTTCCTGTGGCTGCTAGCTCAAAATGGAGGGTTCCAGTGTCTTTGTGGGAGTGGACCAACTGCTGACACTGGCCACGCCCACAGCCCGCCCTCCACTGATCACAGGCTTGCATTGGTGCAAGCCTGTGCATCTGCACAGGTAAGTGGGAATGCAATGGCGCATTCCAGAAAATGTAAAGACCTGATTTTTCCGGTCTTTACTTAGTGCGGGGTAGGACCACTTGGGAGCAGGTTGGATCAGACTGAGGTGCGGAACTTGTCAGGAAAACTGGGGGTTACAGTCTAAACAGAGCTGACCCCATGTCTCCAAGCCTGCAGGAAGGAAAACAAACACACAGTGCATCTTCAGTCTAAAGCAGGAAAAACCTTTATTGCAGGCTGCATGCTTAAAAGCAAGCAAACCTTGAAAAAAGGAACAAAGGACAGGAATCAAATGGGAACAGAAGCAGAGCAGGATCAGAGCGAATACAGAGTGATCCCACTCTTTACATATTGTCTTTGGTAAACAGGTAGACGTCATGAGTGTCACACAGGAAGACACAGTACAATTCCCGTGTGAACTACTAGCCGCTAAGCATAGACTAAACAACTACATATCAGCTTGAGCTGTCTCTTCCCAGCTCACGTCTGCTACTTGTGACCTTGTGCAGCACAGTTAATCAGTACACACTGCAAACTTCTCTGGCAGCTTGGAAAATGACTGCCAGGCTCATCATTCTTTAACACTCCCCTACTGATTACGGAGCTGCACTGCACATTGAGCAGAATCCAGCATCCCTAGCATGTCTACCATACGAGCATGAACAACAGCAGACAAGGACTTAGTACAAACATTAGCTACATTTTCTTGAGAATACACATAGCACAGGTCAATCAGTTTATCACGAATACACTGCTTCACATTTTGGAACCTGATGTCAACATGTTTTGAACGAGCTTTCACCTGTTCACTTTTAGCCATTTGTATACATGCTTGAGAATCACAGAATACATGAAGGGGCATCTTTATTGACACATGGAGATCTTTGAACAACTGTACAAACCATACCAACTCATTACACAAAGCAGACAAATTTGCATACTCAGCTTCAGCTGTGGATGTCGCTACTGTACTCTGTTTTTTTGCTTTCCACTCTATGACAGTACCACTGTACTTCAAAACACACCCAGAAGTACTTTTGCGATCTGCCACACCCTCAGTGAAATCACTGTCAGAGTAACACACAAGTTCTGGTACTTGCACAGGAATTATACACAAGCAGTAATCCACAGTACCCTTGAGATACCTAAGCACCCTTTCGACACCTTGCCAATGATACTGAGTGGGCTGAGCACATGCTCTTGCTAGAACGTTGACACTGAGTGCAATGTCAGGCCGGCTGATCCCAGCTATATAGAGAAGACTCCCAATGACGGACTGATACAATTTCACATCTGGAAATACCTCATCACTGACATGTTTTGTAAAGCCTGGTATCATGGGCATTTTGGTAGGCTTACATTCAGACATGTTGCATTTCTCCAACAAGCTTTGAATCTTTTGTTTCTGACACAGCAGAAAACCACTTTGGCTCTTCGTATCTCAACTCCGAGATAATGTTGAACAGGCCCCAGATTTTTGATCTGAAACTTCTTGCCCAGTTCATTGGTAAACACTTGCACCTGTTTTTGTGTACTACAGATCAAGCACAGATCATCTACATAGGCCAGGAGTATTTCTAAACCCTCTCCTGTACCTCTGACATACACACAGGGATCTGCAATGCTTTGCTAAACCCACACTTCTGCAAAGCATTGTCCAAACAACGGTTCCAACAATGCGCAGATTGTTTTAAACCGTATAAAGAATGCTGCAGCTTACAGACAAGAGTTTCTCTTCCCTGAACCACAAAACCATCAGGCTGGAGCATGTACACTTCTTCATGCAAATCTGTATTGAGGTACACTGTAGCAATGTCAAAGTGTGTAATCAGAGACCCTCTTTGACCTGCAATGGCTAAAGCTAGCCGAATGGACTGCATTTTGACCGTGGGGGCAAATATTTCATCAAAAGATTTTTCATCTTGGGCAAATCCTCGGGCAGCTAACCTTGCTTTATGTTTGACTTGCCCATCAGCTGTGGTTTTCAACTTGTATATCCACCTACAGCCAATGGGAGTGACCCTGGGGCAACTACACAGAAAAAAAAACATTGTATTGTGCTATGGAATCAATTTCACTCTGCATTGCTGCCCACCATGGCTTTGCCTCCTCTTCAGGCATCTTGAGGACATCAGAAAAAAGTATTAGGCTCACAGTTTATCACACACACACACAGAGACAGAGACGAATAAGGAGAATAACGCTTGGGTGGTTTGCCTTCCGTTTTCCTCTCAGACCATCTTGGCAAAGGCAAAACTCTCTCATCAGCACTGCGGGACCTCTTCAAAGGCCGCCTTTGCTCTTCCTGAACTTGAGACGAAGTCTCCTGTTTGACACCAACTCCCCCCTCTGCGCCTCCCCCTCAGCAGGCTCCGCTTTAACCCCCGATGGACCAGGCGCAGAGTCAGGAGGCTGCTCAGCAGCAAGAGACCCACCAGGAATGGGGAGAAACATTTCAGACGCTGCCTGTACACGAGACCAGTTAGCATGTTCTTCAAAAGAAGCATTCCGGGACACCAGACAGTTTGCTCCCCCTGCATAGAAACGATACCCTTTGCAGTTAGGAGCATAACCCACAAACCTCAAACGCTGGGCTTTTGGCTCCCCTTTTCTTCGCTGACTTTTAGGAATGTGTACCCAGGCAAAACTGCCAAAAACCCTCATGTGTGCAATAGAAGGCTGCTTGCCAAACAGGCGCTCATAAGGAGTCATTTGAAACACAGAACTCCGCAGCCTATTGTGAATGTAGCAAGCAGTCAGCATTGCTTCTCCCCAAAAACTCAGAGGCAAATCAGCATCACAAAGCAAACTGTGCATGAGAGTCTGCAAACACCACCATGTCTCTCAGCAACCCCATTCTGGAAACTGGAATATGCAGCAGACGTTCTGTGAACCATGCCCTTGGAATTGAACCACTTCTGCATGCTCTCAGACAGAAACTCTGCTCCTCTGTCTGTTTGCAGAGCCCTCACAGAACAACCAAACTGCCTCTCCACACAGGCACACCAGTGTCTGAGTATTTGGCACACGTCAGACTTCTGCTTAAGTACCACGTGTACCTGCTGAAATCGTCTACGAGCAGGAGACAGAACCGTGTGCCCCCCAAGGACTGTTGACTCATTGGACAAATGATATCACAATGCACAAGTTGAAAAGGAACATCTGAAACTCTGGTACTAACCTGGGTGCAGGCTGTTGCTTTATTTTGACTGTTTGCACACAGCACAGTCAAGAAACACATCACAGGGCTTTAGGGAGCATCCCTTACAGCTTACAGCTAACTTTTTCAACACAGAAAAACTAGCATGCCTGAGGCATCTATGGAGTAAATGGACACACTCATTATGGTATGATTTGTTGTCAAAAACAGCACACACACTTTGGTGAGGCTGTAGCTGGTACAACCCTTCAGACAATTCAGCTACAGCACACACAGTACCACCCTTTAAACCTCTACCCAGCTTTTTGGTGAACACTACCTCAAAACCATGCTCTGCCAGCTCTGACACAAAAGCAAACAGAAATCAAGTGAGGGAACAAACAACACATTGTCTAGGCACATATTCAGAGATGGAAAAAAGCTGTGCCCTCCCAAGACCTCAGACCTGGCCCCGTCAGCCAAGGACACAGTAGAAACTCTGGCTGGGTTTAGACTCTCAAACAAACCCTCAGAGTTAACTAAATGTTGACTGCAGCCACTGGAGTGGAGGAGCCAGCAGGTGTCAGCAGCACAGCAAGAGTCTTCAGCTTCACCACCTGTTGCCAAGGCGACGCGTGGACGTCCTCCTCTGAAGCCACCCCGCCAGCTGCCTCTGCCACCGCCACCTCTCCAGCTGCCTCTACCACTGCCTCTGGCTGGCCCTGGCCTCTCACCTTGCTTCTAGGCTGGACAGTCTTTCTTGAGATGAGAAGTAGACCCACAGCGAAAACACCTTCCACAGCATGCACACGCACCAAACCCTCCTGCTTGCATTCACCAGCCGGAGCAGATTTCTTGCTGTAATCCGACTCCACAGGCACCTGTGGCACATTCCTGCAAGCAATTTTTTCCTCCTCTTCAAGCAGATGAGCAGTTACAAGAGTAACAGTCAAATCTCTCTGGAAGGTTTTCTAAGCTGGCGATGATCATTTGCCAACTATCATTTAGGGAATTCAGAATGCAAAACACTTTATCAGACTCAGTCAAAACTTTACCCCTCTCACGCAGGGCAGCAAAGAGGTCAACCAACTCTGTCAGATGATGCTGAACAGAAAATCCTGGCATTAGCTTTGAATTATACAGTCTCGAAGTGAGTGCGATTTTGAAGCTGCCGTCAGACTCACGTAGACTTGCCGAAGGGCCTGCCAACACTCCCGAGGCATGTCAAAATCACGAAAATGAACCAGCTGGTCATCTTCCACAGCTAGAAAAAGCAGCGACATGGCTCTCCTAGTCATTCTAGCAGCCACCTCTGGATCCCCAGGGAGGGCTAAAGGGTCTGTGAAGGCACCCCAAAGACCTTCAGCTTGCACGTACTGCTGCATTTTCACTGACCAAGCCAAATAATTGCTTCCAGTCAGCCTGGGCAAAGACTGCCTTGTAGGAAAAGGAGCTTGAGCGGTGGCTTCTCAAAACTTCAAACACCAGCAGCTCCAAAAAACAACATCATAAAATCAGCCTGAAAGGGTTCCCAGGGCATGCAGCGGAAGCGTGCTGGGCCCATAACCTGTCAGGAAAACTGGGGGTTACAGTCTAAACAGAAACTACCCCACGCCTCCAAGCCTGGAGGAAGGAAAACAAACACACAGTGCATCTTCAGTCTAAAGCAGGAAAAACCCTTTATTGCAGGCTGCATGCTTAAAAGCAAGAAACCCTGAAAAAAGGAACAAAGGACAGGAATCAAATGGGAACAGTAGCAGAGCAGGATCAGAGCGAATACAGAGTGATCCCACCTTTTACATATTGTCTTTGGTAAACAGGTAGACGTCATGAGTGTCACACAGGAAGACACAGTACAATTCCCATGTGAACTACTAGCCGCTATGCATAGACTAAACAACTACATATCAGCTTGAGCTGTCTCTTCCCAGCTCATGTCTGCTACTTGTGACCTTGTGCAGCACAGTTAATCAGTACACACTGCAAACTTCTCTGGTAGCTTGGAAATGACTGCCAGGCTCATCATTCTTTAAAAGAACTAAGTTAAATAGTCCACACCTAGTCCAATCCAAGGTGCGGACCACCTTCGTGCCAGGACGCCTTGGCCCGTTTTAACTGCCTCGTGCGGAAAGGGCCTAAAGTGTCTGTGGTCTCTGCAATTATTTGGATATTGTTGTTGCTATTTGCCATCGACCTAGGTGACGCTATGGTGACCCTATGAGAGATCTGCAAGAGCTCTGGTCATTAATTGCCTGGCTCAGGTCTTACAAACTCAGGGCTGTGGCTCCAATCCACCCATAGTGTGGTCTTCCTCTTTTCCAATCACCTGGAAAAACCTTTTGAAGTGAAGATAAATTATTATTGTGACTAGGCATTTGAGAATTACTGTTGCCAAGCTGTATCTGTTGTTCTGGAGCACTGCAGGGGCAAATGCTTCCATAGAAAGAGTTTTTCAGATATAAAAAAAGTCTTAAAAACAAATGGAGTGATGAGAGGAATAGATATTCTATGAATCGAACCAACTGTGATATATGGTTACTTTTAATTTCATTATAGCTGTCAAGTATTTTTTGATATGATTAAGATGTATTTAGGGTGCATGCCAAAAGCAGATATAGATTTTCATGAAGACAGATGTTTGTGCTTCATGTAACCTCTGTTTGGAGAATATGGATAACATGTTAATTTTCAGAGAAATGCATATCTATGTTAAATGAAATCAATACTTTGGCATTTAGGTAGAACACAACCTTATGAACACCCACTTCCTAATTGTCAAACCCATATGTCATCAATTTTCATGGTCCCTTATTGCTGTTTTGAAAACTTTGCAACCCTAGGTTGCAATTCAGGACAGCAAAATTTCAGTAACCAGTTTGGCACACCAAGTATTCAACTTTCCTTAACCTTTTTGAAAAATTAAATGTAATGCACATGCACAGGACATTTCTTTGAAGGCAGTTACCATACAGCCTGGCTCAAAGTGATGGAACAGTTGTTGTTGCTGTTGTTATGTGCTTCAAGTCATTTCTGACTTACGGCAAC
Organism: Iguana delicatissima; assembly: GCA_948472985.1. Classification (NCBI taxonomy): domain Eukaryota; kingdom Metazoa; phylum Chordata; class Lepidosauria; order Squamata; family Iguanidae; genus Iguana; species Iguana delicatissima. Next base: position 279,175 of record CAOKZL010000166.1, on the reverse strand, counting down.
CCTAAGGTGAACTTATCATGGGGTCTTCTCGGCTGAGAGTATCTGATGCACCCAAGGTCACCCAATGGGTTTCCATGGCTGAGCAAAAAATCTAACCCTAGTCTCCAGGATCATAGTCCAATGCTCAGACCACTACACCCTCCTGTCTCTCAACTGAATACTACTCATCCCTAAGCCTGGATTATTAATGGTACAACTGGAATAAACAGTGCAGGACCCACTATGGCTAGGGGCCCTGTGTTGCTTCTGACCAGGTGTACTTTCTGTACTGTTATGCTGTCAACTGAGAAATGCTCCAAGGGAGAGGAGATCTGCCTGTCCCTCCAGCCTATATCCCAGATGCACTGTGAGTGAAGATGCAGGTATTACACTGATGTTGTCTTTGAGGCCATTTTCGCACTAGGCTGTTATAGAGCTATTATTCCACTTTCAACATCTATGGAAATCCTGGAGTTTGCAGTTTAGAGAGGGGCACCTTTGGCCTCAGTAAACTGAAAACCCCAGAATTCCTCAGGATGTTGGAAGTGAAGTAATAACACTATAACAATGTAGTGCAGAAAGGCCTCTGAAATTCTTAGGGTGAGTGACTGCATCAGAAAAAGTAACATGATTCTTTTCAAAGATTCTAAGCCTCCCTTCACTACCTCCATCCTTCATCACATTTATTAGTGGAGGGAAAGTAATCGGCTACCGTCTTGTTTGGACAAGAGTACACCAGAACTTGGAAGCAACTAGTTATAACAAAAACAATCAAACTAGTTGCTAATATAGTTAATTCTTTGCTCCAATAGCAAAAGTACAACTTGATTACATTATGATTGCAGACTAACCCAGGGTAACATGACACCTTTTGTGGCAGAGCTGTAACTGTTCGGATGGGGAAAACTCTTGCCCAATGAAACCAGTGAGGAAGAGGAGATTTAATTGTGTCTGCTCTAGGGATCCTATGGGAGAGTGGTGTAAATTTGGATCCAGTGCATCCAACCTTGCCCTTCCTCACTCTTTGAACAATCTATGTTAAGGTCAACCATCAGTGGAAATTCTGTCAGCAGTAAATTTACACAGCCACAGGAGTGGCCAGTGACTTTCGTATCAGGAGTACAGTGAATGGATATTGGTTTTATTCCATACTTTAAAGGAGAGATTCAAAGGACAGAATCTATTTGCAGCTATGGTTCAGTTTCTAGGCTCCTATAAAGTTTGGAGTAAGACCCACAGCAGATTCACCACACTCCTCACAAGGTACTGCAAAGCTTTGAGTGGGCATAACTAGGGGAGATGTCTATGCATGCACGCACGCACACACTGGGGGAGGGAGAGTGGAACTCCTCTCTAGTGTCCCATGCCCCACCAGTATATCTGGCATGTACAATTGCTGTGTCCCTTACACATGTCAGATATACACAATCAGAGAAGTACAGATGGGTTATAGAGTGAAGAGTCAGGAACCAACTCTGACATGTTGCCTGCAGGCCAGATTCAATTTGCATCATGGACTCTACATATAGATGGGTGGGTTGGACACATCCAGAAAAAAAATGTGCACTTTTGAAAAGTGTGCAAAGAAAAATATGTGCATTTCGAATGTGTGCAAAATACAGTAATCCCTCCACATTCACTAGGGTTGGGGCACAGGACCCCTGTAAAAGTGAAAAAACTGTGGATAACTCTAGGCTTTCCCAAACCATATTAAACACGCAAAAAAGTATGTTCACCAAATTCAATCCACTATGGGTTACTTCGAGGCATCAGGTTTTCTTCACAAGGCAGAAATGGGTGGCTGGTGTGGCTTATTGCCACCTCCTCTGCTGCCCCACACCATTTTTAATACGGACATACAAGCTTTGTTCTCAGTTTCTCATTCTATGAGGCTTGCAGTCCCTATTAAAAATGGCATAGGGAGGCAGCCGAGGTAACAGCAAATAATCCATGAATAATCAAATCCGCAAAAGTGAAACCCACATATGTAGAGGGCTGACTGTACAGGTTAATCAGTGCTTTGATCACTGGAGGTATTGTGTCCAATTAATGCATGAAATTTAAAATCTGTGCATAAATTTGGCAAAAATATCCCCCAATATGGAATCAATCCCATTTTAAAACATGACTTTAACATGAACCAGGTAAGGGAAGAAGTCTGAGAACACGGGTTTTATAAATGTGCCCATCCCTAGTTTAAGTGTGAAGCTTTCTCTACCAAAATATCTCCCAGTTTTGCTTGTGAATTTGAATGGGACATAATTGTGCTCTTTCCCCAGACAGAAATCTTACAATCTGCAGCAAACAAATAGAGGCAAGAGGAAGAAGGCTGATAGGTTGTGAATGAGTGCTGAGGCTTGAGTGTAGAGAAATGGAGTTGCAGGTAAAAATAAGATCAGGGTGGTCTAAGAAAAGCTTTAGGTCTCATCTGAAAAATAACACACAACACATGACAAATTTCCCAACAACCCTATTGTTCTTTATTGATCAAAGGAGCAGCAAAGCCATCAAGCCAAAGGTTCCTGGAAGTGCGGGATCCATGGCAAGGTTACTTGGGGTTTACTGTATCTAATGGACCAGAACGCTGAACAAAAGGGCAGGATATTGTAAACACAGAGTGTGTATAAATGTGGTAAAGGTGGGTGGTTGTTAACAGGGAAAGAGAAGGGATTGGTTTGGTCCTACAAGCTTTGTGGTGAGTCCCAATGTCTGATATTATCTGACAGCAACGTAAAATGCCTTTACTTTGATCTTTCCACAGGGGAAATCCAGCTAATGTTGCAATTGGAAAGCTTGTGTGTTCCTTTTATTTCATTACCTGTCACAGAGTTGTAGAAACAATGTGTTTTGCTTTAAATTAATGCCTTTTCTTGATAAAAATGACTCTGAATACCCCAGCCCCCACCTTCTACTATGAGGTCAGTTCCCTGACTCTTGCTTAAATGAGGTAATTGGGAGTGAGGGGTGGATTTATAGCTACTTCTGAGACTTGTGGCAAAGTAAGTGTCCTTCTTTAACTACCTCATAACTAAATCTGATGCACTGGTGACCTATCTGAAAGGAGCTGGTGGTCTCCCAGGCAAGTGGTACACATATAAGTGGGCACCCTAAGAAAATGCCATTAACTGGTGCCTTTCAAGAACAACATCAGCAAACCATCCAAAAGTCAAAAAACAAACTTAGAAAATCGTTGTCATTTTGCAGACTTGAACTAAGGTGCTAGAAAATGTGTGACCCTTAGATGGATCACAGCATCATCCTTCTTCACCATAGGCTTTGCTGACTAGGGTTGATAAGAGCTGCAACCTTGCAACATTTGGAAAGCTCTATACCAGTGGTTCTCAACCTGTGGGTCCCCAGATGTTTGTGGACTTCAGCTCCCAGAAGCCCCAGCCACTATGGTCAATGCTCAGGGCTTCTGGGAGCTGAAGTCCAAAAACATCTGGGGACCCACAGGTTGAGAACCACTACTCTATACTCTTCAGTCTTGCCTGTAGGAACTAGTCATATATTTGTCCAGAATCCTGCTACTACTTCTGTTGGAAGCAGCTACACACTGGGAATAATGGAATGGGGTTTAATTTGTTGTTTCCTCAAAGGTTAGGTGCAGAAATATACCAGTATACAGCAGGGTTAGAAACCCTGCAGCCCTCCAGATGTTGTTGGACTCCAACTCCCATCAACCCCAAGCAGAATGGTCAGTGGTCAGTCATTGTTATCCAACAACTTCTGGAAGGCCACCAGCTTTCATTTCTGATTTAGAAAGAAGCTTGTGCCTTTCTCTGGGCTGCAACAACGGTTTACTAAACTGGGAAGCATCGCAGCTCATGCTATGGTCTCATAGCCCATGATTGTCATGCAGAGCGACCTGACTTCATTCTCTGGCATCTGTAACTGAAAGGACTGGGAAGAAGGACATTGAATTAATATATTATTAGCTAAGGAAAACAAGAGTTTGATCAGCCCAGTAATCTCAAAAACTCTCAATAGGAGTTGAGTAAAAAATAAATGCTGGGCCTTAATTAACAATGCATTTCTATTGTTTATTGGACAACATCCTTGGAGGCTATATGATAAATATCTCCCTCTCCCTAGGGCCAGAAGCAGAACTATTGAAGGAAGGAAGCCAATTTCAAATCCTTAATCCCTGGCCACTCCCCATGAAAAGATTTGCAGCTCTTATCTTCTTGAGATTGGACCTTTGATGTCAAAGCCACTGATGGTTTTTGGTTTGGTTTGCTATTTTGCAATTTGTATGGAAAGGAAGGCAGCATCATATAGCAATTTAACTGTCAGATCTCGGACTCTGGGAGACCAGATTCTGAATCATCACTCAGTGGGTGACCTTGGGCATGTTACTCTCTGTCAGCCTCACCAGAAGGCACCGGTGAACCTCCTCTGAATACATCTGCCCAAGAAAACGTGGGGAGAGCATCACCACAAGTCAGAGCTGAAGGCCATCACAAAAACAAATGAAAATGGCATGCTTTCATGCAGGTGTTACTAGGCAAGAAATGTGCAAATTTCAGAACAGGGTTAGGATCAAGGGAGTGGAAACAAATGAAAAATAATTTAGGTCCTTTTTGCTCCCTGCTTAGTTGGCACCATAGTAACAAGCATTTATTCTTAGCTTTTATTCCTACGGCACAAAGAACTGGAGGACTGGTATGAAGAAGGCACTTCTCCCTGATCCCCACTACACCATGTGTCATTTTATTTGGCCATATATTAGGCAGCCACACTGTAACCTTCCAAGAAGGAAAATTTGGACTTTTCTGCCTGTTGTGTGTGTAGACAATTCTTCAGAATCATTAACGATTAATCAATAATGTCAGCATTTTATGCAGGAGGGGTGATTCTGAAGGTCATGTGTTAGAACTATAAAAATTTTGATTTACCCTACAAGGGAAATAATGTATCTCAAAATAATGTATCATGTCACACTGGAGAGAGAATATCCTCTGGTTGTATCCCAGCGCTAGTGCAAGGATTCCCAATCATGAGAGCCCTTCCTTATTTTTTTTTCCTAATTTCAAAGAATTCAAGGGAGTAGGATGGGAAAGGAAAACTTTGGGAAAAGGGACAGAAATTTAAAGTGAATCAAGATATTAAGAGCTGACAAGAAGAAGAGAAGGCTGGGAAAAAGGAGAACCAGTGGGAGATTGTCTTCCTTATTAAGACTCTTTGTGCCACTGAGGAGCTGAAAATCAATTCCTCTGATTATAACTGTGAGTTTTATATAGTACATTTGAGAGACAGTCTCAACATGAGTTTCACTGTAGATCCTTTGGCCTTGTCCTGGTGATGCAGTGGCACTATGAACCCAACTAGAACTAAGAGAATTTATGTAATGGTGAAAGTTATTATGAAATCTGGGAATGAAAAGAGGACTGCCTAAATGGCATGGAATCCTGCAGCTGTGGTGCAAAAGGAATGTTAGATGCAGCTGCCAACACCTGCAGCAACATAGCTGGATCCAAAACAGCCAGATATCTCTTCATGCATGTACCCTCCTTGGTCACAGAGGGAACAATCAGGTAGTTCTCTCCAATAATCTACTATTAATTCCAAGTTATGAAGTCTGAAAGAGAACAGCAGTCATTTTAATTTTCTGTTTTTTATCTGCAGTAGTATTCAAAGACATAGCCACATTCCTCTGTTTCACTTACTTTCAGAGGTGCTACAGGATCCTTTTATATCTTTTTCTTTATCTGTCATCTGTTTTAAGAAATAACCTTGTTCCTGATTAAAGCCAGCTGCACAAAAAACGTGTTTTCTAGCCCGCATTTTATTTTCCCGCTGAACCAAATGTGTCTAGCAGCGCATTAGAATAATAAATGGAAATCACACTGAAGGCACCATACAGCAGAAGTAGATTATGGATGTGGATCAAACACAGTTTACCTGTTATATTGAACATGTGTTTGCACTGCGTGTGCAGTCATTTAAATGGTTCTGAGATGTACCTGGTTTATACCTGACCTGTATCTTATTAATTAAGGGTACACATTTTTTAAATCTGTTTTTATCTGCATCTGCTTTAATCTTCTAGTAAGCAAGTGTTCATGACAGCAGGAAGATTCAGGGAGCTGTAGTCCAAAATGTAGGTTTTCCAAGTTTCAGAAATTCCTGCACTTGGAGGTTGGGTAGAAGAATAAGAGGTGTGCATTCCATCAAAGCGATGGTTGCTCCACTCCTGGTTGTGGCCTCTGGAAGTTCCGCCCCAGGCCCTGGAACCCCAAGACAAGAAAAGATAATTGGCAGAAGAGAGCAGCCATGGCGGTCACTGCTGTCCTACAGGATCTACCACCAAAGGTGATCTAATAGTAGGTTGCCAGGGTCCCCACTGCAACATACAATGGGTAAAAACAATTTTAAAAATACACAAATCTTGAGTTGTCACTTTGGTATGACTACAAAAAGTGGTGTCTTGGCTAGGAACAAGAATGAAGACACTGAAATGGAAAAGGCAGTTGCTGCTTGCTAATCCGCTGAGCTGAGGAAGAGAACCCTAAGCATCTGAGATCTGGGACTGAAAAATAAAAGCCTCACAAACTGTTATGACTGAGAAGGCCAGCTCAGCCAGGCCTTTGAAAAATTCCCAGCTCTTTCCTGCTTTTTGACAGCTTCTTTAGATCTCACGTGGCAAGACAGGCGCATTGCTGCAGCAAACGCCAGGTGGTAAAGAGGAAAATCATAACAAATGTGACCAACTGCTACAACATCCAAATTCAAAGATCACATGTTTCATGTTAATGTCCTGGATTGCTGATGGCCTTTTGGATACCTAGGCATAACTATTGCCTCTCCTCTCTCCCCTTCTGAACTACCTCTTGCACCCAACCACCTCACTTTTCCCACAGTCCTAATAGCCCAGCATCTGTCTTTATTCTCTTACCTGTTTCTGCTTGTTTTAAGTGGCAGAAACAAGTTCTCATACTGGTCTTCATGGAGCTTGCAGAAGTAACTCTTTGTAGCAGGATGGGTATGCTGGCCGGGTTTTTTGCAAGCTGTAGTCCAAAGAAGCTGTTTCCAGGCTCTGAAACTTTCTCCTTAGGGAGGCTAGATTGTTGTCCTTCATTGGCCTTCTCTCCAGAGGGGTTCTTCCACACACTGTCCAATTATAGCACTATGAAACCCAATGGTATGACTCTATGGGTTGTACAGTGGCTATTTGCAAACTTCCACTACTTTATCTAAAAGGTGCAAGCTATGCACCTTGGCTGCTCCTAGGACTATTTCATACCATACAATTATAGAGGTATAATTCCACTCTGTCCAGTTTCTCCCTCCTCCTCCCACTTGCACCCTTTGTCCTCAATTGCTGCAAATGGAGTTCAAAGTGTAAAAGCAGTTCATTCTAAACAAACTTAGCAGGGGACAAAGGAGAGGATGGACAGAATCTTGAGCCATTTCTGCACTAGACTGTTATAGTGCTATTATTCCACCTCCAACATCCTATGGAATCCTGGGGTTTGCAGTTTAGAGAGGGGCCTCCCTTTGAGCCCCCTCCCTAAACTGCAAACCCCAAGATTTCATAGGATGTTGAAAGTGGAATAATAGCACTATAACAGTCTAGTGCAGAAATGGCCTTGCTCTTCTCAGTAGACTCCGGCAAAAACCATTGCTGCATTGTCTCCTAACATGTGTTTTTCTTCAGTAATAACTTTTGCCATCTTGACCACGTTCTGATGTTGGTTGTCCGCATATGTCCTAGTTCTCATATGTGAAATGTTTGAGGGTATGTAAAGTCCTTCCCAGAACTATGGAGTGCCCCTGCTGGTCAGTGTCATGTTACTGCAGTTTCTAGCCAGACTTGGGGGCACCAGATATCATTTTGATATCAATAATTTGGCCTTCCTTACCCATTCGTTCCCATGTGCTTGCGAGGCCCCCGGACAAGCACACAAACAGGCTCGGTCGCTAATCGCTGGAATATTCAACAACAATACAGGCAGACAGAAATAGCCAAACTGGCGCTTCAGGAGACCTCTCAGCAAGTACCCACATTATGTATGCACGCTACTTACAAAGAACTTCCTGCCCCGAGCAGGCAGCTTGACGAGCTGAATACCCAAGCATCAAGCACTCTATGTTTGCATACTGGCTACCCTATTGACAATTCGGACCTAACTCAATCATGCTAAATTCTGAGCTTTCAGAGGCTTTGTCTCCAGCCCAAAACTCATTGTTTTCCCCAAGAACAGACTAGCCTACGGCTACAATTTCCCCTATAAGAACCCCTGACTTTGAGCACTTCTTTGGATTGCTCGGATTGCTTGAATTGCTGGGATCGTTCCCTACTTCCATCCAGCCTTGCTGCTGCTTTGCTTGGCGAGCCTTTGCCTCAGTCCCACGTACTGAGAACCTTCATATCCACAAACTCTATCTTCAGACTACCCAGGCTTCAGGACAGATGCACTATTTCCCATACCAAACCTCCTCTTAAAAATCCCTCTATCCAACTCCAACCTTTATTTCTCTAGTTATCTGTGAGAGTGTGCTGCACACACTTGTTTGACTGTATTTTAATAAAACATCAATTATTATTTCACATCTGTTTGCTCCTTGACTCGGCCTGACCCTGTAGACATTGGGCTCAAGATCTCGCTATGTTACCCTACCTCTCGCATTGCTAACTTGTGCTCTTTGACTAATTTCCCCAACTTATAATTTGGAGAGTATTTAGGTGTCCCTTACAGGCCCCCAGAAATCAGGGTAACAGTCACTCTATGTTTGTTCCGAAAGCCATATCCAGTTGACCTATTTTGTGCTTTGGAGGTGTATCTAGAAATGATATATTCTCATTTGTTTGTTTGTCTCCCTAGTGAGGGGTGCTTTTCTTTGCCAGAATCACAATCCTCTGCTCTGTTGTTCCAAAGAAATGTGGCTTTGATGCACTGTTTCTCTCAGACAGCTATTTAGAAGGAATCCAAGTAAACAGCTTGATCCAGGGGTTCAGGTAACATGATTTAAAAGTAAAATTCTGCAAAAGGCATTTTAAGATTTTGACACTGGCTCAAGGCTGGGCAGCCAAGTTAGGATGCCTTGTCCTTTGTTTATATTTACCTATTTCTTTTGAAGAGCTACTATTTTCTCTTAAAAGCTGTCAGCTATGTGGTCCTCATCAGCTGAGAGTTTCCCACTAGCTACTCTGTGTGCCAGCTGGCTCATGTAATCCCAGACTTTTCTTGGCAAGTGGTCAAATACAACACACATTTTAAACAGCTGGATTAACCTTGGGATTCTGGCTAGAACCTTTCATCTCTTTTTCAGAGATAAATGGCTGCCATTTAATTATGCTTTAATTGAATACACACACACACACACACACACACACATACACAGAGAGAGAGAGATTGAGTCAATACCTCATTGAATGTGTTTGCAGCTGATCTGTGGCACAGAAGTCCAGATTGTGGGAAAACATGGTGTTTAATTGAACAGCCTCATTAATTTTAACTACACTTACAATGCATTTATGCTTCTGGGTTATAACTTCACATAGGAAACCCAAAACAATGAATCTGGGGGCCTTTGCTTTGCTAATTGGCTTAGTTAGCAAGTGGGGGAGGAAAGAACCCCTTGCTTTATCTGCAATAGAGAAGCCTATTAAAACAGCCTGGAATGGTGAGTGCCTTTATCTTTTTCATTAGCACAGAGGTTACTGTTACTTTCTTTCCACAGCTACAACTGAAACGGCAGTAGTCTTCCTGATAATTTCATAGTCTACATTGCAATACAATTTGCTATGTTTCAAATGAAGTCCACATGTTTATCTCAAGAAAAATGGAAACTTTGTTAACTGCAATAACCAGATGTTTTGCACATATTAGTGGGAATGCAGGCTGCAATTTTGCATGTAGTTAAAAACAAGAACAACAAAAGCCAGGGGGAGCTAAACCATCCCTACTGTGGACACTGGAAGGGCCAACCCTACCATTAAACAGAGCCAGTCACCTCAAGCAACAGATGGGGGAAGTAAAGAGCAGCAGAGCGGTCCTGCAGAACAGAGCTGAAGGTTGCATGAAGCCCTGCTTGCATTCTTCTCTGCAGCCCTTAATGCTGCATCCCTTGAGTACAGTAGAGTGGCCGCATCTTGGGGGTCTGAGTTGCATCCCCTCCAAAAATGTGATTGTTTTCTTTTTCTCTTTCATAATCAGACATGACCAGGAATGCACTTCTAGCATTTTTTTAAAAAAAAGAGGGGTCTAAAACACTAGAGAGACCCACCCTGGTGTAGTAGTTTGAGTGCTGGACTACAACCCAGGAGACCAGGGTTCGTTTCCCCATTCAGTCATAGAAACCCACTAGGTGACCTTGGCACTTGTCACACACTCTCAGTCCCAGAAGACTCCATTATAGATTCATCTTAGTGTTGCCATAATTCGGAAAATGATTTGAAGGCACACATAACAACAGCAACAACAACACACTAGAACCCTTTCCCCCCCAGTACATGCACTCTGAATCATATTGAACCAGTTCTCTGTTCCCTCCTTTATACAGGAACTGACGTGTCTGGAAGCTTCTAGGAACATTAGTGCTCTCTTTTCACTCAATTGGTTTTTCAGTGGGGAAAGTGTAGGGGGACAACTAGGAGGAACTCCATATACACAAGTAGGGCCATGAGAGATTATGTGTGCCCTGCATGTCTCACTCTTGATATTGAAATAAAATTCATCTGCCTCTCCTATTTATTTCTGTGCATGGAATTGTGAGGAAAACATTACCATTCACTTCCAGCAGCAAAATACCGAAGGACTCCCTGCACACAAGTGAGTCCTAGGGTAGAAGACAAGGAGAATTCAATATGGGCAAGATACTCAGCATAGTTTAAAGGCATCTTCCTGGACTTTGCTATTTGTTGTTTTTATTTGTTGTCAGGTCAACTTTGCCTTATGGTGATCCTATGAATGAAAGATCTCCTTGGCATCACCTGCTCTTCTCAGGTCTTTTAAGCTTAGCACCGTGGCTGAATTTGAGACTGGGTCCATCTACCTGTAATGTGATCTTCCTTTTATCCTACTACATATCCTCCAACTTCTTACAGGTGAAAACTGGGAAACATGTGGCCAAGCAACACCACAGTGTGATCAAAAATGGAAAAAGCTACTAATAAGGAAGAATCCACAAGCTATGAGAGGCTTCAGCAGTGTGCTTTAGTTGGGGCGCACTAGGAAGGACAAAAATCTGTCCCCCTCCTTCCCCCCTCTGAGATAATTGAATATAAACTATTTTTGTACTATGTTCTTTGGACTCAGTTTGCAGCAATGGAAGTAATCCAGGATAAAGGGGAGTAAGTGGAAGGAAATGAGAGAAACTGGGCCCTTTTAAAAGCAGCTGAAAAAGTGGGATGACAGAGAATTAATTGGAACTGTCCCCATCGAATCGTCACATTTGGAGAGTATGCTCTTGACTTCCATTTTGCTGAACTTTATCCCCTCTTCCAAAAAATCACATCATTTCTTGACAAGTCCAAAGTATGACAACCCAAATTTTGTCATCTTGACTTCTAGTTAGAGTTTGTGCCTGAATTCCTCTAGGACCCATTCATTGGTCTTTTCAGTAAGGTTAAATAAGATAAGGTTAAAATCCTGTTCAGAAGTTCAGTTTTGAAAGTGAGGAAAGGGAAGCAGGAGCATAAATGCTGTTCCCCTTTCCCTCCATGCCTAATCTCCCTGCATTGATGATGAAGGTCTGTAGTGAATACAGAGGTGTGGGCACTATGCATGCTTACTCTGCTCTTGTTGTGTGCCTTCAAGTCATTTCTGACTTATGGCTACCCTAAGGTGAACCTATCATGGAGTTTTCTTGGGCTCAGAGTATGTGAAGTGCCCAAGATCACCCAGTGGGTTTCCATGGCTGAGCAGGGAATTGAATCTTGGTTTCCAGGGCTGGAGTCCAACACTCAAAGCACTACTTATATCTTCCAGGACAGGAGTGGAGGAAAGAGGATGGAGTGCATGTCATCAACTCTCCCTACCCAGTTTTAAAATTGAATAGCCAAAGAGGGCCAATATTGCAACATCAAAAAGCCACTTCTTAAAAAAAAAAAAAGTCAGACATTTGAAAATATTCAAGTCATACAGTTGAAAGGTACTTCCATTTGTACATAACACATAGAATAATATTATTCCCTGCCTTTTTGGAAGCCACCTTGAGTTCTAGTCGTAGAGAAGGCGGGATACAAATAATGTGACAGAAATGAGGGATCCCCATCACTAATGCAGTTCTAATTTTTATAAACCATGGAATTACCTTATTAATGTGCAGGCCTAATGGGAAAAACCAAACTTTACAGCAAGGGAATCAACCCAAAATATAGGTGCCCGTAGAGAATAATCACTTGTGGTCTGCAACATATCGGTGGAAAGGAAGTCAACTTTTGGATGTGCAGACTATGCAAAAGAAATCTCAAATCAAAATTTGGTCTTCAGGCTGTCAAGGATATTTCATGGAGAAATGTATCATTCTAGTTTATTAACCATTGACAGGAACAGAAGCCAGGATCAACAGGGAGGTGGGGGTGGTAAACTGGTACAGTCCAGAGAGTGACCCACAGCTTGACTTTGTTCCATATGTTTTTGTCCCACAGTGGCCAAGTAAAGGGGCTTCACCATGGAATAAGGTTGCCAGTTATCCCTTATTATAAGGGACGTCCCTTGTCTGAGGCTCTAAAAAATTCTCTCTTGTACAACTGGCAAAGATTCCTTATTATAAGAGATGTCCCCTATTTAGCGTTGGAAAGCTTCCCCTCTTGTATAAATCAAAAAAGATGCCAAAAAAATCCTTCATTTGGGAGTATGGGCCAGACAGAAATGTGAGCATAATATAATTTATAAACAACATGCTAATTTTGTGGACAGTGTGTTAATTTTACAGAGAAACACATGGCTAAACTAACTGAAATCAATATTTTCAGCTCGCATTTAGGTAGAACATGGATCAATAGCTACTTCCTGATAGTCAACCCTGCATATCATGGCATGTCAACCCATATTGCTATTTTGAATATCTGGCAAGACTGCCATGGGAGCAAAGGATGAAAATCCTCCTGCCTCCAACTGAGTCAGGGTCCAGGCTGCTCCAGGCACCAGAGACCTCTCCCAATCCCTCCAACCCACCCACCCAATGTTCACTTTGTTGCCTCCCTCACACTACCCACCGACCCAGCTATCCTCTCACTTACCTGTTCCCTTCTTCGCCACTCGTAGTCTGAGGTGCACCCTCTTGGAAACACCATGGCCAGAAGGTATCTGGAATGTCTCCCATTTCAGGAAGTCAGGGAGGTTGGGAGCAGAGCAAGAGATACCCCCCTTCCTTGGATCACACCCTCCCCCTCGTGCACGGCTGGATCTCCTTTCCTGCTCATCCCAAAGCCATGACCCTGGCCCAGAGGCACTTACTTGGCCAAATAATCCACAGTAACCACCAGCAGTCCCTACTTCTCATGCAGGTCTACAGCCGATCAACACCTGTGGCCCATAAAATCTGTTTTGCTTGGAGCTCAAGTCTGTTCTCAGCAACCCTGATGGTAGTCATGCATAGTGTGTTCCTTTGGGTTGAGTTCTAAATGACAAATGGTAGAGGGGGAAGGATTACTACCAGATGAAAGCGCAATCTTTCTCGTGATTGGTAGGATGTTTGTATGTTTATACCAGGGAGGTGTGATGGGTCTCCTCTCTAGGCTGGCCCTGCAGTTCCAATCCTTAGGCTCCTGTCACTCACTTTACTCTTTTCCTCCTCTTAATCCCTCCTTGGATTGGGTTATTGGGCTTCAAACTGACCCCTATGTGGACCAGTGGATGTGTTGTTCTGTGGGTTTGCTGTAATGAGCATGATCAGACTGTCTATCAAACTTAATAGGAACAACCAGACACCTGCGGGGAAAAAAAGAATAAACAAGTGGAAGTTTATTAAGACACATTTAGGTAACACATTAACCCCTGAACTATTTAATCATTTGCTGTTCCCTAAAACCTTATTCAGTTCTTCCCTCTGGCTGACTGTCCTGTCTCTATTACAGCTGTTCCCTATCTCTGGCCATTTCCATTCTACACTGTTAAAGTGCTGTTATTCCACTTTCAACATCCTATGGAATCCTGGGGTTTGCAGTTTAGGGAGGGGAATTTAGAATTCTCAGCCAGAGAGCTCTTTGGTCTCAGTAAACTACAAACCCCAGAATTCTACAGGGTGTTGAAAGTAGAATAATAGCACTATAACAGTGTGGGGTGTAAATTGTAACATTTTCCCCTTATCTCTAAGTAACCTTTTCCCTGTCTGCCTCATGTCAAAGACAAGCCTCAGTTTTGTATCATTTCTCCCCCATAGGACCCCCTTCACAGCATTCCCTGAGCTATGATTGGGTGTCACAAGGCAGACTCACCCAGCAGTTCCCTTCACAGGAGGGAGAGAAATTTCCTTGGCATCAACAGTCTTGATGAAACTAGCATTGTTATACCTCTTGAGGCTTGTTGCAAGAAAATGGATCCCTCATTTTGAGCATTTGTGATGCTTATGTGGTGTTTGAGAAATAGCATGTGCACAAAATAACGCGCATATTTTAATATGCAATTGGATAAACTGTGCTTAATTGAAAAAATGCAGAGATGCACTTTGGCAAGTGAGGGAAAGTTGCATAATGGGGATAATGTGTAAATGCACAAATTAGGGATAAAATGTTTTAAACGTGCACAAATTTCAGTGTGGGAAGAAAACACAAAGTCTTGCAACCTAATATGAAGCAACGATGGGAAGAAAATGCAGCTGGGATTCAGAGAAACTCAATGAAATTCAGACTGAGAGATTTTCACATTCCTGGTTTACACATAGATGAGATGAAGGAAAAGATAATTTCTGGATGCAATAGGATTTTGGTCCAGATTGACAAATGAAATTTAAATGTTCTGCACATCAACAGCAGCTAGGCCTTCTCTGTAAATATGAGTTGAATGTCATGCAGTTAATATTGGATTCTTTAATAATCTTAAATGATTTTGCTGTAAAAGAGACAAGACCCAACTAGGAAAAATAATTTCTCTTTTTTAAAATATGATTGAGTTACATTCACAAAATCCAGTGTTTTAACTTCAAGCCCTTTAGCTTGGTTTACATCTGTTTCTGTATCACCCACAACGCTCAGAACTCGTCTCTTATTCTTTTATGACTCTTTCTTTTAAAAAAAAATGTGGTGGAGAATAACTTTCCATGTTACAATTCAGAGCCTGTCTGCTCTTTTCTCCAGGCTCAGACAGATGTCAGGGTATCCCTCAGGGAGGAACGATTCTAAGGAATGAATTTGATATTCTTTCAGATTAAGTCATTTGTATGTCCATTTAATGGTAAAAATGTGCTCGTAAAAATAATTTAATAAAAATGAAATTGAGACATGGCAATATTGCCATGCCTCATGGAAAACTCCCACAGGATTTAGTGAAAGTTTGTGTATGGAAAGATGGCTGTATTTCTTCTTCTCAAGGCATAATTCCTCAGAGCACAGTCATACCAGTTTAAAAAAAGAAGTAAAAAGGGCTGTGTCTTCTAAATATCTAAGACTGTGATCCCCAGCTCTCATATGTGGAAGCAAGATTCAGTGAAGCCAGTGGGATTTACCTGCAAGAAAACATGACTTGAATTTGTTTCTTGTGGAGAGAACCTTTAACGGCATTGAATACCATGATGCCATTTACTTCAGGACTCCTCCAGAACTTAAAATGTTGTGAAAACACAATCAATCAGTGCATTTTTGCAGAGAAATGCAATCACTTGGTGCTGAGTTTGGAACTCTTTCTTTAAAAAAAGAACAGAAAGTAAAAGAAAAAAGCAATGAATGGCATCTTGCTGAACACTTATGAATGCGTAAGCTAGACTTAACATATTTGTAAATGTTTGGTAGTCTTGTTTGGGATTTACTATTGCCACAATTGCAACTGTCCCTCCAAACCTACCCTAACATGGAGCAGCTAAACTGAGCAACAGATGTCTGTTCTGTTGCTAATAGGAGCACAGTAGAATGATGTTTCCAGCCTCTTCCCATCAGCAATCTGGGGTACAACAATCAGAAGCAGGACCCCTGCTGCAACTCCTTATTCCACTTCATACCAAGCTCTGAGTACCATTGATAAAAATGGCAATGAAACTTACATACATCCAACAGCTGCAGTGAATCCTTTTCATTTTTCATTTCACATTTCTGTTTAGAGAAGAATTTCACCCCATTGGCTAATGCAAGAATTTTGGAAGGGGGTGAATAAAGGATTTCTGTATACAAATAAGGGCACACAATGATGTTAGCTCCTTAGGCCATTTCTGCTCTACACTGTTATAGTGCTATTATTCCATTTTCAACATCCCATGGAATTCTGGGGTTTGTAGTTTACTGAGGCCGAAGAGCTCCTTGGATGAGAATTCTAAATGCCCTCCCTATGCTGCAAACCCCAGGATTCCCTAGGATGTCAAAAGTGGAATAATAACATTGTAACAGTGTAGTGCGCAGACGGCCTAAGTCACATATAAGTAGTACTGTAACAGCCTAACCCCCCACCCAACCTACCATAGCAGCCAGCAACCAGACTGGGAGAATGTCTGTCCAGGTGGTGCACAGAATCTAGAAGGATATTTCCAGCCCTCTCCCACCAGTGAGTGAGGCTGCGACAAGGAATTGCAACAGGGGTCCTGCTTCTGATGGTCACAGCCTCACTCAGTGGTGGGAGGGGGCTCAAAATGTCATCCTCATTGTCAGGTGGTCAGACCTCCTTCACCCAATCAGCTACCAACTGTTAAGGTGGGCTGGGGGGCATTTACATCGTCTTACTGAATGAAGAGCAGTTACAGATCCATAACTCTCGTTTACAAAGTCATAACTGCAAAACTGAATGTCTTCCAATGACATGGAAGGATGTCATGACTGGAGGATGATTGGAGGATGGCTTTGCTAGGCAAGGACTTGTTCTTTTAAATTTATCACCATTGCCCTCTTCAGGCACTCCTCTTCTGGGGTACACAGAACACACAAGGTAGGGGTGTAGGCGCAAGATCAAGGCCCCTTCTCACACAATTCCGTCACCCCCTAGATGTAGAAAGAAACTCTGTAAAAAAGGAAGCTTCCTCTATCAGTGAATTAGCATTGTGATTTTGCAGGGTTCCAGTTTTCAGCTCATGAATTTTCTACATTATATATCAGCTCAAGATTGACATTTTTATTTATTCAGTGTTTAAGGCAAGCCCATATAAAATGAAGCATGGGATGTTACTACTAA
Organism: Iguana delicatissima; assembly: GCA_948472985.1. Lineage (NCBI taxonomy): Eukaryota > Metazoa > Chordata > Lepidosauria > Squamata > Iguanidae > Iguana > Iguana delicatissima. The sequence continues at coordinate 261,935 of CAOKZL010000166.1, read as the reverse complement.
TTGGATCAATACTCAAAGACCAATATTTAATTCAGTCTTATCTATTTAAAATTAAAGAAGGAACTTTGGTCAGACCCTGCCTGGGATAATGTGTCCAATTCTGGGCACCACGGTTCAGGAAGAATATTGGCAAACTGAAACGTGTTCAGACAGGAGCAACCAAAATGGTAGAGAGCCTGGAAACCATGTCATATGAGGAGAGGCTTGGGGACCTGGGAATGTTTAGCCTGGAGAAGAGAAGGTTAAGAGGCCACATGATGGCTTTGTTTCAGTATTTGAAGGGATGTTGTATGAAGGATGGAACAAGCCTGCTTTCTGCTGTTTCAGAGACTAGGACATAGAGCAATGGCTTCAAACTTCAGGAAAAGAGATTCCATCTAAACATTAGGAAGAACTTCCTGATGGTAAGAGCAGCTCAACAGTGGAATGCACTGACTCAGAATGTGGTGGAGTCTCCTTCTTTGGAGGTTTTTAAATAGAAGCTGGATATGCCCTCTGTTGGGAATGCTTTGATGGTGTATTCCTGCATGATGGAGGTTGCTCTTGATGGCCCAGTTCTATGATTCTATGCTTCTAATTTTGTTTATAAATGGGTCAATAAACTAAAATGGAAATGAATTTCTGCTTTTGTCAACCTGGTATCTTCCAGGTTAGATTGCATGTCCCATCATCCGTATAGCTGGGGCAGGTGGAAATTGAAGTCCACAATCTCTGGAAGGGGAAAGGGGAAAGATGATCTATTTAGATGGGATCATCCAAAAATTAACGGAAATGGCTATCAGCATTTATTTCTAAAATACTATCTCATCCTACAAATCTCCAAATATTCAAATAATGTGAAGTTTGGATAAACTACAGAGATGGAAACCATCTTGACAAGATCATCAAGTCTTAAATATTGGATTGTGATAATTCTCCAGTTAGCTGTTTGTTTCTTAAAGCCTTTTGCAGTTTAATCCAGAACACTTTTTGTAATGAGACTGAGAGCTTCATTGTACACAAAAAGCTATTGCTTTTGCAATTGAACTGAAGAGCACTAGACCTGGCTGTAGTCAGAAGTGAGGAATACAGGGCAAGAAGAAGCTGAAGGCAATCTAGTGGCAACAGACTGCAGTACTGCATCTCAGGGGGCCAATCTGACTTGGAATATTAACTCTAGATTCTGGAAGTCTCTTGATCAAAATGTCTGTCTTGGATCCAATTTCTTTGAATCCAATTCTTCTTTGCTTGCTACTGTCATTACAGCTCATTGCTTGCTGTATTCCTCTGGCCTCTACTCATACCACTACCTAAAACGGGAAGAAGGGGCAAGTAAACATTGCTGCTCCTTGCTCTATGCTCCTGCCATTGCTCCTGCATTTCAGAAGGACCGGGAGCTGCGTAGCAAGAAGAGGAGCAGAAGGCTCTGAATATCAGCAAAAAAACTTTTGCTAGATTGTGGGCAAAATCATAGGTGCCTGATGCTACCAGACTCTATGCCACCATGGTAAATGTATGTATGTGCCATAGACCAAATGTGAGCAACTTCCATAGGTCTCAAGGCACACATGCCATCTAGACCTTGGAAGACCACACATACTTACTCCCCCTGCCTATGCACACACATTGCAAGTAACTCAAAAGGTCCCTCTTTTTCCAACCTCTAGGAAACATGAAAGGAAAGAGACCTTAAGTTATCTGAGGCACTACAGGGTCCCTTATTCAAAAACACCAAAGTGATCAGAAGTCACTCTTGACTTCGAAAAAAACTTTCTGGGTCTAAAGCAGCTCAGCTCCACCACAATCATGCATTGTGAAAAGGACCCCCACATCCCTTGCATACCCTGCAGCAAATCACAGATGAATACTGGGACACTTGTGGCTAAGCAATATCAGAGTGTGGTCAAGACGGCAAAACTTATTAATGAGGAAGCACACAAAAACTGAGGCCCTTTTCACATGGCGTTTGTCATGCAACAGGGCCTCTGGAGCGTCATGCGATTGCGAGGAGCATTTCAGACGACGTCCTCGCAATTGCATGATGCTGTCGGGGCTGGCAGGCACCAATCGTGCACTATATCATTTTCAGCTTCTAGCCAAAAATGATGTGCAATCGCACATCTCTCTGGTGCCCCACGTGCACTTACCTTGCGTGCGGAGCTCCAGAGCCATGGCCCTCATGCTTCCTCCCTCAGTGCAGCCTGAGAAAATACCTGGCTGCACTGCAGAAGGGAAGAGGTGGAGCCCTCATGTTGCCGCCATCCAGCAGGCAACTCCTGCAGAGCAGAAGCAGTGGGGATGCGAGAGCCTCACGGAAGAGGCTGCTCACGTGATCCCCGCGCAACCGCGCCGGATGCAGGTAAGTTGTGGAAAGGGCCTAAGAGAGGCTATAACAGTGTGCTTTTGCCTGAGGCTACTGAGAAGGCCAGGCTTCTGCTCCTTTTGCTCCTCAACCCTCTTTCCTGTTAAGTTACCAACTCAGTTTGCAGCAACTGAAGGACAAAGGGGAAAAGTGGGAGAATGAAAGGAAAACAGACATTTTAAACCCTGCTGAAAAAAAGTAGAATGAAAGAGGATTAATTGGGACTGTACTTGCCAAACTGGGATGGTTGGTGGGGCTTGAGGCAACATTCACTTGCCATTCTGGTGACAAATTCTTTTTGCAGAAATGTTGGAGGTACAGGACCACAAAAGCTGCCTTGAGGACTATGTGTAGCCCATGGGCTCTGGCCTATCTTGCTGAGAGGTTTGCTTGGCAGTTCTCAAACTTTTTACCTCCAGAAGTCTTAGACTTCATTAATTAGCCCCCAGACACCATGGGAACTAAAGTCTGAAACATCTGGAGGAGCAAAGGTCCAAGAAGCACTGTCTTAGACCACTAGCTGTTCTTGTAATTTCCATCTCTGGACAGAGTTGGGAAGTGATGTTAGGGCCCATCTCACATCACTTTGGTCTTCTACATTTACGCTCTTGGGGTTTTGGTTGTGATGCTGAGCCTATGCTGCAGAAGAACAAGTTGAGTATTCAGAATCTGAGCATTAGGCCTCTCAAGGGTACATCAGCAACATTTGCTGGGTCTTAAGAGCATGCTAATATTTATCTAGTTAGAGATATGGAGGGATTTCTGCAATTCTTTTGAAATTTGAGGGATATTTTTACTATTGATGAGATGTGGAGGGATACGAAAATGCTAGAAGCAAGAATCCTTTGATGTCCCTCCAATAAATGCAGTACAGATAGGGCTTAATAAAAGCAGCTCACATTGTTACATACCTCACTGTTACATTGAAGGAAACCAGACCACCCTCTAGTGGGAAAGAAGTACATTTCACCTTTCCATGTTTTCTCTTTTTGAACTGTGAGCAAGGGCAACCAGCACATTTCTCTTTGGGCAAATTTTACAAAGGATTGGGAAATTTTACAGAGGATGCAGAGGATTCTTAGAATCTTCCTAGACAAAGGGTTCATTCAAATCTGTCATACTTTTATTTTCCTCAAGGCATATTATATATCAATAAGTGAGTTTCTCCAGAGTAGCCTTCCCCAGTGTGGAGACCTCTAGGTGCATGCAGCTACAGCATCCATCCTTCCCTGGAAGAATAGTCATGGTTAGAGATGATGGGCATTGTACACACACCGTATGGAAGACTATGCTATTTAAAAAGGGTGATCTGTTCCTTTAGCTGAAATATTTTAAACTAAGACTTAAATGTTTGAAATTCTCTTTCTAGTTGCATTATTAGTTAGATTAGTACCAGCAAGGACACTTTAAAGAAAACAATTCACCAGTTAGATTTCCTTCCCCAAGGCTGATACAATTATTGCTTCCTCTTTTTCAACTGATGAGTTATGACCTTGACTAATGGTGGTTGTGCCAGAAATGTCACATCTATCTTCTGGAGAGAGAGAGAGAGAGAGAAAGTTAGCTGTAAAGAAAAATGTGGCTTATGGAACAAGGAAGAAAGGAGCAGGAAGAAGGAAAAGCACAGATGTAGATGAATGGATATATTAGAAGTAGGTTGTAGGCGAAGCTTAAATGGGTTCTGGATCTCCATACTGTTTCAATTTTGCAGAGACATTCTTCATTAATCCTTTGTGACCCCACTTTTTCCTAATGACTAAGCCAAGGTATAGGAAATTTTTGACTACCTCACTATCTACATTCTTTGCTTTAAATCTGTGTAAATCATTGTAGTCACAGAATCAGAGAATCAGAGCTGGAAAAGACCACAGGGGCCACCCAGTCCAACCCCTTGCCATGCAGGAATACATATCAAAGCACTCCCGACAGATGGCCATCCAGCTTCTGCTTAAAAACCTCCAAAGAAGGAGACTCCACCACACTCTGAGGCAGCATATTCCACTGCCGGACAGCTCTGACCATCAGGATTTATTATAATCACTATTTTTGTTTTCTTAATGTTCAACTGTAAACCTGCCATCGTACTTTCTGCCTTAGTCTTTGCTATTTTCTGCTGGTAGTATAGTGTCATCTGCATATCTTAAGTTGTTGATGTTCCTTCCTTGAGTTTTCATACTTCATTCCTCAGAGTCTAATCTGGCTGTGCATACGATATGTTCATTGTACAAGTTAAGCAAACAGAGTGATAAAATGCAGCCTAACCTGGCCCCCTTGAAAGTTCTGTTTCTCCATATTTTGTCCAAATAATGGCCTCTTATTCTAAGTACAGGTTATACATTAGGTTGGATAATCAATTGTTACAGTAAGCCCATTTCTTTAAGAATGATCCATAGTTTTTCATGCTCTAGAGTCTATAGAATCAAAGCTTTTCCTATAACCTATAAAGCATGGCTGATTTTCTTCTGAAATTCTTTGCTGTACTCCATTATCACACATTTGCAATATGATCCCTATTGCTTCTTCCTTTCCTGAACCCACTGGGACATCTGGCATTTGTCACTCCATATATGGTAAACATATTTGTTGTGGAATTTTGAACATCACTTTGTTTTCATGGTAAATTAATATCATGGTTCGGTGGTTACTGCAATCCCAGGTCTTCCTTTTCTTAGGGATTGGAATACATATAGAGTGTTTCCAGTCTATGGGCTATTCTTTTGTTTTCCATATTTTCTGACAGATTTTAGTAAGAATTTTAGTGGATTCCATCTCCGATGCTTGAAAGAGCTTTATTGGTATCTCATCTGTTCCTGGTGATTTATTTCTCCCAAATTCTTTGAGTGTAGCTTCTACTTCACATTCCAAAATTGTGGATTCATCTTCAAATAGTTCTTCCTTGAATTAATCTGTCATCCTTTCATCTCTTTTATATTGTTCTTCAGTGGATTGTTTCCACTGCCTTTTTATTTCTTCTTGATCATGCAGAGTGTTCCCCTGTTGGTCATAGAGCATCCCCACTCTTGGTTTAAATTTGCCTTTGATTTCTTGGATGTTGTGGAAGAAGTCTCTTATTCTACCTTTTTTGTTATCATCTTCTGTTTTTACACATTGATTGTTATAGTTGTTCTCTTTTTTTTTTTGATATTAGTAGTTAATGATCTGTTCCACAATCTGCTCCTGATCTTGTTTCTGCAGCAGGAATAGAGCTTCCCCATGTTTTGTTTCCAATGACATAGTCTATCTGCTTTCTATATTGGCCATCAGGTGATGTCCATATGTACAGTCACTTTTGGGTTGCTTGAAGAATGTGTTTGCAATGAACAAACTGTTGGGCTCACAAAATTCAGTCAGTCGCTCTCCTGCTTTATTTCTTGATCTTAAGCCAAATTTTCCTATAATCTTTGATTCTGCTTTGTTTCCTATGTTGGAATTCCAATTACCTGTGATTAACAACAAATCCTGTATTGCTGTATGATCAGTTTCCTCCTGGAGAATCTCTCTTCTTCTTCCTGTTCTTCTTCTTCCATAGTCAGAGCATAAACTTAGATTGTGGATATATGGATAGGTTTTCCCTGAAGTCTAATTGATATGATTTGGTCAGATTTTGCATTATATTCTTTGACTGCTTCTGCTACATCTCAGTGCCACCCCATTTCTTTTAGATTTTCATTTCCTGAGTTAAAAGCTATGTGTTTATCTGACTCCAAACATTCCAAGCCTGTCCACTCAAGCTTGCTCACACCAAGTACTGCAATGTTTATACATTCCATTTCTTGTTTTACCGTATTTAGCTTCCTCTGATTGATACTTTTCACATTCTATGTTCCTATTATAGGCTTTGTGCAGCTTCAGACTTTCCTTTCATCTCTGAGCACATCACCAGCTGAATGTCCTTTTGGCTTCAATCCAGTTACATCGTCAGCTTCAGCACTACTCATATGCATACTTTGGTCTACCCAATAGCTTGTTGAACACCGTCCAACCTAGCAGTCTGATCTTCTGGCACAATCTCTTTTTTCATTTTGTATTGTCTCCTCATAGGGTTTTCAAGGCAGAAGGCTTCAGCAGTGATTTACCATTACCTTCTTCTGTGTAGTACTAACAAGTGTTAGCTATGGTGCCATTGCTGTTGTTTCTGAGAGATTCTTCACCAGTGTCGTTCCCCATTACTGCTGCTGCTCAATAGCTGTTTGGCACATTTTAATTTGGCTTCTCAGCAAAAGCCTGTATGTGATTGGAGACCCTACCAGTAGCCAGGCTGCTGCCAGCATTCCCTCTTGCCTCACAGGAACACACAATCTCACCACCACAGAAAGGTAGTGTCATGGTGGGTTAATAAATATATGAGGTCAGTAAAAAAATCTCATGGCATGATTCACCAGCTCATTAGAATGCACTGCGGGAGTGAAATGGTTGAGTGATGTGCGTGCAATGCCCCTGGAATGCAAATTATGTGAATCATGAATTCTCTTCCCAAGAATGTTGACAAGCAGGCAAGATTCCTTTATCTTGCAGAACTCCTGTCAGGTTAGGCACTGCTGGCCAGCCTGCTGGAGAGAGTTTGATACCTACATCTAGATATGAGTTCAGCCATTCTTAAAGACTGTTCTCCACCACTGCAGTTACAGGAATGAGAATGGTAGATGATTCCTGGCAACCAGAAACATTGCAAGGCAAAAGGAGCGACCCAACTGCAGGACTACCTACTCTTTAAAACTAAGGCTCATCTCCTGTTTGGTGGTTATGCTAGTGTAACAATTCTGGCAAAAGCAACAGCCGCATGGTGGCAGCAGGAGCTTAAAGGGGCCTTGAGAGCAGCTCTGGTTAGGGAAGGCAGGAAATTTCATAGATGTTGTGAGGGGAAGGCTGGAGGCTATGAGCATTAGGGATGTAAATCTCACTAAATTTCATTCTCACAGAAAAGAATGAATCACATCACCACTTCTCTCCTTGCTGCAAGAAAGTCAACCAACACTGTGCTATTTTCAAATACTATTTGCAGTTCAGTCCTCATTGCATGCATAAAAATGCAATGGTCTTTTTTTGTGTGCAGAAATTTTTTTTCTGCATACAAGTTTTGTTTTCTGCACAGAAAAGGCTGCTTTACATGCATAATAATTCTTAAATTGTGAAGATTCTCTCTGGTCTGGGATTCTCCATATCAAGGTTTCCTGACACTCAAAAAGCCCATTTTTCAACCATTTTAACCAAATTTTTGAATATCCTTTCCAACCCTACTGAGCAGCTTTTTCCTTCATGTGCTGCTTTTGGGGGTAAAGGAAAGTCTTCAGGGCATAGGTACTCAGAGAAGCTTGGCACCTTTGCTTTAGAGACAAACATACAAAAGGACTGGAAAAATAGAATGCTTGGAACTGGCAGACTGCACTTCGCACAAAACAATGATGTCAGCAACAACATTGTGTGCCTTTCCTCACTGCTACTCACAACCCTGGAAAAAGTGCAGCCACTATTGTAATGGAATGTTTCATTAGCTTTGTGCACCAAAACAGGATTCTGGCCAGTAGTAGTTTTTCCTAATGCTGTTATTCATCTTGAAAGGTTGAACAGCACCTGGTTAAGGACCTACTATGCAGCATAGACATTTGCTATCCCATTATACTACTGCAATTTCATAACTGTAAAGTTTGGACATCTGGACTCCACTAACAGAAATGGCACTGCTCCCTTTTGGTCACAAGGTCAGTTCAATTTTCCAGTAAAGGCAGGAGTGGTCCTGCTGTAATTGTACATTCATATTTTTAAGTGTCCCAAGGAACTGGTTTTTTTTTTTTTTGCAAAGTCTTTTCCTTGCAAAAGTTTTCCATGATGTGACTTGTACCATACTGTCAGATATTTTCCCCAGATATTCAAACACCACATTCTACATTTTATACCACTGATGGCTGCATTTTCAATTGTTCAACAAAAATTGGCATAATCCATGAATAACTAACAGTGCAGTCTTAGGCTTAAATGCAATTGCTGGTTTCAACTGTAACAGACCCTTTGAATCAGTCGTTAAATAGTAACTCAATATTTGTCCATTGATTCAATGTGTTTCCTCTAGTTGGGACTAACAACAGGATCTGAGCTTTATTCTTGAGAGAAATTACAACAGGGAGAATGTACCATTGTGTTCAACAGGGTGTTCTAGGCAAGGAAAGGGATGGAATTTAGTTTGGTTAATATTTTAATATGGACTACCTGAATTCTCATGTCCTGAGAAATCTGAGTGCAATTATCCTTCAGTTTTTGTCTTTTGCTGAATTTTGCAATACAGTCCTCTGAGAGGAGAAAATGTATATAAAAACAGAACAGAATGCAGTTCATGCGGAAAGCATGTAGGGGGTCTTAATAGAGGACAAACTAAACATGAGTCAAGGGTGTGATGTCATGGCCAAAAAGCCCAATGTGATTCTGGGGTATAAGAGTATAATGTCCAAGAGTACATTGTCCAGAATGAGGGAAGTACTAGTGCCACTTTATTCTGCTTTACTCAAACCTCACCTAAAATAGTGTGTCATCTAGTTTTGGGAACCATAATTCAAGGAAGATATTGAAAAGCTGAATTGTGTCTAGAGAAGGGCAACCAAGACGATCAAAGTTCTGGAAACCAAGCCTTATGAGGAATGACTGGGAGAACTGGCTATGTTTAGTCTGAAGAAGAGAGAATTAAGAGGTGACATGACAGCCATCTTTCAATATCTGAAGGGTTGTCATGTAGAAGATGGAGTCAGCTTGTTTTCTGTTGCTCCAGAATCTAGAACATGAGCCAGTGGATTCAGTTTACAAGAGAAGAGAATCAACCTAAACATCAGAGAGAATTTCTTTACTGTAAGATCTGTTCAACAGTGGAACAGACCGCCTTGGAGGGTGCGGACTCTCCATTTTTGGATTGTTTTTAAACTCAGGTTGGATAGGCCTTTTTCAGGAGCATTTTACTTGTGTATTCCTGCATGTCAGGGGACTGGACTAAGTGTTTCTTGTGGTCCCATTGAATTCTATTATTCTACGATTCTATGTATGGCTACAACTATAGAAAGGATCATTGTAATTTCAACAAAAATATAAGAAATTACATAGAGCCAGTGCAGTGTAGTGATTTGAGCATTGGACTATGACTCTGGAGACCAGAGTTTGAATCTCTGCTTGGCTATGGAAACCCACTGGGTGACTTTGGCCAAGTCACACTCTTTCAGCCTCAGAGAAAGGCCAAGGCAAAAACTCCCTCTGAAGAAATCTTGCCAAGAAAATCCCATGATAGGATTGCTATAAGTCAGAAATTACTTAAAGGCAAACACCACTCACATAACACATAACATCCTAGTGTGGAGGACTGGCAAGGTGACCTGGATGACGGATGGAAGAAGGGACCTGTGTGACAGCCTGTTTCCATGTTCAGTCTGCAGTCAAACTGTCTGCTGGTGATAGGCCACTAGGGCCCATAATCCCTCAATTTATCTTTGAACTGGACTGGGGCTAGATTAGGGAACTCAGGTCCTTTCCACACCATACCTCTGTGGCAGATTGTTCCATTACAATCCCAGCATTGCCATTTCCATGATGGCTTTGGGTTAGGAATGCTCTCTACCACACCCTTTTGCCATAAGCAAATGAGTAGTGTTATTGCCACTGGTGTTAGTGTTCCTTCCTCACTACACCATCACTGGCCAGTCCCTTTCCCCACCTTTTCCACACTCAACAGCTCCTGACTGGTCAGGTTTATTTTTTTGGTAAGCCACACTAAGGCAGCTATGGTGTAATGTCACAACATGCCAATACACTATTGTAGTTTTGCACTACAACGCTAAAAATGTATTTAAAATAGAAAAAAAAAATAACTCGAAGGAGAAATTTAAAATAAACATGGAGAGGTGTTAGTTTCCAAACTTGCCATGCCACTGGAGTTGTTGAGGGAGGGACAAGCTGGGCACACCCACACCCTACCCACTCCTAGATTTGTGACAACAGGAAGTGCTATCAAGTGCTACTATGGAACCGCACTGACATCGCTGACAGTATTGTAGTGCTGGAGGAGGCTCTTAATGGATTTTTTCTGGAAATGATAGAAAGCTTATTTGCAATGCTTGGGAACAAGATAGCAGCAGGATAGTGACAATGTTGTGTGGTAGCATGGTTCCTGGACCAGGAATAACCTGTTGCTGTGGTGGGACTGCGGCATCGTGCAGAAAGGGCCATATTTTTGTGAAGAAAATAGGCCGTTTTTAAAAAGATGACTCCTGCGGTCCCTTTTAGCTTTTAAGATTCTATGATTCTAAAAATGTGCACATCAGGGAAAATGGCATACAGAATGGCATACACTGAGAAAAGTGTTTGTAAAATATATTTATTAAGAGAATTAATATGCTAAATGCATATGGCAGGCTTAAAAAAAACTGAATCAGAAACAGGTCTGTGCTCAGAACTTGTACTTCTGCTATTTAAAGACAATGGGTGGAATTGTACATTGCTTGCTTTATTGCCTATGCATAACTAAATTGTGTCTCCCAATCCACCCCCTGAAAACATACTTTACCAGGCATCAGCCACAGTGAGAAGAGGTCCTTTCTGCTGGTGACTGGGGCATGAATGGCATCTTGCTCCATTAATGAACAAGGCTGCAATCAAGGCATTGCAACAGTGATTCTGTTTCTAACTGTTGCAGCCTTGCTAAATGGGAAGAAGGTGGTAGAAATCTCATCCGCTTGCACCCTGATTGCCAGCAGAACAGATCTTCTCTCCATGTGGCTGCTCTCCTATCATCAAGTAGGTTTGGGAGAGGAATTACAATCATGGCAATAGTGCCCCAGTCATGACTACATAGAGATCATGTATACAGAGCAGTGATGGATGCATAATTGTGAAACTGAATGCCAACCAATATTTAAAAATAAAAATAATTTATATAAGGAATATATAAGGAATAATCTTGGTGAGCAAAGAGCATTAATCTTCTGTGCTGTGCTGAATGATCCTTCCTCCTCCAGCCCATTGCCTAACACATTTTCTGTTCCCCTCTCCTCCCCTCTGAGAAGCACACCCTGCCTTCCAGAGGTGAGTCTTGCTTTCTGCTCTTAGGAAAAGTTTTAGAATGCTCCTCTTATATACAGTGAGGACAGGCTGCTGAGCAGACTTCAACCCTTCTTCAAGCCTGTTGTCTAACCTGTTTGCTGTTCCCCTCTGAGAAATGCTCCCACACTTTGGGCTTGAGTCAGATCATCATGTGACCAGTAGGCAAAAAGAGATGGAAGCATTCTTCAAAGTTGTAAGGTTTTTGGCTAACTGTGTCATGTTACAGCAAGTCAGTCACTAAAAATGTACAAGTCATGAATCGAGTCAGATCAGTGCACCATTTATTGCCAAGTCAAGTCCAAGTCAAGTCATTGAAGAGACTTAAGCCTGATTTGAGTCCAAGTCAATCAATCTGAGTCTACATCACTGATTAGGCTATATTGTACTATATTGAGAGCATATTTTAAGGAATAAGACTGTATACGCATTAACCTTTCAACAGAGTGTACATAGGCCATAATAAGATTAGGTATATGGGGGTCTGTGCAATGAAAGGCAATGTGCACTTCACCTGTTTTAAACACATAACTAAGGTTGCAGTGTTTGCCCTGCTCCATGGACTTACCAACAGAGATGCTTTGCTTATTACATTCTCACATGCACGAGTGAATCATTTCAAAAATTTTCTGACCATTTATGAGGTTGTTGTTGTTGTTTTCTTTACGTATTTCAATGATTTTTGACACTTCAGGAATTTTTTGTGAAAAAGTTTGTTTTTTCAAAAAACATTTAGAGGGTAAATTTGGTTTTGTGGGGAAACCTTAGGCGAGAGCCTTAGGGAGCCAAACCAATATTTTCAGTGCAACAAGTAGTATATTTTGAGGGGGAGGGGAACACTTTCTGTCCAAAAATATTTTATGCACAAATGAATCTCTCACCAAAAAGGTACCAAAATGCAAAAAAAAAAAAAAAAGCCTTTAGAAGTTCAGATAATTTTTCAGGACAACTAAGATACATCAAGAGGGACCAGATTTTTCACTGAACAGAAATTAGCTTTGGTTGATTGCTTTTTAAGAGAAATGCTAAGGTTCATTCTTTTACTTATTGCGACCACAACTGCATCAATGTGGGAAAACTGTAAAACAGCAGTTCCAGTAGCCAATCCCAGTCTGGAGCCTCTTTTCACAATTCATTGGGAGTACAGAACTAATAACTCTGTTGAGAGTCTGCAATAATGATCATTAAGAGAAACAAGAGCTGATTGAGGAGACTGGAAGCCGCTGAGGTCAGATTGTGTTTCAGGAAGCTGATGATATTCTGAAATCCTGGAACCTGGTAAGGTCACTCATCTTTAGTGGCAACAATATTACTGTTCCCCAAGGTTTTAAATCATCTACTGATCATTGATAATATGTTCTCCTTCCTATGCTCACAGCTTCACTTAATGTGATTTGATCCATTATTTGAGTGCAGTATATGAATTAAGGTTTAGTAAAACTCTTTGGGATTAGAGCTTGTGTGGCACAAGAGTAAGGAATTTGTATAGTGAGCTTTAGAGTCATGAGTTCAAATTTCACCTCAATCTTAAACTCACCAAGTGGTTTTTAAAAACTTTCTACCTGAATCATCTTGCTCAAACACATCTGGAAAGTGAGGATAAAAATATTAGCCTAGTTTACAGGGCAAACAGATGTCCAGTGACCATATTATTCAGATGACATTTTCTGCTCTTTAATGTTTACATTAAGCTGCTTTGGATTCACATAATTTTTTCTTTCCCTCCCTCCCTCTTTAAATATTTAGTTTAACACAAAGAATCAGAGGCCCTTTCCACAGGAGGTCCGCGTCCTGGTATAGGGACAGGAGAAGAATGGGATCACGACACTCCTGCATGACATTGTTGAAGTCCTGTCCTTCTCCTGTTGCCAGCTGGTGCGATCCCAGAGTAAGTCATTGATGGGATTTCCCTATCAAAGACCCCCAATCACACAACTGTCCCACACTTACCCAGCCTGCGGAAGTGCCAGAAGCATGATGGAGGCACTTCCTGCCCCGGTGCAGCCTGGGAGAAAGGCTGGCTGTGCTGCAGAAGGAAGAGGTTTGTCCATCACCCCTCCTTCAGCAAGGAGCCAGTCAGTGCAGAGGAGAGCATTCATGTCTGTGCTCTCATCCTGGCAAAGCTGCTGCTGGGATGACGTCAGAGACAGATAAGCTCCAGAAAGGGCCATAGAATTATGGAATCTATGATTCTATTAAAAAAAGCTATGCCTGAGCTAAGCGCCTCTGCTGCTAGAGGACTGATTTTCCAAAGAGTGTTACTTGTATTAAAACCAGTAACAAGTAACATTTTCTTCTTAAAAACTGACTAGATAATTTCAGTTTCAAGACAATATGTTCATTACTTAAGGGTGAAAAGATAATTGCATGCTTTGAACTTCCTTAAGGTGTTGTAGAAATGATCATCATTATGAGTTCAATCCAGATTTAGTGTCTACTTGTAATACACAGTTATAGCAGTTTTGGTACTACTTTGAACATTATTGATCCATCCTATGGAAACCTAGGATTTGTAGTTTGGTAAGGTACTGGGCATATTCTACCATAAAGCTGTAGTGTTGTACTTCAGGGGAATGGGCTAGATAAAAATTTCTCAGTAACTCATCAAAACTACAAATCTTAAGATTCTGGGAGGGGGCTAAGAGCAGTATCACACTGCTGTAACTGTGTAATGTAGCTACAGTCTAAGGCCATTTCCGCACTAGACTGTTATAGCGCTATCATTCTACTTGCAACATATTATAGAATCCTGGGGTTTGCAGTTTTGGGAGGGACCAATCGGGAGGCCCCTCCCGAAACTGCAAACCCCAGGATTCCATAGGATGTTGCAAGTGGAATGATAGCGCTATAACAGTCTAGTGCAGAAATGGCCTAAGTTCATAACAGTATAGTTCCATTGTAATCAGTTGAAATCAATGGAGCTTAAATTAAGTTAGTTATGTTAATAAGTTAGCCTGAATTCAGCCCTATGTTCATTATTCAGTTACCCATTAAGAAGCATTCTTATTGTTGTTGGCAGCAATCCTGTTAGTGACTTATGAAGTCCAACTATCATAAGAAAGTTTCTGAGTCATTGCAGAAGTTAGCATTCTTTACCAAAATCCCTTCAACCCACGTTTTGCCTGCAGGAACCCCCTCTCCATGGCCATTTAGTGACCAGTGAAGAGCAGGAAGCACCAGAGAAGTATTTGGCTATGCCTTTATGTCCCAGACATTTTGGTAGATTATGTCCTTATTCTTCCATTTGTCAGATGCATCTCTGATGCTCCCTATTCTCCCCCAGTCAGTAAATGGTTGTGGGGTGGGGGTCTCCTACAGCCAAAAAAAGAGGTTGGGGGGGATGAGAAAAGAGACATACTATAGTCCAGCATGCAGAACATTTACCCTAAGTCTCCATGATTCAGGAGCTCAGACATTATTAAGAATTATCAAATAGCAGCCATAGTGTCTGAGTGCAAAATTCTGAAAAACAGTTGATATTGATAGAGTACTGAGTTATTGATGAAGGAGGACATTTGAAACAAGAAAGACTTTCACTAGAGAATGGTGAATAACATCATTCACCTTTATTTCAGTGGGTGGAAAACTGAGGGTGAGTCTTCAGGGTATTTTCACACTAGACTGTTACAGTGCTATTATTCCACTTTCAACATCCTATGGAATGCTGGGGTTTGCAGTTTAGGGAAGGGACCCAGGATTCCATAGGATGTGGAATACACCTCGGTAAGATGTGGAATACTAGCACTATAACAGTCTAGTGCAGAAATGGCCTCAATCTGATGTCAATCCCTTTGTTTATGATTTTCTAACCAAGACTCTGGAAACCTTCCCTGATGGCCACCTTTTGCTCTCTCACTGACAGTTTTGCTACTCAGAATCCATTCTCACAAATCTAAAAAGTATAATGCTTTTTTGTTTCCTCTGAGTTCTCACACCACAATTTATTGTTTAGGGAAAATGATATCCTTGGACGAAGGACTTATTACAGGACATCATTCTTGTCAAGAATACAAGACCTACTTGCCATCCCAATGACTTCTCATAAGAAATATACACTTGCAGAGAAGGGAGGACCTGGCTGTAGCCATGAAAACAAAACAAAGTTCCTAAATAATCTAGAAAAGGCTGCATTTTTTTTTAAAATGATGTTTTCCTTCACTCTGCAGCTGAACTTTTAAAAACATATCATTCCTTTTTCCAAACCATGTTTCAATCTTGGAAAAACCCAAATGACATGTTGCTTCTGGATGTGAGATTGCTTTGGTCGAGATTTTTTTTTTCTGGTGCCTGACATCTTGTGTTTAGAAATTCAAACTCTCTTGGTCCAATCAAAAGCATTATGAAAATCTAATGTGCTAATAAAAAGGTAGAATTTGAGATCTCAGAGCAAAGGCTGTCATTTTCAGAATGTGAGGAATGCTGGATCTGGGGCTTCCCCAACCCTGATTCTGTACTTTATAAAAGGTTCACCATGCAGATGGTAGGAATATACACAATTCCACCCTGAGCAAAAGCAATAAAGCAATGACATCAGTTCATTTAGCAAGCCACCAACTGGTTTCAGGTGCTATTGTAGAGCTGCATACGGAAATAAAACGTGGAAAATTATACCTTATTAAGGATATAACATTTCACCAGCTTAAGGTCTTTTGGCAGGCAGGATTCAATGGGTGGCCTGCCATGCCCATCAGTTCTGGAAGGAATCCAAGCAACAACAGATTAGGTAGAGAGGATGTTTGCCACTGACATCATTGTGGCATGCTAGGGCCTAGCTCCTAATGCTTTTTGTCAGCCTTTAGGCTATGAACTGGGCTCTTTCTCTATTGTCTCCTCTTTATGTTACTTATGAAAGTAGCAAGCATGGGTAATTCTGTGCATTTTTCTGGGGAGGGGGCCCATAGTTTACATGGGATGCTAAAAGGGGCACATCATCCCAAAAAGGTTAAAGATCACTGCACCAAACTTGCTAGCAGAGAATTCCAATTACCTCTCCAAGCAATAAATCCCAAGATTCCCTGGGATGGAGCCATGACCGTTAAAGCAGTGGTTCTCAACCTGTGGGTCCCCAGATGTTTCTAGACTTCAGCTCCCAGAAGCCCTGAGCATTGACCATAGCGGCTGGGGCTTCTGGGAGCTGAAGTCCACAAACATCTGGGGACCCACAGGTTGAGAACCACTGCGTTAAAGCAAACTGCTATATATGTTTAGTGTAGGCACACACTTATTCTTGGGTGCTGGATGTTCCACATACCTAAGGGATTTCTATTATAAGAGCTATTTTTTCCTATCTTCCTGTCCTAGACATATTGCTTGCCCAGGCAAGCACTGAAGACATCTGAGCAGCCTACTAGATTCTTACTCACAGACTCTGCATTATTTCCAGAGTTGTTGAAAATGAGCCAATTTGTGACCGTGAAGCTGAAGTCTCCATCTAGGTCTTCTAGACTCCCATGCAGATGTAACATAATTTAGGCAGCTTGGGATTTTATCCCAAGGATCTGGGAGACCTAGAAATAAGAATCTGGCGTGAAACCACCAAAGCCTGCCAAATTAGGGGTTTTGTGTGAATTCAGTATGATCTGGTCCCATCTGCACCATTTCAGCTAATGTGTGAATTGGAACATAGTTTTTGTGCTTCACCAATTCTGAAACGCAATTTTTAACATACCACAGGAATGATATATCACAATAGATAGCACTGAATGCTGTGATATACTCTGAGAGAAAATATCTTCAAAAAAACTTATGACAATAAATACAATTTTTGTGATTTTTTTTTAAGAAAAGAAAATACAGCTAGACATATCAAAAGTAAGAGACACCAAAAGTGAAGAAATGGATCCTTTCCTAACCAGATAAAGCTTAATGGATGTATATCAAGTTCTGTACTCAAGGAAGCAGTAAAGCAGCCCAGATGTTGCAATACCAGGGAGAGCTCCTAGTGAACAACTACCTCTAATAAGCTCTGAGATGGAACTGAAACCTTCTTGTGCTTCAGCCTAGAAGTCCCCTTTCGGATTCCACTCCTTGCTTGCAAAGTGCTGAGCCTTAAATGCGCAGGGCCTCTCTCATTCCTTTCTCCCCTCAATAATTCATGCTCACCATGCTGCCTGTTCTCATATTAGCTCCATGGATCATGGAGTTCTTGGAGATGGATGTGCAGACTCATTGCTAATGCTGAGCATCAGGGCCACAGTCATTGGTTTACACTTGGAAATCTTTGATATAAGAGTCTCTAACATCTGGTGGTTAAGAATTTCCAGTTTTGTAGCAGGGCCCAGGTTTGGTGCTTCTTCTTTTGGTATCACTAATTCCTCTTGAGTCCATGCCCAAATCATGGCTGGACATAAGCTAATGCCAACATTAAAATTAATGTTCTGGGCTTTCCTTTGTGTATGGCAGTTGCCCTTTCAATCTAGCATAAGGACAAAATTAGTTAACTATAACTAATGTGCCTGATATAGAAAGGGGATTTTCATTGGGACTACACAATGCAGAGCAAAAATGTAACCCTTCTTTCCTCCAGCCCAATTCAGCTAAAATTCTGCTTCCCAATGCATCCCAATTCTACTGGTGCTAATAGGAGCTCTCCTTCTTCCCCACCTAGGCAGATTTTCATCAGGATTGCAACTGGAGAAAGAATACCTGTTAACCTAGTGAACACTGAGAGTTCTCACACAGGGGATGAGAAAACAGATCAAGACATGGTTGCTAACTATGTAAGGAAACACAGGAAGCATAAGAACATTGCCATCAAGTCAGCTTCAATTTATGGTCACCATACGACTGAGAAACCTCTAAGTTACCCTGTTATCAACAACTCTGCTCAGGTGCTCAGGGCCATGGCTTCCTTGATTGAGTTTATCCACCTATTGTGTGGTCTTCCTCTTCCCTTTTTGCCTTCTACTTTGCCAATCATCATTGACTTTTCTAATGAGTCATGTCTTCTCATGATATGTCCAAAGTATAACAGTCTTAGTCACCTTGGCTTCTAGGGGGAGTTCAGGCTTGATTTGCTCTAAGACCCATTTTATTCGTCTTTTTGGCAGCCGAGGCAATCTGTAGAACTCTCCTCCAGCACCACATTTTAAATGAGTCAATTATTTTCCTATCAGTTTTCTTAACTGTCCAGCTTTCACAATTATACATAGAAATGGAAATACAATGGCATGGATAATCCTAACTTTCATACTCAGTTATATATCTTGACACTTCAGGATCTTGTCTAGCTTCTTCAAAGCTACCCTTGCAAAGTCCTAGTCTTCTGATTTTTTAACTGCAGTCTCCATTTTGATTAATGACTGAACCAAGGTATAGGAAATCTTTGACTATCTCAATGTTTTCATCATCTACTTTAACATCATGTAAATCATCTGTAGTCCTTTTTTTGTTTTTTTAACATTCAACTGTAGACATACCTTTCTTCTTTCTTCCTTGACTTTCCATATGAAGCAGCTTTTACTGCTCCACTGATCCATCTAGCCCAGTATTTTCATCTCTGAGTGGCAGTAATGATTCTCCTGAGCTTCGGGCAGAGGATTCTCTCCTAGTTCTACCTGGAGAGCCCTACTATTCCTGATGATGGTCCTCATGAATTACTAACCAGGTACAATAAACCTACTGTATATGTGGGGGTCCCATTCCAGGAGAACCTGTGTAAGACAAAAAATGTGAGTTTCAAGTCCCATTCTCATCCATGGATGCAACAGACATACTCCCGCCCTCCATAGGCGCATGCCCATCATGTCCATTGACTAGAATGGGAATAACGCTTTGTGCAACTTTGCATTTATGTATGCAAAGGCCACATCAGAAGAGGGTGCACTGTTTAACCTTGCTTAGCTCTGAAATTAGATGGGCTCAGGTATGATCAAAGTGGGATGGCAGTATATGCATTAAATAAATTATACATATTTAATTTATCAATATACATGACTTGATAGAAATAAAATGCATTTTAACCAATTAATTTACATTTGCTGTATAATAAATCATTTACACATGCAAACTGCACACCTTATGTTTAACTTATTTATACATTTATAAATTAACATAATATATCGCTTGACTCTAAAGATGGAGAGATCTGTGACTATTCTAGATCATTCTGAAATAATGCCCCATGTGAAAGAAACACAAAGCCTCAGGACATTTAAAGATATTTCATAACAAGAAATACAGTAGTTTACTGTATTTCAAACAAATACTGTATTACAAACAATGGCCTTCTTCAAGGGCTATTAAAAGTCAGAGTAGAGTCAGGTGGGGGAAATAATACACATATGTTAATCACTTTCAACAAGACATCACCTAAATAAATGCAAAAGTTATGACTATGCGGATATGAATTGTTTCATACCTGAAATAAAATATAAGAAAATTAAACCAAATAGAGATACATAAGATAAAACTGGAGTCTCTGTGTACTTGAGAGACAGAGTAGCGTTTGAGTGCTGGACTATGACTCAGGAGACCAGGGTCTGATTCCCTCCTCAGGCATGGAAATCTACTGGGTGACTCAGAGCAAGTCACACTCTCTCAGCCTCTGAGGAACACAAGGGCAACCCCCCTCTGAATGAACCCTGCCAAGAAAACCCTGTGATAATTCACCTTGGAGTCTCCATAGGCTGGAAATGACTTGAAGGCACAGAACACAATGCAACCCTCTGTACTTACAAAACCATATGAAAAATCAAACCATTTACATCCTCACATTTAGTTTTATTGGTCCATTCTGGTTTCTACTGATTTTATTTTGAAAGACTGACCTGAAAGAAGTGATGGAGGTGCCACATACATTACAGTTGGCATCCTAGGAATTACAGACCTGTGCAAGAACATTTTTGGACTGAAACCCTGGCCCATTCGTGCTACAATATTATAGTGTTATATTCCACTTTAACTACCATAGCAAAGCTTTATGGAATCCTGAGATCTGGATTCTAGGATCCTAGAAGTGAATCTCAAAACTTTCAGGTGGAAAGTTTTTATTTTCACCTAACTAAATTACAAAAGTGTGCATCCAAAAAGCTCCTTTCCAATGAAAAGGGTTCTCTGACTTCCCCTTTGAGTTCTAGAACCAAGGAAAAAATGAAGGTGAGCAGCCAAGGGGCACATTTAAAATCAAAGAGGTTTTTCTGACTTGCCTTTTGGAGACAAATCAGTGGAACAATCTTTCGAGCCAGCCTGGGACACATCCATCTTTTGCTTAGAGAAGAAACAGAACTCACAGCAAGACCTTGGTCAGGAACAGTCTTGGCTGGCCAGTGCAAACCTATAGATTGCCAGGAGTGCCATGGGTGGTTCAGCCATGACATGACTGATGGGTAGGTCTCGGACTTCCCAGCCTCAACACAACCCCCCATTGTGTTTTGCTCCTCTGCAGATCATTTTATATAGTTAAGAAAGGGGGGTCCCAGTTGTCCCAACTCCTATGTCCTCCCTCTTTCTTCTGTGAAAAAAACTAGAATAGAAGGAAGAATTGAACTAGCATTTTTTAAGGAAATCTCTGAGTTTTTTTATTTTATACATAGGAATTTTTTTCAAAGATGCGTGTTGACATGGTCTTCCCCACCCCCCACGTACAACCTAAAGTAGTCCAATCCACATTATCACCTCAGGATTGTTCCACCTCATTCTCCTGCAAGTGCAGACAAGGCAGCATTTCCATTGGTATCTACTCTCACAGCAGAATTTTCAAGCAAGTGAATTGTGACCTTTCATTTTGATATTTTACAGTCAGTGTTCCATTTGGCAGATCAACTTTAAAAAAGGTTTGAGCTAGGGAGGGAAAGATGCAAAGATTTATTAACTCAGTAACTCTTTCTTTCAGCTTTAGATTTATACATTCTAGTGATGTGGGAGAACAGATGTATACAGCCAACAATTTGTACTAGGTGCAAATTTCTTTTTCAGTAGCCTCCAGCTAAACTGAGGTAATAAAAATTTATAGCATATGGATATACTTTCATGGTATGTTTCCATAAGAATATATACATAATAACATCTACATTGATATTAAAAGTGGAAATAGCTTTAAATTGTTACCAATCTAAGCTATAACTTAAGCATGTTCAAAGAAACCATTTCATAATTCAACTTAGAGGTACTGAGCCAAAATCTGGCACCCTGCTCATAAGCATATTTTCTCAAGAATAAATTACATTGAAATGCATGGTGTACTAAATCACCGATTTGAAAGGACGGGGATGGAAGGTGAAAAGTATCTAGGGTCAGAATGCATGGCGGACTTCTCAGAGGAATGGCAGAATCCAGCTGAGTAGCAGCCTTCCATGTGACCCCTAAACCAGTCCTGGATGGCTCAAAACCTCTTTGTGGGGAGATGCAGAGGACTGCAGATAGGAGCAGGAAAGATTCTGAAAGACCAAACTCTTACTGTTCCAGTTCCCAGACAGTTACTCACAATATCTCCTTTATACCTTTCTGAAAACATGGAATATATTCATGAGCTCATATCTTTCAGATAGTGACTGGTGTTCAAGTTCCTTCAAGTGGTCCATCCTTAGAATAGGTATAGGGCTGTTGTAGGGCAACATGATGGGCAAATTTATGTTTCTTAGATACACTTCTGTTGTGATCCCCATGACAGCGTATAGGCCTGGCCCATGACAAAGAACATCCACATTCATCAAGTCAAGATGCCCAAGCCTAGCCAAGTCGTTTCAGCACTGGAAGCATAGGCTGAGATCCTGTTCAGTGCTGATAGCATGGAAGCCTCTACCAGTGTCCTTCTAGGCATCCCCTTCAGCCCTTGCAAGCAACTTCACCTTGGAGGTCTCCGAGAATGATGTTTCTTCCTCAAACAGTGTCCAGAAGCTCCCATCTCCGGGTCATGGATTGTTCCTGGTGATGTTTCCTCAAGATGAGGTTGTACACGTGGCCAGTCATGACTCACAAAGAGATACAAGATACCTCCTTCTGCAAAAAGCAAATAAGTACATACATCAGTATAATGAGAGATGACACTAGACTATATCATTAATAGATTTTGGCCATAAAATAGCACAAGTTAAGTCTTATCCAGACTACCTGAAATCTTTATGAACTTGCCAGAGTCTTAAGGTCCTGAGGGCAGGGCTTATCTCAGTTCCACCACCCAGGCCTTTCTGGTGAAGACACCAGGGAGATCCTTCTCGGTGGCTCTACCCAGGCTGTGGAATCTCCTTCCAAAGGAGATCAGGCTGCCTGCCCCACTCTCTGTTCTCCTTTCTCTAGTTGGCAAAGACCTTCCTAGATATTTACTGATCACCTGTCTGAAGGGAGTCCCTTTTATGGAGACTGCTACTGTATTTTTAACTTAATTTTTTTTAATGATTTTACACTTTTAAAAATTTAATAGCATTTTGTTTAATTTTGTTGTAACTTTTTTTT
This sequence comes from Iguana delicatissima, assembly GCA_948472985.1. Lineage (NCBI taxonomy): Eukaryota > Metazoa > Chordata > Lepidosauria > Squamata > Iguanidae > Iguana > Iguana delicatissima. The sequence goes on along the minus strand of CAOKZL010000166.1, from coordinate 239,134 downwards.
TCTGGTTTTGAGCTTTTTCCCGTTTTAGCATTTTTGTAAGCCATGGCAGAGGGGGGAGTTGCTGTGGTTTTTACTGCCTCAGGAAGTAAAAATAAAACAACACTACATTTGGTAGCTAATAATTTGCTGCCTTGTCATGAAATCCTGACTACTGACAGGGGGGCAAAAAGAGCAATCTTGTTATCATTAAGCTTATGGGGGTGGCAGAGAATAGGATTACCAAGTGAGGGCAAATCTTAAGGCCCTTAAATTTCATGGCCAAGGAACAGCTCCTTGTGATGTCAGAGGAAGCATGATGTTACAAGACTGATGTCACAAGAGCTGTCCATGGTGACATCATTAAGCATAATACATTAACGATCAAATACAGGTGCGTGGAATGAGCCGGTCAAGTTAAAAACACTAGTTCTTATCAAATGAAGAAAATAAATACACACACACCTTTCATGGCAGCAGTCTTGACTGAGATACTTTCCTCTTTCGATGAGGACCAGAGAAGAGGACCCAGACTCTCAGATCTGGCAGCCTCCTGTGTGGACATTGTATCCTCCAGCAAACCTGGCTGAAATTAGAAGCAGCGGAGCACTATTTTTCTGTGCCAGGTGATCAGATCGGATGTGGAGAAATATGGATGCAGAACTCCCAGGGTGCAGCAACACAACGCTACACAGGGAGCAGCCAAAGGCTATAGTCACAATGTAGCTATTGGGGTGTATGTGTGCAAATGAGTGCATTGCTCCCCCAAATAAGAATTCAGTCCCCAGATTTCTAGCATTCCAGGAACTTAAAGTTTCAATAAAACATACAGAGTTGAGGCATTCAGAGAAAAAGGTCAGACAAAATTACCAAGAAAATACAAACACAGCAAATATATAGTTTCTAAGTGTCAACGATTTTCACAGTCTCACATTCTGTGATGCTAGAAATTTGGGGCTAAAGGAATGAAAGGAAATAGCTGCTGCACAACCTACAAGCTTCTATACAGTCATCTGTTTCATGGGGAAATGGACAACCATAACACATGCTACTTGCCTTCTTTTTGATATATAAAAAAGGACTGGAATTAAAAATGCAAAGTCACCTGTCTAAATAAAGTAAACTTACATGATCCCATTTCTCAGACTTTCCTCTTGCCTGCCCTCCAAAAGCAGAAGAATACATCCCCAACTCATGCACACAAAATACACAGGTATACACGAACACTTTTGTAGGTGGCAAATGATCCTCCATTAAAGCCTGGAGGGTAGAATTTTCAGAACATATTCAGTAAAAGATTGCTAACATAGTGCAGTGGTTTGAGAATTGAACTAGGACTCTAGGACACAAGGGTCCAAATTCCCACTCAGAAACCCATTGGGTTATCTTGGGCAAGTCACACTTTCACAGCCTCAGAGGAAAGCAACACCAAACCTCCTCTGAAAAATCTTCCCAGGAAATTCCTATGATGGGATCACTTTAGGGTCACTATAAATCAAAAGCAACTTTAAGGCACACAACAACAAAATCAGTGAAAATATCAACAGCATGTGGAATAGCTGGAGAGGAGAGAAAGGCCGATTCCATTCCAGGAATGGAGACATATAAAAGTCTGAATGGACAAAGTTAAGTGGATAGTTGTAACTTTTTCTGCCTCTCCCATAATCTTCCTTTCATATTGGGGTCATCATACACACAAAAAAAATGTGCAGGGGATTCGGAAAAGGGAAAAAGAAATAAATCTTCACTCAACACATCTTTAACTTAGAAAATTCATGATCACAAATGTATTCTATGATTACCAGTTTGAACTAATTGGTTGATTAATTGCTTGCTTGATGGATTGTGTTTTTCTTCCACTGCACTGCCAAAAAAAGACTACTCAAATGGTTTACCTATGATCAACACAGATAAGACAATCTCTGCCTACACACTTACAAACCAAAACAATACAACACAAAAGGAAAAGGTATAGAGAGTGAAAAGGTAAGTAGTCTTTCCACTGGGTTGGTGGGATTGCCTTGCATCTTATCATACTTCCCTGTGCTACTGCTGGCTGGAATAGCTGCTGGTAGTAACTTTAAAGGGCTTTAAAAAGAGGTTAGAGAAATTCATGGAGGAAAAATTCCTGCGTTTGTACTATACGCATATGCACTCTGTCTGGGCTGGGGTGAAACTTTATTTGTATCCAGCTATATGCACTGGCAAAGTCAACTGGTTTGGAAGCATTATACCAGTAGCTGAGTGGAAATAAATATATATAAGCTAACATTAGACCATCTTAATTAAGAAGGAGTTGGGGTCATGCTGACACCACTACCACTGCAGTCTTCTTGATTCCATAATTATGTCATTCACACAGATCTCAGCTTGAAAGTTCTAGACTCAAAGATGATGTATTGAATCATACTACAAAAAAAAAAAAATCCTCTGGTAACCCAAAGATAAAAGAATTATTCTCTAAAATATGTTGGACAATGTGTGGAATAAATCACAAAGAATTCCTTGGCTTCTTCTTTCTTGGTAACGTCTTCTTTATGCATGCCTGTTCTCTTAAGAACTCAACTTTTGAATATGAAAAACCATTTCAGACTGATATGGAAAAGTGTGTGTGTATGTTCCTTGTGTTTGCTATTCTGTCCACCTTAAGCATTTTTTTCTTCCAAAAAAATTGCTTCTCAAGTTCACCTTTCATTTCGTAAATGTTTGAAATTTTTCTTATGGCTGCAAATGTGATTGCAGCTGTAAATTCCTCATTCCATTTTTAAAATCTCTTTGACATGTGACAAGGAGTTGGAAATATATAAATATTGAGTTTTATGTACTTTTTCCGTGTTATCCACATCTGCAGTTCCATTATAATTCATCATCTGTAACATAAACAAAGGAAAATTGATCAGAAACATTAAGTCCAAGAAGCATTCCTTTCAACATGAAGTTGGCCTGTCTGGCTCAAAAGGCCAAGAGCACAACCCTGTGGGTTGCAGTATTAGTGCTGACATTGCATGCAGGATCATCTTCAAGCTTATGTGTCTCTATCACACAGAGACTGCAATGTCTGATGTGACTGTTTTGCTTCCTACTAACAGTCAACAAAAGTGCAAATACACTGGTGGAAAATGGAGCAAAACATACATGGTGTCATGCCCTGCCTTGGAGACCCTAGCATTGAGGAATCCAAGGCAGAAGTTTCCTCAGAGGCAGGAGTTTCCCCAGGAGCTTGCTCAGGAGAAGATAACAAGCAACAGCAGGGGCCGGAGAAAGGGGAACAAATATCAGAGGATGAGACAACACAGACACTTACTGTGCAAGAGAGACAATGTCAGAGAGAGAGGCTGTGCTGCTCAGTGCATTTAAGTAACAAATGAGCCATAATGAAGGAACACCTGTGGTGACAGTATCAGCAAATAAAAGGCTTTCAGCTGGCTTTTTCCTTTCAGTGTCAGCAACTGATCTTTACAGTTGTGGAAGTCCTGTGCTGTGTTCTCTTGTATCTGGACTACTGCCCTGTGCTGTGTTTTCTTGTATCTGGACCACCTTGAACCTCTGCCTGTTTGGCTATGACTTGGATTTGCCCTTTGGATTTGTTTGCTTCAGAACCTAAACTCTGTTTGGACATTTTTCCCACTCTTGCTTTGTGAGTAAACCCTGCTCTGCTGTTTAGTGATTGTCTGCTCTGTCCTGGACATGACACGTGAAGCAATGATGGCACTGAGCTGTAGTAGCACAAGAAGTTTCCTCCTGGATCAAACCAACAGGCCAGGAGGACCAACACCAGGACTGCCAAAGGTATAGTCAAATCTCCCATCTTAACTACTACACACACAACCTGTTGCATGCCCATGTGTGCTACCCCTGGGTTGACTTACAACTTGAAGTAGGTAACCACAATTATATGTTGTGCAGAGGATCACTACAAGCTGTGCAGTAATGGCAAGTGTGTGCAGCTAGGGACCTTTCAGCAGCAACCTCCCATCCTGCAATGGGGATGGGAAAAGGACAGGACCATGACAATGCTTCTGCATGACATCATCACAGTTCCCTCCTTCTCCCGTCCCCAGGTGGCGCGATCATGGATTAAATCATTGATGGATTTTTCCCATCAATGACACCATCCCAGACTTACCTGTCCTGCAGAAGCTACAGAAGCGTAATAGCTGCACTTCCAGTGCAGCCTGGGAAAGTACCTTGCTGTGGTGCAGAAGGAAGAGGCATGGCCACAGGGAGTCTGCCAGCGCTGAAGGGAACACTTCCATTGTGCTCCCCTCCCAGCAGAGCCACTGCTGGGATCCCCACCAGACAACTTCAGAAAAATGTAGGATGCGGAAAGGGCCTAAGTAACAACTAACAGCACAGATGTGGTTCCTCTACCCCATAGCTTGTAGAAGATTGAAATTCTTTGCCTTATACCTGGGCCATTTCCACACTAGACTGTTATAGTGCTATTCTTCCGTTTCCAACATTCTATGGAATCCTGGGGTTTGCAAACCCCAGGATTCCATAAGATGTTGAAAGCGGAATAATAGCGCTATAACAGTTTACTGCGGAAATGGCCCTGGAGGTCTGAATCTGTCTGGATTTGCTGGGAGTTCCCATCTTGGTCACTTAGGCTCCCAGGTTTGTCCAGTCCTATCTACTCCCTTAAGTGTTGCTAAGCTTTGGTCTATCAGGAAATTAACAGGAAAACAAGTTGCAGCTTTATACTATTTTTTATTCTAATAACACAGATAACGCAGATAAATATGCTGTCTTCAGCAGCATAGCTCACATAGATCTTGAATCAGTCTAGGCCAGTGGTTCTCAACCTGTGGGTCCCCAGATGTTTCTAGACTTCAGCTCCCAGAAGCCCTGAGCATTGACCATAGCGGCTGGGGCTTCTGGGAGCTGAAGTCCACAAACATCTGGGGACCCACAGGTTGAGAACCACTGGTCTAGGCACACTCTTATTACAAACTTCCACCTCTATTAGAATTACATAGCAAAGTGTTACACTCCCTCTCCTAGCGTGTCTGTTTAACATTATCTCTACACCAGCATTTGGTTGGGTATTAGATAACAATCTTCATCAAGAAAGGAACATCCTACCATGTGTAGGAGTTTGGGGTATCAGCGTTTGCTTGGCAGCAGCAGCTTAAAGGTGGACCCACTTTCCAAGAGCAAAATCTGGGCCTTTGCTGCTCAAAAGGCTTCTATTTTATATGTTCTCAAACTTTTGTTTAGCCAGTCAGCTGAAACAATCTACATTCCTCTCTTACTCTCTCATTCCATCAAAATAGGAGTCTGGGGTAAGAGTAGGAGTCATTACCATCCTACCTGTCAGTGTATAGCCAGTGTACATACTGAGGTTTATGCTCTTTAAAATTTACTGGTGTCTCCTTTTCTTGAGTGCAAGTGTGCAGGTGTTTTGCTGGCATTAGGCAAGTAACCTTATAGTTTGGGGCTTGTTATCACTATAAGCACTTACTTACCTTCATCTTCCTTCACTCTTACCTTTGTTTAAACTGAGGCTGGCCCCGTGCCCAGATCTAACATGCATCTATATTCATAATATTCAGCTATAGGGTACAAGAGCTTAAATAGATAAAACAGAAATCTAAAAAGCAGCTCAGCCTGTTACACAAGGATGCACGGGCCAAGTAGAAGACCTAAGCCGTTTCTGCACGAGACTGTATAGCGCTATGATTCCACTTTCAACATCCTATGGCAGTGGTTCTCAACCTGTGGGTCCCCAGATGTTCGTGGACTTCAGCTCCCAGAAGCCCCAGCCACTATAGTCAACGCTCAGGGCTTCTGGGAGCTGAAGTCTACAAACATCTGGGGACCCACAGGTTGAGAACCACTGTCCTATGGAATCCTGGGGCTTGCAGTTTAGGGAGGGGCCAGCTGGCCCCTCCCTAAACTGCAAACCCCAGGATTCCATAGGATGTTGAAAGTGGAATCATAGCGCTATAACAGTCTCATGCGGAAATGGCCCTAGCCAAGCACCAGCACTCCAGTCACTGCCCAAAAATGTTGCTTGGGCTGCAAAGATCCACCTGATTGAACACTCTTGTTGGTGTGCTACAGGTGACACATGCAAACATGAACACCTGGTATGCCTGTGACTGACATCACTTTAAGGTTCTTGAGGAAGGAGGTATCCAGTTCTCCTTAAACAACAGCCCCATACACATGTGCACCTTACTTGTCAGCTTTAGGAGCACTCTCCCATAGCCATTTAGTAGCCAGCAGTGACATCATCTTTGTGCTTCCAAATGCAGCAGGACACTTTCTGGATACTCCTGTCCTCTCTCAGCATTAAATGACTGTCAGTTGGGAAGCAGCTACCTGACATTTCCGCTCCCCATTGTGAAAATAATTTCCAGTATGAGGTGGATTTGAGAAAGGGTTTCTTTTTCTGCCTCTCATGCTCATGGGAAGAGATGGGAACGTGAGGTAGCTACTTCTCAATCACAAGGGGATCGCACTGGCTTCTGCCTGGTAAATGGGGTTTGTAGAAGGTCACACCAGAATTCACTACTGAGCAATGTTGTGATGGTGCTACATAGTACAGCATGGTCATATAGGACTCTGGTGATAATTTTTGCACATTAAAACCAGCATTTTTTTTATAGTAAACAAAATATTTCTCCTTGTGGAAGAAAAATACATATATTTTTCCTGCGGAAAAAAAATCAAAATGCAAAGAATACAGTGACTGCTGCTTAAGGAATCCTTCCATGTTCTATATGGGCAGATATATGGGCAGTATAATATGTAGGCAGGCAATGATTTAATTCTGTCATTGCTATAAGTTTGAAGACTTGAAATCTCATCATGACACAGATTAATTATTCATTTTGTTACCACGGCATTCTGGTCTGGTTTTTGGTGAACTAAGATATCATTTTGATATCGTCATTCGGCCCTTTTCCCGCCATCAGCTGAGTGTTTGTTGGGCGCCGCTGGACAAGCGCGACGCTAGGCATGGGCAATAGTTGTAAAGGACCAGATATAACCAGTTCCGCTTCAGGGGGTAGCCACCCGAAACAAACACCTTGATCGGTAGACAAAGAGGACTCTTTGCCTGTGAAAGCACCCTGGCAAGCCAGGCACTTAATGGCCGAGCTAGCCACATCTGCATCTCAGCCATACCATTGTCAATTCGATTCATAACTCAATCATGTAAATTCTGACCTTTCAGAGCCTTTGTCCCCAGACCAAAATTATTTGTTCTCTTCCAAAAACCAGACTAGCCTGTGGTCGTTCTGTCCCTATAAAAGATGTCCCACTTTGAGAGCTCTTCGGAACTCTCACTGGACTGAGCTGAAATCACTTAAACTCTTGCTGAAATCACTCGAAGCTCCTCTTGGATCTTCGCCCTCGCCTCGCTGCCGCTCGGCTCCACAGATTCCCCTCAGTCTCCACACCAGGTTTCCTCCCTTCCCTCCAATTGGTGTCTACAGGACTTCGGACAGGTGGCATATTGCTTATTTTCTCTAAAACTCTCTTTCCTTCCTCTCTAGTTAGGTGTGTTTGAATTTTATTATTTTTCTTGCTTAATAAAAACTGTTAGTATTTTAGACTGCTTGACTCCTCACTGACTGAACCGGTATACATAGGACAAAAGGTCTCACTGCATTGCCCTGCCTCTCGTTAGCCAAGAGAGAGCTCCAGCTAATTTTCCCCATTTTTGCTTGTTTGGTTTGGTTATTTGGGTGCCCCTCCCAGGACCCCCAATTTACAGGGTAACAATTTCTATTCAATTGATAATAGGTGTCCCTTCAAGATGCCCATGGGAACCTTTCGCTATTTAATCTGCCAAAGAAATATAGGAGCATTGCAAAAGGAAGTCCTGCTATTATCTGTGACATCATGCAAAAACTGTGGTAGGTAAAATATACACAGTGTCATAAAATACTTCAGACCAAAACTCACATGCTCTTTTTTTTAATCATTAAGGCTCCCCTCAACCATGCCAAACTGTATAATCCCATTGAATTTATTTTGATTTCTACAATGAATCACAGAAGCAATCCCAGGAGATTCAATTAAAGCAATAAAATATTGGGAAGGACTCTTAGCTTAATGCCAGAGTGCAAGCTTTGCTTTCATAAGGCCATAAGTTCAAACTACAGCATTGTGAATCCTTGGCATCCACATACGCTTGATCACATTTCAGTGTGCTTACCACATGCATTGGCCTGTTCCCATGCAACTTACCACAGCAGTAAAACCACGCCTCTCCAGACCATGAATGACAGATGTACTGGTACATGTGGTAAGTGCATTTGAATATAATCTGGCCTGTATGGAAGGTTTCCACAGACAACACACATCTTGATCATGCTTTACAGAGACATCTACCTCAGATCTTGAAGGTTCTACAGATAGAACAAGCACAAGTGATTTCAAAGTCTAGAAATATTAATTTCTGTAAAAAAAACACCACTGTTCCCAAAATCAAGTAACTTTCCCAAGCTCTGATTAGGTTAGGTTAGGTTAGAGGTTTTAAACAGGTGGTCCATGGACCATTTGGCACATTCATGAATTAATTTCACATTGAGCCTATGAACTGGAAGCAAAAGTGTGGTTTCGTTTCCTTCAGTTTCTTTCCTGTGGCTTTGAAAATTGTGTTTGCCTTACATTTTCATCAGAAGATGGTTCATAGCCTTCAGCAAATTGTCCCACAAAGATTAAGAACCACTTGGTATACCTATTCTAGTAGTCTGATTCAATATAGCACAGGTTTATGTGTTCATTAAGTGCTCTATAGTAGTGTTAAGCACTTCATGTCTTAATTGACTATCCCAATAAGTGTATCTCCAAGATTTAATCAGTACAAAATGCTCTCCTGCATCCGTAAGCAGATATTTATTTTATTTCTATGCCACCTACTAGCACATAGTCCTCAGAAAGCAGCTCGTATGATCAAAATTTAAAATATAAGATGTAACAGGTATAACAGAAATATAAGATATAAAAGATTTTTATTATTTAATTATGTATTTATTTTTATTTCAACAGGCATTCAATATATGATATGGCCTCGCTGATGAAAGGTGCTGGCTATGCACTATGTGGAATTTATGAATGTTTGTGTTTTAATTATGTATTTTAACTTTGTTTTAATTCTTATTTGATTGTTTAAATTTGTGTTTTAACTTTTGTATACCATGATTTTTAAGTATTTTTTAATTACTATATGCCGCTTTGAGTCTTACCAGAAAAAAAGTGAGATATAAATAAAGACAACAACAGCAACAACATGGCCAATGCCCTCCAAATATATGTAACTCCCATAATTCCAAATGCCTGAAAACTATTCACCTAAACATAAATTTATCAAGGGATTAAATTCTGTCATACACGGCTCAAATGGAGAGACCAAAGGCTTAAAAACTTTACTATATATATTTACCAGCTCAACTATACCACATCCTCCAACTGTTCCAGTTTGGCAGGGACAGTCCTGATTAATCCCACTTTTGCAGCTGCTTTTAAAATGTTGCAGTTTCTTTTTCTTTCTCCCATTTTTCCCTTTGTCCTCAACTTACTTCAATTGCTGCAAATTAAGTTCAAAGTGCAAAAGTAGTTTGCACTAAACTCAGCATGGGGTGAGCAGAGGAGAGGCAGAGTCCTGCCTCTTTCCACAGTATCAGGCAATAGTAAACTCCTGCAGCCTCTGCTATCTTGTGGTCCTCACCACTGATGAGGTTTGCCAGCTTCATCACACTTTGATGTTACCTGGGGACACCTATTTTTATCTGTGGAATGATGGAGGTTATGTCCGGCAGTGGAATATGCTGCCTCGGAGTGTAGTGGAGTCTCCTTCCTTGGAGGTTTTTAAGCAGAGGCTGGATGGCCATCTGTCGGTAGGGCTTTGAGGGTGTTCCTGCATGGCAGGGGGTTGGACTGGATGGTCCGTGTGGTCTCTTCCAACTTTACATTTCTATGATTCTATGCAGGTGCCCACCCTTGATGTAGAAGATGAACAGGTAATTCATGGCTCATCAGATTTTACTGGACAGTGGTGGTAAGGGACCACTGGAGCTTCGTTTCAACACTATATGGAGATCTGGAAGGTCGCCAGTTTCTCACCCCTGATCTAGAGTTTCAATTCTCTCATAAACATTGGATTTAACAAAAACTAGGATCATTTTGACTGATGTAATTACACTGGTGTAGGTATCAGTGGCATAGATGGCAACCTATGTGATGGCACTGGTGGCAGATCACTGGCTGAGGTAAAATAGTCATAGGTACTGCCACAATAGAAATGTGGAGAAGGCAAAAAAGCCATCTCTGTAAAGATAGGAAGCTACCCTTCTGGCTTCTGAGTTCTGCCAACAGACGTGGTTGATTCTACTGTCCCCAACACAACCACTACATATGATTCCACAAAGAACTTTACATTGGTATGAGAGATCCTCACACTGGCAGCAAACACCATCAGGATTATATAGACATTTTTCATCACCACTCTTGAGCTAGACCGCTTGTCTATCAAGGATCATTTTGCCATCAACTCCCAATGATTGTTATGACCACTGTAAAGATAATCACTTGCTGGAACTTTTTGCAGCTCCAATCCTTCACTTACCTCAATCCCAGTATATGTATAACAATCTCTCAATTTAGGGTACACTGCGTGCATCTGATGAAGTAGTCCACAAATGTCTATGCCAAATAAAACATCTTTGTCATCTGGGTGTGTGCTTTTAAAATGTTTTACACTACTTTAACCAGTTTTAATCTGTTTCCTGTTTACTTCTTAAACTGTTTAAGGCATATTTGGCCTTTTAAAATCATTTTATTGTTTACATGGTTTCAAGTTGGTCAAGCTGATCTTACCTGGAGATCTTTAGATAGAAGCCAGATATAAATATTTTAATACATGTAAAATAAATTTTGTTGGTTTCACTTTTTAATGAAATTGTTCAGCTTTTGGCTGAGCGTACAGTAGCCAACCAGAGAGAAATCAGGTGATGTATGTATATATACAGTTCTCCCTCCACATTTGCGGGTTTCACTTCCGCAGATTTGATTATTCATGGAAGTGCCTGCTGCCCCCCCCATTCTCCCCCTGACACTTTGGGCCCTCTGCACGGCAGGAGTGTCCAGGGCGCCCGGGGCTTGGGCTTGCACGGGCAGCCAGGAGGGGTGTGCAGCTCCAGTGATCACTGCATCTCTTAACGCCCTGGGGCCCGCACTCACGAGGGTGGCCAGAAGCAGGCGCACAGGAGTGCACAGGGCCGGCGATTGCCATGCCCCTGCGTGCCCCGGGGCCTGCGCTCATGTGGGTGGCCAGGAGTGGGCCCACAGAGGCATGTAGGGCCGGCGATCACCACATCCATGCACACCCTGGTGCCTGGACTCCCACAGGCACTCCAGAGCAGGCCCCCAGGGGCTGCAAGGCTGGCTAACGCTGCCCCCTGCAGACCTTGGGCCTGCACGCTCTGGAGGAGGTCCGCAGGATTGTGCAGGGCCGGGATCGCAGCCTCCCTGCATGCCCCAGGGGCTCGCCCATTCCCTGCGGCATGCAGGAGCATGGAGGGAAAGCACGAGGCTATTCACAATTTTTTGACATTCGCGAGGGTTCTCTATCTCTATCCTTTGCGAATGTGAAGGACCTACTGTGTATATATATTTGTGTGGGTGGGTGGGTACAAATAGATAGATAGGTAGATGTATGGAAGATAACATATAGAACAGTTTCATACCATGCACAACAGCAAGCACAGTTTTGCAAATAAAAGTAAACAGGAAACACACTGTTTTATTTAGACAGGATCTTGGCTATTAACTGGGGTGTGGTAATTTTATCCTGCTGTATTTTAATTGTATTTTATCTATTTTAATTGCTTAGTATTTTAATTGAATAGTTTAACATAACAGTTTAATTTTTTTTCCGAACTATTGTGACTGTTTTTAGCTGTATTTTGTTTTAGTCTGTATTGTGAGCCAGCTTGGGCTAAAGATGTAGAATAAATAAATAAGCAAGCAAGCATGCAGGAGACAGGAAACTACAGACATTGTCAGATTCCTTGGAAGTGCCTTATACAGGTGTGCAAATATCATAAAGACCATTTATATTCTTGTGAATGCTGAAAAATGTTATATATGAAGAGACCTGGAGAGAGATATCTCAAGTTCATGAAAAAGACAGCCTAGCCTGAGGGAGGGAGGGAGGGAGGGAGGGAGGGAGGGAAAAGCTTATTCGTGCTCAGTGTATTTTTCTCAATTGCTCTTATTTATGTGGGTGTAACCTCCAAAGTAGAGAATATATGCTTTAGTCATTTAATAGAGGAGCACAATAGAACAAGATCAAATACCTGGCTAATTAAATCAGCATCTCAAGCATATGTACGCACCCATGGTCTGTAACAGTGCATACAGTTATACACAACAGTCTGCTGAAAATCAAGAAGAATTAAAGCTTGCATAACTGTGGACAAGATTTCAGCAACAGTCTGGAAACTGGTCTCTATCTGAGATCTGAATTCTTCATGGAGTGTTTATAATCTGAATCAAATGACTGTCTCAAGAAGCTGGAAAGCCAAAGGTAGATTAGGAATGCTATTACCTGGAATGAATTACAAAACCAGCTTTCCAGATTCTCAGACCAAGCAAAGCATGAAAAGAAGCTGATTTTCCATTGTCATCTGCTACTGAATATTTATCACCACCCCGGCTCACTGCAGTTCAAGCCTGGCAACTCAGTCAGACTAGCTGAAAGGTCAAAAGTGTGCTTAACCTGAAAGAGCCTTATGCTCTCAGCTAAAGTTTCCATTCAGTGGTGGGTACGCTTGGAAAAGTTATCTTTTTTTGACCAAGACTCCCAGACTCTTCCAGTTAGCATGGGACACCAGCCATACCAGCTCAGGAATTATCCTAGGAGCTGCAGTCACCCCAAAATAACTTTTCCAAGACCTGTGGTATATGCAAATGTGGAAATATGGTCCAAGATCTTTTATCAGAAGCTGTCCACTAGCCAGTAAATGACTGTATTGGGGACTGTTGTCATTGTTTACGTGTGCCTTCATGTCATTTCTGACTTTTGGTGACCTTCAGGCAAACCTGTCACTGGGTTTTCTGGGGCTGAGTGTGTGACACACCCAAGGTCACCCAGTGGGTTTCCATGGCCAAGAATGGAACCCTGGTCTCCAGTGTCGTACCTAGGAGTCTCCAGAAGCCCTTGCTCTCCCAGGGCAAAGGAATTGCAAAAGGAGGTACAAGACACTTCCATTTACTGTGTCCTTAAAAGTACCTTAGGTTACACCAGTGTAATGCACTAACAGAACTCTGTCCACAGAATTCCAGCACTTACCAATGACTTCACAATGTGGTACCAGTCTATTCTGCTTTGGTTAGACCTCATTTGGAATTCTGTGTCCAGCTCTGGGCACCTCAATTCAAGAAGGATATTGACAAGCTAGAGCGTGTCAAGAGGAGGGCGACCAAAATGGTGAAGGGTCTGGAAGCCATGAGGACAGACTTAGAGAGCTGGGTATGTTTAGTCTGCAGAAGAGAAGGTTAAGAGGGGACATGATAGCCATGTTTAAATATTTGAAGTGACGTCATGTCAAGGAGGGAGCAGGCTTGTTTCCCACTGCTCCAGAGACTAGGACAAGGAGCAATGGATTCAAGCTGCAGGAAAGGAGATTCCATCTGAACCTCAGGAAGAACTTCCTGATGGTCAGAGCTGTCTGGCACTAGAATATGCTGCCTCAGAGTGTGGTGGAGTCTCCTTCTTTGGAGATTTTTAAGCAGAAGCTGGATGGCCATCTGTCGGGAGTGCTTTGACTTGTGTTCCTACATGGCGGGGTGCTGGACTGGATGTCCCCTGTGGTCTCTTCCAACTCTAAGATTCTATGATTCTATGGACTCATAAGTATTTTGGGCTCCAGTTTATATCTGAAATATGTTGGCTAAATGCTAGTTTGAGATCATGTCCCCCAAGAAAAAGCTTTGAAAATATCCCCATTAGCATGATTAAGATTAAAAGTGTGTGAGGGTGGGATCAGGCATGGTAATAAAATAGGATGTTTGAGTGTGTTGCCTGAAATTTATTAGCTCAGGAGCTCTAACACAACTGCATTCCTATACAAAATTCTTGGGAAGCTGCCAAACAGTATTAACACAGCAAAAAAACATTTATACTAGTCCATGACCACTGCCTGTGATATGTATCATTTCTTGCAAATGTCTTGCAGGAAGAGGTCACTGGAGGGCAGCTATAAGAAAATGCCCTTTTAAATTAATTGTGTGCCTTTCCCTCCAAAGTAATGAGGTGTCAGGCAAAATGGAATATTACCATGTGAAAACAAATGTGAGCAGTGCCAGTACAGTCAGTTTGCAGCAAACAGGATGGGATTTTGGTCCTCTGGAAAATTCCCACCCAAAAGCTATATTAAAAAAGACAAACTGATATCTTTTTTAAAAAATCCACCAAACATTATTGCAATTATAAAAGCAGTTCTAGTCAAATCTGCTGCGAAGATAAAACTAAGAATACCAACAAAGGAATTCTCATGCCTCTCTCCCTTACAGAGAACTTGCATAGACAAGGCACCAGTGGAGAGGACCTAATTGAGATTGATTCAGCTAGGAGGGATGGTTCCCTGCTTGCACATCTAGCCAGATAGGCTCACCTGAAAAATCAGAATCAGAGAACAAAGGAGGGATGGCAGTGAGGGAGACTTGTAAGTTACCAAGTTCTAAATGAAGGGAAAACAAAGAATAACAGATAGCTTTCCAGTCTTTTATTGAAGCTCTGGTGGCCCAAAGTGGCAGCACCTCATCAACAGTAGCAGAATGAGGCTCTCCCCATGCTTGGACAATAGGCCAATAATAGCTGGAACACCATCAACAAGGGAGATCCTTTGTGGAGGGTTAATAGTGGAAAGGGTTTCACACAGTCCCTTGCCTCAATGTCCCAAAATACTCCAGTGTTGAGTCTTAAGGAGGCATCGCCTCGTGTTTGTTTGAAGGGCAGCAGAAACCTCAGCAGAATCAGAGGGGAAGTTCAGAAACATTGAGCTTAAGAAGGATTAAGTGCTTCTTCCTCATTGCTTCTTAAATTTCCAAGTAACTTCTTCCGAAGCATTTTTATGCCTTCAGAAACCTATGGGTTTTTCACGTAATATATTTTCAAGTTAATGTGTAAATTAGCTGTATATGACTATACATGGCCAGGGATGAGGCCAGTATGGTGTAGTGGTCTGAGTTTTAGACTAGGTCTCCTGGAGAGGAGGATTTGCATTCCTGCTCAGCTATGGAGACCCACTTTGGCAAATCACACTCTCTCATCCTCTGCAAAAGGCAACAGCAAACCCCCATGAATAAATCTTGCCAAGAAAACCCTAGGAAAGGGTCTCCATAAATCAAAGGCAACTTGAAGGCACATAACGCAAGAGATGGAAAAGAATTTTGTGGTTTTAAGACACTGAGGTTACCCGCTTCACACCTTCCAAGACTTTTTGAGAGGCAAAGCACACCCAGCCTCCAAACTCTGCCGTTTCTAAGACTTGTAGTACAAGTCTTTTCCATTTTCCTCAGCCCTTCAGATATCTGAACACCAGAGGTTTATCTAGCGTAAACAGCACCTAGGGCAAGCATGGAAGTTGTGACCCTTCTTACTTTTACCCCAATCCCTACATGCACAGCTTTTTTGCCTCCCCTGGCATTGGCAGTCAGGGCACATACCCTACTTGCTCCACCCTAGATACACCTCTGCTGAACACTTTGCCAGTTCTCCTCTCAATCATCTCTCCTCCAGGTTTAACGCATTTGGTCTTTCAAATTGTTGTTCATAAGGAGTGTCTTCTAGACCTCCCTCAGCACTTTTCTAAAATTCTTCTAGTGACAACAAAATTCCACAAATCAAAGGCAAGGGATGGAAAAATTAATGTAAACTCAAGTCAACTATGGGGCTAAAATGAATGACATTTCTCAAACTTGAGTGCTTTTGAACAGCTTGCTTCTCCAAATAAATACCCTTTCTTATTTGAACAAAGGATAATCCCCCAAGTACTTTGATAGGGGGTTTAAGGGGCAAGCACCCTGTTTCCTCAAAATTCCTGCAGGTTGCCATGGCTGGGACATCCCCATCACTGAGGAAACAGAGGCCTTGGTGAAATGGTTAAACAAACACGCAGTTATTGTTGAGCTTTGGAAAAGGATATTAGATTACATACCAGGAAAGCAAGCCATGTCTGTCTTCGGCCTTCAAGAACCTTTTGAGAGACTGTTTTCCTATAGTGCAGAGCTTAGTTTTGATTACAAAGCACCTAGAAGTTTAGTTTATTTATCCAAGCATTATTCTAATATCAACTCAGTGGGCCCAGTTGTGCCTTCAATTACACAAGCAGCTCAATGGGAAATTCACTACTACAGCTGAGAATGTGGATTTTATTCTTCTTCATTGCCAAGTAAGTTATTTATATGCTGAGATGTTTTAGGCTGCTTTCAGAGGGAAAATGCTTAACATTTCAATAATGGAATTGCTTGTTTTATAGCACTCGATTAATGGCTAAAAGCATGTTGTATGTTAGTAAAATCAGCCATGACAGGGGAAGAAAGATAATTAGTTGTAAGCAGCTGGAGAAAACAGCAGGAAGTGAAAGGCAATAGGCAAACGCTGAAGATGAAGAATTCTAGACAGTAACAGATCAAATAATGGTATGTTGAGATTGGAGTAAGTCAGCAGGAGGAGAAATCTTGCTACATAAAGATGCAGAAAGAAGAAACAGAGGTTACCAGAAAAAACCTTGCCTTGCTTACATCCTTATTTCTACCTTGAACTCCTTCCTGATGAACTTTTTTTCTGTACAGAAATTTGTACACATTTTTGTGTGCACTTTCAAAATACATTTAGGTCATTTCCTCACGACGATGCTCTTCCACATCATCCCATTGCAAGCCCAGCAGTGCCTCTGCAGGGATGGGAGTGTGTCCCCAGTGCTTCCCTCTATACCTAGCAGGCTAGTGCGGAAATGGCCCAAGACACAATGGAGCTGAAAGCTGCTAGAACTGATGAGTTGATATGGATCAATACAGCTGCCTACCTTCTCAGATTCTCCTTTGGGGCAGGCTGTGGTGTGGTACACCTGCACTTCAAAATTTACCACTACACCACTGCTGCTGCTAGAAAGGCTTTTTGTGGTTAGCTGGTGCCTTTGTGTTGCAGAAACAGCTGCATGTCATAAAGCAGCTACAGACCTTAGGCTGTAACCTATTGCCTGTACTTCACTTTGCAGAGGAGGGGGAAGAGAGGGAGCATTGTTCATGCTTTGTGATTCAGAAATATGATCAGCATCACATTTGCAAAATCAATGAAGCAATTAAATTGTTACTACACAGTGAGGTTCTGTCATGTTTCTTTCTCTTATGTGCTCTTTATTCAAAGAAACTGGAATGTGTGCCTCTATCTGTGTGTGTCTGATCGTTATTGCTGATATCTGAACCATTTATCTAATGCACTTTCCCCCAAAATATGTGCTGTCTTTTATTGAAAGTGTGCAACTGCCAGAGGTTGCAGGGTCATATCGCCCTCCCTCTTCCAAAACTCAATGATCCACACTATTCCTTCCACCAACTTCCACCAACTCCCCCAGCTGTGATTTATTTTTAAATCTTTAAAAAAAACACCTTCTTGTTTACCTTCTGGTTTTTAAAAATGGCCCCTCATTTTACCCTGAGGGTAAAAAACATAGGGAAATTGCCCCACAGCTCCATAAATGGGGGTATTTGGGGGCCCTCTGAAGGTTCAAAATGGCCGTGGGGGCCACAGAAAGCCTATGAGACATGTTTGGTTCACCCTTGACACATTTGTCCTACTGTTTAAGAGTTCTTAAAGGTGGGAAGTAATGTAAATGCTGCAAAATTTTGAAATATTGGTATCATGAAGACTGCAACACCCTAACTCCTTCATTTAGTGACTACTTCATATTACAAAGAAGATTTTGTGACTGGTGATGGAAATCCAAATCTTACACACTAGATCTTAGCGGTGTATGTCCTCTGTGAAGAGTCTTTTTGTTGTTGTGAATGTCTAGCCAGAGATCACACCAGCTCAGAATCGTTAAAAATAGAACCTACATCTAAAAATGCTTCATTTTTATTTGGAAACTTGTTGCATACTAAATTCAGCTCTAAAGTTTCCAGGACCCAATGAATGGGGTCAAAACCATAGACTTTACTGGAAATCCACACCTGTCATCCAGACTCCAAACATTCTTACATTTGCCTAATAATTTTGGCTGGCTTTCAGTACTGCAGTTACAGATTTGTAACCTAAAAAGTTACAGATCTATAACTGCTTTGTACTGAATAAGACTATATGGGCCATTTCTTAATGATGTTGCTGTCACATGATGGGGACACGCTAGCAGCAGTCCATGAGTTGTGCTCTCACACAATGCCATCACAGTCCCATTGCCAACACGCCTCCACCTGTCATGATTGTGGAATATTTGCTTAACGGAAAAAAATTCATTGAATGCGCGCAATTACACAACGT
Organism: Iguana delicatissima; assembly: GCA_948472985.1. NCBI lineage: Eukaryota > Metazoa > Chordata > Lepidosauria > Squamata > Iguanidae > Iguana > Iguana delicatissima. Next base: position 220,656 of record CAOKZL010000166.1, on the reverse strand, counting down.
TCCCATCATGACTGACCATGCGGAAGGGTTGGAAGTGCGATCACATGCTTCCTTCCCCAGCACAGCACGGGTAAGACGCCAGCTGCGCTATGGAAAGAAGGAGCGTGTCACCTGCAGTCCCTACCATAGGAAGCCATCTTGGTACAGAGGGGAGCATTTGCGCTACGTTTCCTTCCTGGCAAAGGCATTGCCAGGACTGCAACGGGAGGACAACAGAAGGCGGTGCAGTGCAGAAATGGCCATAGTCTTACCGTAAGTCTACAAGAATGCCACCACAGTTCCCCTTAGCAGCCAGCAAACAGATTGAGTGAAGGAGGTCTGTCCAGCTTCTGACTGGGGCACAAAAAGGATAGCATTCTCATCAACTCCCACCAGTGAGCAAGACTTCTAGAATAAGAAACAGAATCCCTACCTAAAGTCCTTACTGCATCCTCACTTGGTGGTCCTTAAGGTGGGTTTTTACAGTGGGCTCTTAAGGTGGGCTGGGAATATCAAACTAGGAGATGTTACAGGTACCTCATTAAATAGTCAGTTTAAAATAAATATGTTCTAATTAATTGTTAAAACTGTTTTCTACAATTTCTTAATCTGCCTTAACATACTATGTCCCAGCATTCAAGTAGAAGTCAAAAAAGTTCTGTTTTAAAACCTTTAGAGTAATCAAGATGTCTCAGATTTATTGCATAAATGTGTAATATGACCCTAAAGATACATGAGCATCAAAATTTATTTTCCATCTATTGAGAAATGATGGAGCAATATGTAGATTCCCATGAGATCCATATACACTTTAGGAGAGTTGCCATATTCTACTTCCTCAAATCTGAGCATCTATTATACAAACTACTCTGATTTGCATTTTAATTATGCACATTATTATTAGGTACATTAATTGCTGCATTTTTTTTCTTTCGCAATGTTTCAAATCTCATATCATTTTCTACACTTACAACTCATCTGAGAGAACCACTGCTCAGTAATGTTTAAAGTGCTGGACTTGGAAGGGGAAGAACAGAATTCAAATTTGCTACTTAGATGTGGAAGTAACCGTGTGACTAAAGACCCCACTACCTCTCAATAAACCTGCTTTATGGGATTGCTGTGGGGATCAAGAGAAAGAGGGAAGCCATGTAAAGTGGACATATAACGTTCCTAGTGTATTGAAGATAAAAGAATAACAACAATGATATTAGTATTTTGTCATGCATAGATACTTCCAGTGGTATTATCCATTTTTTCACTGATAACAAAATGGTGCAGACTCATAAAAATACCACAGGAAGCCCCTGAGAGTGACTGTCGCTGATTCACAGGGCAAGATGCAGAAGAACGCAGGGACATAAGGCAATAACAGAAGGGGGAAAGCATGGCTTCAGAGATAAAGAATAAAGAGTTTATTGTGACTAGGAAACAGGCTACTTCAACTATCTTTCTTCTATTTGTTTTCTTAGCAAAGTGTACGTGCTAACCAGTTCATCCACGCTAGGATGTGCATTCTCCCATCCATTTATTGTTTGTTAATTGCAGTTGAGGTAATGATAAAATGTTGTACTTATTACATTTCCATTCCCTGCTATCTCATTAATTACATTCTCCCCTGAACTACACATATAAATATCTGGCAAGTGCATCAACTCTCCATGGATCTGATGAAGTGGGCTGTGGTCCACAAAATGTTATGCCAAATAAAACTTGTTAGTCTTTAGGGATAGATTGAGAGCACATCCAAACTGATCTAAAGGACCAGAAAGTCCCAGATTTTGTTCTTTCCAGTTTTGGTTTGTAAATCCAAACATGTTTGTTTATCCCAGAAAATGTTTCTGTCAGCTCCTGGTATGACTAGAGACTTTTTATACCAGCTGCCCAGGTCAGTTTATTTTAACACAATATTAACTCAGAAAAAAGAGGAACAAAGTCTGGGACTTTTAAATCATTCTAGATGCTGTTGGACAGATCAGCATGGATACTAGATCCTGTTGTTTTGGCTGCAAAAGGCTAACACGGTTACCCCCCTTAAAACATTGAAGGTGTTTTTGGTGCAAGAAAGGAAAATCAATATAATAAATGCCAACCCAATATGGAAAATCTATTACACACACCCACAGAACAGCACTGTTGTACTTCTCTTTGACATAAATGCTTTCTACATCCTCATCCTTTTAGCTGCTTGTTTGTTTCCCTGATGGGGTTCTTGCTGTAGAAGTAAATAGCATTCATCTTTATGTACATTTAACTTAGTAGGACATATGTGAGCAAACAGTTCAAATGTCCTCAATGTATTCCAAAAGAAAAATGAAACTGGAGCTAGTCCATCAAGAAAGACTTCATATTTTCCTTATCAGTTTGGATCTAGTTCTTCAAAATCTGAATATTCACATAAAGCATCTACACTAAGATGCTTCTCTCAGTCCTCTTTTCTTGCCTTTTCCCGGCTCCTCCTTTCCTCAGAGTAGCATCTTCTGGTGGCTGTTTCAGGGAGTAGAGCACAGGAACAAGGTTCTGCACTGTTCCTCTTGTCCTGGAGGACCTCTGCTGCTGTTGCCACCTTGCCTCCTTCACTGTGCCTTGCTCCTACCTTGCTCCACCTCCATTCCTCCCTCTGCTCTCATGTCTCTGTAACATGCCTCTGTCATGTTCTTTGTACTCTGTTGCTACATCTCTTTCCCCTTCACTCACTTTGTGACCCCACATCTCCCTCCTTTGTACCTTGTCCCACTTGCTCTTGGTACCCTGTCTCTTCTCAACCTCTCCTCCCTCCTCTCCCCTCCCTCCCTCCCTCTCCCTCCCTCTCTTGCTTCAGTTTCTATTCCTCCTCCTTCCAGGGCACAACTTCCCTGCTTTCTCCCTACCCAGTGCTTAGCAACTCATTCTTCTGTCCCATTCTCTCCCTCACCTCAACCCTTGCAGTGAACCCTTCCCTTGCTTCTTGTACTCTGCCTCTCACACTACACAGTCTCCTGTCTCTTCTTTTCCTTCCCTCACATCACTTCGTGGTGTGTCCTCCTTGCTTCTCACACTCCACTGCTCACAGTACTTGCTTTCCTATCTCTTTTAGTCCTTCTCTTGCCTTACTTTTTCAGTTCACAGAGCATCCATCACTCGCTTCATATCACTTGCTCTCACTTCCCTCACATCTGAAATTCCCAGCTGGATTTGCTTCTTGCAGGAAAGTTTGACAGAAGAGTGTCTCCTCATTCTGCCCCATATTTTGGTTTTTATAAGGAAAGCTTGGAATCTGGGCAAAATGATGGTCCAAGCAGGCACAAAAGGGGTAAAACCCAGATATCCAGGAGTTATGGCATCCCCCAACACTATAGCAGCTTCTAAACTTAAAAATGATCATATGTGATTATACACCTGGACTTTTGGAGCGAAACGCTCCATTAACACAATTAATGCAATGATGCTTTGGTGCCAGCAGTTGTGCAGAACAGTTGCACAGTCGTACGAGGACCTATACAACCAGTTACATAAGCCCTTTGTACAAATGTTTATGCAATATAGAAAGCCCCCACCTTTGGATGCCACGTTACTTGATGACTCACTTCCAAATTAAGGACAAGTTCCATTCATTTAATGGGTGTTCCGCTCTTTCATCCGTTCTTCTTGCCTAGAGAGGATCAATTGGAACCACTCACTCACACACACACACACACACACATACACACAGTACTCACAAAGCAACCTAGGAGGGGGAAAAGTGTGCTAACCTGACTGAGAGACTTTGGAAGCAGCTTAATGTGGTTGATCCCAAGTGAGCCTCCATAAGTCCTCCATGCTCCCTACAGTACAGAATATGGGTTCCACTTTTCAACCAATTCCATTATCTGACAGTGCTCCAGGTCCTAACCTGTCAGATGAGTGGGGGAAGCCTGTAAAACAGTATTGGATGCTTGGCCTGAACTAATTCTGGAAATGTGCCACTAAAAATAATGACATAATTAGATAGAGACCCAGGAAAGGAAACCTGAGGTATTCTGGTTGTCAATTATCTCTTCCTCCTGTTATCCCTTACCACTGTCTACGCTGGCTGGGGATGATCGAAACTGGAGGACCACTGCTTTCACAACCCAGTGATATGCCTATATTCTAACAATCTTCTACAACAGCTGGGAGAACAGTGCTTAATAGATTATTAGCACTTTTACAAATAATAGTGGAGGGAGGGAAGCAGACTGCCAAGTTTTAATTCTCAGAATGGCAAACAGTTCTCACATATTTTAGCACGCTGTTATTGCCACAATAAACATTCACCAAGTTTCACACTGTGGCAAAGGCTCAGCTTTAATATTTTCATTCTGGATGATCTGGAGGCGGTACAAAAATAGATGGTGCTCTCCAAATTTGGTAAAGAAATTTTTGTTTTCCAGTTATTTTTCTCCCCCAAATTTGCTTGTACAGCATTTCATACCATGGAACATATATCCCAAGGAAGAGTTTAAACTCTCCAGATCTGTGTGGGTGTCATTAGAGTTGCCATAAGTATGAAACATGAAGAAAATCATTACATGAAATACGAATAACATTTTAATGGCTGAACAGTGGACAAAAACCAACAGCTGTAGATTTACCCATCAGAGTATCTTAGTATCAAGAAAAGCTGTCTCCTATCATATTTCTGTTAAAGTTGCAGGCACCCTGGTGGAGGGAGGGGGTGGGGACAAGTGGTAATCCCAGATTCCAGTCTTCATTTTCCAGGAGGTAAATCTGTCTGGAAGAATTAGCTCAACTCTAACACCAAGGGTTAGAACACAGTCTTTTGTTGCCTACACAGCAGTGACTATGAGAAATTCAACCTGTCATAAGAATATTATGATCTAAATTCAGTTGTTTGACAACTCAAGTAGACCCACTGAATCAACGGGAACCTGGTAAATCAAATTGTACATAAATTCCATTGATAGACTGTCTTTTCACACTATACATTTATAGCACTGTGATTCCACTTTGACTGCCATAGCAACATCCTACATAATCCTGGGAACTGTAGTTATGTGAGGAACTAGAGGTTGCTGACTGAGAAGCCTAAATACTCATCCTAAACTGAAAATCTCAGGGTTCCATAGGATGGAGACATGGTAGTTAAAGTGGAATCACAGTGGTATAACTGTATAGTGTGAATAGGTCCTAGGCTTACTCACTGGGACTAACAGTGGATTTCCGACAAGATAAACCCTGTTAAATTAGGCATCTAAGGTCTCTATAGACCAGGACTGACCATCCGCAGCCTTCAAGATGTTGCTAGATGGCAACTTCCAGTAGCCCTGGTATGCTGGTTAGGGCTAAGCAAAGTTATAGGAACCACACATCTGGAAGGCTACAGTTATTCACCCTGATCAAGTTCTGTTCTTCGTTCCTACCTGTAGTCTACAGGAGAGGGTGTTGCCATCCAACAATTGGCACATCGCCCATTGAATCTGGGAGCTTTGCTTAACAATTCTGGAGATATTGAAAGCATGGAAACACATGATTTGGAATGTCACAGTATAAATATCTGGAACTATGTCCAGTGCTAAAAGTGTTGTTGATGTTGTTGTTTTGTTTGTGAAGTTCTCCCTAGCCAAGAAGAGTTTCATCTCTATGTGTCAGGAAGTTCTTAAAGTATAGGAGCCCACTAGAAAAATTGTGCCAACCTAAAAATATAGCATTATTTATTTATTTATTTATTCATTCATTCATAAATTCAACTAGAAGTTAATTTTTTATAATATTTTAATTTTATTTATACTTTATTTTCTTATTTTATTGTATTATATGTATATTTGTATTTTATAATATTTTTATTTTGTTTCTATTTTACTGTCAGTTGTCTGTTTCACTTTATTTAGGAAACTAACAATAAAATACAAATACAAATAATAATGTTATAATTTTGTAATTTAATTATAATTAATTTAATTTAATTTTAATTTGACCATTTTAATCATAATTAAATTATCATTAAAATGCTTAAATTGTTAAATGAATATAAAAAATAATTAAAAAGTTCAGCTCTCATCCTGCTTTCACTCTGACAGGTTTTATTAGCATTGTTCAGGGGGCACCTTTTGAATCTGCCCATGTAGTTGTGGCTTTAATAGTACAAAAATAATTAAAAACATCCAAATCAAAACTCATCAGATGAGAACATCTGTAAAATGTATAAATAAAAAGGAAAAAATAAACTTACTACAGCTGGGCCAAGGCTAACAAAATGAAATTCAACAGAGAGAAGTGTAAGGTCCTACACTTAGGTAGAAAAAATGGAATACAGAAATATAGGATGGGGGACACGTGGCTGGATAGCAGTATGTGTGAAAGGGATCTAGGAGTCTTCATAGACCACAAGCTGAACATGAGTCAGCAGTGTGATGAGGCAGCCAAGAAAGCCAATGCAGTTCTCGGCTGCATCAATAGGAGTATGGTGTCTAGATTGAGGGAGGTACTGGTACCGCTCTAATCTACTTTGGTTAGACCTCATCTTGAATGCTGTGTCCAGTTCTGGGCACCCCAATTCAAGAAGGACATGGTCAAGCTGGAGCAAGTCCAGAGGAGGGCGACCAAAATGGTGAGGGGCCTGGAAGCCATGCCCTATGAGGATAGACTTAGAGAGCCGGGGATGTTTAGTCTGCAGAAGAGAAGGTTAAGAGGGGACATGATAGCCATGTTTAAATATTTGAAGGGAGCCATGTAGAGGAAGGAGAGGCCTGGTTTTCTGCTGCTCCAGAGACCAGGACAAGGAGCAATGGATTCAAGCTGCAGGAAAGGAGATTCCTCCTGAACCTCAGGAAGAACTTCCTGACAGTCAGGGCTGTCCGGCAGTGGAATACACTGCCTCAGAGTGTAGTGGAATCTCCTTCTTTGGAGGTTTTTAAGCAGAGGCTGGATGGCCATCTGTCGGGAGTGCTTTGATGTGGGTTCCTGCATGGCAGGGGGTTGGACTGGATGGTCCGTGTGGTCTCTTCCAACTCTACATTTCTACGATTCTATGATTCTATTAAATGCCATGAATTTGCCAACAGTGCGTCATGTTACAGTAGATGGTAATTTGGGGTTAAGATTAAAATTTGGTGTTAAGAACTAAAGCCATTTCTGCCCTACACTGTTACAGTGCTATTATTCCACTTTCAACATCCTATGGAATCCTGGGGTTTGCAGTTTAGGGAGGGGGATTTTGAATACTCAGTCAGAGAGCTCTTTGGCCCCAGAATTCCACAGGTTGTTGAAAGTGGAATAATAGCACTGTCACTGTGTTGGGCACAAACAGCTTTAGTTTTTCATGTATACACATCCCATGCTGCTCATCCCTGGTCAACACAACAAAAAAAGGAACTCAAAATAGTTGGAAGTCTCCACAGCCTTTGAATATGCTGGCTGAGGATGATGAGAACTGCAGTTCCACCTTTCAAGCTAACACCAGTTTGGGGAAGACAGACCTTCAGAAAGCGGTCAAAAAAACTGTGGAAGTTGCAACATTAAATATTTACATTGAGAGACTGGCAGTTTTATTTACAGTTCCTTTCTAATTATGTCCAGTGTGAAATTTTCCTTTTTTTATTATTTTATTTTTGCAGTGGCATCCATATACTGGGTCAACATTTTCAGTGAGCTATCTACCACAATCCCAAAATCCCATTCTTAGTCGGTACAAGTTCAGATCTCATCCTATTTTCTCTTCGATAGGTTTTATCAGCATTGTGTTCTTTTTTTTTTTTTTTGGAAGGGGGGAGAATTTTGAATTTGCCCATGTAGTTGTGCCTTTAATAGCAGTGCCATGTGCAGACAGTAATGAATGATTGGCCAAGATCATACATGGGAAGGTATAGCTACAGAAATGTAGCTTCATCTCCTGGAGCCAAAGCTCCCTATCTTTTCAATTGTGCAGCCCCCTACTTACCCACCCTACACATCACCATTTCTGTGTTGCTGGAGAGCAGGAGGATGAGCAAGCATACATCCAGCTCTTTCTCTATAGCTGAGCACCATACAACAGGCATAATGCTAATCCCCCTGCTCTCCAGTAACATGGAAATCGCTGTGTTGGAGACTTGTACAGCTGAAAAGGCTTTAGGGAACTTTTGGTCACTGCATGTGCATTGACCATAAAAGTTAATTACAGTGGTGTAAGGCAGACTTAGGACATCATAATTACTGAACATGATGCCACCGAATTATATTTATTTTACACTGATTTCTCTATCTCAGTTTTTAAATGAATATGTAATTTGGTGTGAAACTCTTGCCATGGTTCTATCATCCCCTGATTAGTCTAGGCCCAGGAGAGATCGTTTTCAAACAGAATGGGAGCCAAAAAATCTATTTCCAGTTAGAAATTTCCTGTTAGGAAAAAAAAAAAAAAGTCTTTTCCTGGGTCTAAAATGGTCCAAGAATCAAAATGTGGTGAAAATGACAGGACATTGTTCTTGGGGGTGGTACTTTCCCTACCTTTGTTCTAAGGATTATTGAGGGATGCTTAGTGATATAAGGATTCTTGATTGAACTTACAAAAATATAAATATATGGGCTTTCATTCACCATTTCCCGTAATGGTATAATGCTTTTAAATCTGCAATGGTAGCAATAGTAGCATAATTTCACTTTATTGGACATTTTCATAATTCCTGAATATTTTCATTTTTTGGCTTTTTGCTTGACTGTTAATATATATATATATATATTTTAAAGAAAGTCTTGCTAAGGTTCCTTTTACTAGCTTTACGACGTGCACAGATCCTTTAAAGCTTTGGTGGTGGCAAAGTTGGCATCACTCAAATGTCATTTTTTTCCCTTTCAATGAGCTACATAGTTGAAGTGAAGCATGACACAAACAGAGAGAGAGAGAGAGACAGCAATGATCAAATGTCATGGCTGAACAGATTGTCTGAAAATGAATGCTAAGGCTGCCCTTTTCTGGATTGACAGAAAGAAAAAAACATTCCCCTTTCTTCCCCCACTGTCTAAAACTAGGTATCAATAGAGTATAGCCAAGATGGTACTAATGAGTGGAAAAGGGTGGAGTGATGCAAGGGTGGAGTGATATTCTCTTCAGAAACATTATACCCTCTGGTAGTTTAAGCTCTCTAAGGATCTGAAGTCTGTTATTGTTCCTCTTGGGAGGTCCATTTATACTTAACACACATCTGGCTTAATTAGGCTGACAGCTGCGGCAGGTTCTGTTGGACAAGCTCCAGACGTGAGGGTGCATTAGCATTTGTCTAATGGTTTAACTTTTCATAATCTGATCTCCTTGGCAGAAACAAATTAACCAGAGAAAATTTATCACTTGCTAACCTGTTATGTGCACATGGCATGTGTATCATAAGGCATAGTAAACTACAAATCCATGCCACATAGAACCCTGAAATGCATAAATATTCATATGAATGCATATGTTTTTCTGTATTGAAGCAAAGCAGTGAGCAAAATATTATATAGAAAGTTCAGCTTCACATGTAATGAATTTGCTCTTATGAGTTATCAGTTACCTAGGATGCCCTTAACAGATGGGAGAGTTTGGCCAGAACTAGCAAGGATAAAAGCTGAAATTTTTTAGTCGAGAAAAAAGAATCAGAGGCACAAATACAAGATGAGTGACAGAAATATGTGCAAAAGGAATCTAACGGTCTTAGTAGACTACAAGCTAAGCATGAGTCAACAGTACAATGCTCCACCAAAACAAACCAACAAAAAGCCAATACAGTTCTAGGCTGTATTAACAGAACTGTAGTGTCCCAATCAAAGGAAAGTATGATTCTATTCTACTTTTCTGACAGTTCATCTCGCGTACTGTGAACAAATCTGGGCATCCCAGTTTAACACATTATTGACAATTTGGAACATGTCCTGAAAAGGGGCAATCAAAATAGTTTAGGTTTAGAAATTTCTAGGAGAAATGGTTGAGGGAATTAGGAGTGTTTAGATATGAGACGAGAGGACTGACGGCCTTGTCATATTACGTGGTTATAACATTATGATTTCACTTTAACTGTCATGGTTCCATCCTATGGAATCCTAGTATTCGCTGTTGGGAGGAGGTATTTAGAATTCTCAGCCAGAGACCTATTTATGTTACACAGAGAGGATTTTGCACAATTGATTTTCATCACAATGCATTTTTGCAAGAAATGAATTATTCACAAAAAGTCCCAAAACTGTGAAAAATTACCAACAAGTGCAAAAATTCTCATAGCCTTTTCCAATGGGATAAAAACCTTTGAAATTAGTTATCCCCTCATACAAGAATGAAATAAGCAAAAGTTTACAAAACTATATATGTACCTAGAATCAATGAATTCCCATCCTATAATTCTTGCTTGACTATCAGAAGTGAATGCAGTTCACAGTCCTTCCATACCAAAAAATCTGTTCCTGGTTATCTCAAGTACTGAAATATTCATTTCACTAGTATAATGTTGCTGCTGCTGTTGTTAAACGTTTGCAAGTCAGAAATCCTGTGCACCGGTGCATTAGCATTAGCGAGGACATAGAAAATAATGTTCTTTTGCTACCTCATTTGATTTTTCAGTACCAGGAAAATACAAGCAGGAATCAGTTTGTGGAAAATGCATCCACTAAATCAACTTGTCGTAATATTGTTTGCAGTCACAGTTAAAAATGCTCTTTCTGTTAACCACAATGTTGCATCAGTAGTGTTGCACTTCTCTGTAACTACAGAGGCAGCATACAACCATAAAACCTCTTGGCTATTTTATGTATGTGAGAACTTCCAATTTTCCTACTTACTGTAGTACCCTAGGAGATTTATCACCTACTCAGATTCTTTTATTTCCCATCATGGATTCCTCTTACCTTCAAAGTACCCTTGGTTTTGTCCCAATCTCCTCTTACACTCCTGACTGCAAACTTTCTTTCCCAAGCCAAGGACATCACTAGAACCCCACCATCACGTGCTGAGCCCTCAGATTGATGGGACCCTAAATGCAGCCACTGTTCAAAATGTAGAACAATCTTACAGAAAAGCCTCCAATGTCCCCTGCCTTTCACTTTTTCTTTTCTCTCCCTCCCTCCCTCTCAACGTTTTTTTTAAATATCCAAGAAATTTATTGAATATTTGCTAAGAGTACAATCTGTGAAGAAATATTGGTGTAATTCCTAGAAACCTCACTGACAGACATACTGAATGCTTTGCCAATCTTGACTTGTTAAGATATGAAAATATTTAGACAATGTCTGGTTTATTATGAGAGAAGAAATTAAATCTTCAGTCAGAGGCACCTTCCCTTTTAGGAGATAAAGCAACATACTGCAGCTGATGGTTTCTTCAAAATCTGGTCTCATTTAATCTTGAAAATATATTCCAAGAAGCTTCTTGTTTAGTTTCAATACCAGACACCCTGTTAGTTGAAGGTGTCTCCACCAGTTTGGTGTATATGTAATTGCCACCTATACTTTCATCTTGAGCAGTTTAATCTTCTGTTTTTGCCTTCATCTCCTCAGCATCATCATCTCCATCTACTTCAGCATTCTTACACTCCAGTCTTTCCAACTGCCTTGCAAGCTCAACTTTTAGAAGAACTGGATGTACTGAGAAGGAAGCTACATTGCACCCAGCATCTTGATTTCTGCAGAGGGCCTCTAAATGATCCCATATTGATCCAGAAGCACAACAGAAATATCAAAGTGTAAGTGCAGTTTCCTCTGTAGTATATCTGACCTCTTCTAAAAGTTAAAGAGAGAGGGAAGATGGCACTGCATGAGGAAGAGAGAAAAGCAAGTGAGGAAACAAGAAGGGAGAGAGAGAGATGAAGAGAAAATAGGGCAGAAGGAAAGTATTATGGGGAGGGGACAAAAGGCAGAGAGGGAAAGAGGTGCCAGGGAAAGAAGGTTGGGAGGGAGAGAAAAGACACAAGAGAAAGCATGGACTGCCAGGGAGAAAAACTGGGGAGATGAAGTTCTCAGCAGTGTGTGAGGCCTCCAGAAGAAAGGTCTGCAAATGATTTTTTAAGAAAGGAGTGGGGGGATATAATGACATGCTGAAGCCACTGATGACTGAGATGCTCATCATCTGAGTGGTCAGGTGATGCCCTGGGCCCCAGTAATGCTGATCATCAATGGTTTCAAAATGACATTATGAATGTTAATTTTAAAAGTAACTTCCAAAGATTTCTCTCTTGTCTAGAGCACTCTCAGCTCTGGCAGTGCTCCTACCTTCAGCTCTGTACCTTCAGCTGTCTAGAGGTTCCTCAGATGTCCCTCCCTTGTGCCTGGAATGCTTCTCAGAATGTCTTTGTGAAGTCATCTCTTAGCACTTAATTACATACAAAACCCACCTATGCCAAACTAGGTGTAACTGACAAAAACACAACACTTTCTCCTTCATTCTTGCTTCTGTTTCCCTACTACTCCTCTATTATTGTCCTATCCTTTATCAGATTACAGATTGTAAGCCCCTTGGGGAAGGGATCTGATCTCCTGTCCTTCGTCCAATTTTATGTACACTTCTTTCTCTCACTCTCTGACACCTCTAGGCATATAGCTGATTGCCCTGATGCAGCAAGTGGGAATATACATGAAGAAGCAATCATCAGTTTATGCCTTATCTGCTTTAGAAACAACATGCTTTTGTTGCCTACATAGTTCCACCCAATTCAACTGAGAAAATTTTCTGTGGTCTTGAGCTATGCCATTCCTCTGGCTCCCTCTCCAGCATGAATGCCAATTTTCTAAAAGGGCTGCATGAATGCATAGCTGCACTAGGTCAAGATGTTCTGTGTGTACGTTTAAAACTATATAGAGCAGATGTGTATCCTACAGTTCAGAGCATAAGAACTAGACCAAATGCCTATCTAGTTTAGCATTTGGTTCCTGCAGTGCATACTCTCCAACATTTCACAGATAGAAACCAAGACACATGTGGCAAATCAACATCAGAGTGTGGTCAAGATGGTAAAAGTTATTAATGGGGAGAACACACAAGCCAGGAGAGGCTGTGGCAGTTTGCTTACTGCCCCCCTCCTTGCTGGATTAATTCAGTGCAAATTAATCTGAAGCCTGAGGCATACTCGACAGCCTAGACCTCAGAACTAGAAACTGGATGAGAATCAGTAAGGAAAGTGTAAAACTGGGAACAAGATCGATGGCTGAAGCCCTTCCACTTCTGGGGAGAAGAAATCTTCATCAGCCCTTGTTCTGCACACTGTTTATGTGCTGTACCGCTAAGCTTGAGCCCTTCATCTCCAAAGAACTGAATTGGATGAATATACTCATTATCTGCTGTGAAGAATATAGTTCTAGTTTAAGAACTGGACCCTAAACATACATTCTGAAGACAAATTCCACCCAAATCGTATATGTAACTGCAGATAATGGAACAAAAGCATCTATAAGGTTTAACAGAGTGTGTGATTACTCTTATAACTTGGGTATATTAACCCCGGAAATGGAAAACAACAGGTTCAACTATTTGGAATTCACAAACGCTGTGAACTGAATACCTCCTAAATTCCTTCTTCAGATTCTATTATGAAAGTATTTTCTAGTTCAAACAAAGGACTAGTTGTCAGACACCTGATAGGTTCAGATTTTTTTTAAAAAAAAGTTTGGTATTTTGGTAAAGAAGGTTACTCTTGGTTACATCAGTCATAACTTGTTCTTGTAGAAATACACATGGAAAAATGATCAATCAGTTTCTTCTATAATAATGCAGGTGGCTAAATGCCATTTTAGAAAAGGGAACTTTTAGTCACTCACATTGTTGTATGACACAATTTACAGATCTTTTATCGTTGAAACTTCCTAATATAGGGAAAAGCCCCAAACACCTGGACATGAGGAAAGGCACAAGAGATTCAGGGGGTGAGCAAAGTTGTATCTCTTTCAGGTATCCCACCATATTTCAGGAATGCTAACTCCTTCTGAAGACTAGCTGAGAGGGGATAATAACATACATGACCTTCACTGCGAAAGTAATTTGTTCATGTCAGAGGCTCATTCTGTTACCACCCCTTACATACAACATCCTGAGGGATAGCAAAAATGGCTTGAAATATTATATAAAAATTGGACACTTATGGCTGGGAAACACGTGGTCTGTAGGACACTCCCTGTGCATCTGGGCTAGGTTAGCATGGCCTCAGCATGGCCAGGTCATAAGGTCAAGAGTTAAGCAGAGAAGCCCAGAGTGAATAGACTTCCAGTAATCCTGTCAACAACCTGACATCTGAAAACAGTAATCAATGAAACTGCCCAGGTGCAGCAGGCGAGCACCCCTGCTGAGTGCACTCACTACCAAAACCTTCCCCATTCACCCTACCCAACCAAGACATTAAGACTCCCATCAATGTTTTGTCACCCGAAGTAAGATAATCAGTTGGTTCTGGACCCCTTTTGTTTACGCTGCCAGAGAGCAATTAACACTCACCCCTTCAGGGTAGGAAAAAGGTATAAAATCCCCAGTTCCAGCCCAGGTAATTCTGCAACATGCTAGCACTTTGGGCATCACACTGCACCCCAGATTTTTGTCCCTCTCTGCTGCCCTCAAACTCTAGTTTGAGCCACTCTGCTCCGGGATTGGTAAATATCACACTCTACAGTCGAAATCTCTCTTTATGGAAACATGCTTCTCCCACATTAATTGACTCAAAATACTTTGTAAATAAGTAAATTAGACTAGAGAAACAACTCCATCTTTTGATGCTTGAAACAGGGTTTTTTTTAAAAAAAAATTACTTGTTTTCTTTGGCAGACTCAAGCATTTTTATTATACATGTCTACTTTTATTATATCTTATACTTTTGTTGTTCCAAGTTATTGATTTGGTTTTTCTTTAAACTAGGTCTCCACCTATCTATAATTTTATTAAATTGTTATACTGTTATATATTGACACAGATATAATCTGCCATAGGAAGGCTGCAGTCACAAATCTGCCCTTCAGAAATGCTCCAGTTATGAAATTAGTTTGGGGATTTGGCACAAGAGCTTTTAAAACAGAGAAATACCATGGGTGCTTATGTTGTATTTCTCTTTCTTTAAATTTGTTTCAAAAATTAAAGCACAGCTGGCCTCTAGACATTCTCCACCCCATTTTGAGAAAGAGTAATATCATGGGGAGGGACTACTTCTTTCAATTTCTCCAGGGGAAGGAGACATTTTTGAACAGTTTCCAGAGGGGGGACAGATCATTAATAGATCATTAACAGTTCATCATCATTAGCAGATACAGAAGCAAGGTTCTTTTTTGTTCCTTTCCTTTTGTTCCTTTCCTTCTTCTTAGTTTTCCTTTTTTCTGCTCTAATCTGGAAGTGACAACAATAACAACTGCAGTGGCTGTCCAGTGGCTATCCACCATAATGTTTTGATCTAGAAATGTCCTGAACATGAGGTGGTAGTGGTCATGGTAACAATGGCAGCCTCCACACAACAGTATCAGGGAGACTCCTTTTTCTATTGGAACGGGAAAGAAAGAACAATCTCAGAAAGTTTCTCAGGGGGAAAATATCTTTTGAGATTTAAGACTCCAATTTTAATTTTTAATCTTTTTTTTTTAAACCATGCTGAAGAGATTTAACAGCACCTATCCAGTATCATTTTGGATTGTCTCATCATGGGGTTTTCATGGTAAAAGCCATTCAAAAGGGGTTTACTGGTGCCTCATTCTGTGGAACACTAACAAGAGTTAGCCATGATGTCATTGTTGTTGTCTCTGAGAGATCCTCTGCCAGTCTCTCTCTCACACAAACACCCCACTACTTCTGCTGTCCAGAAAATTCAATCAAGGAAGTCACACCCTGAATCTGCAAGACCTGAGCAGGGTTGTTGATGGTAGAGTGATTTGGAGAACTCTCATTCATAGTGTTGCCATAAGTTAAAGTTGACTTGACAGCACTTAACAACAAGTCCAATACTATATTCAGGCAAAGCAAATTGGTGCCAGTTTAGAAGGCTCTGTGCAAAACCTTCCTGGTTCAGGACAGAATGTTTTTCATATTTCTCTCAGAAGGTGCACTAAACAAAATCTCAAAAATGTCTTCATATTTACATTTTCTGAACTTTCTGCAATTGTTCACAAATGAGAGAAAGAAGGAATCTGGAAGAGCAGGCTCAGCCAGAACAATATGTTAACCTTAGGAAGGCGAGAATGTCTCAAAGCAAGAGATGAACCTGCTTGAACCTTTCGCCTTTCCTTCCATCATAGGAATCATCTCAGCATGGCAGCTTACCAGAAATGCATGCTGCTATAGTTCAGTCAGGTACAAGGAGCCTGGCTCTGTCTGGTATTTTAATGCTTGGCTGCCTCAAATCAGATGTCATTCCAGAGATATGACTGTGACTCAGCTGAATGTGGAATAATGAGTTTAGACCAGTCTTCCTCAAAGTGGTGCCCTCCAGATGGGTTAGGGATGTAAAGAATGCTTCAAATTTTCTCATCCTTCAGATACCCCTTTCAGAAAATAGACAACTATATAAAAGGTTTTTTCATTTTAAAAAAACTGAAGTTATTTTTGTCCACAGCTGATATTTTTTGTGAATGTTTGTCAAAAATTAACTGAGAATTAAAAATTAATTCTCACCTATTCTGGCTAAGGTCCCAGAAATATTTCACTGGATGCTGCAGGAAACAGAATACCACAAATCATAGGAATCTTTGGTCAGATTCAGAAGGAGCCTTAATTTCTTAAAACTCCATTATGTACATAAACTCTTGGTGGATGGCTGAATAGCCTGAAGGCACCAGATTCTATCTGATCTTGAAAAGTAAGTGAGATTGCACCTGGTTAATACTTCGATGAGTGACCATAAAGGAATAACAGATGCTGTAGCTTTTGTTTCACTTGAAAACAATGCTATACCATCTGTGAGTGCTCCTTGCCTAAGAAAACCCTTTGAAATTCATAGTGATACCATAAGTTGACAGGCAACTTAAAGTCATACTCACAGAGAGAGAATTAAAATTACAACTGACAAGACTGTATTGATGCCATAAACTACAAATATGACGGATAATATCAACTTTTGTTATGAAAATATTTAATCCTTTCTTCTGGCTTGCAATGTTCTGCTTATTTGAATACAACTGTGTGTACCAGGAGTCAGCAAGCTTTTAGGTCCAACAGCCATTTTTTGGCAACCTGGACCAGAGACTGGAAGCGACAACAGTTAAGCCTAACTAGATATGTGCCAGTTAGTTACCTCCTCCCACAATGAGGCTTAACAAATTAATTTGTTTGTTTAAAAGACACTATCAACCTCAGAGGAAAAAACAACAACCAAGTTTAATTTAACTAGTTATTTATCATTCCATTTCCCCTTCCCCCTATTCAAGATCAAGAAGTAAATTTGGTTAACAGCATTATTCCTGTGGCTCAATGAATAAGATGTTTTGCCTTGGTCATCTCAGTAGGAGGAGGATGTTTTGAAAGCACGAGGGTTGTTAGAGATGACATGGATCAAAATTAGGATCCCTGGCCCCTTTATGCAAAACATGTGTTGTAGTACTCTTTGCAGACCACATTTCTTCATTCTAAGTGAATGGGAAGTAGAGGATGTTATTATTTCATTGTGCAGAAAAATGCACTATATATGCTCAGAGGCACTCAATATACATCTGATTAAGAATTTTCCATGCTTGACTCACCAGCCTATCTTTGTAGCTACTAATTGTTGGACTTCAGTATTGCAATGGTTCAGTGTCCTCTTGTTGGAATGAATACCTTATTCTACATTCATCTCTTCAAATTCAGGCAAACAACGCAGTGTCTGGAGAGACAGTGAACAGCACATGTGTTGGTGGGGGTGAGGATAGGGAGTGGGAAGACATATGCAGGTCCATGAGTTACATTAACAGATTGTTAAATCTCATGCCTTCCTTAACCTGTCAGTTTCAGATGCCTAGCACCATAAATCTGACCTTCTCCGTAGTAGTCTAACACATCTAGAAAGTGCAAGTTGGGAAAGGCAACTTTACAATAGCAGAATGAGAGCCTCTGAAAGAGACAGTAAAAAATGTGACATCAGAGGTCCATGCTAACAGCTCATAGACTATTGGAATCTTCTGTAAATCCCATAGCTTGTTTGGGAAACCAAGTTAAAGGATAAATTGTTGAGTCCAATGACATAAATCACTTTTGTTACTAACGTTAACTACACTTAATCAACATCCCCATTTAAAACATGCAACATTAATAAATTAATTTTGAGGACTAACATTTCAGGTTATCTTCTTGGTCCACCACAAGCTGCCACATTCCTGTAATGACTGGACAGACTAATCTTATCTCTTTTTATGATAGAGTTACTAGCTTGATAGATGAAGGGAATGCTGTGGATGTAGCATATCTCGATTTCAGTAAGGCCTTTGACAAAGTTCCCCATGACATTCTTGCAATGAAACTGGTAAAATGTGGGTTGGACAGGGCTACTGCTAGGTGGATTTGTAATTGGTTGACCGACTGAACCCAAAGAGTGATCATGAATGGCTGCTTTTCATCCTGGACAGAAGTGACTAGCGGGGTGCCACAAGGTTCTGTCCTGGGCCCAGTGCTGTTCAATATTTTTATCAACGACTTGGATGAAGGAATAGAGGGCATCAAATTTGCAGATGACACCAAATTGGGAGGGGTTGCTAATATGCCAGAGGACAGGATCAAAATTCAAAATGACCTGGATAGATTGGAGAGCTGGGCAAAGGCTAGCAAAATGAAATTCAACAGAGAGAAGTGTAAGGTCCTACACTTAGGTAGAAAAAACGGAATACATAAATATAGGATGGGGGACACGTGGCTGGATAGCAGTACATGTGAAAGGGATCTAGGAGTCTTCATAGACCACAAGCTGAACATGAGTCAGCAGTGTGATGTGGCAGCCAAGAAAGCCAATGCAATTCTCGGTTGCATCAATAGGAGTATGGTGTCTAGATCGAGGGAGGTACTGGTACCACGCTACTCTGCTTTGGTTAGACCGCATCTTGAATACTGTGTCCAGTTCTGCGCACCCCAATTCAAGAAGGACATGGTCAAGCTGGAGCAAGTCCAGAGGAGGGTGACCAAAATGGTGAGGGGCCTGGAAGCCATGCCCTATGAGGATAGACTTAGAGAGCTGGGTATGTTTAATTTGTAGAAGAGAAGGTTAAGAGGGAACATGATAGCCCTGTTTAAATATTTGAAGGGGTGCCATGTAGAGGAGGGAGAGGCCTTGTTTTTTGCTGCTCCAGAGACCAGGACAAGGAGCAATGGATTCAAGCTGCAGGAAAGGAGATTCCACCTGAACCTCAGGAAGAACTTCCTGACAGTCAGGGCTGTCCAGCAGTGGAATATGCTGCCTTGGAGTGTAGTGGAGTCTCCTTCCTTGGAGGTTTTTAAGCAGAGGCTAGATGGCCATCTGTCGGGAGTGCTTTGAGGGTGTTCCTGCATGACAGGGGGTTGGACTGGATGGCCCATGTGGTCTCTTCTAACTCTACATTTCTATGATTCTATCTATGATTCTATGACTGGATATTTACTTCTGGTTTTTCAAAACCTCTTCTGGAGAGTGTTGTGGAGGTAAATCAAGGCGCGGGGAGCCCCCAGCTGGGAGTCTTCCGAAAGAGGTTCTTCTTCACTTTTCTGCAAAATAATATCACCCAGAAAGCAAAAAGCCTTGTGTGCTCCCTGCAGCATCCCCATTTCTGAGGAATACAAAATTTCCTTTTAACTGCCAAAATTAACTGTAGATTGTCTTAGCTCCCCTGAGAGGCCTTCTCCTAAAGCATTGGACATCTATTTGAGAAAAAAAAATGAAGTGAGAACAAAGCCTATGCACAAAAGAGATTAGATCAAGAGGCTTCGATAAAGTAGCACTTCTCCCAATTTTCTAGCATTTTGAAGCCAGATCAAAGGCATATTTTCCAGAAATAAGCCAAAGAGCTCCATGGCATTTAAATCTAAGAAGACATGTAAGTGGCTGTACCATCAGAATGAAGCTTTTAATGGGTTCTTTCTTCTTTCCCTCTTCACTATCCACTCCCCTGACTTTGTTGTTATTGTTTTTGCTATTTGCCATCAAGCCAACTTCAAGTTACGGTGACCCTATGAATGAGAATCTTCTAAGCTTCTTGGTCATCAACTGCCCTACTGAGGTCTTGCAGATTCAGAGCTATGACTTCCTTGACTGAACAAATATACCTGTAGTGTCCCACTTTTCCAACTGTCTTCCACTTTACCAAGCATTATAATCTTTTCCAGTGAGTCATGTCGTTTCGTGGTATGTCCAAAGTACAAAAGCTTCAGTTTAGTCATCTTCACTTCTAGTGAGAATTCAGGTTTGATTTGTCCTAAGACCCATTCATTTGTCTTTTTCCTATCTGTAGAATTATTCCCCAGCATCACATTCCAAATGAGCTGATTTTCTTCCTCTCAGCTTTCTTCGCTGCCCAGCTTTCATAACCTTACATACAAATCAGAAATACTATGGCTTGGATGATTCTGACTTTGATATTTAATGATAAGTCTTTACACTTGAGGAATTTATCTAGTTCCTTCATGGCTTCCTCTCCAACTCTTAGTCTTCTTCTGATTTCTTGACTACAGTCAGCACTTTGGTTAATGACTGAGCCAAGGTGTAGCCATTTTTTTAACTATTTCAGTGGCATAATCACTTTCTTGACTCTCTGACTCTACTTCAATTATAAGAACCTTGAGGTAGGAATATCTGGTTTTTTTGCTTGTGTTTTATGCTGAAATTTATTTATTTTGAACATTTTTAATTCTACATTGTTTTAAAACTTTTCAGCTGAGAGGCTACTAAATTAGTGACTTAATCATGCATGATATGGATGGGATTTGGGGAAAGGAATCATAGCCATTTTCACATTACACCATTACAGTGCTACAATTCCACTTTCAACATCCTGTGGAATTCTGAGGCTTGTAATTTACTATGGCCAAAGAGCTCTCTGGCTAAGAATTCTAAATGCTTCTCCCTAAACTACAAACCCCAGAATTCCAAGGGATGTTGAAAGTGGAATAATAGCTCTATAACAGTGTAGTACAGAAATGGCCTATGTGTGCAGCCTTGAGTTTTCGCAACAGCCCAAATCCAAGTGTGAATCTGGATCTGGTAATGACTTCAAAGGTCTGTGTGTGTTTAACTAGATGGTAATTCACCTCATCATAGTTTTGTTTGACATTATCCTCTCTGATTAATGAACTAAAATATAGTTTTGAATTCTTTTCTTCCATGACAGCCTGAATGCACAAACAGAATCCATTATCTCTACCTGTAGGCAGGAGATTGCTTTGGTTTGAATAAGATAGACCGTGCCATTAGTATCTGAGAACTCCACAACTGCCATCTACCACAAATTCTTTGTATCCTTTATCTTTGTCATATGTGTTGAACTGTTAATAGTCCATTCCATGAAGCAGGTGGCAAAGGATATTAAGGTAAAGGATGCAACACGGAAAAGAGACAGTGTCATTATAATTATCACCACAGCATGCTGTATGATGGAAGAAAACAATTGCATTTACATGAAACAGGGAACAGTAAGGAACATGAAACGTAAGTTCGCCTGTAAGTTATGCAAATTAGACTTCTGGAAAAGGTGAGGCCAACATATCATGAGCCACCACATTGCTATAGCACCTCATAGGAATATGTGCTGCTAGGTGGGTAAAAGAATTGTGTGGCCACAATACAGACTGCCAAGCTCCCCAGGGACCCCCAGGCTCCTCCCTATGAACCCCATTTACTTGAAAAATACGCCCCCCATGAAGAATCACAGAATCGTCCAAAGGGTTGCAATATTTATTTTAGGACTACTTCAGGGGTGGAGCTTTGAGGAGCCCCAAACTGCATTCTTCAGCACGGGAAATGACCATCACTTTTGCTTTTGAAGAAAATAGGTGAATATGGCCACAGAAGTCTAAAGGGCTTGAAAATGGGGTGGGTGAGCTTCCGAATCCCTCAGGCCACCCACTCCTGCTGTAAGAGAACACAGTCATACAGGGATTGGCAGTGTTAGAATCTGGGGGTATTTTGTCCTCCCTTGAACTCTGGCAGCCTGCTTCCCCCTCCAAATTCACCCCTCCCCTCTTAAAAAAAAAAACATCTTTCCCCCTGTGGAAAATCACTGTTTCTGGATTCTTAAAAATACAATTTCTGTAAATTAAAAACTGGGTCCCAAAGCGGCTTCCTGTGGCATAATTTCCCATGAGGATGAATTTCTGGAGGGTTGATGCTGGGGCCATCTCACAAGGGATGGTGGGGTGGCATGAAGTCCACAGGCTGCACTTTGTCCATCCCTGCTGTAACAGAACAGCTGCACATTACAAACTCGCATTAAGACTAACTTTTAAGGCTAGTTCCCTAGCAGTGGTACATGAAAAGTGGTATAAGGTACTAGGGGAAGACACTGATGCGAAATGAGAGAGAAAATGACTGCATGTTACAGTGATGTAGGAAGACAGTGTGGGTGCCAACAAAAAGGAAGCCTACGAGCATATACATTAGTAGTTATTGAGTACAGTGCAAGCATGCAAAGGTTGTTAATTTTAACAGGCATAACTACAGGTGAGACTATCAAAGGGTTCTAAGTGTACAAAGACAAGCTAAATTTTAGGAACCATGTTCATCTCTGCAGCCATGCCCAGCAATTTTCATCTGATTATTCCTCAGTCCTTTGGACTATTCAATCAATTCATCATCTGCCTCTCAGTAAATACGCACATATAATTCAATATGAGAGTTTTTTTCCCCAAAAAACAAAATTGAATTGCAAGATTGCAATTTAATTTATAACACTACTCTTAATCAGAAGAGCTGTCTTAACTCCCTATTACAGTGACACACCAGCACCAATATAATAATTAACCAAGTATGCTCATGACTTTTTAAAATTACTTAATCTATTAAACAGCAGATGATTAATCAGCTAAGCACTCTGAGTCACCTTATTACAACTGTACCTTGTAAAAATCAAAATAAAATCAGCCAGATTGTGCTGCTAACAGCTCTCTCCAATCAGTAAATACTTGGACAGCATGCTCAGGCTTTGGACAAGTTTCCAGACACTGAAAATTCTTTTTTGTCTCAGCCTATCATGCTAATCCTCACCCCCTTTTTAAATTATCATTTTCCATTGCCTCTTCCAATCCTCCCTGCCACTTCTTGCTGTCAAAGTCCCTCATGAAATTTCCTTCCTTCACTTTTGCCACCTTTGGAATCCATTTGGAGAATCTGTTAGAACTGTTTCCTGGCTTCTCCTAATTGCCCTGATAGACAGGCTACAGGGGTGCTAAATCCAGGCCCAGGGACACTTTCTGATCTTTTCAGAGTTAAATCAAAAAGGAAATTCTCCCAGGGATGGTTTCTGCTTTGAATGGAGCATTATCACAGGAGTAGCATCTCCTGATGGTAGAAAAGAGTGCCCCTGGTGAAATTCTTCTTTCTTAGCAAATCTTAAAAGAAACATAAATAATGTTTTTAGACTGAGATCCAAGAGCAGTCACATAGCCCCAGTTTTGTGGCTTTGCTCTATCTCCTGATCTGACCTTTGAAACAGAAACAGGCACCCCTGCTGAGTCCTGTTGCAACTGCTCACCATGCTCATTTTGCTGGCAAGAGGGGGCTGGAAGTGTCTTCCTTCAGCACTCCACTCACCAGCACTGAAAAACTCTGTCCCTCAGTGCAGCTAGCTGGATTTTAAGGTGGGTTTCAGAGGCATTTATAATTGTGTCCATGGTACCATGGTTATAAATGTGAATAGGAAACAGTTACAGGGTCATAAATTGAACTTACACCCTTGTAACTGACATAAAGGGTGCCAGTCTTAATTTATATCCTGCCTTTCTCCCAATATAAGACCCAAACCCTCCAACTATCCAGTTTGGCAGACAGTCCCAATTAGTTCTCTGTCATCCCACTTGTCCAGACACCTTTAAAATATCCCTGTTTCCTTATCCTCCTCCCACTTTCCCTCTATTCTCAGCTTACTTCAGTTTGCGCAAACTGAGTTCAAAATGCAGGGATACTTCACTGTCAATGAACCCAAGCAGGGGAAGAGGAGAAGAGGGGGTGGAGTCTTATACTTCCCAGTAGGCTTTCAGCAAATGCAAATTGATGCAGCAGCCCCTAGGCTCACTAATATCTTTTGCTGTCTTCACCATACTAGGATGTTGCTTGGCCATGTGTGTCCCAGTTTTCATCAGTGAAACGTCAGAGAGTATGAGAACCCAAAGTGGCTCACAATCTGAGTTAAAAGAATATATACACTTAAAACAATGGCAAGTTTAAAGGTTTTAAAAAAAATTATATTTAAAACACTAATCTAAAATTGTTTGTAAAGGCAGTTAAAATATAATGATACTGATAAAAATACAATGAACCCTAGTTCAAAGACCTTCGGCACCAGATACTTAACACTCAAGGGGCTGGGTAAACAGAAAAGTCTTCACTTGCAGGGAGAGAAGGGGTCATTCTAGCCTCCCATAGGAGGAAATTTCCATAGTCTGGGAAAAGCCATCAAGAAGGCTCCCTCCTATGTCCTCATCAAATGTGCCTGTGATGATAGTGGGATGGAGAGCTAATCTTTCCCCAACAATCTTAAAATGCAAGCATGATCATATTGGGAGATGCAAATAATCTGGACCCAAAAACTTGAGTATTTCAAATTTGAATCCAGATGTCTTGATTTTTTTTAATGTTGGATTTAAAGAATAATTATAAAGAAATCGAAGAGGAAAAAAAGAAGGGAGAAAAAGAAAAAGAAATTCTTGAGATATGAACATGGGCTAGGCATATACATTAATCTTGTAGTTGCCGTTTTATTCTTTCAGGTCATTTCTGACTTATGGCAACCCTAAAGTGAACCTATCTTGGGATTTTCTTGGCAGGATTTGTTCAGATGCTTGCCTTCCTCTGAGGCTGAGGAGAATGTGACTAGCTCAAGGTTTCTGTGGCTGAGGAGGGATCCAGACCCTGGTCTCTACAATCATAGCCCAACATTCAAACTACTGCACCATGCAGGCTCTGAATACATTAATATAACTTGGCTATATTTCCAAAAGTATACTTTCTTGAAGCTGATGTCTGTAAAAATACATGTTCAAGAGAAGCTAAAGGAGTAAGAATGATACATGGTGAATGTTTTTCTTTCCAGCCTTGGAATGTCTTTCAGCAACAGTAAGAGCATACAGGTTTCAACTACATTGACCATCCATTAAATTCCACACCACAGGATATAATTTAAAAGAACATGCATATCTACAAATGCTAAAGATTTTTTTTGTAACAGAAAATTAATATGTTATTATATATCCAGTCAAAAAGGAGCAGACACTGAACATACCATATATCACAGGGAAGCATTATCTATTCTATAGTTTCAACATTTGGTTCAAGTAGACAGTTTCTTTCTAAAGAGGCATAAATGGTGACTTGATATATCTGAAACATCAGTTATTGCTGACCTAAACAAGAATTTGGATCTCCTTCCTCTGGCATGCTGGAACTATAAGCTGTACCCAGTCCCTGGATTCTCCAGGTGTGTGTGTGTGTGTATGTTTTAAAGTCAGACATCACATTGTGTGAAAGACTTTAGCTTTAGATCATGGTGAACTACTGTAAGAATAGACATAGGGCTTGAAAAAGATACTTTTTTAAACTTTAGCACCCATGTTGGCTGGATGATTCTGGAAGTATTGTTATCACTGAAGTAGAGAATTGTGGTTATGTGCCTTCAAGTTGTTTCCTACTTTTGGTGACCCTAAGGCAAATGTATCACAGGGTTTTCTGAGGCATCACTCAAGGACCATGGAAACCTTGGGTGCATCACCCAAGGTTTCTGAGGAAACCTTGGTTGATGCACCCAAGGTTTCCATGGCCTAGCGGGGAATCAAACCCTGGTCTCCAGTGTCATAGTCCAATGCTCAGACCCTATACCTTACTGGACAATACTGTCATATGGTCCCTATGCCTCTCCCCTGATAAAACAGCCTATAGACAAAAAATGTGGGTCTAGATACGGCAGAAGGCTGTGAATGCTCCTACTCTTGCTGATGTGGCAGCTGGGCTAAACAGATTCACATATCAGTCCTGCAAATGATTCCTACAGGTTGCCATGCTCTAACACAATGTAACCTGGGTACAAATCAAGCAGACTAGTGTGTTATGAAACTTAGTTCATATTTCTTGTAATGCCCCAAACTGTGAAAAATCCTGAGAGAGGGCAGAAGACTGCACTTAGATGTGAAAATTTGATTAATTTGAACAACAGGTTTATCTGCTAAGTCCCCTGGCTTTAGTTAACAATTAGCAGCTTTCACATCCATTAGAACCAGGTCATGTTTAATAGCAATGACTAACAAGCATACCCAGAGCTGCTGCACTCTTAAATAATTCCTTGGTGAGCTATTTTCACCTTCCAAATGATTGAGAGAAGGGGAATGAATGGATAAGCAGATAAGCTTAATTTTGCAAAGCTAGATTCCACTTTCCACAGCCCAGCCTCTATGGATCTGAGCTTCTATCTGCTTTGTCAAATGGAAGTTTAATAAACGAGCCCAACTAATTAACTCGACCTATTCTTTTTTGTGAGTATCTTTGCAATGCTTTCTTTTCTAAAATGTACCGCCACATCTTGAAGAAGAACAGAGCCTGACATAATTTTAGTTATCAAATGCTGGTAATTGACGCAGAGACAGGCTATGCTTTACACGAGGTTATAATTGATCCAGTTCAATGACCTCAGAGGCTGCTCTTCTAAGAAATGGGTGACTTGGGTTTTGATGCTTTGTCAGCTACTTCAATGGACATAAATTACAAATGAGGTACTAATGAAGTTTTTCATCACCAGTTTACCTTGTGAGATCAGTCTTTCAGCTTCAATTTAGAGGACACTCGGGGCTTGGGTGGGAGGCAAAGGGGGTTGGAAACTCTGAGCAGTTATAAATTAGATGCAGATAATCAAAAGATCTTCTCTGAGCTTAACAAGATTTTTGTGCCAGCCTGAAAACCTCTGCATCACAGAAGAAGGAGAAAGAGAAGAAGGGAAGCAAACAAAGCAGAAAATACCTTGAAAGTAAAATGGCTTGCTAAATCCATTCAGTCCTTTTCCCAATTAATATAAACCGTAAGCAAAGAGATGAATGTGCATAATACTTAGAGGAAGTGAGAGAGTTTCCTGATTCAGATCAGACAAGGTTTACAATTATGAGAATCAAATTGATCAGAGTCCAGAATTTAAGGTATCTCATGGTGGAACTGGTAAAAGGTCCTTTTTTCAGACTACAACTTTCAAAATCCCATACAGCATTGGGAATGCTGGCTGGGGAATTGTGCTCCAGAAAGAGGAACTTTTCTCAAGCTCTGGACAGAGCACATTGAGAAAGTGAGACAGGATGAGAGATCTATTGCAAAGCTGGCAGCCAAGGCTCTGTCACCACACAAGAAGCCAGAACAGGAGGTGCAGAGAACAGATTTCTGCCAGGTTTTCTCCTGGCAATTCTCATTTTGGGGGGAAATTTCAGTGGTTACAGCTAGTCTTGCCAGGTTTTCAAAACAGCAATAAGGGTCAGTTGGAATTCATGACATGCAGGGTTGACAATCAAGGAAGTAGCTGTTAAAAAGCTTGTGTTCAGTTTACCTTTCCATGTATTTGTCTGTCAAGTTAACACACTGTCTACATTCAGGAATTAGATGATGCACACATTTCTGTCTTTAAGGAGGGCCTTTACCTGAAAAAAGGGACTTTTTGGCAACTTATTTAGTTTATATTAAAGTAAAAGCTTTCTAACTCTCAAATAGGAGACATCCCTTATAATAAGTAGCAACTGCCCACCCTAAAAGAGACAAGCTTTTTGGCTCTCAAATAAGGGATATCCCTCATAATAAGGGATGCTTGGCAACCTTAGTTACAGCTGGAAATGTGCACGCCCACCCCAGAGCTGTTCTTTATCAGAGGTACACCTCCATGCCATGCTAATTGCCATCCAAGGAAGGTGAGATTGCTCTGCCTCTTACAGAATCTGATCACCATTAAGCGGCACTAAACAGTGGGTAAAAAATGCTGGAACCTCTTAAGGAAATGAGCATATCCTCAATTACTTTTCCGTTGTTGTAGTCTTTAATAGGACATGCAGCAGCCTGCAACACCAGAAGGACACTAAACACATGATTAAAATGATTTCATACTTTTCCTCAGATGGATTAGGATTACATCAGCCACTTTATAATGTTCTTCCTTGCCAAAGGGTATATAAATGCTTTTTTAAAATAAATAAATAAAGGAAATCAGCAAGTACAATCCGCATACCACAAAGATGATGATCATTGGACCTAATGTCATTTATTTATTTATTTAGCTACCTGCCTACAAACCTGCTAGAACCCTAAGAGGGCTTTCTCTCGGTCCCATCACCGTCCCAGGCTCACCTGGTGAGGACATGGGAGGGAGCCTTCTCAGTTGCTGTTCCCACCCTGTGGAACTCTCTTCCATGGGAAGCTAGGCCGGCCTCCTCGGGCAGACAAAAACGCTTCTCTTTAAAGCAGGTTGTTATGTGAGCTAGAGAGCTTTTATGTATTTATTAACCTGTTTTTAAAACTGCACATTGTTATAAGTTTTTATAATTTTATATGTTTTTAATGTTGTTAATTGTTTTAAATGTTTTTAACTTATTTTTGGAAGCTGCCTTGAGTCCATTCTGAGAGAAACAGTAGCATAGAAATATAATAAATAAACAAACAAACCTGAAGTGCATCTGGCATTGCCCATGACCTTACAAGGCTTCCTGTTTTCCTTTCTTCCTCCTCCCCCTTTTTTTTCAACCTCAGGATCTTGCCAGTAGTACCTTACAGAGCCCTCTCTCATTTTCCAACCTTTTACAAACCTCAGGAATTTAGCAGCAGCGCCTCAGTTCTCTCCTGGATTCCTCCTGCCCTAGGAAGCTTAGTCATGGTGGAACGAAATAGGACTGTACCTTCTAACACACACACCTGACTCTTTTACCTCAAAAATTCAGATAGTATTCAGATAGCTGGCTTCCATTATGAAGCCTCAGGAAGGTTAGCAGCAGTGCCTCAAAGAATCCTTATTTTACAACCCTTAAAATAAATATATATTGGCTTATGGCAGGTCAATGGCTTACAGCAGGTCCCTTTTTCACTTTTAGGCAGCTAATCACTAGGAATAGGGGTTGAAAACTGGCCCCTGGGGCTTGGCCAATAAAAAATACAGTGGCTGGAATCCTGTTGGTGGCATATCTGGGTGTAACTGGACTTACACAAACATGGAGTTTGTCACTTTATGAAACCAATAGAACTTTAAGCTTATCTGGAGAGGCTCTCATCAATGTCCCATCACCCTCTCAGGTGCATTTGGTGGGAACAAGAGAAGGGACCTTCTCAGTGGCTGCTCCCAGACTCTAGAACTCTCTCCCTAGAGAGGCCAAGATGGCCCCTTCCTTGCTCTCCTTTCAATGGCAGGTTGAGACTTTTCTGTGCTGTGGGTTTTTATGAATTAACTGGATATGGACTTGTGGTGCTCCCCAGCTTTGTTTTAAAGTGGTATAGTTTTAATGTATTTTAATGTATTTAATATTTTTAATATTAATACTTTCAACATGTAATTGTTTTAACTTTATAAATGGTTTAATTCTTTTTTTAAATTTTTATATTTATACTTTCACAAATGTTTTAATTTGTTCTGTTTTGTTCTCCCACTGTTGGAAGAAAGGCAAGATATAAATGAATGGACGGATAGATAAATAGATAGATAATAGATAAGTAAGTAAATAAATAAATAATCATGCAGCTATCAACCCAGGAGATGTTCAGGTAGCACAGATCCCAGCTAGAGTTTTGCATCTGGGGGAAATGGAAAGAGATCGATCTCCTGATCCCCAGTGACTCATTGGAAATCTGAGAAAATCAGCTCATTGCTCTTCTCTCAGGAAGGCATTAATCAGGCGGTTCCCTGATTAACGTACTCAAAACTGACATCTACCTTGGAGTGGCAGAGCTGCATGTGTCAAGGAACATGTTCCACATGTCTTGATATACAATTTTGTCCTCTATCAAATTTTGAGGTATCTACTACAATTTCTTGGTAGGATGTCTTAATAGGTTATGGCAGTTCACCCTTTTACTTGTAGAAAGTCATCTGTTACAGAATCTTTATTATTATACAGATGTTGAACTTGGAAATGACAATGATACCTGCGAGCCATTAATTTTGGGGGGTAAAGCTGTAACGTTATTTTTGAAGTAACCAATTTTTTTTCTTGCAAAGTGATGCAATGACTAGTAAACTTGTTGCATATGTGTATTAATGTTCATTTGGGGGGATGGGAGTTAGGACTTTCTCTATTTTTTTATTCAGATTTGTAAAAAAAAATACTGAAAAAAATCAAGACACCTTTTTTTAATGTAACTACAAATAATGACAAGTTAATTTTAAAAAAATTATAACGCTCTGAGCCCTAATTTAATGCATGTTTCCTCTTGCTCTTCAGACAAAAAGGCTCCCAAAGCAGCTTCCAAATAAATGAAGAAGAAAAAAACAACCAAGACAGTCCTTACCCTCAAGCGTACAGTTTAAATGATATGACACAAAAGGAAAGGAAGGATTGGGAAGGAAGAGGCAAAAAGCAAACAGTTGTTAAGAACTTAGTTTTCCAAGCTATACTTCTTTGTAGATCACTTTCCTTTTGTTTTGGATTCCATTTGGAGGAAAGGTGGAATATAAATTTAAAAAATAAAATAAATAAATATCCCAATGAAACATCCATCATATCTAATTAAAAGGATCTTTAGCTGCAGGATATGGAAAAGACCTCCCTGCTTGAGAATAATTCAACAATATCAGTAGGGTTACACCACCACAGTTTCCTTGTTAACCTGATTTCTAACTTAGGCCCTTTCCGCACAAGGCTATTAAAATGGTGCAGAGCGACCTCCAATGGAGGTCTTCTGCACCATAGAGTGGACTGGGGCGGACTACTTTTGCAGTTCCGCACCTCAGTCCGCTCCGGAGCGACCGGAACTGGTCGTGCAGCGTGTTTTTTAAAAACCTCTTTTTAGAGGTTTTTAAAAAGCACGGAGCGTGTGACTCTGTGTCGCTCCATCGCCGCACTCCGGTGCAGATTTGCAGGCGTGCACTATTGTGTGCCTGCAGATCTGCCAGGGGCGGGCTTTAGGCTGGCGAGCTTCTCCAGTTAGTGGAGAGCCTCCACCAACTGGAAGCTGCCATTTTGGACGCTGGAGCAGTGCAGAACAACGAGCTCGCACTGCTCCTTGTCCCGATGGACTCGCCTGGATGCTGAAGAAGTCCGGTGAGTCCCGTTTTTGCGCGGTTCCTTTCCCACATGCGGAAAGGGCCTTACATCAGGAGACATCCACCAAGGTTGCTCATGCTTAAACATCTATGCACCATTCCTGTTGTCTACTTTCTCTCTAACTTCCTATAACACCCTGAAATCCTGGTGGGAAGTAGAGGGACAAACAACATAGGGTTGAGTCATACCAGTGGGAATTAAGACAATCTCCTCATCTCTTGATTCAGCAACTTTAAAGTAAAGATGGAACTTCCAAGTTGCGGTCATGCCCTGTTCCTCAAACTACTGTGATTGAAATAAAGAGGTGTGTGGTTGAACAGGGGCTCTAGATCTGACTC
Source organism: Iguana delicatissima (assembly GCA_948472985.1). Lineage (NCBI taxonomy): Eukaryota > Metazoa > Chordata > Lepidosauria > Squamata > Iguanidae > Iguana > Iguana delicatissima. Next base: position 189,072 of record CAOKZL010000166.1, on the reverse strand, counting down.
TACCACTTGGCAGAGTGAGGTGGCTGCCTCAGTCACCAGGCCCATATTGATGGTGAGGAGCAATGGTTAGGTAGAAGGGAGAGCAGCATGGGCCAGGAGGTTTTCTTGTGTCCCCTAAGCTAGCCCACTGCTCTTGTGACCATGCTGTCTCATGACAAGTCTTGGAAACACTATCAATTCAATCAGCTTCTGTACATGGAAAAGGAGGCAATGTTTTGTTTCTCATGTCAAGCAGGAAAATGTCTTAGGCCATTTCCACACCCTACCTCATCCCATTGTCCCCCACTGCGATCCTGGCAGCACCTTTGCCAGGAAGGGAGATAATGGGAATGTTTCCCTCCACACCTGGCAGCTCCTTGAGGAAGGGAGCATGAGTGACACGCACCTGCCTTCTGCCACACAGCCAGGCTATTTCCCATGCTACACTGGGGAAGGAAGTGCCTCCATCATGCTTCCTTCCCTTCCGCATGGCTGGAAAGGATGGGAGCATTGTGTGATTGCGGGTGCTTAATGGATTTATTCTGTTAAGCAAATATCCCATGGTTGCAATAGGGGGACAGGATGGCAGCAGACCACAATGATGTCGTGCAGAAGCATGACCAGTGGGCTGCTGCCATTGCGTCCCCATTGTGGGACAGCCTTAATATGTGGAAATGGCCCTTGATTGCACCTATGGCTTAGCAGCTGCTGTAACCCTTCCAACTGTAACTATTTGGCAGACACAGTCCCAATGAACGCTCTGTTGTCCGACTTCTTCAGCTGGTTTTTAAATGTCCCATTTTCTCTCACCTCCTCCCATTTTCCCCTTTATCTCCATTGCCACAAACTGAATTCAAAGTGCAAAAGTAGTTTGCATTCAATTAACTCAGTAAGGACATAAGAAAAAAGAGGAGGTGCCTCAGGCAAAGCAAACTGCTGTAGTTTCTCCTTTGTTCAAAGGGGGTTTGCCCTTTCCTTCCTCTGGTGCTGAGAGAGTGTGACTTGACCAAGGTTACCCACCCAATCCCTAGCCAAGCAGAGATTCAAATTCCGGTCTCCCAGTGTCCTAAGCCACTACTTAAACCACTACACTAGTTAAGTAAATTTATTTACCTAACTTTAAAGTGAATAATGCAGACACTGAAAGAGTTAAAGATTTTGGCTACTTCCATGTTGGAATATCATCATGTAGCCTGGTCCTTTTGCTAGCTCTGCTAAGGGAAAAGGCATTGGATGTGATAGAAGCCAGTTTGTTACACTGAAAACTGACTAAAATTGCCTCCCTGGAACAGGACACTCAAAGGATTGCCCACATGGTCTGGATTCCCAATATTGGCACCTAGGAGACAGAGAAGGTGTCCCAGGAAGTGCAGGCAAATCAAAGGAGACTGGGAAGACACACAATCCCCACTACATGCCAGCAGCCATTTTTCGGCATCAGCAATTCAAAACCAACTTTCTTAATTTTCAAATAATATAAGACTGTACATTTAAGGAAGCCCTCCACCTGATGGGAACAATTAACTTCACCACTAATACTTCTGCAATTCTTTAACAATGAGAACAGCATGGTAGAATTGAGTTAAAGATTAAAACTTCAAGAACCCTTAAATGTGCTTAGATGTACTTGGAGGTTTTAATTTCCTTAATTTCTACTGATAGACTCTTTTTAACATAAAAGATTTAAAGGCAAGAACAAAAATGTGTTTACCCTGTACAGATAAGTGTCAAGGACACTGCCATTGGATGGAAAACAGGAAGTGAACTAGCTGTGAACTTAGGACTTACCTGAGTTTCACCTTCCCAGAGAGTGCATATTGACCTGTAGCTGGAAAGAATTATCTGGAGAGATGTACTGACATCTAGAGGTATAATGGAATAACTGCAATATAAAATATTACTTTTAAGTAAAGAGATTGATAGCTGTCAGAATGGCTTCAGGGCTGAGATCCAAGCAGACACAACTAGCAACTGTGCAACAATTTGACAGAGATTAAACAATTGAGTAGATGTGAATCAGATGAGAGTAGATCTGAAACAAGATCTGAAGCCTGAACTTAAGGATATAAGACAATCTTTGACACAGACAACAACAGAGATAAAATAGATGAATGAAGAAAATGGAATTGGCTGGAAGATTAAACACTGAGATTGGAAGAAGTTAGGGAGAAATTATCTATGGGCCAAGAACAGAACTAAAATGTGATGGCTTTATATGACCTCAAGGAATGGGAGAGATGCATCAGATTTAGAGGAATGCTGAAGATGCAAAATGAAGATACATATGCAAGAATGACTGATGCTTTGGCTGATCTCCTGAAAGACAGAGAGAAGACCTTTGCTAAGAATTGAATAAAGTGGACAGATTCGATTCCTAGGTGTTTTGACAGAGAAATTTGCCTAGAGAGGTGATTGTCTACTTTATGAAATGACAGGTGAGAAATCAAGCCCTCCAGCAATATTATTTACATAAAATGCAGATTGATCAAATTGGATTATGAAATTATATGACCTAGCAGAAATGGACAATATTTTTCATTTTGTTTAAAGAAGAATCATTAAGTAATTTTAAGAAAGATCGGAATATTGCATATTTGAGAGTGTTGGGAAGAAACTTTAGTTCTGAGGATTTAAAAATTATTAGATTTGCCAACAAGTAGAAGTATATCCTAGTTGTATAATGTTAAAGAAGTAGACTTAATATTTTATCTTATAATCATCAGTTGAGGGACTGGAAATCATGTCTAGTCTTTCAGTCTTGTTTTAGTTTCGTTAAGTTTAGTTTAGTCTTAGTTTTGTGACTTGCTCCCCCTGCCCCACTTTTTTGTGTTTTCTCATTTGTTTCCTTATGTGTTGTTTTATGTATCTAAATTTTGTGTTCAGTAAAAATATTTTTTAAAAAATAAAGAGTTAAAGATTTCCAATAACTTGGCTCAATCATAAATCAAAATGGTGATTATAGTCAAGAAATCAGAAGAAGAATAGGACTTAGTAGGGCAGCTACGAAAGTACTAGAAAAAATCCTGAAAGATCAAGACATATAATTGAATACTAAAATCAAGATTGTCCATGCCGTAATATTTTTGATTTTCATTCATGGTTGTAAAAACTGGACAATGAAGAAAGCTAATAGGAAGAAAATCAATGAATTTGAAATGTGTTGGTGAAGGAGAATTCTGGATACTGTACATTGCCAAAAAAAAAAAAAAGTGTTCAAGACTGAACTCTCCCTAAAAGGCCATTTCTGCACTCAAAGGCCCCTCTCTAAACTGCAAACCCCAGGATTCCATAGCATGTTGAAAGTGGAATAATAGCACTATAACAGTCTATGTGGAAATGGTTAAAGTTAAAATGACTATACCGAGACTATAGTACTTTGGACATATTGAGAGACAATGGCCCTTTCTGCACCGGGCTATTAAAACGGTGCAGAGCGACCTCCGACGGAGGTCTTCTGCACCGTAGAGTGGACGGGGCGGACTACTTTTTGTGGTTACGCACCTCAGTCCGGTTCAGAGCAACCGGAACTGGTCGCGCAGCGTGCTTTTAAAAACCTCTTTTTAGAGGTTTTTAAAAAGCACGGAGCACGCAACTCCATGTTGCTCCATCCCCGTGCTCCGGTGCAGATTTGCAGGCGCGCACAAGTGCGTGTCTGCAGATCTGCCAGGGGCAGGCTTTAGGCTGGCGAGCTTCTCCAGTTGGTGGAGAGCCTCCACCAACCGGAAGCCGCCATTTTGGACACTGGAGCAGTGCGGAGCGACGAGCTTGCACTGCTCCTCGTCCCGAGGGACTCGCCCGGATGCTGAAGAAGTCCGGTGAGTAGCGTTTTTCGTGGTTCCTTTCCCATGTCCGGAAAGGGCCGATGTAACTCCTTAGAAAATACAATAAAGCTTGGTAAGGTGGAAGGCAGTAGGAAAAGGGAAAGACTGCATTAAAGTTGGACGGACACAGTGAAGAAAGACATGGCCCTGAACTGACAAAAATAACAACTGTGTGATTTGGATGTGAAAATTGCCCACAATCATTCCGTTTGGGGGTTTGGTTTGGTTTAGTTTTGTTTTTAAAAATGGGGCTTGGGGGCTGGGTGAAGGATTTTAGGGGCTGCAGAGGTGTGGTCAAAGGACCACATGTAGCCAAAGACTGCATTTTCCATGTCTCTAATCTAGTCCATAGTTGTTGACCATTTGTCTAATGGAAGTAGAACAGCATGACACGAGGTCAATTCATAATTAAACAAACTGACAAAGTGAAAATCCACTATGAACAGGGAATGCTGGTAAACGTATTGCAACAACATCACGGGATGTTTTCATTGCTTGTTTCAAAATCTCATCAGCATCCTTGTCTCATCCAAGTTCTGTATCAGGTTGCACAATCCCCCTTTTCCCCTTTCTTGTGGATATGCATGTGTTTAATCTGACATACAGTTTTCCTAATGCACACAATTTTCTGCATTTTGTTTGCATTTTCAGACAGATGCATGTTTTGTCATGCATACTTACTTGCACACAGTGCAGAAAAGAAAAGGGGAGACAAACTGTCTTTGCAATTTCCTTTTGGCAACAGGAAAGTAAAAAATGGGACAGGACTACTCTTTGTTGCCTCAGAGGGTAGAACCAGGTCTAATGGTTTTAAATTAGAGGAAGGTAGATTGCGACTGAACATTAGAAGGAACTTCTTGACAGTTAAGAGCAGTTCAACAATTGAATCAATTGCCTAGATTGGCGAAGGGATCTCCTTCTCTGGATATCTACAGAAAGAGGCTGGACAGCTACCTGCTGGGGATGATTTAGCTGGATATCCTGCACTGAGCTGAGGTTGGATTTGATGGCCCATGAGGCCCCTTCTAGCTGTATGATTCAGTGATTCTAAGATACACTTTCATTTATCATCTCACAGATCCCAAAAAGGATTGCTCATTTTTTAAAAAATCTCAGTTACTACAATATCATTTCCATTCCTACCTATAACCAAGTGTAAGCTTGTGTGAGAGCCAGTGTGGTTTGAGTATTGGACTATGCTCTGGAGACCAGAGTTTGAATCCCTGCTCAGCCACTGGATGACTTTGGGAAAGGTGCACTCTCTTAGGCCATTTCCGCACTAGACTGTTATAATGCTATTATTCCACTTTCAACATCCTATGGAATCCTGGGATTTGCAGTTTAGAAAGGGGCCTTTGACAGGCCTTTGAGGCCTTTGGAATAATAGCACTGTAACAGTCCAGTGCAGAAATGGCCTTAGCCTCAGAAGAAGGCAAAGGCAAACCTCCTCTAAACAAATCTCGCCAAGAAAACCCCATGACACTTTTTCCTTAGGGTCTCCCTAAGTTGGAAATGACTTGAAGGAACACAACAACTAAACTTGTTTACCTGAATCACACACATATTGTATTTTTTCCACCTTTACTTCTCCCTGCTTTCCTGTATTGTTTCCCCTGTGTGCAGTCCTATAGTAGGACCTGTCCTCTTATAGTCTGTAAAAGGATCATACACACCGATGGAACTATATCAACAACATATCCACCTTATGATTTAATCAGATACAGATATGCCATAATAAATGTGTTCACCTTTAAGGTGCCACAAGATTTTTTTGTGGCTTATGAAAGGACCATTGCATCTGAAGGTCTGGCATTCTTCAAAATATTTAAGTACTCTTATAGTTACTGATGTCACAGACTTACCAAACCAAAGATAATCTCTGAGCTTCTGGTTATTCCCACAACTGTATGCGTGCATCTCAATCCTCCAGGGTTTGCTTACTTGAAGGCAACCTTCATGAGCCTAACAGTTTAATGTAGCAAGAAGGACAAACAAAATTTGCTAACTGGTTACACATTGCCAGGACAGTAATTGCTTCATGAGGGTTAGAGTCAACAAAATTGCTGTTTAATATGGCTGCCAAAAGCCATATGGCCCAGTGAAGTAGAGAAAGGAGTGATAGCGAAAGGAAAAAGAGACTTGGTGCTTTTTTGTAAAGAATCCAAAGGCAGTGTTAAAACTCTGAGATTACACTGTTCCTATGGTGGCTCTGCCTCTGCAGGTTCAGCACTGATTGAGGTCCCACTTAGCAATAATGAGGCCACAACCTTTTATTGGTTATAGCTGAAGATACTTGGCTCTAGCATGGATCCTGATTCAGGAACTTGTCAACCTGCCCGCTGACAGATAGAAACCAATTATTCAGCCCACTGCTGTATATGAAAACCAACTCCCAGCCCACCTGCTGGGGTAAACTTTTGAAATGAAGACTTGGGATTCCAAATAGCAATAGCAGTTACATGTCTATACCACTTATCAGTGCTAAGCACTCTCTAAGCAGTTTACAGTGTGTAAGCTAATTGCCTCCAACAAGCTGGGTACTCATTTTACTGACCTACGAAAGGAAAGGATAGGAGCCCTGGTGGCGCAGTGGTTAAATGCCAGTACTGCAACCACAAGGTTGTGAGTTCGATCCTGCCAGGCTCCAAGGTTGACTCAGCCTTCCATCCTTTCGCAGGTCGGTAAAATGAGTACCCAGCTTGTTGGGGGCAATTACCTAAAAATACATTGTAAACCGCTTAGATAACGCTAGTTGATAGGCGGTATAGAAATAAATGCTATTGCTATTGCTATTGGAAGGCTGAGTCAACCTGGAGCCCTGCAGGATCGAACTCACAACATTGTGGCTGCAGTACCAGCATTTAACCACTGTGCTACCAGGGCACATGGATGTAAGCCACTGCATGGTTCCCCCACCACCTGAGGATGGGGCAGACCACCTATCCCTGAGCTGGGCATGACCCTGGTAGCCCACATCTTCAAGGTCCCATCCTCAGAGATCCAACTAGGTCTGACAAGACCTGTACCTCATTGTTGTGTGCCTTCAAGTCATTTCCAAATTACGTCAACCCTAAGGCAACCCTTTCATGGGGTTTTCTGGGGCTGAAGAGTATGTAACACACCCAAGATCACCCTGTGGGTTTTCACAGTTGAGTGAAAAATTGACCCCTGATCTCCAGGGTACTCACTGGTTCTCTATGCCTTATCTGCTCCAAAGGGATCCACACTGCATGCTGAAAACTACCTCAAGTTGTGGCAAATTTAAATGCATTATAAAGATTCACAAGTGGTACAAACAAAGCCATAAAATTCTGAAAGGGAGGGAGGGGGTGAAGCTTTGTGGTGACACCTGAGGGGAGTACAGAACACTGGCCTTTAGCCAGTTCGCAGACTGGATTTAAGCCTCTGCTTCAGTTCCTCCAGTCTGTCCCATAAAGCAATAGGATGGTCCCAACTGGCAGATTTTCCTGCCTTTCTGCAGAGCCCAGCAAACTGCAAAGGCTTCGTAGAAGCAGAAGACTCCACCAATGGAGAAAATAGCTCTTGTTTTGCTCTTTCTGATTGTGACCCACAGAGGGTGCTCCCTGGTAAATGCTCTTGCCACTACTATTTCCTGCTTCATGTTGCTGTTTTGTGCCTCCTCCCAACATTTTTGTCTTGAGTTCTGAAAGCTGCCCTTCTGGTACCCCACATGGCCACCTGAATATATTTTGCTGCCTGAGGCAGAGTTGCAAATGGCAACTCCCCCTCCTGCTTGTAAAAAATTTTACAGTTTTGTGTGTACATGTATTGATGTTTGTTTGTGTGTGAAGAGATCTCGTTGTAAAATGCCAGAGGCACTAGCAGTTGTGGGGCATATAAATATTTTAAATAAATAAGGAAGATATCAAGGTCAACTAAATTATTCTGATACATTAGGCAAACACTGTCACAAGCTTTTCTTCCCCTTTTGTGTGGTAAAAATAAAGCATGTTAAATAACTATTGATTTTTCTGCATTTTCCTGACATGCAAAATCAACCACATGAAGGCAGCTTCCTCTTGCTGCCTAACTCTCAAACGCAGCTGCTTACAGTGCGCTCCTATATGTCTACTCAGAGGTAAGCCCCATTGAGTTCAGTGGGGCTTACTCCTCAGTAAATGCGTGTTCAATCACCACCTGAGACTGCCTTATTGGAGAACAAGTCCACTTGCTTGGACCACCCAATTGGTTGGCCTGAGAAAGTCTTCTCTCAGCTAAGCTTTGGCACAGTAATAATGGCTGCATTCCTTAGGCCTAGCTGAGCAGCTGGGTTTTCTCTCTCCTGAACCGGAGCCTGGGTGTTCTTGTATTATTTTTCAAAGGCCAGAGTATGAATCAGAGACTTGGGCTAAGAACAGGGGCAGGTGGTAACATTTGGAAAAGCATAATCATGCATCGGAGGGGTGTGCGTGTTGTTCTCCTTTTATTTACTAATTTAGAGGATCTATAACTTATATACAAAGCAGCATACATATAAAAAATTAACCACTGAAATATTGAAACCAGCACTTTCAAAATGATGAGCCGTCGTGTATCAACAATGCAGCAGACATGGGGGGGAAAGTCAGCAAATAGCATAATGTAATTAAACCAAGGTGAGCACTACCAATGTTTCAACTTGATAGATAAATAAAGAGACCTCTTGAACCAGTATGGGAAAGGTGTTGCAAAAATGAGGCACCTCTTTTCAGAAGCCACCTGTCTTAAGATGGTTATTAGCTGACAGATCCTTGAGGCTTTTTCTTCCACAAAATGGCCCTGGAAACGAGAATAATCAGTTTCACCATGTTGTTGCTGCGTGCCATCAAGTCATTTCTGACTTACAGCAACCCTAAGATTTTCTGGAGCTGAGAGTGTGTGTGACAACCAAGGTCACCCAGTGGCTTTCCATGCCCGAGTGGGGAATCAAACCCTGGTCTCCAGAGTTGTAGTCCTCTGGTCAAACTACTACATCACACTGGCTTCCTTAATCATACACATATATTAAATCAATATTTTAAATGAGAGAGTATATGCTTGAATTGGGGAGTATATCTTTCATCATACTTGCTAGATTACAAATTTAGTATTAGTAAATCATCAGAGCAAAATAATCAACATCAATCTGGGCAGCATTGGGAAAATCTCCTAGTATATTACAATTTAAAGAATTTATCTGCCTCTTTATGCTGTACGAAGAAACCTACATGCTTGGTCACAAAATTGGCAAGTTTGGTTTGTTATCCAATAGAGCAGTGGTTCTTAATCTGGAGTCCAGAGACCTCTGGGGGTCCATAGAGCCCTCACAGGGGGTCTGTAAAGTCCTGCTGCTGAATACTAACAGCAGTGGCAGCAACAAGGATGAAGCAGCGGGAGTATGTGTGTGTGTGCAGGTGCCGCAACTGGTTGGGCCTGCCACTCTGTCCTTTTTGTCAGGGATATGGCTGCAGGAGGTGTGGGCACCAAGGGACACAGCAGTAGGCACATGTGCATGCCCAAACTGATCCCTCATTTGCAAACAAGAGAGCAGTTTGGGCATGCACACTACGCACCCTGTTGCCATGTCCCTGATGAAAGGAACACAGTGGCAGGTGTGCGCACATGCCCAAGCTGCTCTCTCATTTGCAAACAATGGAGCAGTTTTTGGGACCTGCACACACACACACACACACACACACACACACACACACGCGCGCGCGCTGCCACGTTCCTGGCAAGAGGAATAGGGCAACAGGTATGTGTACAAACCCAAACTATGACTCCGGAGACCAAACTATGATTCTAGTTTGAATTCCCACTCAGCCATGGAAACCCACTGGGTGACTTCAGGCAGGTCACATTTTCTCAGCCTCAAAGAAAGGCAAAGGCAACAAATCTTGCCAAGAAAGCCCCCATGATAAGTTAGTCTTAGTCAATTTTCAAAGGGGAGAAACATGATGGCTAGAAAGAACCTGCCCTGTCAGTGGCATTTTGTTGTTGTGTGCCTTCAATACACTTCTGACCTATGGGAATCCTAAAGTGAAGCTATCACAGGGTTTTCTTGGCAAGATTTGTTCAGAGTAGGGTTGCCTTTGCCCTTTTCTGAGGCTGAGAGAATGTAACTTGCCCAAGGTCACTCAGTGTCTGAGGGGGGATTTTAATCTTAGTCTCCAGAAGCCATAAATAAACAAACAAACAAATAAATATTTGAATATTTAAATCTTGAGTTGAGTCTTGGGGGGTCCTGGCAACAGATTATATTTACAGAGGGTCCTTGGTAAAGAAAAGATTAAGAACCACTGCAGTAGAGCAAAACAAACATATTAGTAACATCATGGACCCAGTCTACTAAGTGTTTCAGGTACTTCCTGAGTAAACATATAAAATTTCTGCATTTTTATTTTTTTTCCCAGAATACATATTTACCAATTGTGTCTCATCAAAGCTAATGTTTACACATGCAGTTTCTCATGTTAGTTTGAGACCAATTAATAAGCTCTAGATTGGCAGGAAGGGGGTGTACATTACTGGTCGTGGTCCATTTTGCATGGTCTCTGGTATGCAAAAAATTTTAAGGATTGTATGTGCTACTGCTCACATGTTTCTTTCATTCAAATCATAAATTAAATTATCAACAGCAGCTCGGGAAACACCAGATAAATTTCAGGGATATAGTTACATAGACAGAATGCCATATGAAAACAAAATAGTACAGCAAATTGGAGTCCTAAGCAAGTTTTCAAGTCAGGAAAAGAGGAAAAGTTTGTTTAAGCAAGTGTGTTTTCATTGGATATTTTAAACTTGTTACATTTTCTGCTTCCAAATGGCATAGGAGAGGTTGTTCCAGAACTGTGGTGCCATCGCTGAGGAGGCCCACTTTTGTGATATTACATGGCAATACAGAGCTGAAACAAGATTAAATGTCAGTGCCCCTGCCCTAGGGAGGATGTACAATACCCTTCCCAGTCAAGTTCTTTGGTGTCATCCAATTAAGTGTATCAAACTCCATTTACCAGAAAGATGAGTTCTAAAGTCTTTATTAGCATCATGGCTAAATGTTAACAGCTGTGCAGTTGGATAGAGGAGCTACTGTGTGTTCAATATGTGTATGTGTACAGTTGGCCCCTCACATTTATGCATTTGACTTTCATAGATCTTATTATTTTTGATTTTCTTCAATCACTGCCCCTCCAGGTGCTTGTTTTCTGGGAGAACCTTCCCCCACAGTGGCTTCGATCAGGGCACACAGTCCTTTAAAAAAACCCACCTCTGCTCCTCCTCCTCCTCCAGCCACTGCCTGTACAGCTAAGGGTGGCTCAAAGTCTAATTTCTCAGCCCCACAAACCTTCTCCCAATGCCCCTCGCACACCCAACAAAGGAGATGGGGAAGAGAGAGGAACAAAGACATATCTAGGGTGGGGCAAGTAGGGTACATGCCCTGGGCACCAATGCCAGAGGGGTGCAAAAATTCCATGCCAGAAAATTTAGAGGAGGAGGAGGTGGCAGCAGCTCCGAAGGTAGGAGCACAAGTTCTATACTTGCCCTAGTCACCGCTTATGCTAGATATGCCCATGGAGAGGAAGTATAGGACCACCATGCTGATCTACCCCCTTTCTGTCTCCTGACCTGGTTTGGACCCTGGGTGCTCATTCTCCCCACCTTACCTCAGCTGTCTTCCCACAGACACACGCACATTTTGATAGTTGTGATTTTTCCACTTTTGTGAAGGTCCTGTACCCCTGACCTTTGTGTATGTGGAGAGTCAACTGTATGTGTTTTCAAATCACTGGTCAACTTATGGCATGAATTTCATAGGATTTTCTCAGGCAAGGAATCCTCAGAGGTGTTTTTGCCAGTTCTGCTAGATAGTTTTGCTTTAGCCTGGAAGTTTAAGGATACAGAAATAGCTGGGAACATACCAGAAGAGAAAACTTTCCTATTAGCAAAATTTTTGTTCTGTTCTCAAATCTATTAGGATGGGAGATGGGTCACACCTCTGCAACTCCATTTCCTTTGTTTGATTTCTGCCCTGTATAAGCCTGGGAACTCAACACACAGTTGTGGGGAGGTGTGTGCTAGGCCAGTGGATCCATTATCCAGCCAGAAAGATCCATAGAGGGTTTTTTTTTAAATTGTTTTAAATTTTAAATAAAATACAGATACCAAGATATTCTATCACACTGAACCAATATGACACTGAACTATGTAAGATTTATCTGAATCAAAGATCTTTCTAGAGATTGTTTTGCACAGCTGAAGGTCCGTAAGGCACACTATTATTACTGCTGTGGTTAATAGAAGGACAGCAGGCTTCATAAACAAATTGTCTAATGTATTATTTCTAGATTTTCTAATATAAGCCATCAATTTTTCCATGAGAGTTTCCCTAAAGTTTATTTATGAAATTGAAAATTGGGGGAACTTTATAGTTATTCTAAAATAGAGCTATAACTGTCCTAGCTGCTAAGCATTGGTAGTGATAAGGTTAGACATTCTTATTGTCTCCCATAAAACAATTCAGTACTAGGCTAGGGTATGGAGTTACTTGCTGATCTGTAATTTTAGAAATATATTTTAAGACTAAGTACCAGGGTTGGCTGGTGACAGGACAAAGCTATATGTTGGCCATGGGATAATCTGGGTAGAGTTCAGTGCTTAGGAGTCCAATTCTAGCACTTGCTGATGGAAAGCATCCCTCAGCACGTGATGCTTTCCTCTGATGTAGACCAACTGCTGCATTGATTTAGCATCAGCAAACCTTATCTCACAGCACTGATGTGTGTCAGTTTTTGGTATCAAGGAGTCTTGGACAGCCCTAGATTTATAGCCAATTCCAGCTTAGCATACTTCCTGTCCCTGGTATTAAAATGCAATAGAACATAGTGAATAACTATGATATTTTTTCATGACACCCAAAACTTGATGGTTGAGGCAATCAGTGCACTCTGTCTAACAGTAGAACTGGTAGAGCTCTGTAGCAATATTCCATTGCATATCTTTCAACATTTCACAGATGAAAACCAGGCCATGTGTGGCTAAGCAAAATCAGAGGATGATCAAGATGGCAAAAGTTGTTAATGAGAAAGAAAACAAAAGCTAGGAGAGGTTGCTGCAATTTGCTTTCTGGAGAGGGTTGTCTATAGGCTGTATGTGGACCCTGTCCCCTGTTTTTCCAGCCCCTCAATCTCACTTGCATTTGGGAGGCAAATTTTCAGTTTTTTTCTCTCTACTGAAACTGCCAAAAACACACAAAAACTACTCATAGATGTGCTAGTCTGGCTTCCCCTGTGAACCCCTCAACTTCCTAAGGCCCTTTTTAAGCCCCCCCCCCAAAAAAGCTGAAAATGGCAACCAGAACTTGTGTGACATCACCTCTGGTGTGGCATGACCTGCTAGTTTGGCCATTGGAACCTGTTAATCTCAACCTTCTATCTATTTGCATACCTCGATGTAGATAACAGAGAGCAGATAGACAGGTTAATTGACTCAGTTGATACAAGAGGAAGTTAATAGATTCTCATGAGTTTATTTCATTCAGAAAATCAAAACAGAAGAAGATTTAAAAGGCTGAGCTTTAGTATCTTGAAAGGGAAAAAAATTCCCATGGATCAAGATGATGGGGAAAAAAATCTAACATTTTAATGATCACTGTCTGAATAAAGGAGCTCTTTTTGGTTAGTTTGTGTTCTTTAACTTTTGGGGCTTTGTTCTGCTTGGCATGCACCATTCACAAACTACATTTTTTCCCCAAGGAATTATAATTGCTGAGTTTTATTCCAACACATTCCAAAACATCCTTGTAAAAAGGCATTTCAGATCAAGTGAACAGCATGTCCTAGACAAAAATATGTTGCAAAGTAAATATAAAGAAAAACAAGAATGCTACCCTCATACCTTTCTAGGTCATTTTGGAAGAAAACCAGGCAAATGACAAAGAGAGAGAGAGAAGTCATTGGCTTCTGACTATTTTTATGCAATAAAGGATATGCCTTCAGGCTTTCTGTCATGCAGTGGAAATTCCCAGACCCTGAGGCCTCAATGATATTTTCTTTTTCATACTTATAACTGAAACCACAAAATAAGAACTCAGAATAGCTACTTTTGTGGACTACGACTCCTAGCATCCCTCAGCAGGTATGGTTACTGGCCATGTTGGCTGAGTGGCTCTGGGAAGTGTAGTCCAAAAAGAAACTTTCCCAAACCCTGAACAAAATACAACGCTCCAGAAAGTCTAAAGAACTCTGACACCAGATTTATTCTTGGCTGATTCCACACATTTCTCCATTATTCCCATGCTCATAATATTTACTCTCCAAAGCTTCATGACAATTTCAATAATGCCAGTGCAGGGTGTCCTAGGAATGGGGCAGGATCCAAGGAAATAGCAGCAGATGGAACAACTGTTTTGGATTCTCTGTTAAAAGTGAGAGAACACTACTGATCTACATTTCTTCAGGATTCAAGGGCTCATACAGCGTTGAGGCTGCAGTAAACCCATTCCTGGAATCTCAAGAGTATAAGGACTGGCTTTAGAAATTCCGTGAGAACTCAGTTCATGGAATCTCCTACTGATCAATGAGACAGGATAACCTGTGCTTAGAAGCAGCAAGTACCAGGGATGCCAGGCTCTGGTAGGGCATAGCAGTCACAGGAGAGTCAGAATGAGAAAAGTGGTAATAAAAATGTTTCAAACACTCCAAAGTCGTTCACGGAAAACAATCAGGCAGTAAGACCAAAGCCAACCAAGTAGGAAGATAAATTGTTTAACCAACCCGAAGGATCAGAAGTTCAAGAAAGCTAAACACACACAGTGTTGTCAATCAATTATCTGCAATGAAGACTCTCATCTGCTGCTGAGAGATTTATAACTGCCTGACCTTGATAGTCAGGTAGCTAATTGTGTGGTGTCCAGTGTTTAGATTGGTGTACAAAGCACAGGCTCCAACTCTGCTTTTGTTCAGCTTGCTCTTGTTGCACAAGCAATGCTCTCCTCAACATCCAACTAGTGTGGCTGAAGTGGAGGCTCATTGTCCAGAGAGTGTGTGTGCCCTGGTGGTGCAGTGGTTAAATGCCGATACTGCAGCCACAAGGTTGTGAGTCCGATCCTGTTGGGCTCCAGGTTGAATTAGCCTTCCATCCTTCCGCAGGTCAGTAAAATGAGTACCCAGCTTGTTGGGGGCAATTAGCTAACACATTGTAAACTGCTTAGAGAGCACTCAGCTGATAAGTGGTATAGAAATACACGTGCCATTGCTACTGTTTGTTTCCGCTCTTGATTGTGGATAGAGGTAGTTTTCTTGGGCTGTAGGCCTCTCTTGGACTGACTACTTTATGTTGGATTCTTCAGATCCTACAGAGGGCGGTATGGCAGAGAGACGAACTTTTACTAGTTCTTCTTGCTTTTTGCAAGCCCCTCTCCCCAAACTATTTGGGGAGAGGACTTTCCAGAATGGTATGGGAAATTGTTTAGGAAGCTGAAGGAGGAAGGGATCCAAATTGCAACCTGTCTCCTTTCCATCATTAGATGTTTTCACCAGATTGTCAGCCCTTCTGTGAACAGAAGAGTCTTCTCCATCCAGAGAAGGTCTACTTTGGATGTAACCTGCAGTGTTCTTAAAATATGTCATACATGCTTTTGTCCAGTGTATCTGAAAACTGATAGTATCCTTTGATCTGAAAGTATAATTTCTGTGGAGAAAATGTGTTTTCTGTGGTGAAAATGCCATTTTTCACATACACAAAACATGTGAATTTTTCATGCAGCGTATAACTCTTAAACTTTAAAGATTTTAATCCATCCAGGATTCTCTTCAACAGGAGTATTGATTCTCCTCAATACTCAGGAAACTCCTTTTTCTTCTGGGATTTGAATATTTCTGGATATTTTCTCATCTTGGTTAGTCATAGGCATTGTGGGTGAGGCCAGTCCTTTCTGCATACAAAACATCTCCCAAATTGTAATTGGATGAAGGGGGTTCCTTCCATCTCTCTTTTTTCTCTTCTTCTAGATCCAGCTGTTTGTGGTTCAGAATGTTGCACATTGTGTTTTAACAGTGTTTCTAGATGATTCCAGCAAATCTCATTTTAAAAAATGCCATGCATATTGTTGTTGTGTGCCTTCAAGTCATTCCAATTTATGGTGACCCTACCATGAAGTTTTCCTGGAAAGATTTGTTCAGAGAAGATTTACCTTTGTCTTCCTCTGAGGCTGAGAGAATGTGGCTTCTCCAAAGTCATCCCGTGGATTTCCATGGCCGAGTTAGAATTCAAATAAAGTGATTAATTTACATTAATAGCCTCAGGATCTCTGCAAGATCTCCTGTTCATCTTCTGGTTCAGTTCCTACTGAGATCTCAACAATACACTTTCTTTTTGACATAACATGGGTTTAAGCTCATTTGCCCTGATATAAGAGGCAGCCAACATAGGCAAGATCTTCAGTGACTACCATCTTTATAAGCAGCTATCCATAGTGGGAAGTTTATATAGTGTTAGTCAAGCACACTGTGATTCACCCTGAACACATTGCACCTGTACATGTGAGTGTGTATTATACAACTGACTTTACTCATCATTGGAATAATGCCATGTAACTGTTCTTTAACCAGACTTATTCTGGTGAGACTTGTGCATTTAGCTATTGTAATGAAATTCCCTCAAGGGAAAATGTAAACAGTACTAAATTTCTGTGGCTTGCCTCTACATAATTTGGATTAGGAATATAGGAAGCTGTTATATGTCAGGTCAGAGTTTGAAACTGTTATATTTTGGGATTAAAATTGTAGTCCCCAAAAGTAACACTTTCAACTTCTGTTTTCCAGAGGATCTCTACAGTCTATCAGAGGTATTTCATATTATTTATTCCTTGATGTTTTTAAACTAGAATGGAGCCTGTCACCTATTAAGGGTAAAAATACACTTTCTCTTCCACATATTGAAATTAAGTTATTTTTCAAAAGCTTAGAAAAGTTACATTTTAGACTACTATTCCCAGAATCCTTTAAATATTGGCCATGTTGGCTGAGTAGTTCTGGAACAAACTTTTCCAGGTAACTTTTCCAAACTCTGATTTATTTTTTTTTAAATAATGTGCTTATGAAATCCACCTATCCTCTGGCCGTCTCCTAATTTCCAATATGAAAAGCCTCCTTTTATTTAGTAATAATCAAAGCAATAAACAACTTTATCAGTAAAATTAGCTTCCTTGCTGCTGGTCATCTGTATGGACTGGTGAGCCGACTTAGCAAGTAAGCACTTTTAAAATGTTGGAGAAATAGCTTTAAAAAAATAAGGAAATGTTGTACTCCAGCTCCACCACATGGCATTACTAAAACCTACAGTTCACATGCTCACCATTGCAAATGTAACAGTATACCAGTGCTAAATCAGAGTTTGAAAAAGTTACTTTGGGGGAACTTATGACTCCACAAATCAACCAGCTGGGATGGCCACTGACCAAGGCAACTTTTTCAACCTCTGCCTTAAACTTTTGACATTCTTCAACCAGACAAAACTATTCCAAATGTGGTCCCACCACTCCCTAACAAACACATTGCAAATTCTGACAAACATGACAAAAGCTTTTAATAAAAGAAGATAAGGCTAGTGCTTTGTGGATTGTGTTTGCGTTCCTTTTGCCATTACAAACTGGAATTAATCTGAGTGAGAGTTAGGAGTGGGGAGCTATCATGAATTCACCTTAAAGAAAACTACTAGGGGAACACTGGCAACTGGACAGACATTGGAGAACAACATAAACAATACTAGGTAACCATATTGTGGTTTTGCACGTGGTTGTCTTTGAAGAACAGAGGGTCAGCAAATGGCCTTGGCAAGGTTCATGAACCTTGGAACAGAGTCAAGGGGGGACTGAAGCCCCTCCAAAACTAGTCTGAGCACCCCCTGAAATGATCTGGCAAAATTGGGCCATTGGAAGTAGCTGAGACTCTTCTACGGTAGAAGCGTTAGTCAGAAGTGCACTATATGATCAAGTACTGTGAAATATTCAGACATTGATTATCATTGAACCACTCCAACTAAAACAAAGGCTCCCTATAATACACCCTATCTGCACTTACTTGGGAGTAAGCTACACTGAACACATAGGCCATTTCTGCACTACACTGTTATAGTGCTATTATTCCACTTTCAACATCCTATGGAAACCTGGGATTTGCTGTTTAGGGAGGGGCATTTAGAATTCTCAACCTGAGAGTTCCTTGGCCTCAGTAAACTGCAAACCCTAGAATTCCACAGGCTGTAGGACAGTGTAGGGTGGAAATGGCCACTTCTATGTGTATCACACTAGTAAGTATCTTCTTTAAGAATGTTTCCGTGATGATGGATAGGGAAAGTAATTTGCCCTTCCCCTGCAAGCACTTACAACCAGGCAAAATTAATAACAACCTGCCCACCAACATTGAGCCCCCTCCCTACAATGAACACAGTTCCAGGTTCCTTGGCAAGGTGCCTCCCAGGAGGTTTCCTCTTACACTGGTTGAACCCCTCTCAGGTCGGGTGGTGGTCAGAGGCTAAATCTGGATGCTTTTCTTTAAATTCCTCACAATGACATGGATCAAAGCATGTCTTGTCAGTACTCAAATTTTTTATGGGGGGCTAAGTAAATACTGGACACAGTTCAAAATATTGGTTTTAACCTGTAAACTGTCTAGGACAAAAGTACAGAAGGTCTTAGGCCCTTTCTGAGCCGGGCTATTAAAACGGTGCAAAGCGACCTCCGATGGAGGTCTTCTGCACCGTAGAGTGGATTGGGGCGGATTACTTTTTGCAGTTCCGCACCTCAGTCTGCTCCGGAGCGACCGGAACTGGTCGCGCGGCGTGTTTTTTAAAAACCTCTTTTTAGAGGTTTTTAAAAAGCACGGAGCGCACGACTGCATGTCGCTCCGTCGCCGCGCTCCGGTGCAGATTTGCAGGCGTGCACTAGTGTGTGCCGTGGGCGGGCTTTAGGCTGGCAAGCTTCTCCGGTTGGTGGAGAGCTTCCACCATTTTGGACATCGGAGCAGTGCGGAGCGACGAGCTCACACTGCTCCTCATCCCGATGGACTCACCTGGACGCTGAAGAAGTCCAGTGAGTCCCATTTTTGCACAGTTCCTTTCCCACATGCAGAAAGAGCCTTAGTTCCATAATCACCTGTAAGTTATTGTGATCTTTGTCAGTGGCCTGATTGAGTGAGTAGAGATTAGTGGCAGACACATCTTTCTTTTGTTATGTTTTAAGTACTCAGTTATAAGTTTAATCTGTCCCACTTTCTGCATTAAAAAAAAAATTAAAGACCTAAACCTAACTGTTAGTCCCAACTATATAGAATCACTCAATCAGCCCCTGAATGGTAAATCAACACTTAGGCAAATCCATTTGATTCAATCAAACTGCTGTAGCTGGAAACAGTAACTGGATTTAGGCTAAAGTTTGCATTTAATTCATATATTTTCTTTCCAAAACACACATTTTGGTATGAATTTCCAACTAAAGCATCCATTCTGCATGCATTTTTGAGCCAAGGATTGCATCACCAAAAACAGTGGAGCCAAGATGAAGGATTATTGCATTCTTATGTGTGTGTTTGTGCAGGAAGTGGGGGAATAAGATCAGTTCACTTAAAAATACCACCTGAAGAAATTATTCAAGATCCCTAACTGTAGTAGAGGGTGCAACCAAGTCTGCAACAGTCTTTTTAATTGAGGCACCTTCAGTTATGGAATTTCTTCCCTTTCTCAATCTTTGATGTTATGTGCCTTCAAGTCATTTCTGACATTATGGTGACCCTAAGACAAACTTATCATAGGGTTTTCTCAGTGAGGATTTCTTCAGAGGAGGTTTGCCATTGCCTTCTTCTGAGGTTGAGAGAGTGTGACTTTCTCAAGGTCAATCAGAGGGTTTCCATGGCTGAATAGCGATTTGAACCCTGATCTCCAGAATATTCAAACCACTATACCATGCTCGCTTCATTTCAGTCTATCCATGCAGAATTGCTTTTTAAACGTTTTGAAAAAAAGTTCTATTTGCCCACCATACAGTTTTAATGTCTTTTCAATTGGCTTTTACTGACTCTCAGTTTGATCTGATGCTGTTAAAAATCCTGCTGTTTTATTTGGTTGTATCCTGCTGTTTGTATTGGTATTTATTGTGCAATCATTATGTTTTAAGCCCTTTGAAAATATTTTATTGAATGATGGGGAAAAATTAAGTAAATCCATGATGGCCAGAGTATACTTTATGAATAAATTCTTGTATGACTTGTGTTTAAATATTTAGGACTATCTGCTAATCCTCTTTAAGCCTATGGGTAGGATGTCAAGGTTTTGCATGTCCTTGTGGACTCCTTCATTTTCCTTCTGTTCCAAAATCTGAGCTCAAACCGGTGATGTATTTTCCAAATATAACAAATGCAACCAATATGTGCTTCACAGCTGTGAAGGGGGGAGACTTTCTCTTTCTCTTTTAAGAAGGGGGGAAGGGAAAAAAGGATTATGCAAAGATGTGGCTCATGTTCTGCATTTGCACAATACTTTTCTGATTTCATTGCTCCAAGACAGAACTTTATGACTTAAGCTAGATTTACTAAAAAAAATGTTGGTGCTTCACCACTGCAGGCAAAATGGGATTTACAGTATACACAAATTCTCAGACAGTTCCTTTAAACTTACGGAAACTCCCATAATGAGAGTTTTACCGACGTCCTCGCCAAAATTTTCCTGCTGAATTGGCTGGATCCAAAAGCAAGTCTGGGGCTTAACGTGATTTTCCTACTGTCTCTTGCGTGAAGAAACGTCTTATTTCACCCATGAGCTTTACCTATAAAGCAATTGTAATGAGATGTATAGAAATCCATCTCTCTCTACTTAATGGATTTAATCAAGATCTACAGTGGAGTGAGATCACCTTTGGCAAAAACCTATTCAGGTGCAGACTTCTATTGTTCCCTCAAACTGTGTAACAGAAGTTCTCCTGTAGGCTAAACTCAAATAACCTCAGCTTTTCTTTCCAGCTCTTTAAAGAGCGAGCCATATACCTTTCTAGTCACAATAATTGCAGTGGGTGTATACAAAGAAGCAAAATGAGAATCAGTCTAATGTTTCTTTTGAAATAATGAAATCTCTAGCACCAAGCCCTATTGGTATGATCTACAAACAGTAAGAGCTTTCCATACCCTGAAGATTAATGGCTGTCTTGCACAGAGAAGACCTCTACATGCAATGATGACAGTAACACCCAGAACCACAGAGTCCAGCATTCATGTTCCCTGGGGATTTGCAACAGAAGCCAGAACAGATGCAGCAAGATTTCTACAATCTGAATTACCTGAACAGGATAATTGTTCTGCATACATGACACTCATAGTTAATGGAGAAAGAGGAAAGATGTAAGACTGTGTTTCCCAAATGACTATTTTGTTACCACCCCTTATATATCCCATCCTTCAGGATAGCAAATTTGGCAAGAAATATCATTTTATAAAACTGGACACTTATGACTATAAAAGCATGTAGAAGCAGGACACCGGTTGTAAGCATGGGTCAGGTCAGGATAGCCTCAGCATGGTCATGTAATAAGTTCAAGAAGATTAGGCAGGAAAGCCCAGTGTTAATGGGCTTCCAACAATCCTCTCAATGCCACAGACAACCAAAACAACAGTAAATTAAACTGCTCAGGTATGGCAGGCAAGCACCCCTGCTGTGCACACCTCCTACAGACCTTCCCTATTCACGTTACCCAACCAAGACATTAAGAGGCTGTCAGGACTCCCATCAATGCTTTGTTACCCAAGGTAAGACAATCGGCCCATTCTAGACCTCCCTTCTTCTTCTTCTTTTTTTTACTCTGCCAGAGAACTATAAATATTCAACCCTTCAAGGAAGGAAAAAAAGTATTTAAACCCTAATTCTGACACCAGCAATTTATAGTATGTTGGGAATCATTCTGCATGTTGGCCTCCAGATTCCTATGCTCTGCGCTACCCTTGGGCTGTAGTCTGAGCCACCCCAATTCAATCTTTTTCTGGGTGTTTTCTTAAATATCACCCTCTGCACTCGAAATCTCTCTCTCTATCCAACCTCTCTCTTTTCTCTCTTCATTAGCCTTGTATAGTTTGTTAGACTGCTTGATGTGTTGTGCGTGTGTTGGCTGATTTCCAATAAAAACACCCTGTTTAAACCTTTAACTGGAGTCCTACAATTACCTGTATTTGCTGGTGTATTAGATGCACCACCATATAAGACACACAGCACTTTTCAAGGGATATTTTTCAGGACAAACTTTTTTTAGTTCTCTGGGGAGCAAAATACACAGGGAAGGAAGGGAAGGGAAGGAGTGTTACACCAAGAGAGAAGGGGAATAAAAGAGTGCTGCACCACTACCCTTCTCTTCCTGTTTGCTTGGGCAGAAACTCTTGGCAGAGTCAAAATGCACAGGAGAGGAGGGGAATGAAAAGAGAGCTGCACCACTGCCCCTCCCTTCCTGTTTTGCTTGGGCAAAAACTCCCAGCAGAGTCAAAATGCACAGGAGAGGAGGGGAAGGTGAGGAGAAACTGTGGAAACATCTATCTATGTTTCTATAGATCAAGCTTCCACTACCCCCTGCCTTCCTGTTTTGCCTAGGCAGGGAAAACTCCTTTCACTCCCCTTCCCTTCCCTTTGGTTTTAGCGTTACTGTATTTGCTCCTGTATAAGACACATCCCATTTTCAGAGGGTAGTTTTAAAGAAAAAAGTGTGTCTTATATGCCAGCAAATACCGTAGAACTGGTATACACCAGTGAAAAGATCCTGCCATTACTCCCCTCTCATCGGCCTCCTTTGAGCTGTAATTCTCTCAGTTTCTTATGGAGACCTTGGCACTACTGGTGGACCTCAAGATCCCCACCTTTTGGGGTAACAGTTTGCTGGAACTTTTTTCATCTTTCCTAGGTTAAAACTGGGGGCACGTTTCACTTTATGCGCAGTAAAACCCACCGGCTGAGATGCTACATGGGACATGTTGCTATACCCATCTCCCTTAAAAGCCCGGCAGCCATGCTAAGTAAAGAAGTCCTGCAGTTCTCATGAGCAGGGCTCTGAAGGATTATGTTAATAGCCCATCCTGACAGCAAGCTACAGTGTGATGACCAAAAGCAGGGAATCACCCTATGGCCCTCTAAGGGCAAGGAGCTGGATGCATTATCCTTCGGTGCCCTTCTCACCAGCATCACAGGCATTTGCTTTCATGGCAACAGGGTCACAATTGTTAATATGAATACAGAACAGCTATGAGGTCATAAGTCTATATTGTTAGAGGTGCAACAATGCTTCGCATTGAAGAGTCAGGAATGCCTCTTAATGGGCAGCAGCAATAGGGTGAGATAGTTGAGTGACTCAAAGTGTCCTCTCTTCTTGTTCTACCTTTCCTGATCCCTCTGTGATGTAAACTGATACTCTTAGAGATTTTCTTCACCTTTTCTCTTCCCATGAGTCTCTTCCCAGCTCTTCCCTAGAATGTAGCTAGATTAGAATAACACCCTGATTAGCTTTCCTGTCTTAGAATGGAGTTCGTGTAATAAAGCCTTAGTTTGTTTCTGTAAGCCATCGGCGTCGTTGCTTCTTAGTTAGAATCTCTGCTCTGCTGCAGACATACAATCTCTATCATATTTACTGTCTAACAGGATGCCAGCCACTGTTATTCTCGGTTGTTTCCCAGAACAAGGAACAGACTGTTCTGCTTCCATGCAAGTGATAGCCCAGTTAATGTCTCTTCTTCTGAACATGGGAAAGTTATTTTTTGCAGCAGGTCCCAGAATTCTCCAAGCCAGCATATTTGAAAAATGTGGACACTTTAGATGCGGCTGTGCCTGGATATTGCAGTTCATCTTTTTTCAGTCCCTTTGGGTGATTCTAAGACATAGCTATGTTAATGTATTGCAGCATAAAGAGATACAAAGGCATTTTGCAATACTTTTGAGATTAAGAAAAAGAAATTTCTATCATAAACTTTCATGGATTCCTGTCCCCTTCACCAGAAGTATGGAGTGAAGTCTATGTGGATCTGAATATTTTAGCTTAAAGTTTACATGGGTTTATCCACAAAGCAGAACCATAGCATTTTGATACTACTTTAAATGTCATGATTTCATCCTATGAAACCCTGGGACTTGGGTTCACAGGGTCCTAAAAATTCTCGCTATTTTTCAGAGGAGTGCACTAAAAAACTCTTAGCCCCTCAAACTACGAGTCCAAGGATTCTGTTGGATGAAACCAGGATAGGTAAATTCGTTTTGAGCTGCTATAATCATGTAGTGTACCTACATCCCTTCTGCACTTTACAAGCAGTAAAGATATTGATTGTACAATCTTATATATTGGGCTTACAATGTGAACTCCATATATCCATATTTTAGTCCAAATCCCAAGGCAAAACAGGAGGCAGTTTGTCATCTCATTCTGCCTGCACTTTTTAAAATGATTTGCACTGAGTAACTTGCCCACAGTTCAGACAGAAGTTAATATGCTTACAGCCCAGGTGAGACTTAGATCTCTGAGCCAAGGTAAAATGTCCCCTCTACTTTGACTGAAACTATATTCTGCTAATGGTAAAAACATTTTAAGTTGTGATTTAGCTAGTTGAAACTGACTATACATTGTCATATGTATGAACTCACAAACTTCATGAACATCTATGCAAGGTTTTTCATTTCTTGCCTATTCGTGTTTTACTGTGATATGTTAAAAATCCTTTTTCCGTGCTCTACACTACATTGAAAAGCCTTTTCACTGCTCTTTGTTGATTTCAATCTGTAGCAAAACCAAATTGCATAGAGTGTGCATTCATATGCATTACTTATGGAAGAGGTGCTATCACTAGCACTCTGAACTTTCTAGCAGTTGCTCCAATTCAGCACTATTTATATATTTTGCACGTTCACTGCCCCAGACAGACATCTGGTTAGGTACTCTCTGCCAACTATGACCCTGAAAAGTTACAGGGTTTGAATGTGTGTGTGTTGTTTTTGCCTCAGTGTCATCATTCTGTGCTTTTGCTGAAGCTCACGCATGCTGATTTGTCACTTGTTTTTCTTGGCAATGCAACCTATAATTACAGAAGTGACAGCATCTCCTAATTTAAGTTGTATCCACATCCTGTTGTGTATCAGGTATTCACGAATGTGGAGAATTTAGAAAACAAAGATGAATCTGCATGGTTTACTTCAGCAGGCAATAAATGCTCGGAATGGGGCATTTTATCACACACTTCAATATGGCAAGAGGTTAAGCTGGTGACGCAGGCAGATAAATTGATGTCTAATCTTAGAAATATTATGCCTAGCTGGGTTCCTTGAGTTGATATTACACAGTTATAGTAGCTGAGCCTGTGCTGGTCTATCAGCAGCAGCAAATGGAGCAGAGCTATCTAGCTCTTCCTTCTAGGATAACTGCAGACCACAGTTATGAGAGATGGATGCATCCATCCTGGTTTCTTGTCTTTCCAGTCTTCTTTGTTTCATTCTGGACACCTAGCTGACACCACCCATTGGCTTCATTTGGTTGCCAAGCAAAAATGTGATTTTTTTATTAAAATCTTTGGGGACAAATTGATCTTTTCAACATATAAATAAGCATGGTTTTAAACTGTTTTAACCTTTTAGCCAGTTTAACTATTTTTTAAATGTTTTTGGTCTGTTTATATTATTTTTATCATTTTGAATTCTACATTGTCTTAAACTGGACAGGGGGAGTGTGTCCCTGCTGGTTCTGCTGGATCTCTCAGTGTTTTCAATACTATCAACTGTGGTATCCTTCTGGGTTGCCTCTCTGGGATGGGACTTGGGGCCACTGTTCTGCAAACTCAGAAGATGGTGCTGGGGGACTCCTGTTCAATGCCCTAGTTGTTTGTCTGCAGGGTCCCTTAGGGTTCCGTTTGGTCCCTCATTCTGTTTAACATTTACATGAAACTGCTGGGAGAGGTCATCCAAAGTTTGGGTGTTCATTGTCACTGATGACACCCAATTTTGTCTCTCCTTTCCACCTGATTCCAAGGGAGCTATTTCAGTACTGAAGCATTATCTGCTGTCAGTAGTCAACTGGATGAGGGCAGTGACAGAGCTTGGAGTGTGTGGAGGGGGTCAGGAGGGGGTCGGGGCTACGGTGTGAGGAGCGTGACCACTGTGCACGGGGGCATGGCCAGGGCACATGGGGGCATGGCTGGAGAACATGGGGGCATGGCCAGGGTGCGTGGGGGTGTGGCTGTGGGCTGGGACGCCCAAAAAACATTGCTGCCTGGTGCGAACCGCTCCCCCACCCCCCTGTCTCTACGCAACTGGATGAGGGCAAACAAATTGAAACTTAATCCAGACAAGACAAAGGTCCTCTTAGTCAGTCAAAAGGCAGAACAGGTAACAGTGACTCTGCCTGTGCTGGATGGGTTTACACACTGTGGGAAACTCCAAGATCACAGTTGAGTGTTCTCCTGGTTTCAAGTCTGAGCCTGGATGCCCAGGTTTCAACAGGGGCCAGGAGAGTGTTTGCACAGCTAAACCTAGTGCACCAGCTGCATCCATTTCTTGAGACATCAGATCTGGCTACAGGGACACATGCCTTGATTATATCCCATTTGGACTACTGTAACACACTCTACATGAGGCTTTTAAAAACTGTTTGGAAACTTCATGCAGGTCCAAAATGCTGTGGCAAGAATGCTGACTGGGGCCAGTTACAGGGACCTTATAACTCTCATGTTAAAATAGCTTCCCTGGCTGCTGTTTCGTGTCTGGGCACAATTCAAAGTGCTGGTTGTGGTCTACAAACCCTATATGGCCTAAGTCCAGGCTGTCTGAAAACTACATCTCCCCATATGAACCTGCCTGAATTTTAAGATCTAGAGAGGAAGTTTTTCTCATGATCCCATAACCATCACAGGCTTGCTTGCTAAGGGCACAAGAAAGACCCTTCTCAGTGGCTGCTCCCACCCTCTGGAACTCCCTTCTGGAGGAATCTAGGCTGGCCCCTCCCTGTTTTCCTTTCACCAGCAGGCAAAGATGTTTTTGTTTAAGCAGGCTTTTAATGTGCAAGCAGAGAAGCTTCTCATTGGGATGTGTGTTTTATTTATTTTTTTAAACTTTGTTATGCCTTTTAAATTATTTTAAACTGTTTGCTATAGGATTTTTATGGTTAAAGAGAATTGGGAGCTGCCTTGGGTCCCACTCTGGGAGAAAGGCAGCATACAAAAGAAATAAATCAGTAATTCTTAACCTGCAGTCGGTGGCCCCCTGGGTGTCCACGGGGCTCTCACAGGGTGTCCGCAAAGCCCTGCCGCTGGACAGCAACAGCAACAAGGAAGGAACAGCGGGGGGTGGGTGGGGAAGTGTCAAAACTGCTCTCTCATTTGCAAACAAGGGAGCAGTTCGGGCATATACACATGCCTGCCACCACCTCCCTTTTGTCAGGGATGCAGTAGCAGGAGGTGTGGATACCAAGGGACATAGCAACAAGTAGGTGCATGTGCCCAAACTGCTCTCTCATCTGCAAACAAGGGAGCAGTTTTGGCACCCACACAACTACCCCCAATGCTATGTCCTTGACAAAAAGCTGGTATGTGGTCATGTGTAAACTATTATTCTGGAGGCCAGGGTTTGAGTCCCCACCCAGGGTTTGAGTCCCCACCCAGCCATAAAAACTCACTGGGTGACCTTGGGCAAGTCCCATTTTCATAATAGCAATTTAATTTTCAAGAAGATATAAAAAGATGGTAAAAAAAAAAATAAAACTTGATATCCATTTCTACTGTTCTGATACCAGGAGAAACTCAGTGGGGGAAGCATTGCTACCAGTGAGAAAGTTGTGTCCCCAGTCACTCACCTCAGAAAGCACAGAGCTTGGAGAGTAATTGTTTAAAGAATATTTTTATTGAAAAAAGAAACAATAAATTAAATCTTTTAAGAAAGAAAAAGTTATATCATCAAAAGTTAATCTTCCTTTAAATTTAACATTTATCTTTCAACCCCCACCTCTTGATTCCATTTTTTTTTGCATTTTCCCCAAATTACATCTTCTTTTAGTATTTGTCTTACAACCTCCTTTATATATATATTATCTTTTTATTATCAATTTATGTTTCATATACACATTTAAGCCAGTATTAATACATTTAAACAATAAAAACAAACATCCTTTAAATACAGTTGTTAATCTTATATCGTCCACTTTCTATTTTTTATTACTTCAGTAAATCTTATCGTTCCTTATATTTGATCCAACCAGTCACACATTTCCATTCTCTTCTGAAGTGTTGTATAGAGCTATCTTTTAACAAACTATAAGCTTCTCTATCTCTTTCATTTCCATAACTCTGAATTTCCTTTCTTCCATAGTTGTGCCTATTTTCTCTTTCCAGTGCTGCGTGTAACATAGTCTAGCTGCTGTTATCAGATATAAGATTATCTTTTTGTTCTTTTTCAATTCTTCCTGAGGTCCTATCATGGTTAGTAAGTATATTTCAGGTTTCATTTCAAACTTGAGATTTATGATCTTTTGAATTGTATCGTGGACTTTTTCCCAAAACCTCTTAGTGAACTGGCACATCCACCACATATGATAATGTGTGCCCAATATATCTTCACATTTCCAACATGACCCATCCCCTTTTTATGTTATCTTTTCCAGTTTTCTGGGGGGAGAGTTACTTTTATAAAAGCAATTCATTATTATTGTGGTGTCACATACCGCTTGCCACTGTTATAGTTACAATGTCAAAAGTGGAATGGTTATTAAAGGTCATGGATATGGCCACTATGCATAAATTTACAATCTTGATAAGAGATGGATCTATGGACAGATAAATATTTAAAAACTTGGGAATCATTAATCAATTATCTCAGAAACAATCATTCTGAATTAACAGTAGTCAGCTTTTCAGATTAAAAGTTAACTCTCTTTGAACATTATATAACTTTATGGATAAAACAGACTTATGTTAGAATTAGACAATTAATTTAAAAATTGTTAAAGATCTATACTTGCATGTTTAACAGAATACCTAATGACACTCAGGGGGAAGTTCCATGTTATTATTTTCTTATAAGTATGTATATAATCATTATCGATCTTGATTTTCTTGATTTTCTTTTTTTCTCTTTTTCCTAATCTATTAATGTTTTATTTCTGTAATTATTTCTTAAAAAAAATTAAGAAAGTAACTATTCCCACTTCTCAAAGAAAACTAAATGCTTACACTAAAATGACCTTAGCATAGAATAGGGATGGGCAAAGTATGGCCCATGGCACATCTGTGCCCCCCCAGGGCTATTTGCAGGGGGAGCCGGGTCAAAAATATGGAGAAAGGTTCATGAGGGAAGAGGCTATCCTTTACATATGCACAACCCAAGCTGCTTAGGATTTTATAAACAAGTGCCAGACTTTTCTTCAGAGCTCAAAAACACACTTGTAGTCAGTGAAGAAACTGAACTCTTGAGACTGATTTCAACCAGCTGGCCCTACTTCAGCCCTGCAAATCCTTCAGTATTATGCCATGCACACTTCCCGATCACTTCCCATTATTGAGTCCCCTCTCCTGTAATCTCAACTGGTTGTTTTGCTAGATATAGTGATATTAGACTGAAATCCTCTTGGCAACTTACACCAGAGTAATTATCTGTAATGATGGTATGTAAGGCATCTTGTGGAGCAGAGTGGCAGTGGCCCTGAAGAATGACAGAGAAAGCTATTTCTGTGAGGAAAGCTCTCCTGCCAGCTTCCAAGCAATTCATAAGCAGGCAGGGCAGCTTTCTTTGCCACCTCCTGCCACAATTGTGGCTCCTGTGATCCCTTGCTTCTATCCCGCACCATCACCACCTGCACCTATGCTGTGTAGTTACCCTTGCCAACAGGACTGTGGCTTATGCTTTTCTAAAAAATGCTACTCTGACCTATTTGTTTTGATAAAAGTGTTCACACTCATTCCTAAAAATTACTGTAAAACTATATTCAAGAAGCACATTAAATTGTATGTCAAAGAACCCACAGTGAGCTCAGAAAGAGCTAATGGGGCTAAATTACTCCGCAAAGGGCTGAACTGACAACTTGGCCATTTTATTCTTCTTAAAAATTACAATTACAAAGGAGCAAAGCATGGCATCATTCCCACAAACAGAGACCTACATTAATTGCAACTACACATGTACCAGCTAAAAAGGCAGCATTTGTTACTTCTTCTCCTAAGAAATCAACTGTGGAGCAAAAAG
Organism: Iguana delicatissima; assembly: GCA_948472985.1. Taxonomy (NCBI): domain Eukaryota; kingdom Metazoa; phylum Chordata; class Lepidosauria; order Squamata; family Iguanidae; genus Iguana; species Iguana delicatissima. The sequence goes on along the minus strand of CAOKZL010000166.1, from coordinate 159,070 downwards.
AATATGAAGAAGTGTTTCATGCATGCACTGAAGTTGCATCTTCAATTATTTCTGGTGAACACTGATAAGAAACTGTTGAAACTGTCCACATAGCAAGAATCATTCAAGGTTATGTTGGAGAGGTTGCCAAGAGATTGGCACATATATCCATATGTGGTGGAATTGTGAAGGTGTACAGAAATTTTGGCAAATGGTGTTTAAAGAGATAAAAGAGATAACAGGAATTGATTTACAAATATGTCCAAGTATAGTGTTATTATCTATATTTGATAAGGTTAATTGTACCCAGACAATGAAGGAGTTAATTACAAATTTATTAACTGCAGCAAGGCTAATTATATCGAGAAAATGGAAAACTCAAGATTTTCAAATAATGGATTGGTATAAAGAAGTGTGGAAAATTGTGATCAATGACAAGTTAACATGTCAAATCAAGGTTGAAAAAGGGATAGTGAAAAGAAATGACTTTGAAGCAATATGGAAAATATTTGTGGAAAAGGCTTTAACAAAAGAGGGAAATGTCACACCTCCACAAGAAGAATTACAATTTTGGAAAGCAGAGTAAGCTGAAATATAATTGGCTCTGGGGATGGGTTCACATTTAGGGTTAGGATTTATGGTTAATAACAGGATCATATACAGTATTAGCAATAGGTTAAATATAGTTGAAAAGAATAGATTTAAGAATGAAATTGCTATAGCAATAATGAGTACAAGAAGAAGGAGATTTAGATACATGAAATAAAAATATATAATCAATATGATATATAATAGGTTGAATAAGTATATGATGATAAAGAATCTGGAGAGAAATAGTAATGTAAGCTATTTGTGTAGTAATTTTTCTCTTTTTCACATTTATGTTATTCACGTGGTGTTTTTGTTTTATTCTGTTATGTATTGTTCTTTTTTCTTTATAATAATTTTTTTTTTTAAAAAAGAAACTGTCCATATAGCCTGATGTTCCAAGGCCATCATTCTAACAATGCAGATTTGTACAGGCATTGTCAGGAACCAAATTCACACACACAAATGTAACAGTGCTAATACACTGTTTATTAGGAGTGTGATACATAGTACAGGACTTCAGTGAGTGAACTGAAGGCAATTAGCAAAATCCAAACATTAAAAGCAAATAGTTTCCCATCCCACCTGCAAGAGACCTGTCAGGACCCTGGAACTCCAGGACACAAGCTCTGAGTCTGAGCCAGAGTCCTTGGAGCCTACTGCACCAGCACAACCCACTCCCGAGGCTGCCCCAGGCACAGAGCCCTTGGCTCCAGTAGTCCCAGAAGCAGAGCCACGGGCTGCCCCAGACTCAGCCAAGCCAGAAGAGTCGGACAGTGAGATTCAAGAGCGGGTGCCTACTTACCAGCAGCATCGGGAGCAAAAGAGTGCTCTCAGGAGGTCAGAGCGTTTAAATAGAAAACGCCAGGCAATCAGGGTCCAGCTGCGATAACACCTGGAGGAGTGATCTGCCTATAAAAGCAATCACTCAGCCTTGGGTCTTTTGTCGGCTCACAACCGTCCATTCTGGGGGAGAGTGCTTGTTGTGGATCCCAGCTTGGCCTCCTGAAACGCTGCCCGACCTGCTGGAATGTTGCCACCTCTTGATCTCGGACCAGCTTTGGTAACTTTTCCGTTCGAACAGACTTTGACTGTGTGCTCGCTTGGCTGTGACGTAACAGCCAGGGAGTCTCCCTGCTGCCGGTATTTACTGCTATTTTTCCTGTTCTGTTCTGCTGAAGTAAAGCCCTTTAATTTATTCCCTGCCTTATCTGCAAGAGACCTGTAGCCGGCTCCTTTGGCTGCTCGCCAGGCCTTGGCGTTGACAAGACCTTGGAGCTCAGGTTTCAGCTTGGCAGTGCTTATCTCTACATTCCTAGCTTTCTTTATCTAGCGGTCTCTGGTTCCAATACCTTGTTACAAGCAAGCAGCTAATTAACTTCTACTACATGTCCCATAACTGAAATATGGAGGGCTACCCGACAGGCATGGTAATAAAACAAAGGGTTGTTATATGACTCAAGTTCACTCTAATTTATGGTAACCCCATGATAGGATTTTCTTTTCAAAATTTATTCAGAAAAAGTTTTCAGCTACCTTCCTCTTAGGCTGAGAAAGTGTGACTAGCCCAAGGTCATCCAGTGAATTTCCATGGCTGAACAGAATCCTACTCCAAGACTACACTATGCTGGCTCCATTAACTAATGCCTGCAATGGACCCTAACTTATGGTGACCCTTGTCATAGGGTTTTCTTGGCATGGTTTGTTCCAAGGAGGTTTGCCATTGCCTTCCTTCTAGGCTGAGAAAGTATATCTTGCCAGTGTCACCCAAAGGGTTTATGTAGCTGAGCGTGGATCTGAACTCTGGTCTCCTGGAAATCTAGTCCAACATACAACTCATACTACACCACACTGGCTCTCAACATAGGGCTGTATTGTACTATGAAGGTTGTTGGTAAACATGTGGCTTTGTCCTGGAAAAAATGCGGTGGCAAGTTGCTTGAATTGCTAAAGCCAAAAATGCATTTTAATTTGGATGCAGGGGCTGACAAATGCTGAATATGAGGTCACAAATATTGTATTACTAAACATTACAGACAAGACAGGGAAAATATAATATAGGCCTGCTGTTTTCAAAGGCAGCTCATATAATCTGATCTTTGCCTCCAGATGGACCTAGTGCTATAGCTTTTCAACCATTTTTTTTTAACAGCAATTATCTCCCCTAGCCAGCACAATGTAGCAGTTAGAGTTTCATACCACATCAGGGTTGCACCTTAGGAAAGAGATTTTTGTACTACTATTCCCAGATTCTTCCACTGGCTGATAGAATCTGGAAGCTGTAGTCCCAAAAAGTAACTTTTCCAAGCTGTGAAGTGGGTAAACTAAGATTCAAACCCCACTAAAGCATGAAGTTAGTTGGGTGATCTTGCATTAGTTGCTAGTAACTACCACACAGCTGAAAGTATCTCACAGTTTTATTTTGGGTGAAGACAACTCTATGTACCATTCTAAACTTATAGGAGCAAAAGTGGGATATAAATGCAATGGGGTGGGAGGAATCAGATAACTTTGGCTCATGTCATATGAGATGAATAAAAGTGACTTCCATCTTAACTGGATAGCCCCTTCCAAAGCACAGCTGCTGCATGAGATATTCTTAAGATATTGTATGAGATACCAGCCCCTATGGACATCGTCCCCAGAACAGTCATGGTTTGCAAAAATGTGGGAAGCCCAGCTCTTTTTAGGCTTTTGTCTTTCTAGCTGAACATTTGAACTGACTTGGGCCTCCTTTTATGAAGCTCCTTAGGCCCTAAATGTCAACTAAAGCTGAAAAGAATGCATGCAGACAAAACATAGATAAGATCTTTAGATATATCCCTCTTTCCTACGAAAAAGGTCCTGTAGGATATTGCTGTAAATTTTGTAATAATATAATGCCTTCTAACTTCCACAGTATGTCTGAAAGCTGCTTTGTGTCAGACAGACCACACACATGTACACATACACACACAGAGGGCTGTAGTGGGAAAAGTATCCTCTTTAGCTGGAATGACTTTTGTTAAAATCTCTTTGAAGATCTGAGTAACATACAATGGTTTGAAAGACGTTTTGTGTGGTTTCCACTCCATCTTTTAAATGGAGCCTTTGCTGAAGTGTGCACAGTGCTCATATGGGTACAACACAGAGAAACGGAAACAGATACAATTTACCTATATTTTGCTGTTCTTTAGAAAGGCCCTTTCAAACTAGAGAGTTGTCAAAAATATTTGCACCTTTTCTTGTCTTTGGTGAGAAAGTGTGTCTGCAGGTGTTGTACAATTTTCAATGATTTTCCCATTTCAGGATGCAAACAAACAAACAAAATGTTTGCCCCTAAACATTGTATTTTGCACAAAATATCTTTCTTCACCAAAAGATGTTCACTGGAATCCTATGTGTCCATTGCATACTACATAGCACTATAACGACATTGCTACACAGTGAATTCTGGCATGATCCCCCTAAGTCCCACTTAACAATAAGCAGCCATTGGGATTGCTGGGAGTCCATTCCCCTGCCAATCGAAAAGTAGCTGTCTGACATTCCCACACGCTCCCATGAGCAATCTCCAGCATAACAAGCAGAAAAAGGACTCCTGTCAGAAATCGCCCACATGCCAGAAATTGCTTGTGCTAGAGTTTCTGGGAATTTCAGTCAGCTGCTTCCCAGTTGACAGGGGAACAGACTTCCATTGATCCCAGTATCTGCTTACTAGGATGTGGGGTTTAAGGGACTTTCACAGTCACTCTGTAACCCTTAAACTAGGGGCTGTGTAGCAATCATGAATATGTAGCGGTTGTGTATGCATAACTGTAGGTTATGCTTTTGCATTGCCCAGGAAGATTCCAGCTGTCAAATACAATAATATTTTTGCAGTTCTTGCACAAAATACAATGTTTTGACACACATAAAAATTTCACAAAATGGCCAAAAATACAAAAGTGAAAAAGAAGTTACCAGACCTTCTATACTGCAAATAAGAGTTTTGCAGCAATTTAGTATTGCAAGGCATGCCTGTTATTGTCTGATAGCATGACCTGGACTCTATTTAGTTAATCTGAAAGATTATAGAACATTGTAATAATATAAACTTAAATAATTGCTTTTTCTACCCAGATCTATCTGGATCGAATTTTATTCATCCTGTGCATGTATATATAAATGATTCTATTGTGATGACCTAATAAATAGTGAGAAGCGGCTACGAATATTTACAGCAGGTATGCAAATCCTATGGCCTTTCAAGTGTTGCTGAACTCCAACTGTCCCCATTCCTCACCAGTGCCTCACTGGCTAGGGTTGCTGGAACTTGCAGTCTAACAATATCCTAAAGGCTGCATGGTTCCCAACCCTGGGTTAGAGAATGAAGATTAATGCAAATTAGCATGCTTATTATTTATTTGCAAGTTAGCATGCTTATGCTAATTTGAATATAACCCAGTGGGAATCCACCAAGACAAGGGCCAGCCATTTGAATGGGTAACATATATGAGAGACAAAGATAAACGAAGAGACTAAATGTTTTCAAGTGAAGCATACTGTTGGAAAAATATGCTTTCAAGGGCACTGAGTGACCCCTGAAAAATCATCTTGAGTCACTTCTTCATATTTGTTTCATGTCTTCATAATTCTCACAAAGTGGCCAAAAATGCAAAAGTGGAAAAGAAGTTACCAGACTTTCTGTAGTGCTGTTTCTACCCCTTGTGAGTTATTTGATTCTCTAGCTAATTAGTGGTTATGTAGCCATTGTGATTATATCACCCTTAAGTTGTAACTTATTGCTCTATACATTTAGTTGTGAGATGATATCATTGTGCACAAACAAGGACATCTTAAACCTGAAATGCTCCATAGAATCATACAGTTGGAAAGGACCATAAGAGCTATCAAGTCTATTCCCCTGCCATGCAGGAACACATAATTAAAACACTCCCAAAACATGGCCATCCAAGAAAAAAACAAACAAAACTCTATCACTCTCCAAGGCAGTCTATTCCATTATTGGACAGCTCTTAGAGTAAAGCTATTCCTACTATCAATTTTGTTGTATTTCTTCAGATGCTGCCTGTATTTTCATCTCATCTTTTGCTTGTATCTGGCTGCAAGACTTTGCTTGCTCTTCCGCATTTTCTGTATGCGTTTTTCTTAAGCTTTGCATTTTGTGCACATTTCCCATTCTTTAAAGCAAGATATTTCCATATATTTTTCAAGAGTATGCATTTTTAGCCATTCACATTTTTAAAATGTAAAGTGGACATGTTATTTCTCTGAAATGCACTGCACTCCTCAGAAACATGCAGATGTCCAAACTTCAAATCTAATGAAATTAGGGTTACAAGCTTGATAGACAAAGGGAACGCTGTAGGTGTAGCATATCTTGACCTCAGTAAGGCCTTTGACAAAGTTCTACATGGCATTCTTGCAAAGAAGCTAGTAAAATGCGGGCTGGACAGGGCTACTGTTAGTTGGATTTGTAATTGGTTGACCAACCGCACCCAACGGGTGATCACCAATGGCTGCTTTTCATCCTGGAGAGAAGTGACTTGTGGGGCGCCACAGGGTTCTGTCCTGGGCCCAGTGCTACTCAACATCTTCATCAATGACTTGGATGAAGGAGTGGAGAGCATGCTGATCAAATTTGTAGATGATACGAAACTGGGAGGAGTTGCTAACACACCAGAGGATAGGATCAAATTTCAATACGACCTTGACAGATTGGAGAGCTGGGCCAAAGCTAGCAAAATGAATTTCAACAGAGAGAAATGTATGGTCCTGCACTTGGGCAGAAAAAATGAAAGCCACAAGTATAGGATGGGGGACGTGTGGCTGGATAGCAGTACGTGTGAAAAGGATCTAGGAGTCTTGGTAGATCACAAGCTGAATATGAGTCAGCAGTGTGACGCAGCAGCCAAGAAAGCCAATGCAATTCTTGGTTGCATCAATAGGAGTATGGTGTCTAAATCAAAGGAGGTAATGGTACCACTCTATTCTGCATTGGTTAGGCCTCATTTGGAATACTGTGTCCAGTTTTGGGCACCTCAATTCAAGAAGGATGTTGACAAGCTGGAACGTGTCCAGAGGAGGGCGACCAAATTGGTGAAGGGTCTGGAAGCCAGGCCCTATGAAGAATGCCTTAGGGAGCTGGGTATGTTTAGTCTGCAGAAGAGAAGGTTAAGAGGGGACATGATAGCCATGTTTAAATATTTGAAGGGGTGTCATGTTGAGGAGGAAGTAGGCTTGCTCTCTACCACTCCAGAGACTAGGACAAGGAGCAATGGATTCAAGCTGCAGGAAAGGAGATTCCACTTGAACCTCAGGAAGAACTTCCTGACGGTCAGACCTGTCCAGTAGTGGTATATGCTTTCTCAGAGTGTGGTAGAGTCTCCTTCTTTGGAGGTTTTTAAGCAGAGGCTGGATGGCCATCTGTTGAGAAGGCTTTGATAGGTGTTCCTGCATAGCAGGGGGTTGGACTCGATGGCCCCTGGGGCCTCTTCCAACTCTATGATTCTATGATTCTATGAAATTCTTTTCCATCCCTAGAAAAGACACATCACCAATGCCAAGGTAACATCTTTACCCACCACTACAGGACAGAGAGCAAGACAGGTAGTACTAACTCTATTCCCTTCATTTGTTCTGACTGCAAAAGCACTCTGACATGTAGAAGCCTAAAAGAAAATTCCAACTAAAAATATCCAGTAATGGCCTCAAAACAAATATTTTTTAAAAAAACATTTTCACCATTATCCATCCTGGCCTCCTAAAATGCATCCCTCTTTTTGTCAGATTTTTGGTATGTTGTGTGGGAAGGTGATGTCACTGTGCAATGTATCAGACTGCCATCAATGATGTCATTGTTCAGTGAATCAGATTGCTTTACAAGGAGACATTGGCACTGGGGACATGTCCCCAGTAGGAGCGGGAAAGAATTAATTGCATTTGAGATTCTTAGCGAAAACATTTATTGTGAGACAAAGTGCTCCTTGCTGATCAAGAAGATAGACAGACAGACAGACAGACAGATAGATAGATGTTTAAAAATTAATATAAAGCTTTTGTTAAAATGCTTCTCATTTTACACCTTTATACCAATGTTCCATCCATAGAAAATAGAGTGGGGTCCTTATCCTACAATTTAATTTTTTAAAAGGGAAAAATAGACTTTATCACCACAAGAGAGCACTGGTGCTCCATTTTTTAATGTCCAAATATTTTCCATGCATGTTTAATATAAAAATTCAAGTATTTTTCATCTGTAGAATGTATTTCAAAATACAATGAAATACAATGAAATCTGTTCTAGTGACTGTGTCAGAGCCAGTGTGGTGTAGTGGTCTGAGTGTTGAACAATGACTCTAGAGATCAAGATTTAAACACCAGCTCAGTCATTGAAACCTGCTGATTGACCATGGGCAAGTGTCACACTCTTTCAGCCTCAGATTCACTCCAAACAAATCTTGCCAAGAAACAGATTTGCCTTAGGGTTGCCATAAGTTGGAAACAACTTGAAGGCACACAACAACAACAATCTATATGTGTGAATGTACCTTCATTATTCAAGGATAAATGGATGAAGAATGAATAATTCAAGACAACTCTCATCAGTCAGTTCCTTCAAAACTCAACAAATTTATCATGAACACCCACTGTGAACTGTGTCTTTCTTACACTGCTAAGTTACACTTCAGTTATGTACATCATTAGATTCTTCCATCTGCAACTCTCTTCCCCAAAAATATCCCTCTGGTTCTTTTTGCCCATTCTAAGTTCCAGATATACATTTCCAAGGTATATGTGCATCCAAAACACTGCTATAGATACATAAATGCTGGTAGTGAAAGCTCTAGCAGAAAATTATGGTTCAAGTTGGGCAGTTCAAGTCCCCTATAGTCCACACACACACACACACACACACACACACACACACACACACACGCGCATACCTTGTCTGCTACACAGAACTACATTCCAGATGTACTTTGAATTGAAAAAAACAGCATGTCGGGCTATTACCCACAGCTGGAGCCATTTGGTCCTAAAGCATATTTATAAGTTTGTATTGGTTTGAACATTAAAACATCTTTGAAATCTTTGAAAAGTGAGAGTGAACAGACCCCAGCTACCAGTACGCAGCTTGTTCACAGTAATCAGTAGTAGGTAGTGGCTTCCATGTCAGTAAGGCAGTAAATCCACCTTGAGTTCTAGTCTTCAAAAATTCCAAAGGAGCCAACCCACGTGCTGCACTTGTTCAGGGAATATGGTTCAGCAACTCAGATAGCTTTTATGGAGAACAGATTAACTGCCTCACTGCCCCTGGAGTCCTGACTTGCTGTTTCATGCAAATAGAGCCACTGCCAGGCTGAGAAAAGGGCAAGTCAACATTTTTAAAAATTATGATGATGACAAGTGTCCTAACTGTCATTTGCAAAATACTGATAGATACCAGGCCTTCACATTATGCTGTTCTCCAGGCTGATGAGTGAGCTTTCGCCTCCTCCTGTGCTAGCAATTAAAATTGCTGCAGGGGCTGAAAAACATGGGCAGCATTTTAAATGCAGTAATTGTTCTGACCAGTCAGATGAGAGATGCCCCTTCTCAAAATACAGGCAGGGAAGACATTAGGACTAAAAGACATGACACATAGGCTCCAACTGTCTCTAGTGAGCATCACAGTCCATATATTATGGTATTGCACAGGCCTTCTTTTATGTCTCAGGCAAAACACTGTGCCTGTTTTGTCCCTGTATTTCCTTTGTTTAAAATGTAGGCAGCTGAGGATAGCAATGTTAAGCTCCTATGTTGGCAGACAGGTAAGATATACATTAATTCGTGTTGTTGTTGCTGCCGTATGTACCTTCTGACTTATGGCAACCCAAAGATATACCTATCACCAGTTTTTCTTGGCAAGATTTGTTCAGAGGGAGTTTGCGATTGCCTTCCTCTGAGGCTGAGAGAGTGTGACTTGCCCAAGGTCACATACTGGGTTTCCATGGCTGAGTGAGGATTTGAATCCTGGTGTCCAGAGTCATCACACTAGCTTTCTTTACATTAAATAGACAAATAAAAATATTGCTTTCAAATGTTATTTAAATACTGCCTTAAAATACTACAGGTATATCTCAGTTAACAAAGAAGGTTTTCCTGCATATTACTCTCTTAACAGGAAATTTGGTAGCGGAAGCCAAAATAAGATGTAAAGGATAGAGTATAGGTTCCTATGCTACAAAGAAGAGCAGTTCAACACCTTTCAGTGAAGTTTTCATCCAAAGCTGACAAGCAGCACATGTGAAATGAAACAATTAGGTCAGGTAAAGCTTGAATAAATAAACAAATAAACATTTTGAACTTTCTGGAGAACCACTCAATTTCTTCCAAAATGCACCCAGGGATGGCTTTTTCTTTTAACTGCCTCCATTTTTGTACAATTTCCATTTGGTGGCCAGATTTATAGATCTATGCTTCTTTAACATGCTGGGAATATCTACTAAGGCAGCCTTATCTGATTTTTCCTTTTGCTCAATGTTTCGCTGTTCACACAAGTTCAGTAGGGGAGCCGAGAGGAAATGCTTTGTTCACCTTGCCTATTGAAGGAGGACTCATGGCTACAGTAAAATTCTGTTTTTCTCCCTAGCTCAAGCTGCAAGCTTTTTTGCATTGTTTACTGCAGACATACTGCTGTGACCAGACACCAAAAGTGTATGTTTCTCCGGCCCTCAGACCATCCTCCCAGGCTGAGGCTGTTAAAAAAAACCTTCCAGCTAGACTGAGGTTAAGATGGAAAGAGGTGCTGGGTGGATAAAAAGACTTTGTAAAAAAGAAGAGAGAAGAAGAAGAAGTTTCTTTGACAGAGACTTTTTAAATTGGAGTCTTGTATACTTTAAAAACAACTACTGCTTTAAAAAGTTAGTTGCATGTCGACTTCCGGTGGCAGTCAGGAGCCAGGTTGTCACCCCATATAGCTCCGGGGAGACAATCGAGGTTGGAGACCCGTTTTTCTGAGGTTGAGGAGGACGGGTGAAACCCCCTTGGGGAAGGGGCATTGGAGGCGTCGGAGAGGACCAAAATTCCAGCGCGGGTGGACCGAGAACATCAAAGGGATCGGGACACGGAGAGCGCTGAAGTGGTCAGAACGAGCCGCCATTACCTCGCAGAGGCTTCCTTTGGAAAGAAATCCTCGTCACCACTTTTTTTTTAATTGGAGAAGAAGACACATATTCAAGGGAATAAAAACTATATAAACTACAGTTTTTTGGGTGGCACTGAATCCAGCTACAGGATCCTACAACAAGTAAGTAGAGACATTGACGGAGTTTGAGGGGCTCCGGAGTTTTGAGTGGTCGGCTCTTAGAACAGAGGGAGAAGAGAGAGAGCGGTGAGAGGCTGTAAATTTGCTACAAACTGATCTTTAAAAAAAAGAAAAAGAAAAGAAAAATACAGCCTCTCAAATAAAAGAGACTTCTTAATGGGAAAGAAGGAAGAGTGATGAGGAGGAGATGAAACAGAAATAGAAAACAGGAAAGAGAGACTGTAGGGGGAAAATGAGACTGAACCTGTCAGGATCCAATCTTCATTTAGCAAAGTCACACAGAGAAGCGGTAGAAGTTTTATCTAATGACTTGTGGCTTCAGACTGGTACTTGGAATAAACACAGACGCAGGTAGCTTTGAATAAAAGACTAAATACTTTACTAATGACTCTTCATTTACATCTGGTATCAGAGAGCCTGCTACCTGTCTGGAATCTAGTGAATAGGAGATTCTTCAATTCAACCACCATCCTCCTTGATGGGACTCAAACTCGGAGCATGCGAAGAGTTCAGGGAAAGCAGCCATTGAGAACAAAGAGAGAGAGAGATCTTTTTTCAGAGAGAGGGAAGGTCTAACTTTTATAGTACGATGACCCATAAATGCCTGGGTCACATGATCTGAGCACCAAAGGTATTTATGATCATGCAATAAAAGACAGAGAAAGGCAAATGGAGAAGATCTCAGCATGCAACAGAAAGGGAGGCCCTACTGCTATTGCCCATCTCTTCTAATAACAATATGGAGCGGGGAGAGAGAATGCTGGTAATTTTATAGAGACTGATATTACTTGCTGAGTAACATGTATGAAACAAGGCTAAGATGGAGACAGAGCGGACGGAGAAAGCAAGAAATCAAGAAAAATAAACAGAGGGAGTGATTCTTCAGCACAGAAAGAGACATGATTTGGGGACTGGATTTAAATAGAAATATAATAGAAGTGACTCTGATATTTGAGTATTTTAGTATTTAGTATTAGAAGGTTGTTGACATTTTGTATTGGGATTTAAAGAATTAAGTAAATAAATAAGTTAAGTACAAAGTGTCAGGAATATATTGTTAGAAGGGGGGTGAAAGTAAGTTAAAAGAAGAAGGGAGAATCTTTTCAAGGTTGAAGACGGCTAAACAAGATAAGCAAGATAAGAGAACCAAAGAGGAGAGAAATAACTTTAACCCTATCCTGACAGCATTTGAAGAGCAGAATTTCTTTTATGGAGGAAGATCGACAGAAAAGGAGACAGAGTGCCATCAGTGAGGACTTGTTAAATTACAGTAAAGAAGAGTGTCTTGTTTAATAATTTGTTTAATTTATTTACAATTTACAATAGATTGAATAAGGTATATTAGATTGACTAATAAGGTTATAGTGATTTGAAATGCTTTATTTTAATTTATAGGAAATTTATATATAGTGATATATATATTGATATATAGATACAGATAAATATAGATTTAGAGGCAAAAATAGAGATAATATAAATAGTAATATTATTAAGAGTTTTGTTATTGTTTTGTTTTGTTTCAATGTGGAAGTTTGATTGACAGTGGGCTGGAAAGAGATTTTGATCAGATTGATATAGATTGAGATTGAGATTGAAGTGTGAAGGTGTGAAAATATAAACATTGAGGTGTCAAGGTGTGAAGATAAAAATACTCTAGTGATATTAATATTATAAAAGGTGATAGTAGATATTGATATATTATATATTTAGGCTATTATTGAATTAAATAATTAAATAAATAAATAAATAAATAAAAATAAACAAATAATTAAATAAAAATAATTACAGTTAGATATATATTTAGATAAGTTATTTAGATAAGTCACTATTTAGAGAAAGAGACTGCTTCAAAAGGCTAGATTATAGATTTGGAAAAAGTTAGGAGTTGAAGGATTGAAGGTTAAGGAGGGTAGAATATATAGAATATATAGATATTGCCTGGAAAAGTTATAAAATGGCAACAGGGGAAAGATAAGAAGAGCAGTTTCAGTTAAAACAGCAACTGCAAGTGAGACCAAGCAGAGAGGATCAACCCAGAACATCAGATTATACAGCAAGAATTATTGAATCAGGAAAGTTGAGAAGTGATGTCAAGAAAGATATAAAGGATATGGCAAATGATATGAAAGGAAATGAAGAAAGAAATGGGGAGTGTAGGGACAAACACTGGAAAACATAACGATGGAAATGAAGAACATAAATAAGAAATTGGATGAACTAACAGGATAGAACTACAAAACTTGAAACAAACACACCAATGATGGGAAAGCAGATAGAGAAGATGGAACAACAGAATAAGAATATTGAAGAAAGTTTAGAGATAAATGTGTGAAAATAAGAGGTTTAGGGGAGACCCAGGGAGAAGATTTTATATATGCCAGTGATACCATCGTTGGGCAAGATTTATAGGATGGAACGTTCTAATACTGGATTTGGAAATTGATAAGATGTTTCGAATCAATTCATATATTGCGAGAAAAAGGAAGTTACCTCAAGACATCGTTATATATTTCTTAAGAGAGAGAGTAAAAGCACCTGGTAATTCGTCAAAGTTATACTAATAAGTTGATGATTGACCAGACAGAATTACAGATTTTTAAAGACGTGCCAGCTCAAGTTTTGAAAGAAGAGAAATACTATTTGATGCACATATTAAAGAAGTGGAGTGGCATATAGATGGTGTAGAATAGAAGGAGTTACTTTTGTTTATAAGAAAAGAGATTATGTTGAATTCAGTGTCAAAGACACAAGATTTTTTGAAGAAATATAAAGAAGAATTAAGGAAAAAGAGAACGGAGGTGCATGAGATAGGAAAGAGGAAGAAAGAGGAAGAGAAGAGGAAAAAAAGAGAAGAGGAGAAGAAACTCCTAGGGGATTATCAAAGGGGAAGTAAGAGAGGAATTTGATATAGAAGAGAAGAAAAGATCAGGAAGAAAAGAGAGATTCAGATCAAGAAGAAGAAGAGGAAGGAGAAGTAGAAGAAGAAAAGGAAGAGGATCAGGAAGAAGAACTTAGTAGAAGAAAGGGATAATAAGAAGGGAAGAGGAAAGAAAAAAAGAGAGAGAGAAAAAAAGGAAAAATGAAGCAATTTCATGGAAATGCAGGGGTTAAAATGAGGAATCAAAAGGAAAAGGGTCTTTAATTTTTTAGAAAAAGTAAAAGCAGATATAATTTGTCTGCAAGAAACCCATATAAGAGACAAGGTTTGAAGTATGTGAAAAATCAGAATTGTACAGGATTTTTCTACAGTAATTAGGAAGAAAGAAGGGAGTAACGATTTATGTAAACAAGAAATACAATGCGAAGGAAATATTTAATAGATATGAGAGGTACGTTAATAGGAATAGAGGTAGAAGTAATTGGAAGAAAATTTTAGTGGTGGGAGTTTATATGGTCCACTAGAAAATAAATCGAGTTTTTATGAAAATTTAATGAAGAGATTACTTGAGGTATATTATCAGTAATGTATCTGTTTTCAGGGGATTGGAATGGGGTAATAAACCCCGAATTGGATAGGACCATAAAAAATAAAGGAAAGACACCAAAGAAAAAATTACCTAAAGTATTTGGAGAAATTGACTACTTATTTTATTGATTGACGTGTGGAGATACCTATATTCATAATACTAGAGAGTATACGTATTATTCGGAGGTACACAAGACGTGGTCTAGAATTGATATGATATTGGCTTCCAAAACTTTATGCAAAAATATTAAAAAGATGGAAATTTTACCAAGGACTTTATCAGACCACTGCCCGGTTATAATGATATTACAAAAAGAAAACAAGAATATAGATGGATATTGAAAGATGAACTTTTAGGGTATGAAAAATATTAGAAAAGGTGAAACAAGAAATAAATATGTTTTTCGAAGAGAATTTGGGGAAGGATCGACAAAATAAGATAGTGTGGGATACGGGAAAGGCGGTGGCAGGCATTTTTTTACAGCAAGAAGCATATAAGAAAAAAGAAGAAAGCAAAAAATCCGAAAATCTGGGGTAGAACTAAAAGAAAAGAGAAGATTTAAAAAGATAACGAAAAGAATCAAAATTAGTGAGAGAAATAAAAATTTTACAGAAACAATTAGCTTTAGAAGAAAGATGGAAATAGAGAAAAAGATACTTTACACGACAAAGGTTTTTTGAACATGCAAATAAGGTAGGGAAATGGTTGGGCGTATAAATTGAAGAAAGAAAAGGAAAGAAGATTAATTACGGAAATTAGAAGAGGAGATAATAATATATAGAGAACAGAGAAAGATTAAACTATTGTCTCAGAATATTATACGCAGCTGTATAATGAGGCAAAGGATACAGAAGAATATGTACAAAAAGTAAAGAAATATTTGGAGAAGTTAGAGTAAGAAAATTCAGGAGAAGAAAAAAAAATGGATTTGAATAAACCTATAAACAAAAGAAGAAATTAAAACGGCTATATGAAAATTAAAAATAGGAAAAGCACCAGGACCAGACGGATTCACAGCTAGGTATTATAAGGAGTTCCAAGATCAATTTTAATCGACCCATGCACAGATTATTTATGAAATAGAATTGGAGGGTAGACCGTATACATGGAAGAGGCGAGATCACACTGACACCAAGAAGGTAAAGATCCGAAGGAAGTCAAAATTACAGACCAATATCTCTTCTAAACATAATAGATTATAAAATATTTACATCAATACTAGCAGAAAGATTGAAGAAGATATTAAAATATTGGATTCATGAAGATCAGAATGGCTTTTTACCAGGAAGATCAATTAAAGATAATATTAGGAGATGGATGTGATAGAATTTTACCATAGACATAATGAAAGGAAAATGGGATTGATATTTGTGGTAATGCCTGAAAAAGCATTCGACAATGTGAAATGGAGGTTTATATTCGAGGTTTTGGAGATGGCGAATTTGGGAAGAAGATTCATAGATTGGATAAAAATGATTTACAATCTATCAAACTGCGAGTATTATAGTGAATGGAGAGCAAATCAGAAAAATTTAAGATTAAAAGGAACAAGACAGGGTTGTCCATTATCACCTTTAATTTTTGTAATGATAATAGAAATTTTGAGTAATAAAATTAGGCTAATAGTCAGAAATTAAGGGAATTAAAATTGGGGAAACAAATGTATAAATTAAGGGCATATGCAGATGATTTGGTAATTTTGTTAGATGATCTGGCTATATATGAACCTATAAATGTTTTTAGTATTTTGAAATTCATCGTGCTTCAGCTTTAAAATATATAATTAACTATGTAATATGTTCAAAAAAAAAGAAGAGGAGGAAATAAAAGAGCTTTCCTAATTTTAAAATAACAAAAAAAGGTGAGATATTTAGGGGTTAATCTTACGGGTAGTAATTTGGATTTATATGAAAACAATTATAGGAAAGTATGCGAGATAAAAGAAGATTTAAAAAGGTGGGACAAGACTTGATTTATCATTGATGGGAAGGATTGCGACAATCAAAATGAATATATTGCCGAAGATGTCATTTTTGTTTCTAAATTCCCAATTATTATAAATGATAAACCCTTCAAAGAATGGAAGAAAGATTTATCAAATTTTGTGTGGAATGCCAAAAAGCCAAGAATAAAATGGAAGGTATTAAAAATACCACAGGAAAGAGGAGGATTAGGATTACCAGATCTGAAATCATACTTCCATGCTAGTTGCCTTTGCTGGATAAGATAATGGATTAAATTGAGAAAATACAAGATTATTAGAATTGGAAGGGCAGATCTCTACTTTGGCTGGCACGCATATATGTGGTATGACAAAGCAAAAGTGAATAGGGAATTTAATAATCATTTAATAAGAAAATCGTTATTGAAAGTTTGGTTAACAGTATAGATAATATATGCAAAAATACCACAATGGGTGTCAGTTCATGAAGCTTTTTATAGGAGTAATAAAAGCCCCAATGTATCTGTTAACATATAGAGATTTGACAAAAGTACAAGGAGAAAATTTGGTTTGGAAAAATAAAGAAGAATTGGCAAAATTGGGTATTGTTACACATTGGTTATTACAAAGGCAATTAGAGGCAAAAATTTAAAATGGATAAGAAGTTAAAGGAAATGGAAATAAGAAGAATGAATTTGATAAATTGTTAAGACCAGGGACAGACCATGTAATGGGTAAAATTTATAAAATGTTGTTAAATTGGTATATGGAGAAAGAGGAATCAAAGAAAATATGATAAAATGGGCACAAAATTTGGGACATGAAATTCCAGACAAAGCTGGGAGAATTCATGGAGAGACGTTAGAAAATACTGTGTTAGAGCACAAAGTTAAAGGAGAATTATTATAAGATATATTTTCGATGGTATTACACGCCAGTGCAAGGAGCGAAAATAAATAAAAATGGGAAGGATTTATGTTGGAAGTGCCCAGGAAAAGGAACTTTATATCATTTATGGTGGACTTGTGAAAAGCTAAGGAGTATTGGAAGGAAACTTCTATGAATGTATAGTTAAGGCAATTCATTTAAAGTTTCCAATGAGTCCAGAGATATACTTGTTAATATATGGATGTTAAATTCTTTAAAGAAAACGCTTTACGAAGATGATAATATATATGACAACGGCGGCAAGATTGGTATATGCACAAAACTGGAAACAAAAGAAATACCTAAGATAGATGACTGGTTGTGGAAATTATATGAGTTATGGGAAATGGATGAACTCACTTCAAGGTTAAATGATAGATCAAGAAAACAAATTATAGAGAAGCTGAATTAGTAAAACCCCTTTGGAAAACCAATGGGGAAGGATTAGTGTGAAGACAGAAGTAAGACTCGGAAGACAAATTGTAAGTAAGCCATAGATAGGTGTGTGATAGATTCTGTATGATTTATTATATTGAGGATGATAATAGCTGGTCAAAGAAGGTTATGGTAATACTTACCGAAAAAACACCTAGTGAAATAAGGGAAGGAGGGTAAGTAGATAGAGATATACTAGTGTTGGTGATCGGTATATATATATATATATATATATATATATATGAATTAGAGTTAATAATAACGAACATTTATATATTGGTGAGAAATAAGAATGTTTTATTTTGTGTTTGTTGTAATAAAAATAAATTAAAAAAAAAAGTTAGTTGCATGTCACCTGTTGGCTTATGCTGACTCTGTATGTTTACTATGTTTGGAATGCAATAACACCAAGTACTCAAGAGTTAAAAATGTTGGAGACAGCAAGTGTAATAGAGCTAAATGGGTTAAGTGACCAAGAGTCTTTTCATCTCTTATTCACATATCCTGACCTCTCTATATTCCATGCAGATACGCTTAGGGATCTCTCCAGCTCTTCTCTTCCCACTTCTTCTCTGCCAGGTTTCATCCAAAGAGAAACCAGTTTATCTCAAGATTAGGTTAGCACCATAGAGAACTTTTGTTATCTTAAATGGAGTTTCCACAGTAGTCTTCATTTTGCTTTTTGGTCTATTAGAACCTTTCCTCCATAATCAGGTTTTCTAGCTGTTGCACACACCCTCCATCAATTCTCAGATCTAAATTTAACACTCAAATCGCTTTCGGCAGTCGGTATAATGCCAGGTGACAAGTAGTGATGACAGGGATGGGAAAACTGCTGAAATAATTAGGAAATCAAAAGATGTTTAAAATAACACATACGCCAAACAGTTACTAACTGTGGCATGAGTCCCTAAATATTAACGGAAACCCATGATTGTGATATAACTAATTCAATGAGACAGAGTTGAATGTTCTTTGTTTTATTTCTTCCTCCTTAAAAGAGAAAAGGTTTATTTTATTTTCCCATTGCCTCATAAAAGTTTCACATTGTTTGTATTTCATTAAAGTTAAAGGAGGAGGCAGTTATTGAAAATGTCCTAAACATTATGGTTTGTTTACTTAAAAACAAACAAGCATTCATATGGCTGTCAATGGCTACTATAGAAAGAAGAAAATGGCCAAATAGAGACTTTAAAAAATTCCTACCAAGGCAGAAAAGAAGGGAGGAGATCAGGGGTAGGAAGATGGTAGGTGCTGCTTCCTTTTGAGTCTGTCCTCAAAGAAATAGACCTGCTAGCCTGTGTTGCAGCAGAAAGAAAAACAGAAGGGGAAGAAAAAATGGAATTTAACCGTCTTTTTAAGACTAATTGATTTATATTTTAGCTCCACAATTTGTGGATATCAGTTCGTTTCCTTAGATGCAATGACTGGAGATGTGAATTGATATCTAGAAAAGTTCATGCTAAAATATAAATCAGTTTGTCTTCAAGAGGTTATGGATTCCTTTGCCCTCTCAAGTTGCCTGTTGACTCGTGGTGACCCCATGAATTTCATTGGGTTTTCTTAAGGAAGGAATAGGCAGAGGTGGTTTTGCCAGTTCCTTCCTCTGAAATATAGCCTACAGCCCTACAGCATCTGGTGTTTGTTGGTAGTCTCCCATTCAAGTTCTAATCAGGGCTGACCTTGCTTAGCTTCCAAGATGAGACAGAATGTGGTGCCTTTAGGGCATTTAGGGCCAGGAGTTATAATTTTCCTTGTTCAGAATGCAGGGTGGTGAGCACAGTCAAGATCTCAAGAGTTTTGGGGAGGGCATTATCCAAGGCTCATATTGTAGGGCTCCCATATTGGGATTTTAATTTAATTTACTATTGGGATTTAATTTGGGATTTAATCTGGCCATTCTAACCAATGCCAGTTAATGTGTTAGCTAGCCTGGATTTTAAGTTTTCATTTTTGTTTTTAAAAAAAGGACAATATAACTGTAATTCAAGATTATGCCCCAGCTACAGAGGCAGAAGAAGGAGAAATTGAAAGATTCTGTGCTGGAGTCCAGGAGGAAATTGATTTCACACCAAAACAGGATTGATATGTTGATAATCATAGGTGACTGGAATGCAAGAGCAGAAGCAAAGATTGCTGGCAAATTTGGGCTAGGATCAAGAGAAGAAGCAGGAGAACAGCTGATTGAATTTTATAAGGGCCAGCAGTTTTTTTCAGCCCACATTCTTCAAGCAACCAAGAGGCAACTGTATACATAGACATCACCTGATGGCCAATATAGAAATCAAATATACTACATAATTGGAAGCAGAAGCAGAAGATGGAAAAGTTTCATATTCTCTGCAAAAACAAGACCAAGACCAGGAACAGATTATAAACTGCTGACATCAAAAGAGTAATGCTAAAGAAAAACACCAAATCAACCTTTGTGCCAAAATACAACCTGAAGAATACCTCATAGAATTTAAAGATAATGTATAAAATAGATTTTCACTATTAAGTCTAATTGATTAGGAGTCAGAAGAACTCTATACTGGAGTCAGGGATATTGTGAAGAAAGAATGGGAAAAGATATTATCTGTAGCCAAAAAGAGAAAAAAGGTCTCATTGGATGACAGATAAAATTCTACAAACAGTTAAGGGTAGACAAGAAGTAAAAGTAAAAGGTGACAGAAATAGTATCAAAATCCTGAATGCAATTGTTCAGCAAGTTGTGCACAGGGACAAAGAGAACTACAGTGTACCTGCTGTATATGTGAGGCTTCTGTTCCAGGAATCCCTGTGTAAAACAAAAAACATAAGTGTCATATCCCACTATAGTCAATGAAGACAACATGCATTCTCCTGCACCCAGGCCGTTGCTTCCATTGACTGTAATGGAATGATGCTTTGTGCGACCTTACATTCATGTGTTTGGAGGTTAAGCCAGAAGAGGGCACACTGTAATAAACCTATAATAGTAAATGAAGAGAAATAGAAGACAAGGAAAAGGTGTAACAAGAGGCCTCTTCCATAAGATCCGAGAAATCAAAGCGAAATTTAAACCAAGAGTGGTGATGCCCCATGACCAGTAAGGGAACGTATTACATGGCCAAGTACAAATAAAAAGACAATGGAAACAATATGCTGAAGAACTATATAAAAGAAATGAAAGGAGGACAGATTCAATGAAGGAAGAACCAAGGATGAACTCACAATTTTAGCAAGTGAAGTGAAAGCCATACTTACTAGAAATAAATCATGAGGAATAGACAGCATAACAATAGAACTGTTACAAGCTTACAGAGATCGAATCCACTCAAATTCTAACTAAAATCTGCCAAAAAATATGGGACACTAAGCAATGGCACCTAGGCTGGAAATGCTCAATCTACATTCCAGTGTCCAAGAAATGGAACAGCAGGGATTGGAATAACCACCAGGCCATTGGAGAAATCCCCAGTGCTAGCAAAGTGATGCTCAAAAGCGAGAGGAAGACTTTGAACATATATGGAGTGAAAAATGCCAGATGTCCAAACTAGGTTCAGGAAAGAAAGAGGCACTATGGATCATATTGCAAACATAAGTTGGATAATGGAGTGTATCGAAGAATTTCAGAAGAAAATCAACCTGTGCCTTATAGATTACAGCATAGCCTTTGATTGTGTAGTTCATGAAAACTGTGTTCTTAAAGAAACGGGTGTACCACAACATTTTTGATTTCCCTGTTACATAGCTTATACTCAGGACAAGAGGTCACTATCAAGTCAGAATAGAGAGTCACTGAACAGTTTACCATTGGCGGGGGAGGGGGTGTAAAAAAAAGCTGCATTTTATCACCCTATCTAATTTATACACTAAACATACTGTAAAACGAATGCTGGATTAGACTTGGAGGAAGGAGATGTGAAAACTGGAGGGGGGACATCAAAATACAGATGATAATACAGTTCTCCCTCCACATTTGCAGGTTTCACTTTCACTAATTTGATTATTTTCGGGGGTGTGGGGGGAGGAAGGTCCAGGGAGGGTGATCGCCAGTTCCTGGCACTCCTCCCGCCGCCCCTGCCACTGCTGCGGGTGCAGGTGCACCTGCATGGGCAGCAGGACGATTCAGGGAGGGCAATCACCAGTTCCCTGCACTCTTCCTACTGCCGCCGGTGCGGGCATGCGTTGTGCGGGTGGCAAGATGGTGAAGGGAAGCTGATCGCCTGTTCCCTGCCTCCCTGCCCTCGCCTGGGTGGGTGTACTGTCTGGGCAGAAGCCTGTAGGGAAGGTGCCCTATTCGTGATTATTTGACATTCACCAGGGATCTGTGTCCCTATCCCTTGTGAATGTGGGGGGCCTACTGTATACTACTAGCAAAAAATAGCAAAGGCTTGGAATGACTATTGAAGAAAGATAAGGAAGAAGGTGTAAAGGACGGGTTATTGTTTATTCATTTGTTTTTACTAGTGTGATTACATATACAAAGTTCAATAAAAGAAAATTTTAGAATCTAGGCCAGCCATTAGTCTTAACATGTACCAGGTATAACGCCTTGACTCTGGATTTAATCTGATCAATCTGGTCACATGAGAACCCTACAATATGAGCCTTGGATAACATCCTCCCAACTCTTGAAAATCTCCATTGGACTCATGATTCTGCAGCAAAGAAAAAGATGCTGAAGAAGGAAAACTATAACTCATATTTGAGGTCAAATGAAAAGGGAAAAAAGGAGGGGAGGAACGTATTCTGCAGTCCCTTTAACGCTGACTGATATTTTACCATGAGCTTTTGTGGATATCAATTCACTTCTTCAGTAATTGCATCTGAGGAAGTGGATTGATACCCACAAATTCTCATGCTAAAATATAAATCAGGGCTGCTAGAGTCTTTGTTTTGTCCCTCTCTCTTTTTTCCTACACTGCACAGACCTGTAGGTCTACTTCTGTGAGTGGGGACAGTTTCACTTTCAAAAGAAAGCTGCAGCTACCATCATCTACAAACATCTCCCTCTGTCTCCCTTTTTTTTAACTTAATGAAATTCCAAGGAAGGGAGGGAAAGAAGGGAGGGGACAAAATCGGCTTCAGTTAATCAACTTCAGTTAATACAGGACGTAAGTGTCTGCTGCTTCTTCATTCATAATCTTTGCAGCCCATTCCTCCTTCTCCCTTCTGGTGCCTCACTGAGAGAGGGGACCACGAGGAGCCATCATTACACCCCCTTTTTTATGCAGCCAGGGTCAGAGCACACACCCCACCCCCTTGTGGTCTGCCATTGAGCAGAGGACAGTTACTCTTGGGTCTTATGGCAGCCACAGCTGCTAGTCATTATGAGTTTGTATATGATTATCTTTAGTCGTATCCCACCTTTCCCCCTGGGCTCAAGGCAGCTAACATGACTCCAAAACCAATTTTTGGTGAACAAGAGTGGGAGCATGCTATTTTGTTTCACTGTGGCCCTGCCTTTCAAGCTCTCAGAAGCATCTAGAGTACATGTGTCAAACATAAGGCCTGCGGGCCGAATCTGGCCCATCAGGCCATTTCATGTGGCCCTCGCACCTCACCTGCAGCTGTGGCACTCCCCTCCCCAGCAAACCTGATCCCCACATTGTAGGCCTCTGGCTGCCAGTATTCTGAAGAGGGGCCCAGCAGCTAGTACTCGTGATCTACTTCTACTTCTGACTGCTTCTCTGTCCAAGTCTTGTTGTCAGAGTATTGCCATGAGTTACCATGGCAACGCTCCATGTGGTGCACAAGAGATGGACAGAGGAGCAGTAAGAAATAGAAGTAGATTGCAAGTGCTGGCTGCTGGATCCCTCTTCAGGAACCCGCAATGTGGGGATTGGGCTTATCTGGTACAGAGAGAGGCAAGGGGGCACAAAGAGGCACAGAGGAGGGAGAGCAAAAAGAGGAACAGAGAGAGTCTGGGGGGCAGAAAGAGGCACAGAGAAGATCTCAACTGTGACCAAAAAGTTAAGCAAAGTTAATGTAATAAAAAGTGCTTGGTAATATTGTCTGATGATAAAAAAAAAATCTGTTTTCAAAACTCATTTTTCAGTAAATTGTACAATAGTTATACACATGAATCTGCTTACCATTATTTTTTTTATAGACTTCTAGTTTCAGAGCTAGTTATTACTAAAACCAGTAATAATCTAATGCAGACACAATTATTGAGTATGATAAAAAAGTAGATACATGTATATAGACTTACAGATACAACCGGCCCTTTGAGGGCAACCATAATGCTGATGCCGCCCAAGATGAAATTGAGTTTGAACACCCCTGATCTAGAGGAACACAGTGGAAAAGGAATGCTGGATAAATAGCCCTTTGGTTTGATTCAACACTAGATAGTCCTTTGATAGGACCCAAGCACCAGACAGGCCTTTGATCTGATCCACCATAGCTCTTTGCATGTTACGTTCTTAGGTCCCAAGTACGTCCTGGAGGCAGGAATCTGCTGAGCCAAATTCCAAGAGACAAAACAGTTTCTTCTAGAAAAAGACAGCAATTATCCCACATCAAAAGGTTTCAGAACTCTGATCCTAGAATGTTGTCTGTCTTAGTTGTAAAGACACTTTTCCTTGATTGCGCTCATTATAAGTTATCCTGGTCCTGCAGTCTGCAATATTATTTGACCCCAAGGGCAATGAAGAATTTATAAAAGACAGAACATTCATTTTTCATTTGACTCCCTCCCTGTAGCAGTGACTAGCAACAACAAACTCCCTTTCCACAAATCTAGTGAACAGTTTGCTTATTATGAACTCTAGTGAAATGTCTTGCTTATTATGAACTCTCAATTTCAAGGGGTTATGATTTTGTCCTTACAGTTTGCTGCAAGTTGATGATAATCGCTCCTCCAGAATTATGCTGCCTCTGAAGGAACTTGGTAATAAGTGATACACATACAGAAACTTACTGACACTGCACTGATTTCCCCATACCTTCCAGAGAGCTTATACCAGCTTCTGTAATATCAAGCCCTTGAAATGTTTTGAAATCCCATTTACTCCCATTAGTCTTAGCTGCCATGACCAATGTTGAGGGATGATGGGAGTTGTAGCCCAGAATATCCGAATACCAGTTTAAGGATTCATGCCCTCGACTGTCCTTATTTGACAAAGGCAGTCCTAACTAATCCTCTTCCATCCTGCTTTTTCAGCTGCTTTTAAAATGTCCCAGTTTCTCTCTACTCCTCCTACCACTTTCCCCCTTTCTTTTCCCCTTACTTCAATTGCTGCAAACTGAGGTCAAAATGAAAACATAGTTTGTACTCAAATCAGCGGTGAGAGAAAAGGTAGAATCTTGCCTTTCCCCGGAGAGTTACAATAACTCAGGGCTTTCCTAATGGTGTGCTAAGACACATTGGTGTGTCACCAGAAGTGTGTAAGTATGTCACCAACAATCTTGGAAATGTATGTTATTATTTATAAATCATATATTTTTAAAAATATACAAAAGGTTTTCATGAGGTATGTTGTGTCCCCATACATTTGGTTATTACAATTTATGTATGTGTCTGTATCTCTTATAAGGGGTTAGTTTAACCTCTGGTTTGCTAGAAAAGCTGAATTACTGTGTCACGAAATGATGCATGTTTGTGTCACCAACATGAAAAGTTTGGAGAGGTCTGCAATAACTAATGCAGCCTCTTTTGGCTTGTCTCAGCTTACTCATTAATAACCTTCACAATCCTGACCATACTCTTATGTTGCTTGGCCACATATGTCCTAGTTTTTAATCTGTGAAATGTTGGATGGTATGTTGGTTTATAATTATGAAGGGGATTTTAAAAGAATTTATTACCTTGATCCAAAGAAATACTTAGGCTTGGGAACAGGCTAACTAAATGGTATGTTTCTCTTTTTAAATTAGTATTTGTCCCAACTGTGGAACAAAAAAAAATGCTTTTTAAAATTGAATTTCAAAGCATTTTGAAAATATGTGAGACCAGCTCCAGGGTAGGAAAAGTGCAGCCTGTAGGTGTGTGTCTTTCTCCACGGCCATGTTGATGCCACCACCAAAAAATGTTCACGCTTTGCCTCAAGATAAATCAGAAATCAAAAAGAAATGTTTTTATTTACTTAGCTATTTTGTCATTATTAGCCACTGGGTAGAGGGCAGAGAAGATCACAAATAAAATTCTTGTTGTGTGCCTTCAAGTTGTTTCTGACATATGGTGACCCTAAGGAAAACGTGTGACAGGGTTTTCTCAGCAAGATTCATTCAGAGGGCATTTGCTGTTGCTTTCCTCTGTGGCTGAAAGAGTGTGACTTGTCCAAGGTCACTGAATGGGTTTTTATGGATGAGCAAAGATTCGAACCCTGGTCTCCCAGAATCCTAGTTCAATGCTGAAACCACTGCATCATCTTGATTATTGCAAACGAATCTACCAAAGACAGAAACAGAAAAGCAGTGGGGTGTTTCAAATTAGGGCCATTATCTCAAACAACTCTCTGGAAACTAAACATCCATCTGATCCTTTCTTTGTAAACTACATTCTAAAAATTGCTTGCGTGGTCCCTATCTATCTATCTATCTATCTATCTATCTATCTATCTATCTATCTATTCCTCTCCCTCTCCCCTCCCCCCAATCTCTGTTCTCCACTAGCAGGTAATAGAGAGGCAGCACAGGTTATCTGATTGGTGATGATTATTTCAGAAAACCAGCCAGGCTTAGTTATTGTCAGAGTGGGAGTTCTCAGCAGGCTGTGAACTGCTGCAGTAAAAATACCCCATACTCCCAGCAAAGAAATGACCCCCTACCCACTAGACTTTATATTGTATGTGTTCAGCAAACAACATCTAACTGCGTGCTGTGTGGTTTTATTTGCTGTCCCACATAACAAGGATTCAGAACCTCTAATCATTAAAAGATAGACTTGCCAGTGAAATTCATTCTGAAAGCATCCTGGTAAATCTGAAGCCTGAACTGGAAATTCTGGAGTGAAATCTGGAGTTAAGGCGAGGTTTTAGTGCTATCAAATTTTTATCAGAGAGCACTATTCATTTATATGATATATGCCCCACTATGACTCTACCTTTCCATGGTGGTGTGATTGCATGCTTATGTGAGGAAAGATGCTATGCTCACAGTAGTAGTGTTGCTAGGGTAGGGTCTCCCATGCTGGCATGGCTTTTGCTGAGGAGCCAGACTGTTGGAAAATTCTAGCATTCTCTCCCCATTCTCTCTTATTCTATGACAAATGGGACTTGGGTATCTCAGGGTTAAGTTTCCTTTGCATGTAAAAGCACTCTGGCCTTTCACCTGAAGTCTCAACTATTGCTCTGTGTTATTTAAAATGATTGGCTATGGTACCCTGAACATGTGACCCAGTATACACCCTGGAGTCAGTCATTGGCCTTCCATAGAAGATCAAGCCTCTCTCTCTGACCCTTTTGCAATCTTGCTTCTAGCACCTTCTCTCTGCCGTACTAGCCTCTCCACCAAGAATTTGGTGAGTTAAGAATGAAGTTACTATCTTCCCTAATCCTTTTGTTAGTTAGCTAGGATCTAGCTTCTCCAACGCATATGTAAGTTTAAGTTGAAGCTGAAACTGCGTGCCTTGTTTTGCTTTCAAGTCAGCTTCCAGTTCAGAGAAGCCACACAGAGACTTGGACATGCTTTTTCTGAAACTCTGCTAAAAGAAGGCGAATTCCTAACAGCGTTAGCTTTCATAGAATTTCCACAAAGGGCTAATACCCTGGGAAAGTCTAACTTCCAACACAGACTAAATGTGCCAAACAGCTACTAGGCAATAGCCATAGCAAGGGGTGACACTGGTGGAAGATCTCTCAGAGACAACAGCAGTGGCACCATAGTGAATACTTGTTAGTAGTATGCAGAAAGAGGCATGGTAAACCTCCTTTGAATGTCTTTTACCATGAAAATCCTATGATGAGACAATCCAAAATGAAACAAAAGATAGTGCCAGAGTATGAGACTCTCAGGTCAGATGGCACTCATCAAGCTATTGGGGAAGAGCAGAGGACAACTGCAAGTAGTGCTGTGGCACTACTGGGCTCAAGCCAAAAGAATGGTCAGCTGTTGATGTGCTCAGAGGCCAAAGGAAAGTCTGAAACTGCACAACACAAATTATAGGAACATGGAATGTGAGAAGCCTGCATCTGGGGAAGCTAGGTGTAGTAAAACACAAAATGCAACATAAAAACATCACAAAACTTGAGGAGAGCAAGCTAAAGGGGACAGGAATGGGGTATTTTTTTTTTGAATTTTGAAAATTTATTGAGTACACGTACACATATACCAACATCCAAATGTGCAATACAGATTCACATACACAGATTCACAAATTCACATATATAGTGCAGGACAAACTCAAACAAAAAGAGTGCAAAATACCAGCCTTTCTAAAAAATAAACCCTAAACAAACATTCTATATAATACAATACAGTGTGAAACCAACATAAATCACACAATTAAGTTCCCAATTTCCCCCCTCCCCGCCCATCATTGCTGAAACTAATACGCTTCCTTATCTGTAACTTCCTTCTAATCCCTTTAAGCGAGAGGATTGACCAAAATAGATATACTCCCGCTTCTACCAAAGTAATCTTCATCATCGCTGCTTGTATCTTATACCTGCAACTTAAATATATCATAAAACGTCTAAGTGTCCATAGTGATTGTTTGGTAATTCCAAAATAGCTTCTCCGCTACCTGTTTCACCCTCAGGTCTCACTTTTTATCTACATATACCCTAGATTTCCATTTATGGTTCTGAACTTTCCTTCATCGGACCAAAACCCTCTCAGTCTCCTACAGACAAAGGAAAGAAAAAAGGAATATTATTTCACATTTAGCCAATAAAAGATGCCTCTTTAATTCCCCACTTGTCAATCCATGTTGACAAAACCATTTTCCATCCCTCAACAACATCTCCTTTCCCTCTGCCCTCCAAAGATTCCATAATAATATCAGCCTCTGCCATATCATATAGTTTAATAAGCCAAACTTCTAATCTTGGACGTTGCAGCTCCTTCCATAGCTGAGCATAACATATCCTAGCTGCCGAGATCATAAAGAGGATTATTTTCTTTTTAGACTTGTCAATTTGCAAATTTTTCATCATATTTAATAAATATAGTTTAGGGGATAATGAAAATTTAATTTTTAATATCTTCCGAATTTGGTTATGTACGTCTTCCCAATACTTGTTAGCTACATCGCATTGCCACCACATGTGAAAGAATGTGCCCTTCTGGGTACATTTTCAACAGGCATCCCTTTGATTCTTTTTTATCTTTGCTAACCCAACAGGGGTTAAATACCATCTATGAAATATTTTACAATAATTTTCCCTTAAACTGGCTGGTTTTACTAATTCCCAAGTAGTTGTCCAAGAGCTTTCCCATTCTTCCATGATAATATCTTCCCCCAAATTTTTAGCCCATTTTATCATTGTTTGTTTAACAGTCTCCGTTTCGGTTTCTAACATCAATAGAATGTTATATATAGCACTAACTCTATATTTAGCCCCAGGCTTTAGTATCGCATCAAATTCCCTCTCGCTCAGTTCGAAACCCTCTAGTTCTCTATCTTTTTTAAACCTACTATGAACTGCATAAATAGCAGCCAGTGTGAATGCCATCCTAATTGGAGAAGGTCCTGTTTAGATCTGAATTCAAAACTACCCCACTGCGTCTTCAGAATGTCTTTGTATGTAAGCCAGTGACCTGGCTGAAGTATTTCTCTTTGGTAAAAAGCCTCATGAGGTGAAACCCATAAAGGTATTCTTAAATATAATTTCCTCTTATACTTCAACCAAATTGTAATTAGAGCCCTCCTAAGATAGTGATCCCTAAACTCCCTATCAATGGCCGACTTGCCATACCATATATAGGCATGCCAGCCAAAATATAAATGTTCCCCCTCTAGATTCAAAATTCGGAAGTTTCTCAAAACTATCCATTCCCTCAACCATTCTAAACCATTTGCGTAATAGTATAATCTTAGATTAGGTAATCCCAGGCCACCTCTTCTTGTACTATCCACCAAGACTTTAAATTTAATTCTAGGTCTCTTTCCATTCCATATAAATTTTCTCAAATCCTGTTCCCATTCTTTAAAGGGTTTATCGTTCAAGATTATTGGGAGATTTTGAAACAAAAAATTTATTTTAGGCAATAAATTCATTTTAATTGCAGCAATTTTACCCGATGGAGAAAGTTGTAGCTTTTGCCCTTTCCTAAATTCAGCTTTAATCTCCAGCCACAATTTGTTATAATTGTTATCAAATAAATCCATACTGTTTTTTGTAATATTGATACCTAAATATCTAACTGTCTTTGCAACCATAAAACCTGTTTTATTTATTAACTCTTGCTCTTCCTGAGCATTCATATTTTTAAGGATTGTCTTGGTCTTAGTAGTGTTTATTTTATACCCAGAGAAAAAAACAAAAAATTTTAATTCACCAATTAATGATTCTATACTCAAAGTGGGGTCCTCCAAAATAACAGCCAAATCATCAGCACATGCACTGATTTTATATTCTTCTTTATTAATCCTAACTCCTTTAATTTGTGTTTCCCCCTAATTTTATTATTTAAGATTTCTAATACTAATATAAACAATAAAGGTGCTAGAAGGCATCCTTGTCTCACACCTCTCATGATCCTAATATTTTGGGTTTCCTCCCCATTCACAATAACTTTAGCTTTTTGCTCTTTATATATGGCCTTAATCCATCCTATAAATCGCGGTCCTAAATCTACAGCTTTGGAATGGGGTATTTTGAGTCTGATAAATGAAAATCTAGGAATAAATGGGATGGCATTTATAGTGAGGAGAGATATAGCAAAAGCAGTCAAAGGATATAACACAAAGTCTGACCAAAATCATATCAATAAGGCTTCAGGGAAAACCCATCAATATAACCATAATCCAAGTTTATGTTCCAACTACAGAGACAGAAGATAAATATCACATTTTTTTTCTTAGCACTGGGGTAACCAGAAAAATGGACAAATTTACCACATCTATTATTGTAATGAACAGGAGAGGGACCAGCACTTATAATGTTAAATTTCCTTCTACTAAGATGTGCCTATTTTACTAATGATGTATTTCCCCCTTTAATGACTGAACAGATGTGTTTATCATATATGGTTAATTACAGGGTTATTTGTTATTTTAACCTGACTAATGATGTCAAACTGTCATAGTGTTCAAAAGAGCTATTACAGTATTTTATTGGACATAGGATACTAACAGAGAACAGCAAGGGGGAGTTCTGTCTGGAAAAAAACCCTTTATGTTTCAGAAATACAAACATAATCATATAGCCATTCCTGCATCCCAATTATATTCATCTGATTAAGTGGCACAAGTACTCATTTATTTAAGTAGTTGTCTCTTTGGTATACTATACTAATCTTCAGATAGCAGTTCAAGTATAACTGGGCCCAGTGCCCAGTCAGTTTTCTAATATATGTTCAAACAATAACACTGCAACCATCATAAAATATTTATTGTCTCAAACTGAACATTTAAAATGAAGGAAAGAATTATATATTTTGATGCCAATTACATTTCTGCAAATCTGGAATAAAATAATACAGGGCCATTGCACATAGAATTATTTGCCCTCAGAGGCCAATGGATATTTGTCAAAGGTTACAAATTCATTAGAGAAAGTCATATTATCATTTGTTTATTAGTTGAAATAATGAAAGCATGTGTCCTTACGAATCCCAAAGTAAAGGTAGATCATCCTTCCAAGCCTTAAAACATTCACCAGTTTCAAAAGTAAACTGCTGACTTAGACTAGTGGAGAAGAACTGTGTTGGATTCCCATTTCCACATGCAAATAGTTTATTTCATGCCTCCTGAGACTGTGAGAGTGGAACAGAGTATACCTCAGCCTCAGAAATCTGTACCTTTGCAAGTCTTGAGTCATGTTTAGGAGGAAAGAGTTGACACCAAACCAATCATACCTTTCAAAAATGACTAAGGCCCTTTTCGTATGCCTTTTTTTTGTGCGAGCGCCCCTTGGGTGTCGTGTGAATGGGAGCGTTGCTCCGTACGACGCACTCCCACTCACGCGACGCTCATGAGGCTAAAGCAGGGCGCGCGCGCATTTTTTTATTTTCAGCTGTAAGCCGAAAATACTGCGCGCTCGTGCAATGCTCGCAGCGCCCTCGCGCATTTACCTGCGTGCGGTGCTTTGGCGAGCCGGGCCGGTCGTGCTTCCTTCCCCCAGCGCAGCCTACAGATCCCAGACTGCGCTGCAGAAGGAAGGGGCAGGCGCTAGCGTGACAGTCACGCTACAAGGAAGCCGATGTGAGAGGCAGAAGGGCTGTCGTGAGCGACGAGTGTGAGCGGCTGCTCGCGCGAGCGCCGCTCCTCACTGCTGTGACGAGGTAAGGTGCGAAAAGGGCCTAAAGTATTACTAAAAACATGCACAAATTTTGAGTTGAAAAAAGCATGGAGAATTAAACATTATTTAAGAAAAAGTGCATGGTGTAGCAGTTTGCGCATTGGACTATGACCCTGGGGACCAGTATTCAACTCCCCTCTCAGCCATGGAAACCCACCAGGTAGCCTTGGACACATCACATATTCTCAGCCCTCAGAAAACCCTGTGATAGGGTTGTCTTAGGGTCACCATAAGTTGGAAATGAAGTCACACAACAACAAACA
The DNA here is from genome assembly GCA_948472985.1 of Iguana delicatissima. Taxonomy (NCBI): domain Eukaryota; kingdom Metazoa; phylum Chordata; class Lepidosauria; order Squamata; family Iguanidae; genus Iguana; species Iguana delicatissima. The sequence continues at coordinate 126,800 of CAOKZL010000166.1, read as the reverse complement.
CAAAGTTTACTTGTATGCAATGAGGCTTTACTTCTGAGTAGATACATATGAAATTGCTCCACTGTGTTGGGAAAACAGATCACTAGTGGGAGATGGTTAAGGGATGGGAATGTACCTCTGAAGCAGAACTCAAGAAAGTTATGTTTGAGATCCAGTGTGGTGTAATGCTCTGAGTGTTGGAGACCGGGGTTCAATTTCCCACTTGGCCATGGAAACCCACTGGGTGACCTTGGGTGTGTCATATACTCTCAGTCCCAGAAAACTCTGTGATGGGGTTACCTTTAGATTGCCGTAAGTCAGAAACGACTTGATGGCATACAGCAACAAAACTCCTACGAGTTACTGGTTTGGCCCAGTGCGTGGGGAAACTCTAGGGAAGGGGATGTAATTGTTAGTTAAATTCAGGAAGGGAGGTGTTGCTGGAGCATTGAATAAAGTAGTGGTATCTTCAGTTATGTATCCAGGGAGGAACAAAAGGGGTAATTTCTTCATGGTGTAATTTCTAAATTGCATTTAAATGTATTTAGTATTTTTATTAAAGGCTTTAAAGTCTCTCTCCAAATGTTTCAGTACAACTGAAAAGCATGAGAGTCTTGCAGTCAAGTACTGCACTGCCATCTCATTGGAACTTTGGAGTCAGTGCAAATGTGTCTAATTTAAGGCGCAATTTGTTGTATTACTGTTAAATATATTTATCATGATTTAAATTGTGATTGTGCTTGCAATATTCAATTATAGTTGGCCCCACAGAACCCAGAATAAGCTACAGTGGCACTTCTCAGGACTACCATTATGGGAAGTATGTCAGGATAGCAGCCACAAATTTGATTCTGCCTCTGCAGCCTCTGAATCTAAACAATAGAAGGGGAGAGGGCCAGGTTAAGCTAATCTGCCACCATGCTAATTGCCTCATCCCCTGACAAAACTACTGCAGGAGCTCAAACCGTCATTTGAAATGGCCAGTTAAATGGTTTTCTCACAAGTAACACCTGAAAATGAATGGATAATTTGGACAGTTTTGCCATGGCCCTAGTTCCAACCAATCCTGTTCTGATAATTTCACCGGTGTTTTCCCCCCAGCTTTTTATGGAAGATAAGGCAGGGTCAAAAATAAGTTGACAATTTAATTTAATTTTAATTTAATTGGCTCACAGATGCCTTTAACAACACCCCCTTCCTGGACCTGGAACATCTAAAAACAGTGGTGCATGCGCTGGTAACTTCACGGCTTGACTTCTGCAATGCATTCTACATAGGGCTACCCATGTGCCTAGTCCGGAAACTTCAATTAGTTCAGAATATGGCAGCCAGGTTGGTCACCGGAAGATCTAAAACTGACCATATAACACCAATTCTGAAGTCCTTACATTGGCTGCCTATTAGTTTCCGGGCACAGTACAAGGTGTTGGTTCTTACCTTTAAAGCCCTTCATGGCTTGGGGCCAGCCTACCAGCGGGATCGCCTTCTCCCATATAATCTGCCCCGCACATTAAGGTCCTCTGGGAGGAATTTACTGCAGCCAGTCAGAACTAGGTTGGCTGCAGTTACCCAGAGGACCTTCTCTTCTATCGCCCCCAAGTTATGGAATGGCCTGCCGGAAGAGACCCGGCATATTACCAGTCTTGACTGCTTTAAAAAAGCGGTCAAGACTGTTCTCTTCCGAAGGCCTTCCCAGACTAGTGCTCCACCGCCTCCCACCAACTGTCTTCTTGTTTTAATAGGTAATGTGTTTTAGGGGGTTTAGATGGGTTGGTGGGTGGGGAGGATGGGTTATGTTTTAATTGCTTTTAATGTATTTATATACTGCTGTAGTACTGCCTCGATCCGTTGGGAGAGGCAGGATATAAATAAATTTTATTATTATTTTTTTATTAACATGGAGTGGCAAAAGAAAAATTCTTCAGGAGTGCAGGAATTTCACCTCTGTACAAATTCCCTCAGTAAAGGAGGACATGAGATCAGGTGTGCTGCAGTGGTTTGAGCACTGGATTAGAAACCTGGAAGCCAGGGTTTGATTCCCTGCTAAGCCAAGGAAACTCAGTGGGTAATCTTGGGTGCATCACACGCTCACAGCCCCATAAAAACCCCAAGAGAGCTTTGGCTTGGGTTATCATAAGTTGGAAACAACTTGAAGGCACACAACAACAAAAGAAGACATGATGCAGAGAGTTTGAATAATGAGTTTATGTACCTTAAATAATAAATGCAGAAAGAAACAGGAGTCTGTATCCTTTTGCAAAGATTAAAGGAAGGTAATTATTTCATTGTGTTCGCTGTTGTGATTTAATGTCTTATTTTGAAGTGGAAGACCAAGGGCAAAACCCTTGCTGAAAGGCAAAGTTTTATTTTTATGAAGCAATTGTTCTCTTCTGAGAACATAATCTTTGTTAAAGAAAAGCTAATCCAGACACTAAATACTTCTAAATAATTGTCCTTATTATTTGTGTGGAAAAAATTAACTAAAATACCTAATTCTGTTAATATAGATTAGTGGATTGATTTTTTTTTAAAAAAAAAACTTTTATTTAAAAGCTTCACACCGAAATATCATCCCTGTGACTACCTTATTCAGTGTAAATAAATGTTGCATCATTTAAATGGGCATCACTGATTTGTCTCCTAAGATGTCATCCTGGAAATATAGCCTCCAGTATTCTAGTTCTGGCCATCCTTTTATGATGCATGTTCTCCCAAATGTATACAAATACTGCCATGTTGGTTTGCATACTACAACCTTCCCAGTGTCCTCCACAGATAGTAACAATGGTAAATAGAGATAGTAGGTGTTTGTTTCATTTTTATGCTGCCCCAAAGCCAAAGTTCTCTGGGCACTCCACAAAATAGAGTTAAAACTAACAACAATCCCACCTTTCCCCCAGTTTGAGACTAAAGGCAGCTTACAACATCTGAAACAGGCCATTTCTGCACTACACTGTTGTAATGCTATTATTCCACTTTCAACATCCTATGGAATCCTGGGGTTTGCACTTTAGGGAGGGGCACTCAGAATTCTCAGCCAGGGAGCTCTTTGGAATTCCACAGGATGTTGAAAGTGGAACAATAGCACTTTAACAATGTAGTGCAGAAATGGCCATAGTTAAAAATTATCAAAAATTAATGTTAAAAAGCTATTTAACCATCGTAAAATTAAAACCAGTTAAAATAAATTACTAAAACATCAACAACTAAAAGTCCAGCACATTATACAAGACTTGCTTCCCCTGAAAAATCAGCTCTCAAAGGCCTGACGGAATAAAAAGGGTTTTACCAACTTGAGGAAAGGTAGCAAGGAGGGTCCCAGTGTAGTTCCACTGGGGAGCGAGTTCCAGAGCCTCAGAGCAGCCACTGAGAAGGCCCTCTCCTGTGTTCACACCAGATATTTCTATGATGGTAGTGAGATAATAAACAGGGCCTCTCCAGAAAAAATTCAGAACATGGGCTGATTCCTATGAGAAAGTACAGTCCATCAAATAACCAGGACCTGAACTGCGTAGGGCTTTATAGGTCATCACTACTTACCCTGTGAGGAAAGGGCCTCAGTTAAAGAATAAAACCCAAATCAAATCAACAGCAGCACTAAGATCTGAAAAGAACATTTTTTTTTAGTTGTAAGGAGTAAAGAACCTGAGAGAATTAATCTGCTCATAAGCAGACAAGGGACTTTATCACATGAGGCAGGTAAATAACACTTACAACAAGATAATAGCATCTTTGGCTGGGACTTATTACATTATCTTGTTCCTCTTCCACTGTTTTCCTGGTTGGAGACCGTTTGGAAAGCATTTGTTTTACAAAGGAGGTCATTAATGGATTATCCATTAATGACCTCCTTTGCACAACAGAAGGGGAATGATGTCATGAGTGATAAGTCCCAGACAAAAATGTTATTATCCTACTGTAAATGTACCTGCCATGTGTGATAAAGCCCAAGAGTTGAGCAGGATCACAGTTAAGATCTATCTTGTCTATCTTGTTTTCCTTCAGTGATCAATCAGCTGACTATAGAAAGCCTCAAAGCAAAATCTGATCAGGGCAAGCCCAGGATGCTTTGCTTCCCAAGATGAAATACATGACTATGGAAACCCTCAAAGCAAAATCTGATCAGGGCAAGCCCAAGATTCTTTGCTTCCCAAGATGAAGTACAATATGGCATCCATGCTCCCATTCTATATGCATCAGCTGATTGGATCACTAGATGCATACTGCATATCTGAAATTCACCATATCTGAAATTAGCACACCATATTAGAAGAATAGGATGGAGTATACGGTGCACATAGCACTGTTCTTCAGCAAAGAGGAATGACAGCAAGTGAAGAAGAAGAGATGGGGGGACACTGTTGCTGTGCTCCCAAAGACATCTGATAATTGAGATGGTTGCTTCATTCCTTCCAATGGCCCTGGGCATAACAATCAAATCCATGAGGATGTCTTTGAAGCAATATGTTTAGAATGGGAGCATTAATATGTAATATTCTGTTTTTAATCTTTCAGAAATCCAACATGTGGAACAAAACTTGTGCCTCCCCAAACTGCACTTGGGCCATTTCTGCACGGGCTTAGGGAAATGGTGCAGAGCGTCCTCCAGGGAGGACGTCTGCATCTGGGAGCGGACTGGGTCAGACCTACTTAGTGTAGTTCCGCACCTCAGCCTGCTCCGGAATGACCCGAAGTGGTCGTCCAGCGTGCTTTTGAAAGACTGCTTGAAACAGGTCTTTCAAAAGCATGGAGCGTGCCACTCCGTGCCCGCGCTCCGGTGCAGATTTGCAGGCTCACACCAGTGCGAGCCTGTGATCTGCCGGGGGTGGGCTTTAGGCTGGCGAGCTTCAGAGGTTAGTGGAGAGCCTCGAAAGCCGCCATTTTTGTCCCTGGGGCAGTGTAAAGCGGTAGCCACACACTGCTCCGGACCAGCCTGGACCCAAGCGTGGAGCCAAGAAGTCCGGTAAGTACTGGCACTGGGCAATTCCCTCACCCCGTGCGGAAATGGCCTTAATCTCATCTGTACCCAGAACAGATGTTCCTTTTGGTATGGTATCCTGAGAAAGAATGACTAGTCCAAGATCATCTAATAAGCCTTGTAGCTGGACAGATCTAATAAACAGCAGATATGATTTCCATAAAATGACTATTTCAGTCTTACAAACCAGGAATAGGAATCATGTGGCCCTCCAGATGTTGTTGAACCACAGCTCTCAATATTCCTCAACACTAGGACCATTTCCACACTAGACTGTTATAGTGCTATTATTCCACTTTCAACCTCCTATGGAATGCTGGGGTTTGCAGTTTAGGGAGGGGCCTGAGGCCTGATATTTCCGGGATGGCATTTTAGGTGACAAATCAGTGATGCCCATTTAAATGAAGCAATATTTATTTAGACTGAATAAGGTAGTCACACTCTAGTGTAGAAATGGCCTAGCTTTGCTGGCTAGGGATGCTAGGACCTCTCCTCCAACCCCTTAAGATATTTTCTGCTAATCTTCTCATTCTAGTATACTTAAAGTTGTTTACTGTCATTAATCTGAACAATAATTTTATGAGGGTCTTTCCATTCTCTGAATGTTTAAGATTTATTTACCCATTTCTGCGAAAGTCACAACATTCTGTGAAACATTTTCTCTGTGCTTGCTTTATATTGTTTTACATTTATATTGTTATAAACACTGAGTATGCTCTTCTATCCTCCAGACATCTTTATTTTATAAACTTACCTCCAAATGGTGTTCTGTTATTTTATAGTCACATGGGTTTACAGGTCCATCTTTTCCCACTTAATGTTCCTCAGCACTCTTTACAACAGCTTCCTTTCTGCAACAGAATTGCTAATTTGTTTAATTTTAATGCGTGTAAAACTTGTATATTTGTATGGAAAATTAAAAAAAAAGCTTTCTGCGGTATAAAGTTAAGTGTAAAAATCAATGAATTGCAAGCAGGATACATCTACTGTACAAAAAAATTAATTTTTTTTTTATTTATTTAGGTAAAGCACTAACTACAATTGCTGCTCACATGTCCTTCAAATAATAAATGTCAAGTCTAAAACAAATTAAAAAAGATCTCTCTGGCTGGAAATTTGGTTTTCCAGGACTTGCATCAAACAAAAAATCACATACATGTATTTTTTTCCCCAGTCTGGTTCTTAACCAACTTTGCAAGTACTGCTTTTAATACATAGGGATTGTAGTCCAACTAAATGTTTTCAAAACTCTGCTCTAAACAGAAAACACTCTACAGTAGCTGTAAAGAGTCCACTATACATATCATGGCCTGAATCCTGTTCATTATTCCCAGGTAGAGTAGGCCTACTGAATCAATTTTTTGAATAGTGAGTCAACACACAGGTAAATTCCATTGATTTAGTAGACCTATACCTTGAAGGCACCAGACCCTTGCCATTTCCGCACTAGACTGTTATAACACTGTTATTCCACTTTCAACATCCAATGGAATCCTGGGGTTTGCAGTTGTTGGCCTCTCCTGAAACTGCAAACCCCAGGATTCCATAGGATGTTGAAAGTGGAATAATAGCGCTATAACATTCTAGTGTGGAAATGGCCCCTGTCTGATCTAGGAAGCTAAGCAAGATCAGCTTTGATTAGTACTTGGGTGGGAGACTGCCAACAAATACTAGATACTGTAGGTTATATTTCAGAGGAAGGAGCTGGCAAACCCACCTTTGAATTATTCCTTGCCTAAGAAAACCCTATGAAATTCATGGGGGCTCCATAAGTCAACAGGCAATTTAAAGGCAAACACCTACGCCAACAAATATGTTAATACTGCACCCAACTCAAGAGCACTCAGAACCAAACTGAAAGATGCACAAAGTTCAAAGCACACAACTCAGCATGATCCAAGGAGACTTCTAGGAAAAGAACTTAACAAATGCCATGAAAAAAAATCAGCCATCAGCCTATCAAATTCAGCATTCTGTTCCCATTTTTGCCAATCATATGGCCATGGGAAACATACTAGGAGCAAATAAGGTCACTCATCTACTTCTCCAGGTGTTTCCCAGCAATTGGTATCAGGAGGTTTACTAGCCCTGACACTGAGGCCCCTTCCACACAATCCTCCCAACCTGCCATGGGGATGGGAGAAGGACAGGACCGCAATGACAGTTCTGCATGATGTTGTTGCAGTTCTGGCCCTTTTCGTGTGCCATTTCTCATGCGAGCATTCTCATTTCTCCGGAGCATCACGCAATTGCGAGGACCGTTTCACATTATGTCCTCACAATTGTGCAATGCTCCCGAGGCCAGTAGGCAGAGATCGTGCAATATATCATTTTTGGCTTCTTGCCGAGAAAGATGCACAATTGCGCATCGCTCCCGAGCCCCACATGCACTTACCTTGCATGTGGAGCCTCCGGAGATGTGGCCATCATGCTTCTTCCCCCCGTGCAGCCTGGGAAAGTACCCGGCTGCGCTGGAGAAGGAAGAGACAGAGCCCTCAAGCTTCCTTCCGGCCAGCACGGAGCTGGTGCAGAGGAGAAGCAGAGGGGACACAAGTGCCTCTCACAAGAGACTTCTCGCATGATCTCTGCACGCCCACATCAGGAAAAGGTAAGGTGCGAAAAGGAGCTCTGTCCTTCTCTCATCCCCAGGCTGCGCAATTGCAGATTAAATCACTGACAGGTTTTCCCCATCAATGACCCGCCATCATGTCACTATCCCAGACTTTTCTGGCCTGTGGAAGCCATAGAAGTGCAACGGCTGTGCTTCCTCTGCCAACGCAGCCTGGGAAAGTCCCTGGCTGCACTGCAGAAGGAAGAGGCATGTCCATCACACTTCCTTTACCATGGAGCCAGTTGGTGCAGAGGGAAGTGCTCCCGTCGTGGTCCCCTCCCAGCAGAACCAATGCTGGGATCTCTACCGGATGTCTGCATGAAAAGACAGGGTGTGGAAAGGGCCTGGGTCAAACATGCTGCAGAAGTTTAGTGTGCTTCAGTATGTTCTTCTCAGTGGCTCTCCTTGCTCTCTGAGAATTAAAACACATATGCTATAAATCCTCCCACACTGCTTCCAACCTTCACAGGTCTCTCATACAAAGTAAGAAAAGGCACAGCAGAGCTTCCTGAAAATGCTCATCTTAGGGCTTTTTCACACTGCATAATTATAGTACTATAATTCCACTTTAACTGCCGTGGTTCCATCTCATGGAATCCTAGCATTTGCAGTTTAAGGAGAGGTATTTAGAATTCTCCACCAGAGAGCTCTAGGGTCCAAGACAAAATTTTTACTGGGGTGAGGGCAGAAATGTTGGGTCATTGGTCATTAAAAGGAGGCTTCACAGTAGAAAACAGGTTTCCATAAGTAATAACAAAAAATAACTTCCAGTATAATGCATTTTCCATTAGAAAATATGTTGTGAATCTATCCAAAAAGGGTTTTTTTCCCGTATACAAATTGCACAATTAAATTCAACTGAGATTGTGCAGGTCATCCTACTATAAATGGTTTGACCTGTTATAAAGTTCAGTGCACTTTAATTTCTCTGCAGAGTCGCAGACAAATTACAATAACATCCAAAATCCACAGAACAGTGATATGTTAGCTGCAGCACCTCATCTGAGTTCCAGATTACAGTACCCTATTATAAAATTTCTGTTACTGTTCTGATTTTGCTTTATCTTTCTTTCTTTTCTTTTTTTTAAACAAATTGGTCTTTTCAAAAGCTCTAAAGCTGCAGGTCAATGGAAGAGTATCATTTACCTCGTGACCTTGCTTGGCTTTCTCTACTTCTTCTGCAATCATCAAGAGACAGATGTCAAACTGTGAAAGACCTTTTTGCTTAAATCAGTGGTTCTCAACCTGTGGGTCCCCAGATGTTCATGGACTTCAGCTCCCAGAAGCCCTGAGCATTGACCATAGTGGCTGGGGCTTCTGGGAGCTGAAGTCCACGAACATCTGGGGACCCACAGGTTGAGAACCACTGGCTTAAATGGTATTTAGTACTGCAGGGCAGGCAGCATCTTGCTTAGTGCATTGGGGTCACCTATAGTTTTGTCCCTTAATTTGGCTATCTGGCAGTACTTTTTTTTTCCCTCTTAGACATTTCTCTCTCCCATCTTCCTCTCTTTTCCGCTATTTGGCTTTGGAAATAGTTGTTCATTGTTTGTGCACAGGAAACTCTGTGCAGGCTGTTGTATGATATAATGAATGTTTCCCCACACAATAAGAATTTGAATCATAAATCTGCATGTGTACCAGCTTTCTTTTCCTTCTGGAAAAAAAAGGGTATACCTCTGAGAGATATCTAATGATGATCATGCTACAGCCAATCAGCTAATGAAGTATCTTCTTGAGAACCCATTAAGAGAATTACTGCTTGAATGGGTATATGAAACAATGTCAGTCCTGCTGTCTAAGACAGATGAGAATTGAAAGTGTCACTAATCTTCCATGCAGTATTCCTGGTTTTATAATGAATGCATTTAAGACACTAGTTGTAATGTGTGAAAAGATCTTCACTGTTCTGGAAACAACTGAATCTGCAAGGAATGTCACTTGGAGAATTTTTAGTGTGCGATGTCAGCTAGGATTTTAAATTATAGTTGCTGGAAAGAGTTCTCTGTTTATCGTTAATTTAAAATCGGTACACCCCATGTTTCTATCTAGACTTCCAAGGCCTTTATAACCCATCCATCCATGGAGGAATATTTTGTAACAGTATGGGACTTCACTGTATCAAATAAGATCATATGGCACATCCATGTAGAGTGTCTGCCTATCTCCACCATAACTCCAAGACCAAAGTCACATGTCATAGAGGGTCTGTTTCTCTGTCTCCACCCTAACTCCAAGACTAAGGCCATTTCCACACTACACTGTTATAGTGCTATTATTCCACTTTCAACATCCTGTGGAATTCTGGGGTTTGCAGTTTACTGAAGCCAAAGGGCTCTCTGGCTGAGGATTCTAAATGCCCCTCCCCAGATGCAAACCCCAGGATTCCATAGGATGTTGAAAGTGGAATAATAGCACTATAACAGTGTAGTGCAGAAATAGCCTATGAAAGCTAGCCACCTGAAATTTGACTTGCATACTAAGGGGATCCTGGGAGTGTGCAGCTGTGGGTTATTTTTTGTTTAATATGTAAACTCTCTTAGACACATCCCTAATCTTCACTGTAGATAAGGCAAGGGATAGTCCTTGGGGGATCATTGATTTACAGGGAGTCTAGACAATTCCATAGCCTGTTAGCTTCTGCAGGGCCCAGACTTTTTCAGAGAGACAGAGAATGTTCTTGCTGCCTTCTTCATGTGAGAAAATAAGTAGAGAGAGAGAGAGGATGAATAGGCACAGCTGGGACTGGATGTAGAAAAGGAAAATAGTGAGAAAGGAAAAACAATGCAAGTGTGTGTGGGGGGGGGGAATTGCTTAGGAAGAGAGAGACCACAGGCGTGGGAGGGGTCTGTTCCCATGCCTTTTGATGCACTGATGTTGCACAAACACCCTATATATATATAGAAAAGCCTTTGTCAGAAGCCAGACAGCCATGGCACTGGCTAGGAATGGGTGAAGATTGGTGCCACACTTTAAAGCAACCTCATCTACAAAAAACAAACTCTCTCCTTCAAACATTTCTCGTCCTTCATTCACAGCAAGATTATTATCCAGAAAAGCAAAATAGATCCCAGTGACTTCAGCTGGTAACCTGAAACATGGTAATCTTCCTATCAGTGTTGCACTATTGAGAAGAAAAGGATAAAACTGAAAAGAACCCAAACATTTAACAAAGTCTGAGAAATATTCCTGTTAAGAACAGAGTAAAAAATGAAGTTGCTGCCTATTCCAACAGAGTTGCAAATAGACTTGTATCACAAAAAGCAATTCATGAAAAAAAAAACTGTAAAGAAGGCTGACTGGAGGAGAGGTGAAGAAGCCCATTCCTTCAATGTACTAGCACCATTCATTGGCTGCTGACAGTGATGTAAAGGCAATCAACTTATTAACATAGATGTCAATTACAAGATCAAGCACTGCAACATCATTTTATTAGGAGCATACTCTCTCTCTCTCTCTCTCTCTCTCTCTCCCTCTCTCTCTCTTAAAAGCCATCTGGTTACTTCATTCAGCAAGCAGATAGTAAAATGCCCTAGGGAAGAGTTTGTTGCATACATTAAGAAAAGAAAATACGTTCTGACACCTGGCACCAACAGAGGAAATCATTGCAATTTCAGATAACAGCAGAGGGTGAACTGGCCACACTGATAATAATTCACATTTATCTTTGATTATCAAAACAGTAGTTTCCGTCATTTTATAATGTCTTCACTACTCTTGAAGCCTATGGCTTCTTCACAGGTGAGGACTTAAAAGAACATAAGGAGACCTCTGCTGCATCAGGTGGAAGAGGCATACATACAGGATGAAGAGATTTGGAGTATGTTTCAGGTTCATGTACTGTCACGCCCTCTTGTTGTTCTTGTGTGCCTTCAAGTCATTTCTGACTTATGGTGACCCTAAGGCGTATATATTATGAGGTTTTCTTGGCAGGATTTGTATCAGAGTGGATTTTGCTTTTGCCTTCTTCTGAGGCTGAGAGAATGTGACTTGCCCAAGGTCACCCAGTGTGTTCATATGGATGAGTGGGAATTCAAATCCTTGTCTCCAGAGTTACAGTCCAATGCTCACAGCACAACACCATGCTGGCTCTTCTTCTTACCTATGAAAATTCTCTCCCTACCCATCTTCCATAATTTACTTTATTTATAAACTTGTGTTACATCTGTAATCTGCTTTGGTGCCAGCAATGGTTAATGCAACTCAGAATTGCAGTCAGAAGGCCTAGTTATGGGGAAATCTGGTACATACACTAACCATTACTGCAATAGATACAGATAGCTCTGTACAATTTTAAAGAACAATAGAACAATAGAATTAAAAACATATAAAAAGTTAACATTAAAATGTAAAATTGCAACAACAACAACAACAATAGCAGCAGCAGCAGCAACAACCACCACCATGATAGGCTTTGTTTCTATTCTATTCTATTGTCTCCTATCCTATTCTATTCAGACGCTCAGATTCGATGGTTGCTCCTCAGGAGTACATTTTTATTATGTGTGCGTGCATGTGTGTGTGTGTGTATTTATTGATTATACTTATATCCCAGGTGGGATATAAAAATGAGAATTCTAAGTATTTGGGTAACAGTGAATTCAGCTGGCTGATTTTTGAAGAAAGAAGATAGACAAGGTTATTAGTTTCCATGAATTATAACTGAATAAAGCAGAAAACGTCAAAAGAGTGCACTCAAGTGAAGCCCAGTTACTGCTGAAAATCAAAACTGAAATTATTGTGTTCAGTCATAGACCATTTATATCAAGGGAGAGAAATCTGCATTTTTTATATTCCTGTTCCTTACTGTTGATTTCTACTGTGAAGTACTAATATTTTGTGAAGAACAAAATGAAACTTAAAGCTGTGTTGCTGAATAGAATAAAAGTCTAAAAGTCACGCAACAGAGAGTGAAGGTGATAGCAAAAGAAACCTCTAACTTTTTGAAAATTCTAGTCATGATAACTGAAGGGAATGGGGTAAGGTTACAATAGATAGCTACAAAGAAAGACAAAAATATTGGGTCAGTTTGAAGGATTTCAAGACAGCAGGCACTGATGACTCACACCTGAGGGTGCTGAAGTAACCAGCGGTTGTTAGCATCTGAACCATTAGCAACCGTATTTCAAAATCGGCAGAGGAGAGTATAAATCCCCAGTGACTCAGAAATAATGAACATGCCATATTTTTTTTCTCAAGTAAAAGAAAGGTTTTTGGAGTTACAGATCAGATCAGTGCACAAAACCCCAGTATCTGGAAAATAGTCTGAAAAAGGAAAACAGAGGTGTAATAAAATTATAATAATAATAAGGAACAGAGTCAAAAATTAGGGGTCAGAAAAGTTTGGGCACCAATTATTACAAAAGAAGTTTTGGTAGTAAAAGGTTTTCATAGATAATGGCAAATTTTTTCCCTAACTAATGCATTTTAACTAAAAACTATGTTGTGATGTGTCAAAATAGTAAATCAATACGAAATATAATGAAATATAATGTTTTCCAGATGCAAAATAGTTGTGTAAAGTAAATAATAATGACTGGGAGGTAAATGCATATTGTGCATGGTTGTTGAACAGAGGCTAGATGGAAGTGCTGGACCTATTGGAAGTACTTTGACTGTGGCCATTTCCACACCACTTTTGAGGCCCCTCCCTAAACTGCAAACCTCAGGATTCCATCGGATGTTGAAAGTGGAATGATAGCACTATAACAGTCTAGTGCGGAACTGGCATGTGTATCCCTACATGGCAGAGGTTGGACTCAATGGCCCTTGTGGTTTCTTCCAGTTATATGATACTATTTTACTGTTAACAAAGCCTAAAATGCCCTGAGTTCTCTGGAAACTGTAGAAAAGCTGCTGAAATATTCCTTACAATATGTTCTTTTCAAAACCCAAGATCACCAAATTTCCTTTTCTCTGATGAAGCACTGAAGGTCTATATGGTGTCAGCATATGTGTCAAAGCTGAGAATAAATTTTCACTCACAGGTACAGGTGCACCTAAGGTGAGCATTCAAAGATGGACATGCACAGAAAAGCTTCCTTGTACATGTACAATATTTTAGTTAGCTGATGAAGTGTTAGTGTTAGGTTTTGGCAGGATTCTTCCACATCTTTCCATCTGATTGCCTAAACTGTGTTTCTAAATGCTGAACTGCAGTGCTAGAAAATTGGGGGCAGGAACATTTTATCTACAGGGGCAGAATTCTTATTTGGGGGAACAATTTCCCAGTGATGTAGACTCGAGTCAATTGACTCGGACTCAAGTTGGACTCAAGTTACTTCAGTGACTCAACTCGGACTCGGCTCGGCAATAAATGATGCACTGACTTGACTCGACTCGAGACTTCTATATATTTAGTGACTGACTTGCTGCCCGTGGTTCAGTAACATAACGCATTCATCCAGAAAGCTTACAGCTTTGAACAATGTTTCCATCTCTTTTTGTCTACTGGTCACATGGCAATCTGTCTCTAGCCCTAAATATGGGTGCACTTCTCAGAGGGGAAAAGCAAACGGGTTAGGCAACAGGCTTGAGGCAGTCTTGAGGTCTGCTCAGCTACCTGTCCCCACTGCATTTTGGAGGAACCTTCCAAAACTTTTCCTAAGAGCAAAAGGCAAGACTCACCCCCAGAATGCAGGGTGCATTTCTCAGAGGAAAACAGCGAATGTGTTAGGCAACAGGCTTGAGGAGGAAGAATCCTTCCTAAGCTTTTGAAGCTTCAGTTAATGGGGAGTAAGAAAGACCTATTCCCCACTTCTGAAAAATCCTCCTGCTTCAGAAATGGGAAGTAAGAAGGAGCCTACCCCGCACTTCCGAAGCTGTAGATGGCAAAATCACAAATGTGGAGACCCTACTCTACTTAAATTGTTAAAACTGACTTCATATGACTCTGTTCATAAATTCTGGAATATAGGTTGAGGTAAAAAGTTGGCTCCCACACTTGAGATTTGGCTTGAGACTTGACCTGAAAGTATCCTCAAGGACTTGAGACTTGCAGATAGAGACTTGAAACTTGACTTGTGACTTGAAGTAAAAGACTTAAATATGTCATTGCAATTTGCTCATTTACCACCACCCCTCGTTACTACACTCTTCTACGAAAACGCTCTAATTGCTACAATATAGGAATAAAACAGATGATTACCAGAAACTCAGGGAGGTATGAAATATAATGTAAGTCCAGGAAGGAGAACTTCAGTCCTCAGATGTTGTTGGCCTGCAACTTCCATTATTCTCTTCTGCTCACTATAATATCTACAGCTGATGGGAGTTACAATCCAATAGCATCTGAAAAGCTGCCTGTTCCTCACCACTAGTCAAACAATTTTATTTATTCATCGTTCATTTATTTCTCTCAATACAGAGTCCAAAGCAGCTTACAATGAATTAAAACTAAATATGTCTAAAACAAAATATTAAACTATTCTATTGAAAACATTACATTGAAACAGGTTCAAAACACATTAAAATATAGTAAAAATAATAAAATGTCACACACTTCATTAAAAGACCCTCCTCCTACCACAGTATCTTAAAAGCCAAAGTCCTGCCTAAATACAAAAGTCTTTGCCTGCCTATGGAGAGAGACCAGAGCAGGGACCAACTCAGCCTGCCATGGGATCCTTGTAGGAAAGCAGATTAGAGATATCCTTTGAAAAAAGAATCAAGTATGCATGCGAATGTTTCTCTAAGCACCTCTAGATCACATCTTGTATATGCTCCCCCTTTTTTGTCATTGTACACCAGTGCACTGTTTTCAGACATGATAGCTAGTTCTGAGATAGCCTGAGACCAGCCAACAATATCAGATCTTTGGGGATACATTAGACTCTGTTGACTGGAACTAATTAATTCACTTGAAGCGTGCCAAAAACATTGTCTCTTTTGGACCTGAAGGAGTAGATTGCAAAGTACAACAGTGAAAGCTTATTTTGAATGCATTCATTTCAAAACGCACTTGTTTCACACATGAAATAACATGATCAGCTTACTACACAGAATCATAGTGTTGGAAAAGACCCCGGGGGCTGTGTAGTCCAGTATCTGTGCTATGCAGGGAACACTCCCAAAAGTTGGCCATCTAAACCTCTGTTTAAAGATCTCCAAAGAAGAGACCGCCATTCTCTGAGGCAGTCATTTCCACTGCTGAACAGCTCTTACTGTCAAGAAGATTTTCCTAACATTTGCATGGAATCTCTTTTCTTGCATTTTGAATCCATTGGTTTGTGTCTTAAAGCACTCTTCATCTTTCACATGCCATCCCTTCGATAGAAAGATATCACATTCTCAGTATTCACATCTCCAAGGTAAGCATTCATAGGTCCCTAAGCTATTTTTCATAGGGTTTGGTTTCCAGACCTTTAAAGGCTTCTGGGACTGTCATCCAACATGGCGCCATGGTTACAACAAAAAGTTATCTGGAGATGGAGCCAGGAGTTGAGCGTCTAGAACTTGACCAAAGAAAACTTGTTCAGAACATTAAGAAGGAGTTTGAGACAATTTGTTGATAGCCAATATAAGAGGCTAAATTCACTGTGAGTCCCAGTTAGAGTAGACCTATTGAATCAATGTGAGTGATTTACCAAAGGCTGGTTTAACAAGTTCCCACTGATTCAGTGGCTATATGCCATCTGGGACTAACAACTGCATTTACTTGAAAGATTCTATTTTCACCCATAAACTTAGAAGAATTGTTTTGTCAAACATGACATTGTCTTTGTAACTTTTGAAGGTCATGTCCCAGTTACTTTAGTGGAGCTTTCTCCTAGGTAACTACATATAGGATTGCACCTTAGTGCACAATCCTATGCATGCTTATTTGAATGTTGATCCCATTTTCGTCATTGGTCTTGCTTCCTAAATTTGTTTCTAGGCTAAACATCAACCTTCAGACACTGATTTTCATTTACTTCATAGACTGATTTCAGTAACATATTTATTAATTCTTAGAAATGTGCAGGGAGACCTTTGGCAAAAGGATACACAGCAGCAAGGATTTTCACAAAGCACATGAGAGAGAGGGAGAGAGAATAGCTTCTAGGAGGCTTCAACACATAGCAGGCAGCTGTGTGTACAGGAATATGTAGCATTCAAAATATTGCTGGTTTTACCCAGACAATATCAGTCATAATGCTAAGCAATTACTACTGATGTAGTAGTTCCACACACATGGCAGCAGTTCTTCTTTGTAGCAACAGATAAGAAATACTAGTGCAGGCAGAAATCATACCAGTCAAAGCCCTGTGCATACATGTGATTGCTGAATACCTGCTCCTAACTGCTGGCAAGAGCAGTGGTGGCCAGCCAGTCAACAATGCAGTTCCATGGATCTGAGTAAAGCACCTTCTGACTCCATTACTGCCACTGTATGGTATCCAGTTATGGTTACATTGATTGTACCACAGCAATGGATAGAAGTTTCTTCTAGAAAGTGACTTCAGCATCACCCACTGATGCCAAGCCACCTGGTTATGATCATTATATTTTAGGTCTTCCCAGAGATGGTCATATTGGTGTTTCAAAGCACCAGTGCTCAGAGCTCTTAAAATGCTGCTCCGATCACTGAGTTGTGAGCTTTATTTTTTTGCTTTTGCTTCAGTCTCATCCCACCCCTTCTGCATCTACCAATTCATTTGAGGATACCAAAAACAGCCAGTCAGAGGCAGGGAACAGAGATAAGGAAGCAAACAGCTAAAGGTAGCCACCTACTGGGACAGGAATTCTAAACAGCCAGTGAGAGAGGCAGACATGAAAAGAGAAGGTTGAGTCAAACAGCCAAAGGAAGAACTCCCAGATTTCAATGAGGCTGCTTCCCTGGGAATTTTTGGCAAACCAGCAAGGTTTTTGGCTCCTGTTGCAATTCAATCTGTCCCTGAGTACTAGAATGGAAGTAATCAAAAAAGTTTTTTCCCCCTGCTTCTCTAATTGGCCTTACTAGTTTCAACAGCAGATTTATTACTTTGCAATAATGTCTCATTCCTTATCTTCTTGCTGACTTCCAGAGGAGAGAGCAGAAGGTAAGCTGGGTCTGTGAAGACAACTTTGATAGGTGTTTTTGCAGGACTGTGGGGCTGAGTTTGTCTGCTTATTTCTCTGTGTTGTTGTTTTTTTTGTGTGGGTTTTTTTTGTGTGTTTGTGTGTGTGTTTTGTTTTTTTTTTGCTTGCGCTGGCCGTGTGCTCTCCCTGAGCTCACAGCCTATTGTCAGCTAATTGTTTGTTAGTTAGTCAGTTAACTGTCAATCAAACTAGGGAGAGTTAATCAAGCTAGGGGGAGGAGCCAGCTAGGGGAAGGAGGCTTTATTAGGAACTCCCAGCGGCGCAATAGGCGTGCGCAATTTCATTCAGCTACTTCATTCCTTCAAGTTCAACCATTCAAGTTTAGGAACAACCGATCCTTATAGCGACTGAACAAATTTAGGAAGAGTACAACTGAGCTTGGGAGTTAGCTGAGCAGACATAGCTTATACAGCTCAAATTAAGAAAGGAGGCCCAGTTTTTGTTTTTGTTTTCTTGTTCTATTCTCTGTATTATCAAGTATGGAAGGTGAGGGAGCTGCTGCTGTCACCTGTAGCGCTTGTGGCATGTTCCTTTTCTTGCCACAAGATGTGGTCGGGTACACTTGCAGCAAGTGCAAGCTGGTCACCTTCTTGGAGGTCAAGGTGCGGCAGCTGGAGGCACAGGTTTCTAATCTTCGTCTTATTAGGGAAGGTGAGGACTTCTTAGATAGGGCAGAGAGGACCTTCCTGAAGACCGGATATGCGGAGGAGCTGCCTGATGAGGAAATCAGTTCCGTGAGCCAGGAAAGCGATGCTTGGAGGAATGTCACACGGAGAAGTAGAAGGGCCAGGAAGGAAACAGAGACTCTCAAACTACAGAATCGCTTCAACGTTCTTGGTGCTGTGAATGATGAGGAACACCAGAAGGAGGGAACACAACATCAGCAAGAAGGAATCCAACTTCGGCAACTGGAACTTCAACACCAACAGGACAGCATCCAACATCGGGAAGTCCAGCATTCCCGACCTCAACACAATGCCCAGGCAATCCTGGAAGAATCTGCTTGTCGAAGAACCCCGGACAGGCCTCAGAGGAGGCGAGTTCTGGTGGTTGGGGACTCCTTGCTCAGAGGAACCGAACCGGCAGTTTGCAAACCGGACAAGCTCAATCGAGAGGTCTGCTGTCTTCCTGGGGCCAGGATAAACCACGTAACAGAGAGGCTAGCCAGGCTGGTCAAGCCCACTGACCGTAAGCCCCTCGTTTTGGTTCACGTTGGAACCAACGACACGGTGAAGCACAGCTTTCACCACATCACAAAGGACTACGAGCTTATGGGGAGAAAGCTTAAGGACCTTGGTGCGCAGGTGGTCGTTTCATCAATCCTCCCTGTTCAAGCATATGGTGCACGAAGGGAAAGGACAATAGTAGAGGTCAACAGCTGGCTCCGCACATGTTGCCACCGCCAACAGTTTGGCTTTTTGGATCATGGCTTGAAATTCCAGGAACATGGGCTTCTGGCAAGGGATGGGCTGCACCTCACGAAACTTGGCAGGAACGTTTTTGCAAACAGTCTCACAAGGAGGATTAGGAGGGCTTTAAACTAAGTACAACTGGGGAGGGAGACAAGATTATTCAGGACAAGGACTCGGCAAGTGCAGGGGAAAAGGCCCAAATGATAGTGGCCAAGTAGGAATAGTATCCAATCATGGGAGGGGTGGAAAAAATGCTATGGGACTTGCAGGAAGGGCACGGGGACTTAAGTGTCTCTACACTAATGCACGGAGTATGGGAAACAAACAAGATGAATTTGAACTCCTAGTACAGCAAAATAAATATGATTTGATAGGCATCACTGAGACCTGGTGGGATGAGTCTCACGATTGGAATGTAGGAATAGAGGGGTATAGCCTATTTTGTAGAAATAGACCAAATAAGAAAGGAGGAGGAGTAGCCTTATATGTCAAGGATGTTTTCACCTGTGAAGAGATCCATGACTTGAACACCGGAAGCCAGGTCGAGAGCATCTGGGTAAGAATTAAGGGAGCGAGAAACAATAGGGATATTATAGTGGGGGTTTACTACAGACCTCCAGGCCAGACTGAGGACCTCGATGGCGCTTTCATAGACCAAATGACTGCACATTCAAAAAGGAGAGATACAGTAATAATGGGAGATTTCAACTACCCGGATATATGTTGGCAGTCAAACTCTGCAAAGGCGGCAAGGTCCAGCAAGTTTCTTACTTGTCTTGCAGACAATTTCATGGTCCAGAAGGTGGAAGAGGCAACAAGGGGATCAAATATTCTGGATCTGATCCTGACCAACAGGGAAGACCTTGTTAATGACGTCGAACTGGTTGGATCTTTAGGAGAGTGACCATGCCCTATTAGAATTTTGTATTCAGTGGGGAAGAGAAGGCAAGTGTAGCCAGGCATTCGTCTTAGATTTTAAAAAAGCAGACTTCTGTAAACTGAAGGAGCTGCTGGCTGAAATCCCGTGGTCAAGAATAGTCAATGAGAAAGGAGTTCAGGATGCATGGGAGTTCTTTAAAAGGGAGGTACTGAAGGCACAGGCTAAAACTGTGCCATTACGGAGGAAAAATGGAAGGCATCTGAACAAACCGGAATGGTTGACTAAAGAGCTCTCAGCTGAGCTAAGTATTAAGAAAAACATGTACAGGAAATGGAAGAAGGGGGAAATCACCAAAGAAGATTATAAGCAAGTAGCCAGGAGATGTAGGGAGAAGGTCAGAAAGGCTAAAGCACAGAACGAACTTAGGCTGGCCAGAGACATTAAAAACAATAAAAAGGGCTTTTTTAAATACGTCCGCAGCAAAAGGAAAAAGAAGGAGATGATAGGGTCACTGCGCAAGGAAGATGGTGAATTAATAACAGGAGGAAGAAAAAGGCAGAACTCCTCAACACCTTCTTCGCCTCAGTTTTTTCCCAAAACGATAAAAACACGCAACCTGGCGGTTGGGGAGCAGGTGAGGAAATGGGGGAAATGCCGCACAGAATAGATAGAGAGGTAGTACAGGAATACCTGGCCACACTGGATGAATTCAAGTCTCCAGGGCCAGATGAATTGCATCCTAGGATTTTAAAAGAACTAGCAGAGGTCATTGCGGAACCTCTTGCTATAATCTTTGAAAACTCTTGGCGGACCGGAGAAGTTCCGGCAGACTGGAGGAGGGCAAATGTTGTCCCCATCTTCAAGAAGGGAAAAAAAGAGGACCCAAATAATTATCGCCCAGTCAGCCTGACATCAGTACCTGGAAAGATCCTGGAGCGGATCATCAAACAGTCAGTTTCTAATTACTTAGAAAACAATGCCGTAATTACGAAAAGTCAACATGGATTTCTCAAAAATAGGTCATGCCAGACTAATCTTATCTCTTTTTATGATAGAGTTACTTGCTTGATAGATGAAGGGAATGCTGTGGACATAGTATATCTTGATTTCAGTAAAGCCTTTGACAAAGTTCCCCATGACATTCTTGCAAAGAAGCTAGTAAGATGTGGGCTGGACAGGGTTACTGTCAGGTGGATTTGTAACTGGTTGACTGACCGTACCCAAAGGGTGGTCACCAATGGCAGATTCTCATCCTGGAGAGAAGTGACTAGTGGGGTGCCACAGGGTTCTGTCCTGGGCCCGGTGCTGTTCAATATCTTCATTAATGACTTGGATGAAGGAATAGAGAGCACGCTGATCAAATTTGCAGATGACACCAAATTGGGAGGGGTTGCTAATACGCCTGATGACAGGATCAAAATTCAAAAGGACCTGGACAGACTGGAGAGCTGGGCCAAGGCTAACAAAATGAACTTCAACAGAGAGAAATGTAAGGTCCTACACTTAGGCAGAAAAAATGGTATGCAGAAATATAGGATGGGGGACACGTGGCTGGCTAACAGTACGTGTGAAAGGGATCTAGGAGTCTTCATAGACCACAAGCTGAACATGAGTCAGCAGTGTGATGCGGCAGCCAAGAAGGCCAACGCAATTCTTGGTTGCATCAATAGGAGTATGGTGTCTAGATCGAGGGAGGTATTGGTACCACTCTATTCTGCATTGGTTAGACCTCATCTTGAATACTGTGTCCAGTTCTGGGCACCCCAATTCAAGAAGGATATGGATAAGCTGGAGCAGGTCCAGAGGAGGGCAGCCAAAATGGTGAGGGGCCTGGAAGCCATGCCCTATGAGGACAGGCTTAGAGAGCTGGGTATGTTTAGTCTGCAGAAGAGAAGGTTGAGAGGGGACATGATAGCCATGTTTAAATATTTGAAGGGATGTCATGTCGAGGAGGGAATGGGCTTGTTTTCTCCTGCTCTTGAGACGAGGACAAGGAGCAATGGATGCAAGCTGCAGGAGGGGAGATTCCGGCTGAACCTCAGGAGGAATTTCCTGACAGTCAGGGCTATCCGGCAGTGGAATGTGCTGCCACAGAGTGTGGTGGAGTCTCCTTCTTTGGAGGTTTTTAAGTGGAGGCTGGATGGCCACTTGTCGGGAGTGCTTTGAGGGTTTTCCTGCATGGCAGGGGGTTGGACTGGATGGCCCTTGTGGTCTCTTCCAACTCTACATTTCTATGATTCTATGATTCTATCACTTCTTCTAAGTCAGGGTGTCTGCTATTTTTCTGCCAAGACTTGCTTTTAAATTGAGCCTTCAGCTACCTTGAAGAATTCCCTGCTCAGCCATGAAAACCCATTTGGTGACCTTGGGCACATTACACACTCTCAGCCCCAGAAAACCCTGTTGATAGTTTCGCCTTAGGATCACTGTAAGTTGAAAATGACTTGAAGGCACACAAACAACAACAACTTCACCATATATTTCATAGTGTGTGAAAACTAACTCACTAAGTCAATTTGGCCATCTCTTTTTCCTTCCCTGACCCATAACATCTTCAGTACAGGTTCTGGATTATATATGTGTAAGCAGAATGAAATGGCATAGTGATGAGGTGATGAAACAGATTATATCACTTCAAACTGCCAGTGAAGTATGCCATTTTTCATTTTTTTTTTCTAAAATTTCCTGTTAGTATAAAACTAAATGAAGCATGAAGTGGTCTGACTAGAACATTTTCACTAATGTGTGTTTGGTTTCACATGCCAACAGGCTCTTACGTTGGTAAGCATTTAGAAACGGTAACCCTCACTTCGCACTTGATGTGGAATACTCTGTTCTCCATCTCTGCTGAATGCGTTGTGGTCTAAATGTATTGAGAGGAAAAATGATTTCTTCCTTCTAAAAGTGTCTACCCTTCCACTCCTCCTCACTGGGGAATATTTACAGAGGAAAACTTCTGGCGAAGGGAAGTAGGAGAGGCCAGCCTCACACCCAGATTTCTTTATGGGTGGTTATAGAACATCCATTGTAGGAAACAAACTAAAATCCCAGTTCACATTTCTTGGATCACATTTGCTGTTATCCCCCCCCTTTCTTCCTTGCTGATGTCTTATCCACACTCTTATTAAATATCTTTTGTTGTTGTTTGCCTTCAGATCATTTCTGACTTATATTAACCCTTAGGCAAAACTATTATGGGGTTTTCTTGGCAAGCCTTGTTCAGAGGGGAGTTGCCTTTTGAGAGTGTGGCTTGCCCAAGGCCACCCAGTAGATCTCCAAAGCTGAGCAGGGATTCAAACCCTGGTCTCCAGAGTTATAGCCCAATGCTCAAACCACTCCACCACTCTGGCTCTCTTCTTAAATGGTACTGTTGTGTAATTCTTAGCAAGGTGATGCTTTCAACACAGCTTTTCACAACACAGCTTGGGTGATTTGCTACTGCAGAGAGATGTTGAGATGATGTCGTACACTAGGGTTGCCAGAGTGAAACTGGAGATGGCTCCTATACCTTTAAAGGAAGTGTAGAAGAGGGAATTTCAGCAGGTGTTGCTTTGTTATCTGGTTGGCTCACAAGCAACATCTTCTGAATTCCCATTTCTACACAACTTTTAAATGAATAGGAGTTGTCTACGGTTTTCAGTCTAGCAACCTTAACTGTACACAAACCTGGCCATACTAAAAGAAAGGAGAATATAATAAATTAACAGATAATAAACAATTTCCTCTTTCCCAGTATCACATAAGAAAGGAAAGGGAAGATTTCCATTTTTCTCACACACTCTTGTGTGTGTGTTTGTGCCTTCAAGTTGCCCATCAATGCCAACCGATTGTCTTTCCATAATGCTCATGGATTATAACACATTAACAACTCTTACATCATGTTGGACAAACGGGGCATAACCAGCTGCAAACCATTTGCACCAAAAAAGCCTTTCAAGAACTGTCACGCTTCTCTTGATCATGTATAAATAATATTTCCAAAACTGCATGCCCTGCCAGTAACTGTATGCGCATATGTACCTCCAAGTTGCACATTGGCTTATGGCAACCCCATGAATTTCACAAGGTTTTCTTAGGCAAGAAATATTCAGAGGTAGTTTTGCCTATTACTTCCTCTGAAATATAGCTTACAGCACCTGGTATTCATTGGTGGTCTCCTATCCAAGTACAGACCATGGTTGACTCTGCTTAGTTAACAGGGTTTATAGCCACCTGGGGCTCACTATTTAGCACAGATCTTTCCAAACTTTTCATTTTTGGTGACACTCTTTGTTATGCATCGTTTTGCGACACAGTAATTCAGTTTTACTAGCAAACTGGAGGTTAAACTAACCCCTTAAAAGAGATACAGACACATGCATGAATTGTAATAACAAAAGGTATGGGGACACAACATATCTCATGAAAATCTTTCATATATTTTTAAAAATATATGATTTATAAATAATAACATACATATCCAAGATTGTAGGCGATACACCTACATACTTCAGGCGACACACTCATGTGTTGCAGCACACCATTTGAAAAGCCCTGATTTAGCAAGTGAAGAGGCTGCCTTGGGCAGCAAATTTTGGATGTCACAAAAGTGCATTGTGTTTTTTTTTTACTATTGTTATTTCAAAACAGAAGGAATCATCAGTCTGTGACACCTTTAAGTCTAAACCAATTTATTTCAACAGGAGCTTTCATAAGACTACCGCCCACATCAAATTTTCGGGGACTATGGCCTACTTCATTTTTCGTGCGCAGGAGGAAACCAAGTGCTTGTAGGATTTATTTGTTTTTGTCTCACGTGGCTGGAACTGAGAGTGGTGGGAACTGGCATTTGTTACTCTGCCTCAGGCTTTGGGATGCGTGAGCTTGGTGAAGCGTGGCGCTTCTTTGGCGCTGCAATTACAATAACACCGTACTTTTTTCTTCCCCTCCTCCTGTGCTGTAGAAGACAGAGTGACGGGCCTGGCATTGTTAGGCCATTTCCGCACTAGAGTGCTATAGTGGTATAATTCCACTTTCAACATCCTACGGAATCCTGGGGTTTGCAGTTTAGGGAGGCAAACCCCAGGATTCCGTAGGATGTTGAAAGTGGAATAATACTACTATAACACGCTAGTGCAGAAATGGCCCTACTGGGGAGACCGCCCGCCTTGTGCCCTGAGGGAGACTGCGCCGACTGGCGAAAAAGGCTTGGTCGCGCGGCGCTCTCTCCCTGCGAGACAAAAGGCGCGCTGTGGCTGAGAAGCGAAGTGCGGCCACTCCAGCTTCCACCCTGGACGGAGGGAAGCCTTCGCCCGGGAAAGCTGCGAGGAGGCGCCACAGCTCCTCACAGGCGTCGACGGCGGCGGGACGAGGCAGACTCGGCGTGTGAGGTACGTGCTGGGCTTTTTTTGGCGGCAACGGAAAGTCGCCCTCTGGCCGAAAGGGAAAACCGGGGGAAGGTAGGGGGTGTTGCTGGGCGCGCGCTCTGTCCTCCTAGCCGAGGAAGGGGAAGACGAGCGCGCCTTTCCCCCGTCGCTCAGCCCCCGGGAGGAGGAGCAGCCTCGGCCGCCGCAGGTAAAGCCCGGTTGCGCCTGTGCTCGCTTCAGTTTGAATCTCTAAACAGCATCTTTACTAAGGAGCAAGACTCGCTGAGCTCAGTGGGGGCGTACTTCCAAGTGAACGTGCTTAGAATGGCCCTGCGCGCAGGCAGGCATGCGTTCATCCTGAGGATATTCTCTCATGTTGAGAGAAAGGCGGGATATAAATTAAATAAAAACCTCGCTTACCCACTCCGCGTCCTTCTAGATGGTCTCCAGAGGCATGGGCAGCAAGTCGTTCCTAGTTTCTTTTCTTACAGGGTCTTTCCTGTATCGCAGACAACTTTCTTACCGCGTTCAGCAAACTCAAATACGTTTTATTTCGGAATATTCAGGTTAACCCTCTCGTATGCCGCACTAGACTATTATAGCGCTATTATTCCACTTTCAGTTTCCTATGGATTCCCGGGGTTTGCAGGTTAGGGAGGGCCCCCTCCCTAAACAGCAAACCCCAGGATTCCTTAGGAGGTTGAGAGTGGAATAATAGCACTATAACAGTCTAGTGCACCAAACCCTCCCAGCTCTGTTCTACGCCATTCACTTGGTTGTTCACCATTCCTCAGTCATGACAAAAACGCAGTGCTTGTTCTTCTTGGAGGCACACGTTTTCAGAACTTTTCCAATATTCTCATGATACACACAACAACCATTGGCCTTTCTGTTCAGTTTCTGCCAGCTGATAGGCTACTCGATTTTTTGTCATGCCCTCCATATTTGTGGGTCTCACTTTTGTGGATTTGATTATTCATAGATTATTTGCTGCCACCTCTGCTGCCTCCCTGTGCCATTTTTAAATAGGGACTGCAAGCCTGGTGAGACTGAGGCCATTTCTGCACTAGACTGTTATAGTGCTATTATTTCACTTTCAACGTCCTATGGAATCCTGGGGTTTGCAGGTTCGGGAGGGGCCAGCCGATGTCGAAAGTGGAATAATAGCACTATAACAGTCTAGTGCAGAAATGGCCTGAGAAACTAAGGCTTGTAAGTCCCTATTGAAAATGGTGTGAGGCAGCAGTCCGGGTGGCAGTAAGCCCCGCAAACCGCCACTTATGCTTTTTCAAGGAATGTGATGCCTCAGAGGAATCCATGGTGGGTTGAATACGGTGATCATACTGTTTTTGTGTGTTAAATATGGTTTGGGAGGAGCTAGAGGTATTCACGTTTTTTCCACTTTCGTGGGGGTCCTGTGCCTCTAACCCTAGTGAGAGTGGAGGGATGATGACTGTATACCCACAGGACTGTTTTTAAGGTCCCCCAAAAATTTTTGTTGGCTTGCATTTGGTTGTAGTGAAGTTGTTAGCTTCCTTGAACACTACTTTTTTTTTAGTGGAAAGGAGGATTGAACTTTGTAACAACAAAATAATACACGCACCTTGCTACTACACATGCAGCAAGCAGCTTTGTCATTTATATCACCTTCCACTAATGACACCAAAGAGAAGACTTTGAAGTGAAGGGGGAGTAACTGAAATCAGCACAGTCTTTTAGCACCTTAAAGACTGACCATTTTTATTTAGTTTTAAGCTCTTATGGGCTCCAGGCTACTTCACCAGATCTTGATGTGGCAGGCTGGAGTCTGTGAAAGATGATGCAAAGTGAACATTGTTAGTCTTTCAAGTTCTGTAAGACTCCATTTGGCTTTTGAGGGTGTTTTTTTATTTATTTTTTCTGTTAAACTTACATGTGGAGTAGCTTCATGCAGCACTTATAAATTGATAGGAAGCCTATTCATCTCCTGCGGGCATGCCTCTCTGCACATACCTGGACTTTAACACTTTCTCTATGGCCCCACGTCATGTTCATTTAACTCTATAGCAAGAGCCATTCTCTGTGCCTTGTCTCATGTGCTGCTGCCTTCCTTAGCTGTGCAGTTTTCTTCTGTAGACATTTCTAGGTTGTTCAGTACATTCCCTATCATTTTCATATGCATTTCAACAAATCTTCGTATATGGTCTCCATCATTTCCCCATATCATCCCATTCCTAACATATAGCTTAATTTTACATATGTCTGTTCAGAAGTAAATCTCACTGCCTTCATTGTGCCTTACTACTAAATATAAAATTGCAGCTGTACAGTGACCATATTAGTCTGAGGAGTTCAGAAATCATTAAATAACTCATTGATTTATTCCTCCTCTCCCCCAATCTTTTCCTCAAGTCAAACGTATTTGGAGGCAGAGTTTCTTTGCTTTCAATAATGGTTCAATATAGTATTGGGGGAGATGTGGGAATATAGAATGCATTTAATATGACAAAATTAAAAAGCACAGAAGGGATACAACTTAATTTGTTTTCTCCAAGAAAGAAGCTGCAGGTGTTAATATAGTTTTTCTGGTGTTCTGTGCATGTCAGTTTGAATGCAACTCAAACCGTTAGGAATGACAAAAATTAAGGAAGTTTTGCATTTATTTACATTTGGCATTGACTGATATTGTATATTAGCAGATACAGAATGTGAATGCATGATTGCGCTTGTTTAAGCTAACCTGGCTGATGAGTTAGCAGATTACTTTGTTAAAAGTATTGAGTTACTGCATTCTGTATGCAATTTATTGTATCTGACAGCAAATCATGCACTGGATTCCTAAAGCTGATTAATCTTTGAATCTTTATATACACATATACTCTTGATATTTATATGCATACTGTTGATATTTCATTAAATAGCTGAATAGGCAAATTGCTTCAAAATACTAAATTTCTGTTGGTGTTTTGTTAATTTTATTTCTTATAAAAAGACATGCCCTGTTTTGCCCAATCACAGCAACAGAGTGAGATGAATTGAAAGCTGTGTGTATATTTAGTGAAGGCTGTTGGAGACATATAAGTCATCACTTGATATTGCTGTTTGCATGATGAAAGTATATGTATGAATGTACCCATGGTGCCAAAGAAAGGGAATTCATATATCTTTTACTGGGGAAGTGGCACTGCTTTGTCCATACTGAAGGGACCCTCAAAGAGGTGACTAAGCTAGTTTCAAAAAGTGTTCTGTTATATTCACCTAGCTTGAGAATATATGAACTTCAAAGTTTGTCGGTATGAAAGAATGTTAACAAAAATTCTTCCTTGTATGAGTACTACCTTTAATATTTGAAATATCTTGTTTTGTGAGTTAACTTCTCCAGATTTCCTAATAAATATGTCTTTTCTGTTTCAGGGCTCAGTCTTCAACCAGATTTTTGACTGGTTCAAGATGCCAGCTGATTGTCCATCCATAGCGTTCATGGCTTATGACAAATTAACAACTCTTGCATCGTCTTGGACAAACTAGGTATAACCAGCTGCAAATCATTTGCACTGAAAAAATCTTTTCAAGCATTGTTATACTTCTGTTGATCATGTCCAAATAATGTTTCTAAAATTGCATACCCTACCAGTATCTTTGTGTGTATGTGACTTCAAGTTGCCCATCAACATAATGGCAGCTCCATGAATTTCATAGGGTTTTCTTAGGCAAGGAATACTCAGAGGTGGTTTTGCCAATTCCTTCCTTTGCAAGATAGCTTACAGCACCTGATATTTGTCTCCCATCCAAGTACTAATCAGGGTTGACCCTGCTTAGCACATGGGATCTGGTGCCTTTAGAGTATTTAGGTTAGATAAGTCTGAACATTGGAAGTTAAAGGGAAAGAAAAGATTAAATTACCTGAATAAGACTATCTAAAAACAGAGAAGTCTCACTAAAAATAGAGAGGTCCAACTAACTTTCAGTAACCTTACTGTTTAGTGCTTCTGGTGATTGGAGGAGGTTTTTCCATCAAACTTGTATTTGCATAACATAAATAATTTGTGAGAATTTCCTTTGTAAGGGAATTGGGCAGTGAAGATGAAAAAAAAAAGAGGGTTTGCTAGCAGGAAGGTAGGAGGGAAGGAGCCTGTTGCCAGGTCAAGTGAAGACTGATAAAGATGTCGGTGAAAACATCAACAAGCTTCTGTGAGTTAGCTGTTTAATTTTCTTTACAAATCATTTCTCTTTTGCACCTCTGTATCCAAGTAGACATTAAGGCAGAGTGATACAGCAAATTAGAATTAAGTCAGGATAACAATAAACCACAGTTAATTCAAATTGAGGTTCATAAGCCAATTTTACACCATGATTTTAGATTCTACTTTGTAACGCTTGAAGAAACCATAGTTCATAAGCCTGTCTGGGTTTGGATGTATAAACAAGCTGAAATTAAACAATTTGATTTAGCCATTGTGCTTGAACCAAGCTTATTTACAATAGTAAAGGAGGAACACTCTAATTCAAACATCCCCTTTCTGCTTTGGTTATGATTATGGCCATTTCTGCTTTACACTGTTATAGTGCTATTATTGCACTTTCAACATCCTATGGAATTCTGGGGTTTGTAGTTTACTGAAGCCAAAGGGTTCTCTGGCTGAGAATTCTAAATGCCCCTCCCTAAACTACAAACTCCAGGATTCCATAGGATGTTGAAAGTGGAATAGTAGCACTGTAACAGTGTAGTGCGGAAATGGCCTAAGTTATTGAAAAGTGATTCAAAAAGCCATTCTATGGGGGATGGAGAAACCAAAGTACAGAGAGCTTTTTTTCCCTAAATGCTGCAAGCAGAATAGCAGCAGAGCATTCAAGGGGGAGCAACATCTTTTTCATGTTTTTATTGGACCTTTTATATACATTTGCTTTTAAAAAATTAATTCCCACCCATTGATTCCAGTAGGAAGAAAATAAAATACACTGCATCCAGGGCTGAGGTAATCACTTCCCCTTCCTCCATTCTAGGATGTTTGAGGGGAAGAGGAGACCTTTGGATTTTAAGAATCCACAACCTCTCTCAAAATGTATCTTTTGACCTTTCTGTAGTTGCAGGCAAGATATTTATGTAATGAGATCTCCTCCTTTGAGGATAAACATTATTCTCTTGCCTAAGGGAGGAAAATCTGAAGGTCCTATGATATGTGGAGCACCCTCCCAAGGACCTTAGGGCTATCTTCCTAAAACATTGAAATTAATAGGAATGTGTGACTTTTCTGTTTAATTTATGACTTGTTTTATTGTAATATTCCTTAAAACTATTGTAAATTTGGGCTGTACTTACAGTGATATTCCTACTCTGTTTCTTTCTCATGCAGTGTTACATAGAGGCAAATGTATTGCATCCGTCATTTCCATACTAAGGCTTCTTTCTCAGACTTTTGAAAAATAATAATGTGTAGAGAATTTGATAGATTTAATCTTCTGAATGATAAAAAATAATGATAGCTTTGTCATAATATTACTATATATATTCATGTATATGTTGACTTCATGTTTAAGTCAAAGGCAGGTTTGGGGGCCAAAATTACGGAGTTTGATATGACCCATGGATAAGTCAAGGGTCATTCCACGGAGAAGAGAAGGCGTCAGCGCTGCCTCAGGGGATCAGCCATCCTTGGCTGCAACCCACCTAGGCATTTAAAAAGACCTTTCACCACTCTACTCAGAGAAGGGGCTGTTTCTTGTTTTGATAAAAGCTGAAGTACAGTATTAACTCTTATCAAAAAAGGAACCACCCCCTTGTCTGAGTAGAATGGTGAAAGGTGAGCACTTAGCCTGTCCCAGGGGAACCTAAAAGAAGCAACAACCTCCTCTATCTTCTCAGTGCTGCTTTGAGAGGAAGCACCAATGAGCCGCTGCTGCCAATGCCATTTTCCTGCCCAGGCATTCAAAAAGGCCAGAAGCAGTGCCTCAGTAGAAATTATAGGGGGTTGGTTCTTCTTTTGGTCGTCCTGGGACAGACAAATCTCTTGTCTTTTGCCACTCTATTCAGAGAAGAGGCTGGTTCCCTTTTTTTTTTTAATAAGAGTTAAGTTACAGTACTTACATTGACCTACGGTTAAGTCAACCTAGGTTTTTGGGGTCAATTTTTGCCTAAAATATCTAAACATATACGTGAGTATATATAGTATATTAGTTTCTTGGATATTAAAAAAACAAAAACAAAAAATCATGCCAGGTGACTTCAACTTTTATTCCAGCAGAGGTCACTGTAGCTTGCAAGGCAAAAGGTTAACAGTTTTTTTAACAGCTAGTTCAGAAATTCAGACTTTATGTGATGCATATGTGTTGTCATAAATTTCATTTCTACCACTTTTTATTTTCATCAGATGAACACTGTAGATAATTTTGACTAATTTAAAATAAAAAAAGTATGCTTTGAAAGAGTTCCTAGTTCTCTTCTTTCTAACATTTACAAGCATCTGAGTAAAGTTTAATGAACTTTTGGCAGGTGGGGGGCGCAGAACAGTATTTTTCAAATCTGCTTGTTGCGAATAAGAAACTTTAAATGTCTGTGTGCTGGAGAGTAGAGAGTGAAGTAAGATGCATGGAACTTATGCTTAACAGGTGCTTAAGAACTAATTTAAAAAAACATATACGCAAACTCAGAAGTAGTTGATTCTGTGGTGATCCCGGTACAGCAATATCCTAGGAAAAGTGTGGGGATTTGAGGTGGGATAACGACCACAAGTGGTGATTAGCACCAATGTGAGCACCATGGTTGTATCATCACAAGGAGTATCTAGTTTTCAGGTATTTCCAAGCCATTCAGAAGGGTATCTCAGGCAGTTGTTAATCTCTGCATTTAAAGGGATAAACTTTGCTAGAATTGTTAAGACAATCTCTAACTCCATTAACTGTCTCCTCTTACTTGTTCAAGTTGACTCATTTTTTCTTAGCAAGATTATCTTGGCTGTAGGGTTTTCTTGGCAAGATTTATTCAGAGGAGGCTTATTACTGCCTTCTTCTTAGGGCCTTTCTGCACTACACTGTTATAGTGCTATTATCCGCTTTCAACATCCTATGGAATTCTGGGGTTTGCAGTTTAGG
Source organism: Iguana delicatissima (assembly GCA_948472985.1). Taxonomy (NCBI): domain Eukaryota; kingdom Metazoa; phylum Chordata; class Lepidosauria; order Squamata; family Iguanidae; genus Iguana; species Iguana delicatissima. The sequence goes on along the minus strand of CAOKZL010000166.1, from coordinate 94,468 downwards.
GAGGGCCATTTAGAATTCTCAGCCAGAGAGCTCTTTGGCTCAGGAAACTACAAACCCCAGAATTCCACAGGATGTTGAAAGTGAAATAATAGCACTATAACAGTGTAGGGCAGTAAGGCCCTTAAGCTAAGACAGTGGTTCTCAACCTGTGGGTCCCCAGATGTTCGTGGACTTCAGCTCCCAGAAGCCCTGAGCATTGACCATAGTGGCTGGGGCTTCTGGGAGCTGAAGTCCACAAACATCTGGGGACCCACAGGTTGAGAACCACTGAGCTAAGAGAATGCGACTAACCCAAGGTTGTCCAGTAGGTTTCCCATGGCTGAGTGGGGATTTGAACCCTGGTCTCATGGAGTCCAAGTTCATCACCCAAGCCACTATGCTGTGCTGACTCCTACTCCTCTATATTACATTATATTTTATTATGTTTTACTTCTCAGTCTTTGCTCCCTGGTGCTTTACTGTTGTAGAAGATTTATCTATGTTCAGAAGATTTATCCATATCTGTATCTATAGATATATATCTGTATAGATAGAGATAGATATGTTCATTCTATATTCATTCTAAACAGAAACTGATAAAGGATTAACAGCAGCAAATACATAAAAGGAAAGAAATACCTCACAATTCCATGTTTAGTCAGTCATGAGTTGGTCTTTCATTTGTAATCTGCAGCTGTTGAATATTAGAAAGAAACTGCTGTCCAAATAGTTTTTAGTTCCAGCAAAAAGAAGCAGAGAATCTTATAAACAGGCACTTAGTTTCTAGAAGCCAGAAGGCTGAACCACCCTGAGAAACTATGAGGAAGGTCTTGGTATAAATCTTCATCATCTGCTTGTGCCCTATCAATGCCATATTGCCTTTTTTCCCCCTGTTTTCACATACCCAGTTTTAAATGTGCGTATTTAAATGTGAACAGTTCACATAACATGTGTGATATTGGTGGAAAAAAAATTAAAAGATTTGGGTTAGTATGATGTGATGTGTGTTATCCCTCATTAATGTGACCCAACACAAGTGCTGTGTGCCTGAGAGGGCAGGTTACAGCAAAATGAGAACAGATCCAGCCAGGGCTCACCAGATTGGAAATTATGCACAGCTCTCTCCCTCCCTCTCTTATTCTATCTCTCTCTCTCTCTTTTTTCTTTCTTTCTCTCCTTCTTTTCTCCACTTTTTGGAGCTGGCTAAAAACCCACTCTGAATAAATTTATTCAGGGAACATTGCTGACTAAGCCAAAAGCAGAGTTTAAAAGATTGACACATTGCTTGAGATGAAGGTTCATATTTTCATTCAAAAGGAAGTCCTGATCTTAATGTTCTTTAAGCTAATTTTAAGCATGGAAACCGATGTAAATGCCATAAACTTTTTGAAGAATATATTGGAGATTTTCTGTTTTACAGATTAGCAGTTTGCATTCTGACTTCAGTATTTTAAGACAACCAAAAATTGAAAAATTGATACTGCTCACCACCTAGACAGATACTGAGAAAGAGAAAGATACATGCTATGTTTCTTATACACTTGGCCCTCCACATTCACTACGGTTAGAGACACAAGACCTTACAAAAGTGAAAAATTCACAAATAACAAAATTTGTGTGTCTGTGGGAAGGGGACTGAGGCACAGGTGGGGAAAGTGGGCATCCAGAGTCTAAACCAGGTCAGGGAAAGGAGAGGGTTGGCATGGTGATCCTGTACTTCCTCTCTCTTGCCCATCTCCTTTCTCGGGTGTGTGTGGGGCATGGGTACAGGGTTTGTAATGCTGATAATTTGGGCAGTGAGCCATCCTTAGCTGGCCAGGCAGAGACTGGTAGAGGAAGAGGAGGACCAGAGGTGGGTTTTTAAAGGAGTATGTGACCTGATTGGAGCCACCAAGAGGGAAAGTTCCTCCAAAAAAGAAGTACCTGAGGTGGGAGGGTGGGGGTTGGAGAAAGTCGCAAATAATCAAATCCATGAATGTCAAACCCGCAAATGTAGAGGGCTGACTATTCCTAAAAGACAAAGTGGAATGCATGTGAAACCTAAAGTCAGGATCCAGTGGAATTGTTCTACTGACAGAGTAACTTCTGTCCCCAGAACTGGAAAGAAGTATAATCTCTGTCTCCCTCTATGTTTCCATCAAAACTAAATCCAGCGGGCTGGGAAAACCACTAGAGCAGGTTTTAGGTGGCATTGGAACTGGCATAGGAGGGGTTTAAGCAGATATAGATATCGGTGAATGAGGCATTTAAAAAATGACATGACATTTTAGATGAGCAAAATTTAAATAAGTGTAAATTTTTCTGGAAATAAGACTCACATTAAGCTTTTCACCCCTTAAAGTATTAGTACAGCGCCAGCTAGTTTGTCATAGATTAAAATTAGCACTACTTGTGTTGCCAGTGAAAGGCAGTGGAATGTGAGATGTGGCCAAACATGTAAACAAGTCCAGCCACGCCTAAAATATCTTTCACTCTCGATACAAGTGGAGAAGGTTCTTCAGTCAAGCAGAAAGAGTCTGATCCTAGTTAATTCAGCAGTTTGTATTTTTAAAAATTCTACTAAGGTAAGTTGTTTAGGTATATTTGGCTGTATAAATGTTGTTAACTGTAACACAGCTAATACAGTATATTACCTATTTTCTACTTGTAACATTGATTCTAATTCTATTAATCTGCAGTTGGACTCTTGATAGCTTAACTTTAAGTACTAAGTATGAAATTGAATGTTTTAAATAGTTGTAGACCAGTAAGAGGTAAACATGTTAAAGCTTTTGCACAGGGAATTAACTTTGCTTTAATTTAATTATATGCTGCGTGGTAGATTGGCATTATCAAAATGAGCAATGTTTCAAAGAACAGATTCTGTCCTTGGCACAGTCTGATTGTCATAGTATGAACCACCTTCTTTTTGCCCTGCGAGGAAATCTTGACTTCTTTTACTTGCCAGGTTTGTCTATTTCTTCCCCAAAATGGTTTTGACTGCATAAGTAACTCATTTATTGATTAAATATTGATTAAAGTATTGCTGCTTAATAAAGGATTTTTATTTTCATCTGTATATTTTTTATTCCTTGCACATTATATGTTTATAATGCACTATACACATATTTATGAGATATATTTTACTGTGCTGTTTGTGATAGATGACCTGTGTTTAAGCTCCACTGATACAACAATTTCTATTAAATTCCAAGTCTGTTACATTTGTATATAGAGGTGATTTGTTTGTAAAAGCCTGTTTTCATGTACATATCATTCTTTCATAATCGTTTTAGCAGTTTAAGGCATAATGGAGCAAGGAAAGAAAGAAGAATTTACTGTATATTGTAACTGGGATGGAGTGGGACTGGGCATCTAGACCCCAAAAACTGATTCTTTCCATAAGAGTTGTTCAAGAAATGGCTTCTTCTAGACTTCCCTTTGCCTATTTCATGGCTCTGGCAATTCAGTGATGTTCATGCTTTGCCTTTCAAAAAAGATATTCTTTCATTCATTGATATAAAATACTTCATCATGCCTGTCTATAGAAAAGTGCAGAAAAGACCTTTAAAGATTAAAAACAGCAGCGGTAGACATGCAACAGGGCAAAAGATTTTGAATTACCATTCTCTGGTCCTCTGCTGGCCATAAGCAGGACCCTACAGATTGTAAGGAGCACCTAAAGGTAGTATTGACTAGGAAGTTTTGGTTACAGGGCCTTAGCCATTAGTGGTTTGCCTTGATAAGGTTCAGACTTCATCTGAGGCCTTGTCTAAATTTCTTCTCCCAGGCACTGTCAGCTTCCTGAAGAGTGGAGTAGTCCTCTAGTATGAGTCAAGTGCTCTACTTTATAAAGCGCAATCCTCTGTTTCAAAGTATCCCCTATTTGAGTGGCTGTCTCAAGTTCAAATCCTGCTGAAAGGTAAAGAACCCTAAGAAGAGAAGTCCAGTGCCTTGATGTTGGACCTCAGTAATTAGCACCTGTCCAGCAGACTTGGCAGGCATATATCACATAGTTCACAGTAGTATTCCCCACTAGGAGGAGAGGTGTTGTATTTATATTTAAACAATAGTAATTGTTTCTGTATTTGTATCATTTGTTATTATGTGCCTTCAAGTTTGTTTCCAGCTTATGGCAATCCTAAGGCAAATCCATCGTAGGGCTTTTTTGGCAGAATTTGTTCAGAGGAGGGTTTTGTTTGCCTTCACCTGTTATATCTTCACTAATGTAAATTAATATATAGCCAGAATCCTATTGGTTAATCCCAACTAGAGTAGACTTACTGAATCAGTTGTTGCTTGGAGAGTCAATGTGTAAGTAAATCTCACTGATGTAGTGGGTCCACTCTAGTTGTAACTAACAATAGGATTTCGTACCATGTAATTTTTATGCAAATCTATTGTCTTTCATTTTCTTTTGTGGGGAATGATGTTTAAGCAGCCATCTTGCTTGAAGCCTCACACTCCATCTCTTCTCTGTTGATTCCTTCTGGAAACAAAAGCCACAACCAAGAAGGAAAGGAGGAACACAAGTCCCTGGTGTAAATGGAACTGGACTCTTACAGGAATCTGATCCAAGGAGTCAGGGATTCCCATATGGCAAGTCCTGGCTAGTATCAGGATCTTTGTCCAGCACCACAGTCACACGCACTGATTTTTCTTCTAAACTAGCTGTCTACTTGGTCAGAACTGAAGCAGTGGCTGATGTGCAAGATGGAAGTTGTGACAGATAGTATTGTTAGCATATGCAGAAGGATGGAATGAGGAAGCCTTATTTTAGATTTTTAGAGGTTACAAAGCTTGTGCAGATTGAATCAACATGTGGAAGGGCTTTCTGCAGCCCTCATGCATTGATTGTCTCTTCTGCACAGTACATGGAACTGTTCATGCACAGGATGGTCATGTAATGTGTCACCCAAAAAAGGAGTTACACATCAGGAAAAAAGACCAAAAGATAGCACAGATTTGCATAAAATTTGCATATGCTAATCATATGCATATAGAGGCAAACATTAGAAATAAATATAATCTAAATAGCAATACAAAACATCTCATTGCAGTAGATGATAATGTGACAAGTGACCTTTTGCCTGCTGTTAACTTTTGACAAGGTACTTCAGGACTCCTGTTTTCCCTTCTAAATGTTCTTTCTCTTTAAATTAGACTTGGGCTGGACAACTTGCGAATGATGAACTCTTCAAATAGGTTTATGGTCTTGACAGGTTCAAACCAAAGCCTAGAATTTTGCCCTGCCAAAAAAAGGTACTAGATGACCAAAAAGTTAATATGTTTTAAACTTTTAGAGCATTTCTTTCTTTCTTTCTTTCTTTCTTTCTTTCTTTCTTTCTTTCTTTCTTTCTTTCTTCCTTCCTTCCTTCCTTCCTTCCTTCCTTCCTTCCTTCCTTCCTTCAGTAATTTCTGACTTGGAAAATAATTGAAACAGCCCAATCTTGCTTAAACAGAGAATAGCATTTCTCAAGAATATATTGTATTTGAGAGCCTCTAGTTTAAAAGTATGTTGTCAGAGGTGCTTAATAATCAAATCCCATTCTTTTATGAAGCAGAGCATTGATAAAGGTAGAAATGTACCTGCTGTGGTCTGAAATGCTACAAGACATTATTAATCTGCTGCCACAGTAAAATAAAATGGAATATAAACCATATTTAATAAGAAATATAATTAACATCAAACATGAATTTAAATTTCTTGCAAATAATATCAGTACAAGGCTTGTCCATGGTGGAACAATGTGACTTCCTTAAAAAATGCATATTAAATAGTCTATGTTTAATAGTTTTATGTGTAGAGTAGAATTTGCATCACTTACAGAAAACATGTTAAAAAATGAAAAAGTACTCATTTACATGTGTACCGTTTGCTTACTGTCTAGTCATTCCTTTCAGCTATGTCTGAGCAAAGTTCATAGTTAATAAAACTCCTGATCTCTTATTTAATTAGGATTTATTTATCAAATAATAGCATGAGCTACATATTTCTGCTTAGAAGTAAACCCCATAGAGTTTATTCCCAGGTTAGTAAGTATAGGGATCAGGCACTCCTGTGGTCCCTGGTAGACAGTCGTATGGGCCATAGGCATTTTTGTATCTTCCATCCCAGAGAGAGAGAGAAGCCCACTTCTGAAGAGTGAGATCTAAATGTAGATGTCTTCCCAGACCCTGTGGAAACCTCTACAGCTCTTGTCTTTCTGATATAAGAGGTTAAAAGGGAACAGGTTAATGATCATGCCATGCAGTTCCACAGGCTTCCTGTGTTTATAACATGGCTTCAGGTTAGAGGGAGAATTATGCCAGCCCTGGTTCTTCCCACCTCCTTTTTTTAAACAAAAAAAGTGAAAACATAACTCTTAACCACTTTGTTGAAATGTAAATGTACTTTCCCACCTGAATGTTACAACTTCCCTCCCTCTCTATGAAGATTTATATATCATACAAGTTTTAGAGACCCAGCACAGTGTAGTGGTTTGAGCATTGGACTATGACTCTGCAGACCAGGGTTTAAGTCCCCCCTTGGCCATGGAAATAGACTGTATAACCTTAGGCAAGGCACAGTGTCTTAATCTTAGAAGAAGACAAAGGCATCTCCTTCTGAACAAACCTTGCCAAGAAAACCCTGTGATAGGGTTGTCAACTTGAAGGCACAAAAACAGCAATACAAGGTTTACACAATCTACAGGGAGGATTTTTGCTTTTCATTGTCACCCCCAAAATGCTGAAAAAGCTTAACACCTAAAATATAAAACAGCAGGGGAAAGCCGCTTTGAGTTTGTTGTATGAAGAAAAGCAGTGTGTCAGAATGAGTGGAGGCAGAGCAAAATGGAAGGAACATGTGATAATTTCTTAGTGCTAGTACTGCATCTGATCTTGGAACCCAATCAGAGGCATCTGTGGTTAGTTGGGAAACCACCAATGAATACCAGGTGTTATAGGCTATATTTCAGAGGAAGAAACTGGCAAAACCACTTCTGGGTATTCCTTGCCTAAGAAAATGCTATGAAATTCATGGGATCTGCATAAGTTGACAGGCAACTTGAAGACACACAAACAGTTTTAGAACATTTTCATGTGGAGAGTTCCTCTCCCTGTATAGCTGTTCTTTTTCTCTTCAATGGCTTTTCTGAAGTACAGGAAAAGATAGCAGAACCACAGATAAAATAGGAGAGCAATAAGAGTAGAGGATAACATCATGAACGTTTATAAAATTTAGTGACTGAGGCTTGGGAATGACATAATAAAAGCCTAATCTAGGGTGACTTTTCATTACAAAAAGGCCCTGACACTTAAGGATTTGTCTCAAAGGTTCTATGGAAAAGTTCAAAGGGGAGGTCAAATTGCCCTGGGAAACATTGTTTCTCAGGATATATTTGAAGGAACTTAACATTGTGTAGCTATTCTAGAAGGCAGATCCAGGCATATGAGACAGAAAACAGGGTCAGTGGAATCTTGAGGAAGTAGGGGAAAAGAGGATTGTGGGCCTAGAGAAGTGAAGATCATAGAGAGGGATTATTGTAATACAGGAGCAGAGATTAGAGTTCTTCAAACTGAGTTAGGGTTAGTAACAGTTGAACAAGCAGATAGAAGCCACAACGAAGCTCAGGGTGACACATTCACCCCTTTCCCCTTCTACACACAGCTAGGAGAAGGTGTTTGGAAACTTTCACTCTAATTTTTGATTAACTATAACTCACTGTGTCATCCACACCTGGAACTGTAGTTAATCTTTGTTATGCTTCATTCCAGTAAGACAGCTTTGGCAACTATGGTTTGAATTTAGTTTGTTCGAAACTAACCATAGTTAATATTTAGCACCATCTGGACAAAACAAAAACAGATTTCAAAGTCTTACTTCTGGCTGTGCAGGAATAGAAAAGGAAAGCAGGGATCTTGTTCCTGATCAAACACATTGCATGCTGAATCCTTCTTACTATGAGCAGACTGAGAAGATTTGCTCTGGATAACTACACAGCAACTGGATAAAAGCATTTTCCCCCATTTCAGTAAAAGTTACTGGATTTCCAGTCAGCATTGAGAGCAGCAGAGTAGTGGTTCATAATCTTGCTAGTGCTCCCAGCAGACCCTTCTGGCATTAGTTCTTGGAGAATGTTTCTGCCTTTTGTTGCTGGGAGCACAACCAGCTTAGCAGAGCTGTGTGCCTGAGAACTAAACCAGATATGATGCCAGAGATCTGCGAATGCATCTCCTGATGTATTTTATTTGTGTGCCCCTAAAAGCAGCTGCAGAAGAATGGGTGAATTCAGGCCATAGTGCAAAGGAAAGGGGTTTACTACGATGGTTTCCAGTGCAAATAGTCTTTCTCTCTTGATCGTTCTTAGCATTGTTTATTTTAAATCTGTTTTGAATCTGGCAACTTGTGTTCCATACCTACAGTTCCAGGCAGCAATCTAGGTGCTGTATTCTGGACTGATTTGACATTTCTGAATATTCCAATGCAAGTACAATGGATTGGAAATAGTCTCATCTGGATGTCACTAGGGCATGGATGATAGTGACCAGGCTGTTTCTGTCCAGGGGTAGCTGTATGTGATGTTTCATCCTAAGCCAGTGTGGTACTGCAGATGATATTTCAGACTTTGTGCCCTAGATGCCAGCTGTAGCGGGAGGGGTTTCTTTGCTTTCCTTACAGTTGGAATGTCCTGCTGATTTGCTCTTCTTTTCTTTACTCTCCACCATGTCTCCCCCAGCTGTTTTGCAAGGGATGAGGATGTATCACTCCATATTAATTTGATTCCAGAGTATCATCAGGAACATTTAGAGCAGAAGCAGGCACCAATAAGGGTTGGGGGAACAAATAGGCCTCCAGGGGAATTTGGTGGGCTGTCAGATTTGGGAAGGGATATCAAAATGCTCTCTTTATACTCTATGGGGTGGGGGAACAATCTCACCTTGTTTTCATAGGGGCTGGATCACATTGACTGAGAAGTCAGTTCTGAATGTGATAATTTTTGTTTCAAAACACACACACACACACACACACAGACACACACGTACACATACAGAAAATGGTGAGGGCAGGGGCTGGTTGTCTCAAAATGGTCCTGGAGGCTTCATGAATACAGTATTTTTCCCACTCCAAACAAACTACAGGGAGCTTCCTGTTAAGCAGAAGAGGCAAGACGTGAGAAGTACTGTACGCAGAACTAGTTCTTATTAGGACGGCTGAATGACCTAGGGTTTCATTTTACAAGTTTACAAATGGGTGCTCAATAGAAGTATATGACAGCTGTGATGTGATAGAACATAGTGCATAAATAATGCAAAAAAAGAATCTTTTCAATGAAGAAATAAAAAAAATCTAAATTTTCTAGTGTTTATTTCTCTCTTCTCTCCCAAAGCCTTTAAAAACTTTTACTCTGCACTCTGCTAGCAGTCTGATGCTGATGGTTTATCAGAACACGCTTTAAATAGAGAAGATTCACTGTTGTTAATTCAAAATACCTAACAGCTGCTGCAGCTATTATTAACCAGCAATGTTGTCTCAATACTTTCTGAAAGAGTCATCAGCCACCTACAAACTTTAGCAGCCAGAAATCAACTTTTATTTATGAGTTTTTAAATTTCCATGCTTGAATTAACTAACATTGTTATATTAATTTTCAAAGAAGTCACTGTGTTAGTCTCTTGCAGCATAAAAAGGAGGAAGGGAGAAGGAGAAAGAAAGAAAGAAAGAAAGAAATGTGATAGTATCTGTAAGACTAACTGGTTTTTATTTGCGCATGAGCTTTTGAGGGTATAAACTTCCTTTTTTCAAGTGAATTTTTAATATATTCAGAAAAAGTCCATGCTTCTAAAATATATGGATATAGTAAATTAATGATGGAAAGCTGATGTCTAAAAGATATATTTTGTACATGACTACAGAATGGCATTAAATTTCAATGCAGTTTTCATAAAGCTTTGGTTGTGAAACAAAATTTCATACAGAAGAGTTGAATCAATGCGCCAACAATAGCTTGTCTAGCTGAGATTTACAAATCATGTTATACTTGTTTTGCAGATTCCTTACTCCTACAGTACAGGTGGGTATTCTGATATGGTTGATTAGTAATACCGTGTAAGTCTGTGTTCATACAGACATTTTAAAGCAGAATACTTTAATCTGGTTCCCTGTATTTCTTTGTATATGGAAAATTAAAGTAAAGTACTACCAAGTTCCTGTACAGTTCTCATTTATTGCAATGGGACTACTTCAGAAGATTGTACATTTATATGCATGATTGGAAAAAAAAACACTTCCAGTTACCAACCCCATGCAAAGCTGTATTCACATTTTAGCTGTATATGGAAATAAAAAAGAGGTATGGGAGTAATTATCTTAAGATTTTAATATTAGTATTAAGTGGTGCAGTGTGCAATGAATGCTTAATTTTTTTGCAAGTCCTTGGCTATTATTTTTTATTCTGGCTTGGAGAAAAAAATTATTACTATTTCTTTAAAACCGTGAATAGTTAAAACCACTTTCCTTTTATAGGAACAGGATGCTCAAAACCTATGTTACCAACTTTATTTTAATTAAACATTGTAGATGACCATGAAGAAATGCAAGAACTGAGGAAAATAGGAGTATCTCTCATATAAATGTAGTTTTATTTATTTGGCATCATATCATAGGGGGTTGAATATTTTCATATGTAAGGATCAATGGATTAACCTTGTGCAGAGCAACACTGGCAATTTTTTTACTGGTACTATATGTCTGGTTTGTCTTTTTCTTTCTGTGGTGGGAGCCAAAGTAGTTCTTTTCCGACTATAAATTACAGTAAAGAACTTCAGGTTTCTGAGGTTTATAGCTTAGTTTTAAATATCTGATGATTCTGAATATAAGAATCCAAAAGCTAAGAAGGCATCAAAGAGTGCTTTCTGAGGAAACCTACATAGGAGCCTGATGTCTACGTCTAAATGCAAAATAACCCAGTACAATGCCATGCTAATTAATCTTTTGGGAGAGGGTAATTTTAAGTAGATAAATGGGAGGAAAAGAAGTAAGGAATATCTCACCTTTTTTCACCCACTTCTTCCATCTCATACTCATTCTAAACAGTTAAAACATGATTCAAAATACAAATTTGTACATGGGAGTACATTCCTTCCCTTTCTTTTAATATTAGAATCCACAGCCACTGAGTGAAGCTGAAGTGCATATGAACTCAGAACAATTAAAAGAAAGTCCTTCGCATTGTACGGTTTGCTAATGATTAGCAGCTTGGAGTCAGAAGTTTACTGAAGGCTACCAGCTTGGATGGCTTTTAAAAGTGATTTGATACATTTGTGAAATGTACAGCCATCCATAGCTATTAGTGATTATGGCTGTATCAAACTCAGTATTGCTGCTGTTCATAGGTGGTATTGATAGGTTCAAGAGCCACTGAGGTGTAGTGGTTTGAACTATAGCCCTAGAAACCAGGGTTCTATTCCCTGTTGGGCCATGAAAACCCACTGGGTGATCTTGTGAGTGTCACACAGTCTCTGCCCAAGAAAACCCCATGATATCTTCACCCTAGGATCACCAGTAGGTTACCATGGCCAAGTAGGGAATTGAACCCAGCTATATGCTTGGGTCTGATCCAGCAGGACTCTTCAATCAACCAGAGCATTTTGAGCTGGTACCTTAGTAACTGGTTCACTTTTAATATCCTTAGTTGATATATGAAGTGTTTTAATAGATATAATCTGAGATAAGCCATTCTCCTGCAAAAACAAAAAAGTAAGCCTTATTAAGAAACTAAATGTTGAAACCATAATAATATTCATAATTACATAATTTTCCTTTTTCACTAGCAGATGGTACGTGAACAGTATACTACAACAACACCAGGTACAAACCTGCAGAGGCCAGAAACTCAGTATGTCTATAATGTGGGCGTCTATGGCTGGAGAAAACGTTGCATTTACCTATTTGTCCTCCTCCTGATCATCATTCTAGTTGTGAATCTTGCTTTGACAATTTGGATCCTTAAAGTGATGTGGTTTTCTTCAGTAAGTATCTTAACTTTCATGCACCAGTTTTTTTAAAAATATATATATAAAATCCAGTTAAACCCCCCATGCAATGGTGCCAGTCTTCTGACAACAGTTGGGTGGCATTCTGTTACTGAAATACGCAAGTTCAAGACTGCCTTATACTGGCATACAATTTTTGTCATTGTGGAGGCTTTTCAACTTCTGCAGCCAGCAGAACCACCACCATCTTGCCCTAGGAGTCAGGGTTTTGTTGAAACAGCTCCCCTGAATGGCCATTCTAAGAATGGTGGTGAGCATGGAGTTAGATTAGAGAAGTATCTGACTATGTTCCTGTAGCAGAATCAGAATGATTGTATCATCCACTGAGACTTCTAGAAGACTCCAGCAGATCTCAGCAGGAGATGTCATAGTTTGTGTCTGGTTATGCATCTCTGACCCCACTCCCACCGACGCCACAACTGTCTACCAGTCATGGAATGGCTGTTCACCCAGGCTATCACAGCAAAAGTATGAGTCCTGGGAGTAGTGAGTGGGGGGCCATAGAAGAATTCCATCTTCAGAACTCAGTTCTGGACAGTGTTAATCAGATCTCAACCAGAATGAGTAACTTCTGCTTCTTAGTAATGAAAAAAAAAAGCAATGAATTTTTTCATCCCAGTATGTTACACTGACAAGAAAACATAATCCCAGTGGCAAAACACTCTCACACACAACATAATCGTTGTGACAATTTTTGTCACAACCATTTTTTCTTTTCTTTTTTTTGTCTATACAAAAAACTGTACATGACCAAGTAGTTGGGAGAGGCAGGTTCTGGGGAGCTGCAGTGTGCATGGAAAGCATACTGCCCAAAAGATAAATTGAGAGCCTCTCCACGCTGCAGTATTATAGTGTATGGTGATTATTCCACTTTCAACATCCTGGGGAATTCTAGGGTTTGTAGTTTACTGAGGCGAAAGAGCCTTCTGGTTGAGAATTCTAAATGCCCCACTCTAAACTGCAAAGCCCTGGATTCCATAGGATGTTGAAAATGGAATAATAGCACTATAACATTGTATTGCAGAAAGGCCCTTAATGGTGACAGTTTTTAGCATTCTAGTTTCCTTTGTCTTGTTGGACCTTCCTAGGAAGAATCTGGAGAATATTAAATTCCTGGCTGGTGCAGTACAAAGAAGAAGAAGACAAGCTAGCTATAAAGTCCTTTAAGCTAGGAGTAAAAGAATAAGTTGTCAAGATTCTCTGGCCAAAATCCTGAATTCTTGGGGGGGGGGTTGCAAGTGTGGTTTCAGTTTTAAAGGAGCAAGGCCTAGAACAGGCAGTAGTTTCAGCAAGAAAAAAAAGTAAGGCTTAGGGAGTGATTTCAGCAAAAGGCCCCCGGAAGCATGTTTCAGAGCTCTCAGTGCCCGTGCCTAGAGCAGAGTATCTTTTAAATTTGGGGCCCTTCTTAAAAAAGATTTGAAAGTCAGAAAGTACTTCTGAAAGGAAAAAAAAGGCTTTCAAGTCAAAGATAACAATTTGTTTAAGAAATGGTAGTAATTAATCAGACCACCACTTATTTAAGAAAGACATGTAGAGTTAATGATCCATTCCTGAAAGGTGGGCCTTCCTGTCCATAATGTATTGTTTGCCAACTTCAGGATGGCATGTTGGGAGAGACAGCCTAGGAGTATTCAGTATTTCAATATTTTAATCAGTATTCTTGACAGACCTGGTTTGGTAAATAATGGAGCCACATTTTTTCTGAGATAGGTGCTGGCTACAAGGTTTGACTAGGAGAGGCTTTCCTAGCCAACTCTTCTCTCTTTAGCTAGATAGTTAAAGAGGTTCCATTTTAGAACATGCACACATACACACTTGACTCTTGGCAGGTGTCTTGCACAAATGAAGACAGTTCACAACTATGGATTCTGGAACAAAAGGTGACTCCAAGGGACTAAAGTGCATGAAGATTAGTCCTACTCAGTCCTGGGAGATAGAAAAATACTTTCATCAAGATTGTAGAATCCAGTATTTATTCCCATCCTTGCTTTTGAGCCTAGCTCACCATCTTAAATGTATATTTTCATTCATTCTTTTATCTCTCTTTTTTGTCGAAGATGTTTCTTTTGGGGACATTATTTAGCATTTGGTGAGTTGAGTCTATTATGTATGTGTCCATCCATCATTTGGGTAAGACGGGCATCATACTCTGAAAATCACTTGAGTAAAAAGCTTGTGATTTTTATCATTATTACAGAGTGGTATGGGATACTTGCAAGTTCATAGTGAAGGAGTCCGTCTAGAAGGGGAGTCAGAATTTTTATATCCTTTATATGTGAAAGAAGTTCACTCTAGAAAGGTAAGTTAGGTTGTGATGCTATTCACCCTTTTTTCTGTGGATGTCTCATTAAGTTTGGTGGGATTTACAGCAAAGTATCACACCCAGAAAGGGGCTCCAAGTCATACAATCACTAGACAATCTAAAAAAAAATGCAAATGGCCATATAAAAGTTTGTTTAGGTTACACTCAGCATTTTGGCAGAGGTTCTCAACTAATGATACATGTAGCATTGGTGTGAAGCAGAAGTAATATCATGTCTAACCTCAGCTGTTAGTCCCAACTAGATTAGACCCTTTAATCAATTTAAATTTGGTAAGCTAATACTTATTCACAATCCATTGAATCAGTGGGTCTGAAATTTAGTTTGTCTTTAAAATTTAGCATAAATGATAAATACAAGAAGAAAATGTATTAATTGCCATTTTTGGACTAAGTGGGACTAACATGATAGGTTCTTTGATAGAGTAATTGGTGACAGCCAAGATATGAAGGGTTGAGAATAACTATTACCTGGTGAAACAACTTAGTGAACTTCAGTAAATCAGGATCTGATGTGGATTTCTGTCTCTGTACTTTGACTCACGAGACAACACAAACCAAAACCAAAAGTGACCTTACTAGGAACCTTGAAGTATGTATTATCTAAGCAAAATGGAATGGCTACCCTTCCAGGTGTTGAATCACAACTCCCACCATGCTTCGCCATTACTTGTACTGTCTAGGACTGATGAGAGTTGCTATCCAACCTCTGGAGGATCATGTCTTCCCTAGCCCTGTATCAACAGCTCAAGCTAAAGAAGACAATGAGAACTTAGTTAAGAATTAGGGTAGGAATGTTGCAGATTAAAATATTAAAATAATGTATTAAAAGCATATATAATTGAAAGAATGTATAATTGAGGAGCATGTAGTGTAGGAAACAGTAGCTCTAGCTAAAGAAGACAGTGGGAATTCAATTCAGAACTATGGTAGGGATGCTCCAGACAAAAGGTTAAAGGACGTTACACAAAGCCCTTTGCTGCCATGTCCCATTTGCTCTGCCTCAAATCCCAGTAATTTCTATGCTTTGGAGTAGAGCATGAGGACAAGAGGGGGCACTGATCATGAGCAGCTTCTGTCCCAGTGAGTCTGTCCTGCAAGGACTAGATTTGGAACTAGATCAGGGTAGGAAGTTGTGATCTGAGTGTTGGACTATGCCTCCAGGAGACCAGAGTTTGAATCTCTGCTTTGTCATGGAAACCCATTGAGTGACAGTGGCCAACTCATACTTTCTCAGCCTTAGAGAAAGGCAACAACAAACCTCTGGCCAAAATCCTAGGATAAAGCTTTCCATAAGTCAGAGCCTGAAGATATATAACAACAAAGATGTGTGGAACATACTAAATATGCATCTCTTTTTCCTAAATTTTAGGATGAATCACTGCATTTGCAATCTAATCATAATGTGATTTTAAATGCACGCAATGATGATGGGAATGTCACAGGCAGATTACGTGTGGGTAGGTTTAATTTGTGTTTCTTTAATTTGCAATTTAAAAGTTTTGAATCTGCAAACTAGGGCACACATTCTGGGTCACAGTCTTGTGTATAGCCAAGGTGCTGTAGAAATAGCCCCCAAATAGCTAAATTAACTGAAGAAAGCAAAACATTTATTTTATGTCTATTTGCTTTGATCTTTATATCTGCATTCATAAAGTTGTTTTAAACACTTCATTTCTCAGAAGGGTATCCATATCCAATATACAGTCATTTTTATATGCAACATATACGTTACCTTGATATGGTTAGATACAGATTATTTAGCAATTAAGTATGCAAATTTAGGCATACCTACATATTTCATATATTGGGAAAAAGATAGGATATCAATGAATAAAATAATAGTAATACCACCAACACTCACCTTATTGAACATAGTGAGGTTTACTTCTGTGTGAGTATGAAAAAGCACTATAAGATATTCTGTTAGTTATATGAAATTTGGTATTCTAATAAGGGATCAAAGGGTTGAGCAAGTCCCCTACTTCATTTTTCCCTTTCACTCCCATTTTCACATTTTTATGTCCTGAGTCATGCCTAGCTCATCCTTTGGTTTTGAAAATGCTACTTTTCAAATTTGTGAAAGTCATCAAGTCCATAATCAGATGTTAAACTTAAGAGTGCAGTCCTACACATCTAATTAGCAGTAAGTATTCCTAGTAAGTAGGTAGAGGACTGCAGCTCTGCTAACTACTTAGTTGATGTAGGTTACCCCACTCCAGTATTCCAGGGATTTGTACTATACATGTGCCCATTAATTACTATTGTTTCTTTCTTTCCTGGTAACTTTAAGAACCAGCAGTTGCTGGCTCATGAACCAACATGAGACCATGGATCACCACTCTGAACCATAGAATCATAGAAATGTAGAGTTGGAAGAGACCACACGGGCCATCCAGTCCAACCCCCTGCCATGCAGGAACACCCTCAAAGCACTCCCAACAGATGGCCATCTAGCCTCTGCGTAAAAACCTCCAAGGATGGAGACTCCACTACACTCTGAGGCAGCATATTCCACTGCCGGACAGCCCTGACTGTCAGGAAGTTCTTCCTGAGGTTCAGGTGGAATCTCCTTTCCTGCAGCTTGAATCCATTGCTCCTTGTCCTTGGTCTCTGGAGCAGTGGTAAACAAGCCCTCTCCCTCCTCTATATGGCATCCCTTCAGATATTTAAACATGGCTATCATGTCCGCTCTTAACCTTCTCTTCTGCAGACTAAACATCCCCAGCTCTCTAAGTCTATCCTCATAGGGCATGGCTTCCAGGCCTCTCACCATTTTGGTCGCCCTCCTCTGGACTTGCACCAGCTTGACCATGTCCTTCTTGAATTGGGGTTCCCAGAACTGGACACAGCAGCAAGCGCTATTACACTGTACAGACATGTATATTATTGGTAATTTCATATGTATCTTAAGATGTGATTCTGTTCTTTATAGGTCCTGACATGGTACATTTTGATGGTCAGCACTTTCAGATCAACTCAGTGAACCTGGGTAGAAAACCTCTTTTTACAGTGAATAAAGATGAAGTTGTAGTGGGTACTGATAGACTTCGAGTCACAGGTTGGCAATCAAATCTAAAAATATTCTATATGTTAAACGCTTTCATCTGAAGAGCTTTACTGGAAAGAAACAGCTAATCATTAATTAATATATTAATTAGGATCAGTTTACCAAAAGAAGTTTCTGTTGTATTTTATTTATTGTTGGGCTACTATTTTAGGAGAAGGTGTTGTTCATTAATTATTCCAGATTTAACCCATACAGAACTTTGGTGGAACCATTTTGTTTTGTGTGATCAATGGGAAAATGAGTTGTCCAGATATTGATCTGATACCTAATGGCCAGTGAACGGCTTCCTGTTTGCTGTGTTCCAGGGCCAGAAGGAGCTCTTTGTGAACATTCCATAGAAACACCACTTATCAAAGGTGTTAAAGGTCTGAGCAGTGTTAAAGAGCTTAGGTAAGCATGGCATTTATTTAGTTGTTTACATGCATGTGGGTTTGCTTAAAATACGTTCACGCCACCGCTGTTTTTTGTATGCCTTCAGATTGTTTCCAACTTATGGAGACCTTAAGATGAAACTATCATGGGGTTTTCTTGGCAAGATTTGTTTGGATTTAATTTGTCTTTGCCTTCCTCTGAGGCTGAGAGAATATGACTTTCTCAAGGTCACCCCAGTGGGCTTCCTTGGCCAAGTGGGCATTCAAACCCTGGCATCCCAAACTCCTAGTCCAACACTCAAACCATTAGACTATGTTGACTCTCAAAAGGCTTCCACTGTGGTTTACAAAAACTAATAGTAATACAGTTTCTGCCTGCAGGCTTACTGTCCTAAAATACGCAGTACAAAGGGGGGAAGAAAGTGGGAGAGAAGAACAAAAGAAAGTGTTGTAAGGATTTGTGATGAACTAACACTTGGCTAAGATCTGGTATTCATTAAATTATATAATGTGATCACTCACGTAAAAAGCCAAGGATTCAATGCTAAGATGCTAACTTAAAGACTCAAATCTTTGAGGACTTGAGGAATTAGTAAAAAATATTCATGTTCTAGATGATCAATATTTAGCTATGATAACTAATTATCTTTCAAAATCTGTGAGTTCTTTTTCGAAACAAACTTTTCTGGTGTGTTGGTGTTTCATGGTATATATGAATTATACAGTAACTTATATACTTACAGGTTGGGTAACATTTTAAAGTTGTTTTGAGACTTACTCCTTTCAGTAAGGCAGAATTAGACATGATGGCAAACCAAGCCTTCTTTCTTTCCTGTGTCCATAATATATAATTATGGGGAGACTCACTCACAATATCATCATACTGTACACTTCCCTACTTCAGTTCCACATTTTTGGCACATTATTCTACAACTACGTATTATCGAGGGAGTCATTGACAAATCTATATATGTCGCCAAATCTAGTTTTGCCAGCTGAGCAGAATTCAGAAAATTGTCTGAGTTTAGAAAGTTTATGCCAAAGTAAAAAACATACACCAAAATATTAGGCTACTCTTCCAAGTTAAAAGAGAGGGGAGGCAATTTCTGCTGAGATTAAGAAACAAGAAACTCTTTTCGGAAAACAGCTCTTCAACTGGTGCCCTAGATCCTACTATTCGCAGGGCTTTTAGTGTCAAGAAAGAAGCAGCTGCACAACGCTTCAGTTTCGTGAACTGGGGTATTTCTCTTCTTTGTTCTATATGCAGTATGATATTTATTGCTGACCACATGAGAGTCGTTTTGTCTGAGGAATAGGAACATAAGGCTTTCACAAAGGCCTTTTCTGTTTCCATAAGCCCTTGGCTTTCAGTCCAAGTGTTGAGTTTCATGAAAGACTGATTTATGAGGAAGGAGGCTGTTGTGCAAATGCTCCTGAGAAAGAGAGATGTGGGTTGCTGCTACACATTTTTCTCCTGATCTTTTCAAAATCCATCTGACTTAGAAAGAATTGTGCTAAATTCCTTTCCTGTTGGCATGGTGGTTTGTGCACATTAATTTCAACTCAATAGCTTCACTCCAGCAGTTACCATGCCAAAAGTCTGTTTCTCTCACTAGACTAGCACACAGACATAGACACACACCCTCACCTTGAATATTTTGAAGACAACCTGATTTTATTAGCCGTTCGTCCCTCTCACCAATGTATTTTGCATTGATTTCACACAGTTGTTGTGCTCATGGTCACTGCGGTGAGTTCACCACCTACTCGCCAACTTTCTGATGTTGATCTACTCTCTATTAGCTGGGCTGGTCCTTGAATGGCAGACATGCAGTCCACCTGAAGAGTTTCCTAGAACCTTCAATAGTCTGTGCTCCACTGGTAGAGCCTTCAAGAGTTTAGTACAGGAGTGGGCAGCTGTCAGGAGTTGTGGGGCTGCATTGCCCCCCCAGGGGATCTTGGAGGCCAAGACCCCTAGAATGGCCCATCAACACCCCCTTTTGTCACCACCATCATATTGTAGGCCCAGAAGAAGCACTTTCTCCAACAGAAAGTGACAAAAAGATTGGGGGCAAAAAAAAAAAATTAAATTGAAAGGTGGATCTGGGGAATACATGTGGCTAAAGCCCATATTTTCCACATGATCACCTCCCTGATGAAGCAGCAGTGTAGGACTTCATGGAGAATACACAAACACATAATATTTATAAACACAAACAATACTACAGTAGTTTCTGCCACATAAACCAAGTGCAAATGTAGTGTGTTACATACTAAACACCATCAATATTTCAAAATGTTGTGAACATGACAAGCCGCCTAATCATAAAAACTTCATAGTTGACTTCTCTCCCATTAAAAGCTCTGAGAATTGTAGTATCTGAAGTACCTGTTGGACTTTAATTTATATTCCAAATTCTTTTCATTTACTTAATGTTTGTGCCACAATGAAAATATTTTGCAGCTCCTGTTGAACTGTGTGTATCAAGTTATAACATGACCAACTAAATCTGTTTCAGTTCCAGGCACTGTACAGATCCATTCTCCATCTGTGTGAGCATTCATAAGTGTGAATGCACACAGGACCACTTAAACAACTACAGTTACTGCTGTAGTAACATATTATTATCCCCTTATGGCAATGGCCTTTTGAGATCTCCAGACATCAGAAGTTCTCAAGAACTTCTCAAGAAAAGTCATCCATCCATCAAGAATGGCCTCAGCTTGAATTGAAACCAGCCAGCTCTTGCATGCTTTTCTGGATTTCAGTCAAAATCAGGAGATTACTGTTCTCCAAACAAACACAGGAGAAGAGAAAAATCAATCCCATCTTTTTGAAACAGTAGAAGGAACATTCTCGCTTTAGCAGTTACCTCTTCCAATATTGTATTTCTTTTTTCTGTGTATGTACAAGTATATGTCTCTGTCCTAGAGATCTGCATGGGAGAGAAGTTTAATTTTGGCTGAATTGTGCGCATATTGATGCACTTTCTGTTGTGGTGTCAAAGTGAAAAGTCTGCAGTGCTTTTCTGCCACCTTGTGGCATTACCAGTCTTCAAGGTGCTTCCATGAACTGTTATTTTTCCTATAGCAAAAAGTCATTTTACTTGATATTAAACTTACAACTTGTGAATACACCTGAAATTCTGTTTTCAAAACTAGTAATTTTAATACTTAAGATATATCCAGTTTCTAGAATATATTTTAGTGGATTTGATGTATTTAGTTAGTTTGAAGAACTTTTTTGAGCCACCTTTTGATGAGAATTGCATTTTCCTTCTTTAGACATACTCTGAGAACTGAACATTTAGGATACAACAGAAGAATTTAGGACACGAGAATATTTATTTATTAAAGATTTAGATAATCTTTCTTAAGGAATTGGGTATGCTAAATTTGATGCTTCTCAGCTCTTGTTGGCTTACAACCAAAAGTCCATTTAAAAGTTATTCTCTGACCTTTCTGATGTTAACTGCCAGGAGTCTTGTTCCATTTTAGTTTCAGTGGATCCTGGCTCTTTTGCACAAACTCTGCTTGTTTCTAATTGTATCTCACCACATAAGAAGAACAAACTCTTGTTCCCAGTGAGTTTTATTCACATATCAGGGCACACACATCTCGCATCCTTTAACTCTTCCATGTTATTCACTTTACACATGGAGTTGGTAGTATTTCTAAGAATTTTATTTTAAGAGTCCTAGATTTCAACATATTATCTTATAACTAAACTTTGGCTTCCAGGACCACATATCTATATTTTCTGATCTTCCAATCTCATCAGTACAGACATATACCACAACCATTAGTTTCTTGCGGGTAACACCCATCTACACTTTCTGCATTGTCCCAATAGGCAAATCACAAAGCAGTCAACATGTATATTTTAAGATCCTCTTCCATTTTTCTGCACTTGCACTCTGTACTCCCACAGATGTATTCACTGCATGAATGGATATCAGTCCATCATTCTCTTCTCAGAGATTGTTTCTCCTGCGTGGTGCCCTCCTGCTCCAAGACCATTCCCATATTCTGAAACAGATGAGTAATTACTTGAGTGGCGCTCCTCTATGAAGAAGTCTCTGAAGTTCTGCTCTAGATACATTTCTGCCTCTCTTAGTTTCTCCAGTTAACTGCCATGGCCTCAATAGAGCTTAATGTGTGAACTGACTGTATCAAGCACATATCCCTCCAACATTTGCTTATTAGGCAAAAGTGATAGATGGGACACAAATAGCACCCACCCACCCTCCCAGCCACGTACCATTTGCATTATATTACTCTTGGATATGTTGGATTGCCTTCTGTATTTTGTATTATCTTTTATATACTGGTTTACCCTTGGTATTATTACTTACTTTTCTTTCGCTTATAACATAAGCAGGCTGATGTAAACTTAAAGGAAGGGTCAGGAGTATATTACTTATTCTAATGTTATTGTACAGCAACTCTCATCATCCCCACCCAACTTAGTGATAAAGGAGGATGGCAGTTGCAGTGCAGTAACATCTAGTGGGCCACACATTCCCTATCACTGACCTGAAGAATAGTTTTATGTTCACTCCCCAACCCCTGACTCTGTTTCTATTACCTTGTTAGCATAATCTGTTTGGAACTGTGTGCTGAAAGAGGGGCTTTCACAAGTTCTAAATACTCTCCAGGGCTTGTATCTCATTTCATGCTGTAGCCAATTATATTCCCTGAAGCTAGTTTCTAAAAAGGGATGTATGGCACTTTGAGATCCTAGGGCTGTTAAGTCAGACTGCATGATTCACCTTCTACAGCTATGCAAGGACTGTGGCTCAAGCCACCGCAGATCACAGAATGCTAACATAGCTAGCTTGCATTTTTGTGAAGGTAGAAACAAAGACAGCCTTGGTTCCATTTTTTATTAAGTTGGAATGCCTGAGCCATTGCTTGAGGTGGAGAATGCATGAGGTGCATGCTTTTGTAATGGATAAATGGATTGCAGGCCTGTGAATGTTTTGATCTGGGTGGTACATATGTGTAAGAGATCAAAAGTTTAATAGCAATTCCAGTTCAGACAGTTTATGTGTGTGGACCAGCAGCATCTTGCCAGGGAAGTTTTCTTGGATGTTTGCAGTGCGGTTGTGTGTCCTTCTTGCAAGTGACAGAGTGATCATCTGGTTTGGTGGAACAAATTTTGACATGATTTGATGACTTGCCTTTCTCTGAAATGGGTAGTCTGTTGGGGTTAAAAATTGTGGATCAAAAAGGTTGTCTTGGTGCTTAGTCTCTACCTTTGCCTTGTATTCAGGTTCTTCAGTAACTTGTTTTTTAGCATTGATGGACAACCACCACCACGCATAGCAGCCATATTGTGACATCTATGACACTGGGAATTCCCAGTCTAGAAAAGTATTACCTACACTGAAATAACCATTTTCAAGTTCCCACTTTATTGAGATAATTATAATTTCCCATCTTCTGTTTACATGCAGACTTGAGTCACCAACTCGGGCACTACGCATGAATGCTCCACGAGGGATTCAAATAAAAGCACAGGCTGGAACAATTGAGGGTCTTTCTCATTTGGATATCAAGCTCCATAGCAGCAATGGCATGGTGAGATTGTAGTTCTTTATTAACATACAGTCCATTTACTGTTGTTGCCACAATGAAGATGTTGCCATTTGCTTTCATTTGGGTTGTGTTATTGCCCATTTTTAGATCTTGCTGATCTAGACTAGACTCTTTTTGGTGCACTTTGTAAGAATGCATGGCAGAAGATAGAAAAAGGTTGTGCGTGTGGTGGCCATATAGGAAATAAGGCATTGGAGAAACAGGTTGCATGGAGTCAGTAGAATTTGGCCAGAATTCAGGTAGGGACGTATGTACATGTCCCATTTGTGTGCAGATCTCCTTTTCCGGATGCTTCTGGTATTATCATCCACTCCATGCAATGCCCACAGCCTTCCTCCCAACATATTGTGAAGCCCCAAAGCTGTCACAGAGGCATTCCATGCTTCAATGTGAGCAGGCAGGATCAGAGAAACATCTGGCAAGCCCCCCTCCCACATCCAGACACACAATAATTACAGAAGTGTTGAGACCCCCAGGGATCTCAGCAAGGATGTCATCATTGTGTATCTAGCTATAGAGAGGGCAGCCAGACCTCTGATCCTGCCTGCTTGCCATGAAGAATAGAATGGCCATATGAGATGTTTCAGGGGCTTTACAGTAAATGTGAGATGTGATACATGGTTCAACATAGCATCATTTCACATGCAGAAATTTTACACTATACTGACATGCTGAATTTGAGGCTTTTTGCCTGTTTTCTCCTGCCACTGCTTCACTAGTGTTGAGCACCAGTAGGATTCTGGTGTTTACTTCACTTTCAGGTGAAAGCCTTTACTACGTAAAAAAATTTTTTTCTGTTTTAGATTCTGGCCTAAGTAGTTTGGGATTGTTATGAGGAGTTAACTGATCATTTGCAGTTTTCTCTGATTCCATTTCACATAAATATATATTCAGACCGTGATGAAATGGAGTCTAGACAAAATGCAGAAAACGTTTCATATAGAAACGTTAGCACTTTAGCACTGTTGAAAGGCAAATTGAAATTTGAAGTGTTCATGTGGTAGTACTGCATTCCCACCTAAAATCAATTACATTTTCATGTATTTCATATCTCTGCAATCATAGGGCAGTTTGCATTACATTAGCTTGCATTCCATACATCAGATGGAGGAACTTGATACTGCTGATGATAAAGTACTTGGTGACAAATTGTTGTTGGATTTCATCTTTGCATCTCATGTCCACTGCACATCTTGGTTGTTTATTCATTTGTACAGTACCAGTGACCACCCAAAGCAAAACAATAATAATACCAAGTGGGGGTAATCCATCAGTCCTCAGCCAAGTGTTATATTAAAACTGTAATGTAAGCTGTAATGTCACAATCATTAAATTATAAAGAGTTTGGCTCCAGTTCATAGCCAGACACATTTTTATTAAGTATTTAGTAATTGCTTCTGTACCCACTAGGTTCCCTTAAATAATGTACTAGATATAAAACTTGGAAACAGATTTAAAACAATTTTAAAAGCCAGTTTAAAAACCAGAGGCCATACATCTGTCAAAAGCTCAGCAGAGATGGAACTAGCCTTGCTTCCCTTGGGAGAGTTCCATGACTGGGGTGCTGCGACAGAGAATGTTCTGTTTCATCTACTCACCAGTCCAGCCTGTCTTGCTTTGGGGACATGCAACAGGACCTCCGCTGAGGACCTCAAATTCCAGGCAGATTTATAGAGCAGGAGGTGATCTTTTTTTTTTTCAGATATCCTGGCCCCAAGCCATTTAGGGCTTATCTGTCAAAATTTTGTTTTTGTTGTGTGCCTTCTAGTTGTTTCTGACTTACGGCAACCCTAAGGAGAACATATAGTGGGGTTTTCTGGGGCTGAGTGTGTGCGACTCGCCCAAAGTCATTCACTGGTTTCCATGGCTGAGTAGGGAATCAAACCCTGGTCTCCAGGACTGTAGCCTGACACTCAAACCACTACACCATGCTGGATCTTGAATTTGGCTTGAAAACAAATTAGAAGTTAGCTCAGTTACTTCAAATACATTCCACTGCTAGTGGCCCTTGATGAGGATTTTCATTTACATGTACAATTCAGTGTAGGGCTAGCCCCTTTTTGGCAGTGGGCTTAGGAGAAACTATCTGAGTACAGTGGCAATACTCTGGACTATGCGTTTAAAGAATACCTCCAAATTTTCTCACCCTCAACCCCTTGAGACAGCCTATCAAAATATTAGTCAGCAACTGAGGATTTTTTTTCCGTTTTGGAACTTTTTTGAAAAACTGTTCACTGACAGCCCCCCCAGAAAACAGTGTTCTACACAAAATAATTTCAATTATGCAAATGAAAGTTTTGTAGTCAAATTCCGAATCTCTGTTTCTGCAAAACTCAAAAAGGTAGAAAAACTCCAATAATCTCATCCAGCAGGAAGAAGTTTGAATTTCTTTTGTTCTTGCATGCGAGTACAAAATGATGATATTTATTCTGAGTAATACTGAGCCACACATCATAATGCCCCAGTACATCACTAATCTGTGGGCACTGTATGAAATTAAAAGGATGGATAGTCATGGGTACCTGGCACTGCTCAAGAGTGCTAGGAGAAACATTTATGGCACGGAAGAGCATCAGCAGAGGCTCTGTTATGGTATTGGGGCCCTGGGATGTGCTCAGGGATGGAAGGAATTTATCCCTACCCTACTTCAGTGGGAACTCGATTAGCTCTGAAAGGCATATTTATTATTTTTTATTTAAAGTATTTCTGTATTGTCTCCCAGCCCACAGGGCTCCTGAGGCAATAGAAAAACTACAAATGAATTACAACAATTAAAAAACATTTTAAATCCATTAAAATGCTCTTTCAGAACTCCTAAAAATAATCCCAG
This sequence comes from Iguana delicatissima, assembly GCA_948472985.1. NCBI lineage: Eukaryota > Metazoa > Chordata > Lepidosauria > Squamata > Iguanidae > Iguana > Iguana delicatissima. Next base: position 68,282 of record CAOKZL010000166.1, on the reverse strand, counting down.
AATCCAGTTTCGCAATAGTTAAAACAGCAATATTGAAATCTGAAACACTGAAACATTTGTATCTACTTCATGGCCAGAAACTGTGCTAGATTCTCATAGTGAAACACAAGCATATCACAAAACTCACATAATGAAGCTATACATTCTACAGTATTAATTCTAGACCTGTTTAGGTATTAGGGTTAACTTGGATAGATGATGAGGAGGAGGAAGCTAGCCCCCACCGTCCCCCATGAAAGTGATAGTCTGTAGAGAAGAACAACCACTAGGTGCAGAGGATCTCTATGTGATCTAGCACCCTAAAAAAAAATCAGTTTCCTTTGCATGCTGCACATGTAAAGGACATACACCTCTTCAAACAACTGTGCTCCTCATGTATAGAGCAAGGAGAGAGGTGCCTCGTGTTTATTTTCACCCTATCTGGACACTTCATCTAGTGTGATAGTGATTACAGCATCAGATTGGAACTGGAGAAATCCACATGCAAGTCTCAACTCAGGGATTAAGTTCAATAATGTTCACTGCTTTTCAATCTAGTTTACTTCCAGGCTTGTTGTGAAGTTAAAATGAAATTAAAAGTCACTCACCACCTTCAGCTCCCTTGGAGGAAAAAAGAAAAATAAATGTAAAAATGAATGAGGGTAGCAAAGGCACCTGTAGTGTTTACGTTTTGGAAATCAATTCCACATGCACAAGAAGGGTTAAGACAGCAGGTCTGAGCAGAGTCTATTCAACTTTAACCAATTCAAACACAAAGAAATTTCTGCTGAATAAGCCTGTTTCAGTATGGAGTCATCCAGACTGTATATAGTATTTTACTTGTGAATAAGTAGAATATAGTTATCTTCAAAATATTGTTTCCAAATTTGATACTGCAGTCCTCCCTCCAACATTTGCTAGGGTTAGGGACACAGGACCTCTGTGAAAGTAGAAAAACCGTGAATAACTCTACGCCCCCCAAAAACAATATTTAACATACAAAAAAGTCTGATCACTATGTTCAACCCACCACCATGGGTTCCTTTGAGGCATCAGGGTTCCTTCATAAGGCAGAAGTGGGGAGCTGGTGAGGCTTACTGCCCCCTCCACTGCTGCCCCACACCATTTTTAAGAGGGACTAACAAGCCTCATTTGCAATTTCTCAGTCTCCTGAGGCTTGCAGCCCCTAATAAAAATGCATAGGGAGGCAGCAGAGGTGACAACACCTAATCAGTGAATAATCAAATCCGCAAAAGTGAAATCTGCAAATATGGAGGGCTGACTGGAGGAAAGGGGGAGGGGAGAACTCTGAATGTAGCCATTCTATAAGAAGTCTGCTGTTACCTCCATCTGTTGTAAAACTTTTAAAAAATGGTCTAAAATATTATTCCTTGATTTAAAAAAATCCTTCCATTTTGAAGGAAATTGTATCAAGAAACATAGCTGAATAGAGCTTGAGATACATGCCTGAGAAACAGTGAACAGATGAACTGTTCTTGTAGTAATTTACTCCTACATGAACAATTAAGTCTGTGTCTTTCTTCCATGTAGCTTATGCTTGATGCAGAGACTTTGCGGCTTCCCAAATTGCCTCAAGGAACAAGCGGAGAATCTGGCACAGATCAACAACTCTATGAAGTTTGTGTTTGCCTAGATGGACGGCTATACTTAGCACTCGCTGATGAGGTTTCTAATTGCCTAGCATACAGTAATGTTTGTCAATAAAATCACTCTGAAGACAACATTTCCTGTGGCCTTTTTTTTTTAACCAGGGTTTGTAGCACTGAACATTACCGAGAGCAGGGAAATCAGAATCCTATGCACTAGCAGTATTTACTGAGCTGAGCAGGAAGGTAGTAACTTTAATATTTAAAATAAATCCTCCTCGCCAAAAATATATATTTAAGCAGCAGTTCTCACACATACATCCACTATTGTTATAGTATCCTCTGAATGTGGATTTACTGATCTTCAGTATTTTAAAAGATAAAAGCATTTAGTGAAGGTTAACAGAAAATATCTGTAATCTGGCTTATACATTTTAATTCAGTTTGGAAAGCACAGCTGATTTAAATTATTGCTGGAATACCTAATAGAACAGTACACTCTCTTTATGTAAATAATTCATCTGTGTAGTGAAGTATGAAGACAGTGAACTATTCTTCAAATGCTGCATCAGTACTCTATCATACGGCTGAGTGATTTTCGTGTGTCTCTTAAGACAACAGAACATCCAGTGTATTAACAAAATTTGTTTCTGAGTTAATATGCCCATATCAACTAGACAAGAGGGCTCTGTAACTCTGTATGTTGCCACACTTCATAGGGCAGTGGTTCTCAACCTGTGGGTCCCCAGATGTTCGTGCACTTCAGCTCCCAGAAGCCCCAGCCACTATGGTCAATGCTCAGGGCTTCTGGGAGCTGAAGTCCATGAACATCTGGGGACCCACAGGTTGAGAACCACTGTCATAGGGTGACTGCCTCCATACCATATCCTACAGATGTGGAAAGGAAAACATACTTAATAGGTCTGCTGTCCTATGCAGATTTTGCTATTATTATTGTTATCATTATTTCGATAGCACCATCACTGTACATGGCACATCACAGAATAAAATAACAAAAAAAAGGCAGACTACCCTGCAAAATGCACACAATCTGAAAAATTTACCTAACTTTTATAACAGGATGAGGCATGTGAAGTGATATAATCTATTAAAAATGCTATATAAAGAACAATATGTCTTGTTTCCCCTTGTAGCTCAAGAACAGAATGGATTTTCCTAGCTCCCTTCCATTGTGTCATGCTCAGGCATGTGTGCAATACACAATATCCTGCATGTGAACACATTCAGCATGTTTCTCCTTATGACCACATATGCAGGATATCCATGGTCAGTTCCTGTGACAGTGAGGAAACAACACACTGATCATAGCCACAGGCGACCTCAGAATTCAGGAACTATACAAGACAAAGCACAACACCCCTGACACTAGCACTTTCACAAGGGTCCAAGAGCAAACACGAGGTCAGTGCAGATGGAACAGATTTAGCATGGTGCACTGTGATTCACTGTCTCCAACTAGAAACTTCCACATCTATTTTCAGGATAGCTCTACAAAGAGTAATTCATTAAATCTGTAGGTGACCCAAGTATGAGTAATGGTACTTGATGTCAATACAAAAGTTCAAGTTGAGAGAGGCTCTGCTATCAACTACTGTTACCTTTAGATCTAACAAGATAACAGGATCCTACATTGCGAAGATGCTCTTCAGGGAGTACATTCCCATCTAGAAAAGCTAAGCCATTGTATGTTGTCTATGTCCAGCCTACCATCAACATTATTAGTCACTACACGAATGCTTCATAGGTTCCAGTTCTGATGAAAATGAAAAATAAAGTAGCAGTAAATGTTGATTGTTAGTGATATACTGTATGGGTCCCTCCCCATATAACAAGTTGTTCCAGCTTTGGGTATCACTATTGTTGTGTGCCTTCAAGTTGCTTCCGGCTTATGACAACCCTAAGGCAAACTTAACGTGTGCTTTTCTGAAGGATGAGAGTATGTGATACACTCAAGGTCATCCAGTGGGTTTCCATGGCTGAGCGGTGAATCGAACCCTGGTCTCTAGGATCACAGCCCAATGCTCAAACCACTACACCATCCTGTCTCATTTCACTATTAACTTTATTAAATTCTATAAAGAAATAGTGTGTGTTTTAAAAAATGGGTGTCCTATATTACACTCATTCTTATGCTTTAATAGGAAAGGAGAAATAGTAGTTATTTCAGTGCAAAGGGACAGCCCTAAACAAAAACAAATTGATGACCTAACACGTTCATCATATAGCTCAGATGTACCTGTAGCTTCTCCCAGATGTTTCTGAAGTTACATTTTAAACAATTTGTTTCATTCCAATGTGTTCATGTTCTGAAACAGCCTCCACCAAAAAAATAAAAAGTTATTGGAGAGGTACCATTGGCCCTTCTCTAAAAGAAAACAAAACAGTACGGCAACGATTATTGCAGATTTTACTACTGAAAATCTAGGCAAGAATGGTGGGGAAGATGCCATGATTGATTCCTCACTTAAGTGAAAAACACTTCCCTCATTGTATACACTTAAAATTACCAGTGGAAGAAGGCCTGTTTAAAAAACAACACACCATTCTGAAGAATGTTTGAGTTTATTATTAAAATTATTGTACGGCACTTAGCAGCAGAAATAATCACATGGCTTTGCAATCAGAATAAAGATTTCAAAGCCTAGAATCTGTTGAGATACTTTCCATGTTGGAAGCCCTTTATTATTTACACTTAACTAAAGAACTTTTTATCAACATTATCAACATTATTTTTGTTTGTATTGCAATAATTTTGGTTGTAATCTCTCTTAAGCTCATGTTCCTCCTTTTTATTTTACATTCCTTCAGTGAAATTAAAGTTTCAGTGTACTAATCAGATAAATAATTACAACAGCTTATAATGGAACATAATACTAACTGTAGCAGATTTATTGTACAAGTTCTCATGATTTTTTTTTTACAAATATTGAATAATTTACATGGCATTATCAAAAAGTATTACAATTTACAAAAGAAAGTATGAACTAAAAATCAGACATCTCATGTGCCACAGTGTGAGACAAAAGAAAAAAAGCATAACATTGCAGCACCATTTAATATGTAATTTAAAAAAATCCCACTGTATACCAAAATATTTACCAAGTTCTCTACTGGTTTCAATTATGGCTCATGAAAAACATAAAACAAAAAGCTGAGCAAGGTAACTTCTGAAAAGATGAGTTTTGGTGTCAGTTTCAAACACTGTAAGTGAAGTATTTTGCTAGGTAACGCACATGCAATTCCCCATGGAAGATGTAAAAATGTCAAAAAGAAAAAAAACACCACCACAAAATAGGTTATAAGGGAAGTTTTCTTTTGAAGCCATTCAATGTTCAAGATTACAATACTGTGCTGTATCAAAGGCCTCTGGTAACCTTCAATAATCTGTGGTAAAACTGCATTAAATCTGTAACAAGATTCTGCAGACGAGCATTAACTCTGATAGAAATAAATGTCCATGGCAAGACAAATGTGTGCAGGGTACTCCAGAGCAACTTGTTTTCAAAAAATATTGAATCTCTTAAACAGGCTAATATACCCAGTTTTATATTAGTACACCGAAAAATGCCATCAACTGGAAACATAAAATTGATTGGATGCAATCCAAGGAAATATATATCTACACACACACGCAACACACAGATTTTACCAACCACAGTTCTAAGCTTTGGTTATATAAAGTGCAGTTCAGCCCTATGAATTCTATCACTGTACCATGTACATATAACCATGTTTACAGCTCGGTCTCCAAATTTTTAAATAGTTCTTACAGTTTTGATAATAAAAGGCTCAGTTTTTTAAAAAAAAAATTATGTAAATTAAAGTTCTGTCTTACATAGCTGAAGGTTGGAGTCTGTTCAGCAACAGACTTAAAGCTGTCACTAAACTGCTGCAAAGCACACAAAGGACACAATTTGCATTAGAAAAGTGGTAGGACAGCAGAGATTTTCTTAATCTTTCACCTGCCTCCTTCCTACTCCCTGCAAACTCCCCTCCCCAAACTACTTTCTCAGGTCAAAGAACCTGATGCTCATTTGGTGTGTCAATGGAGATGAGAGACTGCAGGGAGAAAAGTGATGGACCACGCAACTATTCAAAACACCTCTCAACACTTTTCTTTTGAAAATCATGCCTCTCTCCACTGCTTTAATTCTATTCAGCAAAGCATGTTCAGTAATGATGTAGATTCCCAGACTCAAGTCCATCACAGAACATCTACAGATTGGCCCAGATCATTACTGAAACACATATATTGCATTTATAAGCTGCTGGAATCTATAGCCTCCAAACTACAGTAGCTGCACAAGTAAATCTCATTTTATCCCATCACATTCAGTATACAGTTCTTGCTAGCAAAAGCTGAACTCAGATGTGCTCTTACCACATCTGTGGTTGTGGTCTTCTTGAGGCATAAGAGAATGACTTCCACTGCTATCGTGCAAAGGTATACTGCTGATTGCATGACACATATCAAGAGTAAAATGCCACCAACAAGTAGCTTAGATCAAAATTGTGGCTGGAAATATAGCCTATGTGTGTGTGTGTGCATGAATTCACTATAACTTTAACCTCTTTCTCATACTTTTTGCTGTATGAAGTTTTCAAGTTTTACTATAATACATGCTGTACACTCCATCACTCTCATTGCAACCTCCGACGTGAACCTGTCATTTGGAATCTGGGGGAAAGGGAGGAGGTCTGGATAACGAGTTTTTAAGCTATCTACTCCATACGCTTCCAGCGTGTGGACATCATTTGTAAGACCTTCAAGTTGCTGGCTGTACTCCTCAATTTTTTGTGCTAGAGCAGTTGGTTTCACGTCTTTATCTGACTTCCCCCTTACAGCATAATCAGCAGCAATCAATGCTAACTTGGTAGACAAGTAACATTTAAAACACACCCATTCATTAGCATTCTTATGAAGATCATTTCTTGCAGCTGAAAAGTTTGCTCTAGCTTGCCTCAACCACCTACGTGCTTCAACAGGATTTCCAACAGACTTGAATGTAGGCGGCACAAAAAAACGCTGGGAATATGAAGGACCCGTTGAAGATGGGCATTTTTCTTTAGACTGTTGTCTTTCAGATTTGTGACTTGTAGCTTCCTGATTCCATGAAGTGTAAAATCTCTGAAATGAAAATTTGTCTGACTGAAATCGAGAAGCTGAGGATGAAAATGTTCGTCTGGAGGTTCTATCTGCATTTTGGTCTATAAATGCCTGCTTTTCTAACCTATTGATCTCATTTTGTAAATGCTTGAAAACCTCATTGGCTATATCAAGGTTCTCTGCATTTTTGTCTGGATGCCACTTAAGATACAATCTTCTTATAATCTTCTTCCTTTCAGATTCTGGAAGTTTCCAGGCTTGCTCCACTACTGATGTAACTTCTCGTAGAATTTCTGTCAGAGAATTTGCTTTAATCTTTTTGGGTGAATGATGCTTGGATGATGAAGACGAAGATGATGATGATGACTTGTGACTCTCTCTTCCAGGAAACAGAGGAGGAATAGCACGTGTTCCATGGGCTGGAAACTCTGTAGGACTCGTTGGAGTAGATGGTGCACTATCTCTGCTCTGAGAACTTTCATCAGGCCTTGAGAATTTGTATAAGTCAAGAGAGCTTACTATTTTGTATTCACTGTATCCAATGTCGATCTGATAAATTTTCCCTAAGAAACTGGAATTTTCCTCATCTTCCCTTTCTACTTCCTGTACTATGATAGCATATGTATAGGTTGGATGATATGATCCATAGATATCACCTCCTTCAGCATCAACAAGGTAACCAACATATTCACCTGGATAAAAAACATTCATTGGATCCATGAGAAGGGTATAGTGAATTTCTGGTGGTATAGGAGTTCCAGGCATAGGTAATTCAAGTTTTGAGGGCTCTGAAGAGTCATACTTTACACCTAAACTGTCAAGCTTCTCACTAATCCTATATATATCATTACAGCCCAACATAGCAATTAAATAGGAAGTATCAGAAATTAGATTATCAGTTGCAGATTTCAAAGTCATTGCTAATGCTAGAAGGAAATTAATGTCTTTGCTATCTGAGTGCTGGATATAGAGCAATATTACAGCATTTCCGTATCTCTTTAAAAAGGCGAATGTTTCACTTTTGCTATGAGGTATAGGAGCAAACCCTTTAACTCTCAATGTTGTCTGCAGCTTTTCAAAACAAGAAACTTTTAAGCCTTCTCTCAAGGTTTTGCAAAGTTTTATGGCTTTTTCTTCATTGGCTAGGAAAGCATTGTCATTTTCATGCTTCATAATTCTAATAAGTCCTGTAATGAACTGTTCAGAAGACAACAGTAATTGGAGTCTCCCCTGAAGAGAACAAAGTGCCCCAAACTGACAGATTTTTGGTGACTCTTCATCCAACTGCTCCTCAAGAATACTGCTGAGGAGACGAGGTCTAAGCTTCTGAGGAAACAGCATAATCAATTTTGTGTGGAAACCATGGTCTTTTCCTAAGTAACACTGGCTAAGATCAACCAACATTTGTACACCTATATTTCCTTGTATTCTACTTTTGTAATGAGGTGCATCATCAAAAACTAAAATGCTTGATTTTACCAATCTTCCATCTTGACTTGGAAGATAAAGAGCCAAATCTCTTACATTTTCAAGTTCACTTCTAACCTTTACAGAATCATTTTGAAGGCTCTTAAACAGACCAGAAACAACTCGTTTGACAGTACGCATTTCATTAGGATCGAGCTGTTTTCCTTCAGAGTTCTTGAATATACGACTAAGAACCTCAACATACTGTTTTGTTGAAATCACATCTTCAGTGCCTAAGTGTTTAAATAATTGGTGGAATGTACCAAGTTCTAAGGGAAGCTTGTATAAGTAAGGTTTAAAATCAGACTCATATTCAAGATTTATTACCACTTCTTCAGGCTTCAAGAGCTTCCAGCCTTCTTCAACCATCACAAAAGCAACCCCACGGAGCTGAAACCGGAATTCTCTTTTATCTGTACTAAGAAACTCATAGATGCTCCTTAAAACCTTAGCTCTTGTTTTCACCATATCCTCATCCAAGGTTGTTATATTACATATATTTCTGCAGTTATTTATTACTTTGTCTAACGGAGGATCCAAGTTGACATTAAGCATAGTCAAAACCTGCTCGAGTTGTTCCTGAGGACCAAGACTGCTTCCTTCTTGCTCTTTGATACTTAAAGGTGTTGCTTTCTCTGGAAGAATAGGACATGAAGTCCACAGAAGCTGCAAAACATCCGTCTGTTTGAATTTAGGGTTAACTTGAGCCCCACTGAATTTTATAAGAGGAAGTGTTCCATTAACCTCTTGATACTGTGGATGGAATCTTACAATTTCTGCAGGAGCCCGTTCAGGACACAGGAATGCAATGGAAGACAATTCTTTAAGAAAGTTTCCAGAAAATAAATCAGTTCTTTCTTGAAAAATGTGATGAAGGAGAACATCCACTGTATTTTGCAAGGTATCTTTAGTCCAATTTTCAGTGTTAGCTCTCATGCTGATTTCTTTAGCAAACTGCAGTAACTGCTGCTGAGAAATTACATATTTTAGTCCCATATTTCGGAGAAATGCTACCCATGATGTGAGGAACGCAGCACGATTTTTTGGTTTTGTGAGCTGTTCCAGTTTCTTAAAGAAATCTTGAGGTATGAAGAGTTTTTCAGGGAGCATAACTTCGAAGACTCTTACAGTCCTGTCATAAAAATGCTTTGCAGGTTTCAATCTATTACATGAATCATGAATTATCAAGAAACTCTCTAACTTTTCAAACAGCTGCTCCTTTATTTCTGAAGATTCTTCAATGCTAGATAGCCTGTTCTTTAAGTAAATCAGGTGTTCTAGTTTCGCATCGTAAGACAGACTTTCAATCTTTGGTAAAAGGTGCTTCAAATAAACTTCAAGGTCATCTACAGGAACACAACCTAGCAGAGTGTACAAATCTTTTAGATGGATTTTCTCTTCAAGAAAGGCAGCTGAAGTTGATTGTGTCCATCTATCCACTTCAACTGAGGGAATACTTCTTGTCAGTACATAACACGATCCACATTTTGAAATGCTTATGTAGCGTCCGCTTATAGATTTATAACATGGAAGGGACCTCAAAATTTTAATGTCATCCTGAGATGTTAGATGGTTTAGGTTACAATTGAAGTACATCAAGAGGGCTTCAAAGTCATTCTCAGCTAGTTTTTCTGTTTTAAACATTGATGTCTGTACCATGTAATGAATAGCTCTTAAAATGCTTGGAGGATTATCTATATTTGCTGTATGTCCAGACAACAAGGGCACTAGAGCATTGTCCTTGGAGCAAATTTTGTTCAGTGCAAGTTGAATGCAACCAGTTTTCATTAAAGCATGGAAAACTTTATCTGTTTGAGAATTTGGGAAGAGAGCTATATGCATAAGACTGAGAGGAAGCAAGACATCACAGTCTGGTACAACAAGCTGATTAGAGGAGACAGTAAATTTTGTACCTGGAAGCAAAGCCCAATCTTTCAGTGTATCAACAACATCTTCAAATGTTGGCTTGACATCATCCTGCTCATCCTTGGCATGTAGGGATTCACTGATGAAATGCCATGTGTTTTTAAGCCACGATTCACTGGCAAAGTTCTCCTTCCATCTTATACAACCCTTGGCTTTGTATTCTCTTGGTAAGACAGATGACAACAAATCAGCAAAGCTGCTGATATCAAATACTTTTGCCACATTGCATTTAAGTAAAATACTGCTGTATTTCAAATAGAGCGTGTTCATAAACAGATCTTTACGAGATGGAATCAGTTCATGATAGGTTGTTAAAAACTTTGGACGTTTTGAATCAAAAACTTGCAGCACACTATCAAGTGTAATGAGCAGAGGCAATCCTTCAATAATGATTTCATTTTCTTCTGCATCTTTGAAGCAATAGTCAACAAGAAGTTTTAGACTATGGAAAAGTTTCAAATTTGTCTGCTGAAGACGGCAAGGCAGCTTCCCAATATGGCAATTAGAATCCGGAGAGGAAAACGTCAACAAAAATGATCGAACATCAGCAGGAGTCACATAGGTCACAGGAATGTCTGCATCCACAAGACAGTGATAAAGATTTGCAGTTTCATCACAGCTGTAAATCAAGTTAAAGCCAATTTCTAAAAGGAGATGTTTTAGTCTGTACACATTTTCTGCTACTGTCTTGCGTGTTGTGATGTTGTACTCCACATTTTTGAGTTGATGCAACTCATCCTGTAACAGATTGTCAAAGAATGGCCTAGTTTTGTTTACAGTAGACATATTAACCCAAGTAATGATAACTGCAGAATGCAAATCAGAGCCATCCACATTTGGTGCTCGAACAACAGGCAGAAGACGTTTTGATTCCTCATGAATGCAACTGTAAACTGCTTTCACTAAACAATACCAATCAGGTTGTAGATCAAGCCTGTTAACTGGGAAAAATGATAGAAACTTTTTCAAAATGTCTTTTACAGCATGCATAGACGTGTTCTGTAGTACCGATACTGTTGGATCAGTTCCCTGAAAGTAGCGTTTTTTCAACTGAATCAGAAGTTCAACATAAGCTGGTGCTATCAGTGCTGTCATTAAACTGTTATTCCAGTCACTTCGCACTCCAACTCCATTATCATCACGCCACAGATTTCGTCTGGCAGAATCTAGGGCAAAATGTCCGTTTACATGAAATGGTAACCCAGTTTCCAAAGACAAAGGCAAGAAACAAAATGCCCGATGGGGTTTTTTATAATTGTGAGTAATGCATGCAGCAACTCCTCCTCGGGGAAAAAGAGTGATGTCCTCATTCTTGTGTGCTGATATAACACTCTTAGATACTTTTTCAATGGATGAAAAACCTGACCTGTTACAAATTAACCAGGAAGTAAGGTTACCTTCAGAGTCTTCAGTATCCATAGTGTAAGTGATTTGTTGCACAGGTATTTCACGGAGCTGCTTCTTTTTAGTTACACTGTCAATTACAGAAGCATGAAATTGTTTTCGTTTTAGTCTGTCTCCATCAGTAACCTTGCCAGTGACAGAATATAACACATTAAGTGCTCCTGTTGTTTTTTCTATTTCACAAATAGAAATTTTTTCCATGTGGTTCAAAAACATCAAAAGTTCTGCTCCATCTGAACGCAACTTATCAAGAAGGTTTTGCACCATTCTATCAGAGCATGGCACTGAGGAGATTTCTGAAACTTTTGCCATTTCTCCATTTCGGAGTGGAAATCTAAACATGGTGCAGTTATCTAGTTTAAAGTGATCTCCTAAATAGAGACTCAATACATCAGAGAACTGTGTTCTGAAATCAGCATCCAAGTCTCTAAACATGCGTCCAGGACTAATTGATGTTGCTCCTGGTGCATATCTAGCATGAGGATCAAAGATACAAAGTATATCATTGCCAGAAATGAAGGACGGACAGTCTGTTATGTGATACACAGAATTGAATCCTATGCCATATTGACCAGTTTTACATGGATTGCCCTCTTTAGTACCTTTCCCAAGGTTCTGGATTCCTCTAATGTCATCTTCAGTAAAAGGCTGATTATTGTAAACACACAGTGCAGGCCCTTGAAGTGGGGACCACTTTTCATCAAATATTCTATCCACTGGATGTTGTCGAGGATCAAACACAAAGCAGACTTCTGTAGCTTTTGCATCATCAGCATTCTGAAGGAGTTCTTTCAACATTTCTTTTTCTGAAGGATATGCATTAAGAATGCTTTTAATTCTGCTTGTCAGTTTTTCTTTTTGACCAAACTCAGTCCCAAGTGTAGTGAAACAGATATTAGATGCGTACCGTTCTAAAGCTTTATGTCGCTTGGGTATAGCCCCAAGCTTTACTGCTACTTCTCTTGGAATATCAGCATGACAGTATTTTACACTTGAATCTTTAACTTTTATCCAAGGACAATCATTATAACACAGTGAATTAGCAGGCAAAAGGGCAAGGCAAGTATCTGGTAACAAAATTTCACCATACTTTTTTTCACAATGTTCTTGTTTCTTTTCTCTAATGAGACTCCATATTCCTTCACTGATTATTCTCCTACAAAGCTGAAAATTTTCTTCAGTCAATTGTTTATTTCCTGTTTCTTGACTGACTGCCTCAAGTACTTGAGCAAAATCTTCCACTGTAAAAGCCTGGCGCACACCTACACTTTCAAACAATTCACGAAAACTATTTCTGTATTTATTAGGCAACTGATGGAGATAGGGTGCTGCCTCAAAGTTTAAATGAAAAGACACCTTTGTGGGATCAACATACCCATTTTCAACTAGAATGAAACTGCAGTTTTTCAACTCCTCTATAATGAGAGTTTTTGTTGTTCCATTCTGGAGGAGTGCTTCATGGAGATATTTGTAGCAAGCATTAGTAGTGTTTTCCTGGTACAAAGTAATACCATCAAAATGTCTTGCAACTTCTTTCAACTGGTTTATTACCATAGTGACAGTTGGTTTCTTAAGCAAGCCTAAAAAATCTTTGACTGCCAGGGAGATGTTCCCACATCCTTTAAAAGAATGGGAATTTTCATTAAGAATTGGTTTCAATAAACAAACTATATCCTGATAATCAGCAGTAAAAAGGTCCATTGCTGAAAACATTGTTTCAGGTTCAAAATCATTACCCTTCCAGTTCAAGGAGAAACCTGCTGGTTTGGTGAGAAACGGCAGGAAAGGTATAGTTCGAAATTTTGCAGCAAATTCTTTAGCTCTAGGATCTCTGCACTTCAGTTTTTCATCTATGAGAGTTAAGAGTATACTACTCCGGAGACAAGCTGCAGCATGATCAGTCATATTGATTTCTTCTACAGATTCTGCACGTTCAATCAGATCTTCCCATATAATATCATCTTTAGCCATGCCTAACTGAACTAATTTGACCAAAATTACTGGATTAAGGTAATCCTGACCAGTGCCATGGGGAAATCTTCCATCTTCTTTATCATACAACTTTGCAACTCTGCCGTCAGGATGGATCAGCCTAGAAGGTTCTACTAGGGGATGATCAGGCAAAGAACAAGGAATACATGGAGTAATACAAAGAATTTCTGAGAACTCACCAACCTTTTCACTCAGTACATAGTGCATTAAAGGGTCACGGAGGTCTGCTTCAATCTCTTGAATATTTGGGAAAAATACTTCAAAGAAGAACTGTTTTTCTGAAAAAGTATTCTCTAATAACACTTGTTTACATCCTGCTTCTTCAAAGCCTGCTTTCACCCAAGAGGGAAGGTCTACAGCACACAGATTTTTTGAGCCTGTTTTTTTGAGATATTTCAGAAAAATCTGAAAGGCTGAAGTCCCTATGTTTGGACGTTTCAACAGTGAATCATCTAAAAATCTCACATTTTTCATGGATACCCAAGACGAACCATCAGAAAACACTTTGATTCCTTCTTTGCCTTTCATGTGAGCTATTTCCTCATAAAATCCTTGACATATCACTGAAAAATCATCATGTACCAAGTCAGGATCAGGCCACACTGCATAGTAACTGTAATCCTCTAGCTCACCACAAACTGCCATGTTGCGTAAAACCACAAGAGCTTCCAAATAGGCTTTTACTATAACATGTCGCATGAATACTGTGTTCCACCTTCCTTTTGTGTCAGTTTTCCATATTTCTTTTCTATTTGATGTAACAGCAAAAGAACCATTGATGTGAACAGGAAGACCTGTCTTGATTCGAAGGGGCAAATAGCAGAACACTTCTCCTAAGTTGCTGCAGTTGGGTTTTACTGTCCATTTTTGATCCTGTTTTTCAGACAACATAACCCCTACCGAACCACATGGAACAAGTCCTAGCCTTCGACCACTTTCCTGTAAGGAGAATTTTAAGGCCTCTCCTGTATCCATACAAGAACATAAAAGCCATGTTGTAGTATCTACAGTTTTCTGTGGTAATTCATCAACAGGCCTTTTTGTCTGTCCAGATTTAGCCATTTCAAAGAAAGAAACTGTGTCATCTTCTGGACCTCTAAAAACTGGAGAATGCAAATCAGCAATTCGTCTGAATACATGATGAAATTCTTCTACTGTTATTTGCAATATGCATGATGACTTTGGTGATTCAGAAGGAAGCTTTTTTGTGCTACTACTGCAGGTTTTCATGACTTTAGCAGCTTCCTTTAGTATACTTGTGACAGGGGTTGTTACTGCTTTTGACATACACAGATTTTTTTTAATAGTTACAGTCTCTTGAGCCGCACCAGGATTGGTTTCCTCAGTTTTCAAGTACTTCAAAACCATTGAGTTTACACACTGTGTAAAGATTATCAATCTATGCCCACAAATGCTAAACTCATCCACAAGAGAATAGATGTCAGCAGTATTGTAGGAAGTACTGCTAACTTCACTCACTTTCGCTTCCTGTTGAGTCCTAAATGAAAGTCTAAAAAGTGTCCCTTTATAATTGTAAGGTGCCTCCACAGTCAATGGAAGCTGACAACCAAACACACCTATGAATGGCTTGAATTGATTAGGAAACTTTCTAAGTCTTTTCTGTTGTTTACTCCAATTAATTTTGATCCCAGGATTAGATTTATCTCTTATATGTTTACTGAGATGATTGATGTTTGGATCAAACATGATCATGAACTCTCTGCTCATAATGATGGGAATATCAGTGATGTGATAAACAGAGTTAAAACCCAAGCCAAATTTTCCAACTTTGTCAACTTCTGCTCTTTTTAGAGACTCACCTAACCGAGTTATATTTAGAAAGTCAGCATCAGAAAATTCAGAATTGTTGAAAGACCACAGAGCTGGTCCATGAGAAGCTGCCATGCCTGGATCCAGAAGGTTTTCTCTTATATCATTATTTCTTCTCATGTCAATCAAAAAATTGCATTCTGTTGCATTAGCATCATCTGCATTTTGAAGCAGTTCTTTGAAGATATCAGATACAGAAGGGTATTCCTCTAAAATGTTTTTAATTCGTACTGTGAGAGGTTCTCTCTGACCTGACTGTTCAAATCCCATATTTTCTGGATTAATCAATCTGGTACTGAGGCATGGCACATTCAACCACTCTGCAGTTTTCATGGGAATGTCTTCATGAACTAAAATTATTGGCTCCACAGCATCTTCGAGCAAATCATTTAAGTCATCAACTTTGATATCACAATAGCAGCATTCATGGATTGGTTTCATGGTGAGTCTGTAAGGTTTTTTGCTACAGTGTATTGGAACAGGTGTATTTAGACTGGCTGGGATCTGACATCTGTACAGCCACCTTATAATACTCAACATAATATGAAGATTTTGCTTACTCTCATCTTCAGTGAGGGACTGTTCACTTTTGAGGTATATTTTCTGAATTACCATGGAAACATGATCTGGGGTCAGCTGTTCAATTGATCCACAAGATTTGAACAACTGATGGAATTTAGCCATGGTTTTTGGCACATTATGCAAATATGGCTGGAGATCAAGATCATGTACTGATTTTATCACTGCTTGGGAAAGTGAACAAAAAGTTTTCCCAGTCCAAACCCAGGGAAATTTCAAGGTTTTAAAAGCTTCTTTTCCTTCATCTAAGTGATCATGCATAAAACCATATATCTCAAGCAAGATGTGCTGAAACTGATAGTAATCTTCATCACTAAATTTTTTGGAACTGTGCCAATCTACTACCACTTTAAAGTGTTTTAACATGGATTTTATGCTAGGTTTGATTGAGATTCCTAGTGCCTTTTCAACACTTGGTTGGACACTTTCAACAAGGGGAACAGAGGAGCCAACCAATGTTGCTTGAGACAAATCACACATTTCTGGTGGTGAACACAGATTGCAATGATCGCCTTTCCAAATTAATGAACTTGGATAATTTGGAGGTCTTTCCTTGCATGCTGGAATCCATTTAATTTTTTTCAATGTTGCTTTTGCTTCAGGTGAATGCAATAATGAACAACTTTTGTTCAAAATCATTAACAAAGTTCTGGCCTTTCTTTTAAGTGCATCATGATTTGTACCTGCATAGTCTTTCAAGTTTTCAATTTTATGGGCTACACGCAAAATGTCTCCCTCTTCCAAGCTGCCCTCACTTTTTAGGCCTATAAGTCTCAAGGAATGAAGAATATCTGGAGAGGCTTTAAAAGTAGGAGGAGGGAAGAGGTGTTCTTCCTCACCATAGAATAGATTCTGCAATACTTCCACCTCAGGATCAAAAAGTTCACTGGCCGATACCATCTTTCCTTCTGGAATCTGAATAAATTTTAGAGGTGCCAGCCAATCCAGCACTTCTGCATTTTCATTTTTTAAGAAAGTCAGATTTTCCAGAATCCAGAGCATAATTTTTGTTGTTTCATCATTACCATAAAAATCACTCTGAATGTCAGTTAAAATAAACTTTATGCAGTCTGTGCTCCTCAGCTGTTCAATTTTTAGTATTTTTACTAAACGGATGGTAGCTTCATCACTGCTGTCAACTAGTGAAACAGACAATTTTATATCAGGTGGAATTTTGGCAGTGTGATGCAGTACTTTACAACCTTTCAAGGAAGTAAACGCAATGTCTTCATCAAGTGACTGTTCAATTTTTCTAAATATCATTAGCTCATGAATGACTTTCTTCTCTTTTTCAGTAATGTCTGCTAAACTAGCAAGGAAACTCCTAAGAGCATTTTTGTATGACAAAGGGAATGCTGCAATCTTACTTGTCAGTTTCTGTAAGGAAAGCTTTTCCATGATCTGTAAAACTATGCTAGGCAAGGGAGCATGTATATATTTTTTTAAAAGTGGATGTTGTATAGCAGAGTCTAGTTTCTTAATCACAATCCCACCAAGTTGCTCAATGATCTCAGGTAAAAATTCTGGAAGCTGAGCTTCAGATCCATCATCTAGAACAATCGGTGACGGCATCCTTAACCTAATAAGTTCCACTACTTCTTCACCTTCATCCAGTAATGTCTTTGGAATAAGTGGCATGTCATCAAACATGGACAAGTCTCCAGAGAAATTTATATAGAGATTCTTCCACACCATTTTAAGCCAAGAAACAGGTGGCTGGCTTTTATCTTCAGAAAGTGGAAACCACTGCACTGTTATCTCTCTTCTAGGCCATAAAGCATTCATCACGTCTTTGATGAGCCGTGCAAATCGTTCAGGATTCAGAAGCTGCAGCTGAGTGCATGGTCTTCCTGAAATAAAAATAAAATCTATTATAACCGAAGAATAATCAGGAATAATACAGTGTAATCAAAAGACAAACAGAACACAGCTATGTAAATGTTTCCTAGAGAAAAGTTCTGATATTCCAATTATCTGTTTCATCTTACCAAAAAATAAAAAAGGGGGGGGGATGAAATACATTTGGGCAATCTGACCACTGTGGCCCATCTTATTTGCAGTGGCAAAGTGCTAAATCCTATTACTAGTCACAACTAGACTTTAAGCAATAGGATTCACATTAATTCTTAATTTACCATTCAGCAAGTGATTCAATGCGTTTATTTATTTATATATTGAATTTATATCCTGCCTTTCTCCCAAACGGGATCTAGACAGTACTAGCAACTGGTTTTAGACAACTGTCAATCCTACTCTTTCAAACTAGGTAAAACCATCTTCTATCCAGAAATTTAGGAAACCTGCACACTTGCCTTTATTAGAAGCTAATGACTACTGTGGTCCACAAAGCACCATGGGGCAATGTTTGAAGAGAAACCTATGTCTCTCTGTCAAATGAACATCTTAGTGGGATGTGAATTTTGAGTGTATTGGGCAGGCTGAGACTAATATCATCAGGTGGCTAGACTCTTTCAAGCCTGCACTCCTAGCAGGGTTGCCCAAAATGGAATGCTCAGAGGAGATATGATACACCCATCCTCTTTAGGAATAAAACCCATTTCAACAGAAGAAAAATCACAGGTCTAATCGTGAGGGTGGCAGAGAAACTCCAGAAACAATACTACTGAACAATAGTGTCAGAACTGGTGTCAGAATACTGGTGGGAGGTCTCTCAGGGAGAATAGCAGTGGCACTACAAGCTGACACTGGTTAATGACGAACAAAAAAAAAAAGCACTGATAAGCCACTTCTGAACATCTTCTATGTTTATGATCAGACAATCCAAAATGAAGCAAGACATACTGCTGGCTGATAACAGCCCCAGGTTGGAAGGCATTGCATCAGCTACTGGAGACGACCAAAGGAGAAGCATGAATAGCCCTGTGTCTAATGGCACAAATAGACTCAAGCCAAAAGGATGTTCCCCTGCTGTTATGCTCAGATGCAAAAGGAAAGTCAGAATGTGAACAATGTATATAACAGGAATATGGAATGTAATAAGCACCAATTAGGACAAGCTAGAAACTACAGAACAAGACACAGAACATATAAACATTGCAATATTTGGTACAAGTAAACTAAAAGAGGATTGGAAGAGGACATTTTCAATTAGATAATTACACACTGTTTTCCTTCGGAAATGACAGTCTGGAAAAAAAAAGGAGTGGCATTAATACTAAAGCCTGATATTACATAATTAACCAGGGGCTACAATGCAACATCTGATAAAAAAATATCAATAAGAATGCATAGAGAATCTGTTAATAGCCATTATCCAAATGTATGCTTCAACTATAGAGTCCGAAGAGAAAGAAATCAAAGGAGTCCTCATTAGCGCCTGGGGAAAAAACCTGATCACATATTGAAATAGGATATATTGATAATCACAATTGATTGGAAAACTGAAGTAGGAAGCAAAATAGAATCAAACACTGCTAGAGAATTTAGTCTAGGATTAATAAATGAAGCAGGATATCAACTGCCTGTATTTTGCAAAACTAACAGTTTGTTCACTACAAACACATTTGATAAGCCAACAAACAGATGACAGAATACATGATGTGGATTTCTCAAGATGCCCAAGAAAGAAATCAAACAGGCTATATAACTGGAAGCAGAAGATGGTTGTTCACCTGTAACTGTGGTTCTCCAGGTGATCATCTGTGAACTCACACAAATGGGTCAACTGAGCCTGTGCAGTGCTTCATTGGGAATCTTTTACAGTTGTCTCTCCACTTTCAAGAGGGTTCAGGGCGCAGAACCCTCATGAAAGTGGAAAAATCATGAAAACTGCCCCCTCCCCCTCCCATTCCCTTCCAGGCCTTCCCCTTTCCCATGCAAAAGGGAAGGGAATAAGAGGTGAAGGAAGGCTCACACAAACCTTATTTTCCCCCTCTGGAGCTCCCCCTGCAATTCCTATGCATTTTGCCATATCGCAGAGAATTCGCGTGAGGACCCCCCAATCCATTCCTTTCCATTTTGCCTCAGCACAAGTTCCCTGCAAACTTGGGGCAAAATGCATAGGAATGGAAGGGGGAGCTTTGGAAGGGAGAAAGGAAGGTTCATAAAACCTTTCCCCAACCCCTTTCCCTTCTGTTTTGCATGGGAATAGAAAAGAGGGGGCTCGAGAAGTGGGAAAGGAAGGCTCATGCAAGCTTCCCCCCACCACTTTCCATTTTGACTCAGCATGAGTTCTTTGCGCTGAGCAAAATGCATGGGAATGGGAGGAGGAGAATGGGGGAGGCACATATGCTCACAAATAATCAAATTCACAAATGTCAAACTCATGAATGTGGAGGGAGAAGTGTAGAGCTATTATGCAAGCATTTTGATAGCCCCTCCCCCACTGGTACATATGACCAATCATGTTCAAACCTTCAGTTCTTTTTCATCCACCACCACAGCAGGTGCAATTAACTTATTTGTGTGAGTCAGAGATACTATGAAGAAAAAACCCCATTATCTCTGCTAAAAACAAGATGTAAAGCAAATTCTGACACAGGCCATGAACTACAAATATCAAACATTTCAGGGGAGAACATTAAACCAATCACAGCACAATAATACAATCCACAAAGAATTTTAAGAATATGTGAAGAACAAATTTGCACTACTAAACCTAAAAGAGCACAAACCAAAAGAATTGTCAACCAAAACCAGGAATTTTATCAGAGAAGAACGGAAAGAAGATTATATCTATAGGCAAGAAGATGGGAAAGGAGGGTCATCAGTGGATGACTAATGAAACTCCTCAAACTGTTAAGGACAGATGAGAAACAAATATACCAGAATACAACTGTTCAGTCACCTGTATGTACACACAGCAAGAACTATTACAAAAACAACTGCAATGAAACAGAAGAAAACAATGAAGGTAGAACAAGATACCTCTTCCACAAGATCTGAGAAAGCAAAGAGAAGTTTAAATGCTCAACAAGGGATCAGATTTTATGATCAGAACAAAATAAAAATACAACAGTAGGAACACAATGAAGAACTATACAGAAGAGGTGAAAGACTGAAAAATTATTTTGAAAAAGAACTGTTTGATAAAAAAAAGGACTTCAGAAAGTAAAATGGAAGCTGCTCCCAAAGTGCTTGAAAGAAAGAAATCATCAAGAACAGAGATAGCAAACCAATAGACCTGTCCCAAGCTATAGAGGGAGAATCCACACAAATTCTGATAAAATTCTGCCAACAAATACGGAAAACAAAATAGCATCCCTCAGCCAGGAAATGTAAAATATGCATTCTAATCTCAAAGCCAGAGGGTGATTGTAGTAATGATCTGACTATTGTACATGTCCCACAGAAGCAAACTGCTTCTGAACACTGTACAACATAGACTATATAGCGAATGAGAAATGCCAGAAATCCAAGCTGGGTTCAGAAAAGGAAGAGGCATAGGACTCACATTGCAAACGTACGTTGGCTAGTGGAGCAGACCAAATAATTTCAGAAGAAAATCACCCTGTGCTTCATATATTAGGGCAAAGCTTTTGAATAGATCACGAAAAAGAAAATATGGTATGACTATTGATGAAAGTGACCATATGTACTCAACTGTAAGTCAAGAAAACTTAGGCTGACTTATCCATAGGTCAATGCTACTTCCACAGCAATTGAGGCTGGCCTGCTCAGCTCAGGGGAAAAGGAAGGAGGAAGATGAGGCTGCTGAAAAGGCCCTACTATAGCCTTCCTCTGCATGCCTCAAGCTGGCAGAAATTTGCTGGGTAGCTTTTCAATGTTCCATTCCCTCAACTCCACCCACTGTTAAGCAGCAGCAGTTTCCCTAGAGGTCCCTGAAAAACCATCAGAGTGATCACCCCAGATCAGGCCCCTGGGGGGAGGGGATCAAGGGAGTGGATTGTCCAGGCATCAGATTAGCATTCTTAGGTCTTGCAAGGCAGGTTGCTTGTGTGCTCATCAGAAGTGGGGGATCATAAAGAATGCTTGTCATGTGGCACACTTCACCACCACTGACACCCTGCCCCCAGAAGCTTGAGGCTGTTGTGTGCACAAGGTTTTTGGACAGAGCACAAGGGCAACAGAAAAGCCCTCTGTGCCTTGTCCAAAAAGGTATTTGTGCAGATGTAAGCCAATAACTCTGCTCCCTGAAAGTGGGGGCTTACAAAGCAATAATCAAAAAGAGACTTGTGCACATGGAAGTCAATAACTCTTTCAGACAGTGCTTTGTGATCTCCTGCTTCCAGGAAGCAGAGTTATGACTTCCATATACACAAGTCCCTTTTGAATAGTGCTTTGAGATCCCCTATGGACTGTGCCTTAATCAAGGAACAAAGATCTCACATAACTGTAAAAAAATCCTCTATACCTTGGTTCAGATACCAATCAAAATGGACACTGCAGTCAAGATTATGGCACTGAATGTGCTGACAGGAAGAAAACAGGAAGAAATACTGACAGGAAGAAAATCAACTGATTTGAAGTATGGTACTGGAGGAAGGTTCTACTGACTGCCCAAAAGACAAATAAATGGAGGTAAGAGCAAATCAAGCCTGAAATCTCAGCAGAAGCCAAAATAATTTAACTGAGGCACTTGTTCTTTGGATATATCATCAGGTGACACGACTGACTTAAAAAAAAACAATAAAATTTGGTAAAGTGGAATGTAGTAGGAAAAGATAAATACTTCTTTAAGGTGGGTTGATTAAATCAAGGAAGCCCCTTTCTTATAGGGTCTTTTAATTTTCTGAAAAAGATTTTGGATGATCATTAGCATTGAAAAAAGAAAAGGAAATCAGCATGGTGTAGTGGTTTGAGCATTTGGAACATGCCCCTGGAGACCAGAGTTCAATTCCCCGCTCAGCCATGGGTGATCTTGGGCATGTCACACACTCTCAGCCCCAGAAAATCCCGTGATAGGTTCATCTTAGGGTTGCCATACATAAAAAAAACAACAACTTGAAGGCACGCCACAACAACAACAATAGTTTTGTCTTTCTAAGCATCCTCTGGGTTTGCTCCTGAAAGTGGAAGCAAACTCAAGATTATAACCATTTAGTTAATGAAGACTTACTCTCAAGCAAAAGCAGTATGTTAGTCTTTAATGTGCTGAAGACTCTGGTGTTTATCATATAATCCTAAAAAAATTTACTCTACATCCCACCAACATTTAATTGTAGGCTAATACAATCTAAACACATT
This sequence comes from Iguana delicatissima, assembly GCA_948472985.1. Lineage (NCBI taxonomy): Eukaryota > Metazoa > Chordata > Lepidosauria > Squamata > Iguanidae > Iguana > Iguana delicatissima. The sequence goes on along the minus strand of CAOKZL010000166.1, from coordinate 45,203 downwards.
CCCACTGAACTTACTGGTACTTGCTTTTGTAAACACGCATAGCATTGCATTGCAAGTATCAGAAAAAACTTACAGGAACTTAAAGACCACATACGGTAGCATGGACTTCAATTCACTTCTTTGGATAAATGAAGTGCCATCCAGAATTTCAGATAGGTGTGTCTGTGGATGTAACATGTTTGTACATGCACATACATGTACTTCACCAAATACAAAGAACACATGGTTGGATTGGGAGCTATAAGGTCAGAAAGAAATTAAATGCAAGATGTACTGCAAGTGTTAATCCAATATATAGAAATCAAAGTTTGTCTGTGTCAGGTGAAGGTCTCATATGATTGGCTGCGTCAGGCGAAGACCTCATATGACCGGCTGCCTGAGAAGATTCTATGGAATCCTGGGGTTTGCAGCTTAAGGAGGGGCCTTTAGAATTCTCAGCTATAGAATTGGCTGGTTGCTATGGAGATGAGGTCTAGCAGCAAGAAGGGGGGCAGGGTACTCCCTCAGGAATCGAACCTCTGTATGTTAATAACTCTGAAAACCCTTGGCAATGGGTAGCCAACGAATACCTAGCATATGATATTTCTCACTCTAACCTCTCTTTCAAGCAAGCATCCAATCTGTTTGGCCGTCTGAACACTGTTGAACTTCAAATCGCAATATTCCTGCTGGCTAAGGCTTCTGGGAGTTGCAGGTCAATATCATCTGAAGAGCCATGCAATTCCCACTCCTCATTTAAAGCTTCTGTACTCAATACTGGCAACATTAATGAATGACCAATCGTCTTGTAAGACTGAAGTATTCTCCCACAGATTTTGAATACTGCCATTTCAAATGTCAGATTTGCACCCATTTATTCTTCTTCACAGAAACTGAACAATACCTATTTGGAATACAGCACTCCTGACAGAAGATGCTATATAACACATTATAAGATGAGCTTCCTGATATTCTAAGTGACATTATTAGGACCTGGAGTTTTGGTGCCAGAGATCATATGGTGTCAAAGTTAGCACTGGTCTCTTGCTGAGCGTGGTCCACAAGTTTAGATTCTTGTTGTCTACTGGTGCAAGGGAACAGCTGATTAAGGCTGGGAGCTGTCTACAAGCAAACACAGGCCTGTCATCCAAAGTCTGTGAGAGGGAATTTTCATTCTGAAGGATATACTGTAGTTCACTAACCATGAGTACCAAGTGCAAGCAGGAGTACAATCAAAGAAATAAGTTAACATATTGGAGCAGTTGCAGCTGGAAAATGTAGGCAGCAAGTTGTGTTCCAGCATTTCTTCTTAGGTCTGTGCTCTAGTATCAATCTGTACTGTAAATTACATTTTGTAACTTCACTGTATGTACACAATCTCTACAACACAAAACAATGGAATCTCTTTTTGCACCTTTACTCATGAAATCCAAAGGCGCGTATCTTGCGTCTAAATTTTTATCTCCTGCATGCAGCTGCCATTCCAATCATGCAAATACACTTGTGCATATGCATCCTCCTTCCAAAACATCTTTTAACTCAATATACCACCACAAATCTGCATGCCATTTGATATTCCTTATGAATTTTGAGAAGAAGATGTGAAAAACGAAAAACACGTATCTACTGGAGATGTGTTTCTTTCAAATTTAAAAATGGAAGTGCTTCAACTTTTCAAGGCATATTTCATCCACTCCCTTTTCTACTGACCCCTGTTTTACTCCAGATTGTTGCTCAGATAGAAGAAGAAATAGTGGACTGAACATCTGCTTCTGACACTATCTGTTTATGGAGAAGATTAAAGTTTAAGTTACACTAAAATTATATTACACTAAAAAATTATGATAAAGTTACACCTAGATTCCAGTTTTAACAATGCTAGTATATCATAATACAGTCATATGTCTACTATTCTTGAAACTTTAAGTGAGCATGTGTTCTCTAGAAAACTTAAAATTGAAAGTTGGATTGGCAGTTTTCCTTTACACTAGATTTTCTATACTATCGTGCTTATCATAGTCATCTTTATGAATAAAAGACAATGCAGTATTTCAGATTAAGACAGAATCTCTTTTGGGCTAGCTTACTACTTTGAATTTTGGAAATTTTCTTACAGATAAACTGAATACCTTTGTTTTTTAAGTCAGTGGAGCCAGCTCAACATTTGCTTCAGTTTTCATGTTTTCATTTTTGAGACAAGCTAAATTTAGATCCAGGTGGATTTAAAGAGTCCTTAAAGATACAACTCTCACAAATGAACACTGTTTTCAATTTTGATTAAAATGAAAAGCATATGTATAAAATAGTAGGAACCACATATTTCACGCATTAATCGGAGATCTGTACACAGCCTTATGCAAGTCAGCAAAGTCATGTTGTTTTTTTCAAAAATGCTTTAAGTAGTATTAGTATATGTAAATTAAATTTGCTAAAGCACATATGGACCAGGGAGTAACCATTACAAATCTGGACAAGCAGAACACCCAATAAACAAATCCACACAAATGCTAGACTTCAACTCAGCAGTTACTCAGATAACAGTCCTACCTGAAAATCCCCAGAGGAGTTGCTGGGCTAGAACATAATGAAATGCATTTTGAGGAGGAAAAACACTACTTTTGCCATTTAACATAAGGATTAAATTAAAAAAGTAACATCACCCTTTCTCTATATTTTAGGGAGTTTTGATTTTATTCTCTCTAGGCTATTCTAAATATGTACACAATAATTTTGTGATGGACAGTTATACCGTCAATCAATGTAATAAAACTATATAAATATTATTCTTGATATTTTTCAAAAAGAAAATGTGCCATTCTTCTACATATAAAATTCTGAAGGTGTATTTATTTATATTACTACGCAGAGAAAACACTGACAAAGTATGTGACCATGGATGGGAATACCATGGCCTCAGGAATACATCAAATGGTTTCGTTTAAAATATTCCCTTTCCTTTGATTTGTATCTATTCTTGTAGTATTCAGTGTCCTGATCATTGGCTCCATACGTACTTCAGTTTAGTCCTTTTATCACAATGAGTAATATGTACACATTTTACCTCTGCTTTTGGCAGCTTCTTTCAAAGCAGACAAAATGTGAGGCTTCAAGTCATCAGCAAGTAATCTTCCTTCAAAACCTGGGAAGAGGGACCTAGTATGTCATCAAAAACAGAGTATCAATCATCGAAATAATCTGTGTTATTTTTCAAAGCCACAAAAACAATAAACATAATAAACTGGATTTTCTGCCCATAGAATTTTGAATAAAAACCTTTATTCCTCTCCTTGCTCATACCTCTTTCTTAAGACAGAGGAGGAATCCTATGGCCCTCCAGCTACTGTTGGTCTGCAAGGCAGATGATCATACCATCCACATTGACATAATCCCTCCCAATCCCTAGAATATCTTCAAATCCACAAAGAGCTATTACGTGTGAATTTTGTAAACAAATACAGAGTTCTCCTACAAAGAGCGGCAATAAAGATGGGATAGAAGCACAGACCAACACTGGCAATATGAGAAATGTATGGATGCATTTTAAATGTTATTTAATATTTAAAAAGCAGCACTGCACCCAAATAAATGTCAGGATTTTCATATGATAAATTTCACTCTTTTCACATATACAGCCAGCCAAGGTCTCCATGAAAACTGTCCTTTTCCACAGCTATTATCTGCTCCAGTAGAGAATCCAATGATAATTCACTCCCAAGGAAAACAAGAAGAAGCAAGATTTTATCTGGAATAACTGTACAGGGGAAAGTGGTTAACAGTCCCACCCCTATGCATCCCCTGGTCCCAATACTGATTGGGTCCTAAAAGCAAATAGATATATGAATGGCATCCCCTTATTTCTTACATAGTTTCATCCTGAGTGGGTGGACAAATAGATTAGCAAAATGTTCACAAAATGGGAGAACGTGGTTATAAAGATAGGTGGCATATGTGGCTGTAAAGATAGGCTGTAACTGAATGTGTGGTTAGGTGCTGGCCCCAATTTCTTTCCCATACTCTTGCCCCTTGTAATTTCTTTCCCTTCATAATTTGTGCTTGCTCCTCAAAGCCCCAATTTGTGTACACTGCCGCAGCTTCCACCTCTCATTTGCTTCTTCTGTGCTACTCATAATGTGATACCAATCAAATGGCAGGAACATTTGTGAAAGCAAGACCTAAAAATGAATGGGTCTCATTTTGTATAAAAAAAAATCAAAAGAAGTGTTGAGAATGTATCTCAAAGCACTGCAATATCATTCCACTAGTTATCCTTTTCTCACACTCAGTATGCTCACATCAATTCTGCACCGCTTCTTCCCAGCATGACACATTTTTCCTCTCCTTAGTTTGCATACTTCTTCAGTGGTAAGTGGGACAGCTCAGATAGTAAGTGGGCATTAGAACACCATCTAATGCCATAAAGGCAGTTACTATGCCTGCCTACTGCAGAGAACAGAAGTGCAATTCCCTAATAACGTCCATGAGGAAAGGGTCACCTGGGGGCTTTCTTCCAGCTATAAGTTTGCAGGGTACATTTTCCCCTCTTTCTAAGTCTCCATATTCTCTCCCCAGCCTGCACAGGCAAAGCTGCTGTAGAGCAGAAGGAACACAGACAAGCTTGCAGAGCTGTGTGATAACAATACATAATTAACCTGGTTTATCATATGAATTTTAACCAAAATGCACCACTGCAAAATAGAGTATGTATGTGTATTATACCTTGGGTAACTTTCTGAAGTTATGTAAATTGCATCTTGATCTGATGCAGATGAAGAGAATGAAATAAAACTTCCATTTTGTAAAGGCAAAAGCTCAAGTCCAATGAGCTCATTATAGTTTCCATCACTAAGCACAAAGTCTAGGATATGAAGCTTTTCATCAGCAGGTCCCTTATGTCCAGATTTTCTTAACACTTGACGCACTGTACCAGGGGTCACTTTTTTCACAGGTTTTGTATTAGAAGCAATGAGGTCAACTGCTTTAGCGATATTGTCTGGTACTTTAGCAACCTCTTTCCCTGAGTCCTGGAGGTAGTTTAATACAGCTTGGGTAAATTCCAAGCTTTCATCCATTTCTGAGAAGTATACTTCATCCACCTTTATCCATTTATTACTAATGGAGTAAATAACTTCATTCTGGAATAACTCTTTCAAAAGAGGTTCTATAATTGACTCCCAGTGAACTTTTATTTTGTTCTTTTGTGGCCACAGTCTGTAAATTCTGTCAGCTGACAGAGGGAAATCTGAATTCTCTTCTGTTGCCATTCGTTTAATTGCCTCCAATATAAGGGTTGCAAAAGCTTTGGGGACCATATTGACCACAAGAAGCTCATTCCATAAGGCTGCTGGATCTCGCCACTGATCAAGGTCTCTCCATTTGATACTTCTTCTATTATCAGTAAGGCCAAAAAACCCACTAACATGAACTGGGAGACCTGTCTTACTTTCTTCACCAGGTGGTAAAGGTAGAAAACAAAATGCTCTACCTGAAAATTCTGCAAAAGCTCCTTTCCCCTCTCCATTGCTTTTCAGAGACATAGCTATTCCAATAGTTGGGATATACTTCAAATCATCTGCCAAACAATCCAGTTCACTACATATTCCTCTTCCCCCAACACTATTACATACCAACCAGGATGTCTTCTGTGCATCTTTAATACTCTCATCTTCTAAAACAATGTTTATGTGGTATGTCACACATGTTATGCTATTACTTGGAATGCCTTTACAATACTGATTTATTGCACTTCCCAGAATCTTGATAGAGTTGGGTCTCTCATGCTTCAAAGCTTTGTTCTCACTGGCAGTAACTCTAAAAATCAGTCGTTCTGTCCCATCAGCTTCTCTAACATGTAAGGAAACATCTTGCACACTTTTAAGGAACAGAAGAACTGTGTCTGCATCTGCTCTGAATGAGTCAAACAATTCTAGAACTTTTTCCTTGTTATAAATATTGCTACTCAGCTGGGAAGGTTGCTGGCGAAGAGGAAAACGGAAGAATGTACCAGGGAAATGTCCATTTTTGAATGTTTCTTTAGTGCTTCCAAAAACCCCAATGAAAGGTGTAAACTGGTCAGTCAACTCATTAATTTCTTTGATGTCATCTTTGAGATTCCAACATTGACCTGATTCATTGGGTCCAAAAAGTGTTTGATGTGGATCCAGCATTCCAATTTGGTCACCACTGAATATACTGGGGACATCTACAAAATAAAAGCAAAAGTAAGTACAGCACCATAGCATCATATTTGCAATCCAAGTCTGCAATAACAGAAAAAAAGTCCTTAAAGCAGTGGCTCTCAACCTGTGGGTCCCCAGATGTTTGTGGACTTCAGCTCCCAGAAGCCCCAGCCACTATGGTCAATGCTCAGGGCTTCTGGGAGCTGAAGTCCAAAACATCTGGGGACCCACAGGTTGAGAAACACTGCCTTAAAGGTTCTTGACTATTTCCTATAAAACAAACTAGCACGCAAACTAAAAGTGTGAAGAAGAAATTGTTAAAACTGTGAGGAAGGTTCAGCACCACAATATCCACATTCCTTTTCAATGTTCTCCTTAATAATATTCAACTTCTTGGTTGAAAGTACACCCTCGTTTTTTAAAAACCAAACTGCCACTGATGGACAACATTCATTTCTGTTAAATAGCTCATGTACAAAACAACAAACTACTGTACTTTTTAAACTCAAACTCCATGCACACATGGAGCATACAACCTTTCAAAACACAACATTATGTTTTATTTATTTAAAAAAAATCTTTGCTACAATACCTGTAATATGATAAACTGAATTAAAACCAATGCCAAATCTTCCAACTTTAAGAGGATCATCTTTCTTTCTGCTTCTTGCTATCTCCTGAATACCATGCCAGTCTTCGGGGGTAAAAACAGCATTGTTGTATACATAAAGTGCAGGACCTATATAGAAAAAAGCAAAATGATTTTTTAAAATGTGAGGACCCTAGGAAACATAGCAAAACTGTTTTATATAGAACAAAACTACTAAACAATGCAAACTTGTGGACTTTGATTTCAGTTGATTCTGTAATTCTGAGTCTTACTAATGTGAAGTTTCTTCCAGTCACTTGTGACTAACCTTCTTTCCATTGTAAATCTAGGCTAGCAACAGAACAAACAGATTTAGCTCATCGTGCAGGCTTAAAACATGTCATCTTAATGAGCAAACTGAAGGACCATGAAAAAAAAAAAAGATATGAAAGAGGTATCTTACCTTGGTATTGAGCCATGTCTTTAGACCAGAGAGACTCAGTCCCATACTGAGTCTCATCATATAGAAATCTAACTTCTGTGGCACCAGCATCTTCTGCATTCTGAATCAATTCCTGAAAACAAAGCAAATGTATTGCTGAAGTAATTAAATGACATGCTAGCCATGTTTAAATATTTGAAGGGATGTCATATTGAAAATGAAGCAAGCTTGTTTTCTACTGCTCCAGAAACTATGAAACAGAGCAAATGGATTTCAAAGTCCAGGAAAAGAGATTTCACTTAAGCATCAGGAAAAACTTCCTAATGGTAACAGCTGTTCAACAGTGGAATATGCTACCTCAGAGTGTGGTGGAGTCACCTTCTTTGGAGGCTTTTAAACAGAGGCTGGATGGCCATTTACCGGGGGTGCTTTGAGTGTGTTCCTGTATGGCAGGGGGCTGGGCTCAATGATTCTATGATTCTAAATTGCATCACAACACACCTAGATTACTGTATTTACAGTTGCTATGCTGTGGTGATTATTTTTAAAGCCTACGGTGTAATTTAGGACAGCATCTGTTCTTTTATGGTCTCAAAATTTCCAGAAATTTTACATTTCTAAGAAATATCAAGTTCATCAACCAAATTATATGCCCAGTTCAGACACAACAAACCATGAATGACCATTATATACACAAGCCACAACAAGCCTGAGGCTTGCAAACTCTCCATTTTCTTTCCTAGCTCTTCATGCATAAGAGATTAGAAGATGAATGTGTGAATTGAAACCAAGTCTAGTCCAATACTCTAGTTTTAAAAAATACAATTTGCACAAATGATATATTTCAATAAAATGGGAAATCCACTTATTACAATCTCTGTGGTAGAGTCTCCTTCTTTGGAGGTTTTTAAGCAGAGGCTGGATGGCCATCTGTTGAGAGTGCTTTGATGTGTGTTTCTGCATGGCAAGGGGTTGGACTAGATGGCCCCAGTGGTTTCTTCCAATTCTATGATTCTATGACTCAATGACTCGTTGCAAATAAAAATTTCTAAAATCCTTGCCATGTATACAGAAAAAAGAAGCAGAGAAGGTCAACTCTAACCAAAATTTACAACTTTAAAAACAAATCACAATTTTACTGCATCTGACCCAGGCCATAATGTTAAAGCAGCAGGGAAACTAAAACCCATAACAATATTTAATAACAAAATTTCAAGTTGATTAACGCACAAAGTACTATCTAATATTCCCATAGCAACATATCCACACAGTTTCTCAAGACATCCTGATTTTTTGACAACTTTGTAGCTCCTCAAATGCTTTACAGTGTAAAATATTCATAATTATATTTGGAAGTTCATGAGTTATAGGAAAGATCTTTTTTTATATACTTTATATCAGGAAGTTCATCTATGTCTCTAAATTAAAACCTACACAATAAATGGAGAAGTAATACAAGAACATTGTCCTTTATAAAGATATGTGGGTCATCCCCAGTCTCACTTCTTTCAAGTCTTATTTCTATGTACTAATTAACTGATTCTAAGTGCAGTATGAATGATCTTTTATGAATACAGCAGGTGTCAGATTAACATGTTTTCTCCCTCCCTACCAGCATAGCTACTCAGAGATTGGAAGGATTTGCTTCTATATTTTATTTAACTGCAGTTTAGCATTGTGACTGATCCTGTGCTATGGTCACTCTTACCTACCATTTGATGAAAAAGCCAGATTCACAACCCAAATAAACCATAGATAAGATGAAATTACATGAACTTTGTTAAGTTCAGTTGAAACTGGCACACTGTAATTAACCAACCAGAGAAACAAATTTTTCCTAATGGGTGCAGAGGATGAAAAGGAGAAGACAAGGACATCTTTTCTGTGTCTTGTTTAGCATGCTTTATCATGTCATGTAAACTGGGTAATTCAGTAATAAAGGAATAAATGAGTAAACGCATCTTCTGTGTAGTGGCTCATGACATTCTTCAAGAATTTTGCTTCTTTGACATTCTTAGCAAATTTATTAGTGAGAGAGAAAGAAACAAAACACTGTAAACAGGGACAGTAAGACAGACATTCAACTAGAGACCTGAGGCCCGGGGGGAAAAAAACTGGGAAAATCAGAAAATAATAACAGTTTTTTTCCCCAAAGCTTCCCTTCTTACTTTTTTTTTGGTGGAAAATTTGAAAAAAATGTTTATGGAATATTTTCTTTTAAAATGACAGACAAAATGTTTAAGTTCACATATTCTGTGCCCCCAACTCATTTTTTTTAAACTGTAGAAGAGAAAGACGTTTATGTAAGACTATGCGCTCTATATAATCATTACAAATCTTGGTCTCAGGTTCCTTCCTACAGTTCTTTTTTAAGTGAAGGAGTGCATTGTCTGCCTGCAGAGAGAAAATCATTTCTTCTGTTGTACAGATATTGATGTTTTCTGTTTTTATTGTGGCTTTTCCCCCTGTTTTTCAACCTAGCAAAACCTGAAAGGTTCCTTATAGTCCTTATGTGGACTTCATTATAAAAAATAATGAAATAAAAATAAGATCCTGTCTTATCAGAGGTACCTACAATGATGGTGTTCCACTGTAATAACTACTTATGTCAATTCCACTCACCCAAAAACCTAACTCTTAAGTCAGGCAGCACATCAACTACAGGGCTTGAAAATAATGACTGCAGCACTCTCCGGGTCACAGAGGAGGGGGACCACTGAGACAGCAGCTGGAGAGATCTGTCGGGGTTCTACCATCACTACTCATCTCAGTGCATCCTATGAATGGGAACAATGCTGCAGTCATCATTTTCCAGCATCTTGGAAATACTTCAGCTGGGGCACTACCTGGCTTAAGAGGTAAATTTTGGGGGGTCACATTCAGTCATTAATGACCATACAGATGAATTCTAAAACTTAAAGGATTAGAAATCTGGTTTACAATCTAGTAAATTCAGTCTGTAATTATATGCTGAAGAAACCAAACTTTTAATATATCAAACCTCATGATTTTATGGCAAACCAATTTATATACTGTGCTGTTTAAGTTACTAAATTGAGTTTCCATCTGTAAAGGATGCTAATACTGCATTTATTTATCATCCTGAAAATTTCCTTTATTCCAAGGGGGGGGGGGAAGCATGAAAAAACAAGTTTCTTATGTAGTTTCAAAATTTCCACACACTTTCCATCTCTACTCATAACCCTGAAAAAAAATCACACTTACTGATTACTGTATGTTTTACCTTAAGAATCTGCCCTCCTTCTGGATATCTTCTTAAAATATCTTTAAGGAAGTCAACGAGTGGCGGAGTTGTTTGTCCAAAACGACCTAGATACGTACAAGAAGAAGAAAATATATCTATTCCCTTCTTTAAGAAGAACCAAATGAACTTGTTATCTTTCATAACATTCTATCATTTCACGATTTCAGATTCTTTCTGCAAATTTATAATTTACAGATTACATGCTAAGGCTACAATTGTACACATAATTAAGAATATGTTCTACTGACCTCAGTAGGTATTGTTTCTGAGCAAAAAAGCACAGACTTGTTCTACTTAAAACTTAACTCTTATATGTTATGTCACACAAAACTCAAACAAGTCAACAGATTCTATTAAGAGGTGGAGTCTAAAGTCTAACCAGATCTTTGAAGCATTCAAAGAGGATGTTTGAAGTACCTACATCTTATTCACATATTATGCCAAATCATGTTTCAGCAATGCTATGTAACAGCCTGGATTAGCTCAAGCAAAGAGTTAGACTCATGTACTCCTTCCACATGGCCAGAAGGGAAAAGCAAACAGAGTTTAATTTCACTTCCTATAAAAGGTAGTTTGTCATTATGCCCCAGAGATAACAGCTGAAAATGAACTCTGTTTAGTTAAAAAAGCCAGCTAAAAAACATACAGACTGAAGACGATTTGTTTAGAAACAGACCAGCATCTGTTTTAAATGATGGCTTTTAAATAAGAAGAAACAAATAATTGGGAGCACCCAATGGAACCCACAGCTATCTTTGTCTTTTTTGGGGATCGAGACAACCTAAGAAGATTTACAGCCCTCCGTCACAAGAAACAAGACTGTAAACCATCCCCCTCCTCCCAGATGTTCCCAGAGAAAGATGATAGTTGTTAATCTATCTAGCAGGACACTCAACTCACTGGAAAGACAACTTTTAAACAGGAGTTTAACTTTTGTTCCTGCTCCTCCCCATGAGCAGCACGTGAGATTGGACTTATTCCAGTTTTGTCAAGAATATTAAATTTCACCAGTATTTCAGAGGGACTGCATCTACATCTTCACATTAAAAAGTGATTTTTAGAACCCCTCCCAATGTATATCCCCTTCTCCCACAGATCTAGTTGTAACAATTCTTAAGAGGTTGGTTCCTCCAGAATTAGAAAGGTTAGAAAACCCACAACCTTGTAACAACATGAATTATAAGGAACAACAAGCTCTTTGGGAACTATCTTTAGATTCTTCCATTGCTACCAACATAGTAGACAAATGAGGGGGCTATTGTAGTTCATGACAGCATGAACTTCATGACATTTCAGAATCTTTCAGACAGATCAGCATATAGCCTGTGTAAGGATAATTCCATGGAGGCTATTACCAAAATTGTTAAAACACTGTGGATTAGGATCCCAATTTGGGCTACTTTTCAGAAGGAGAACAATTTTTATGGTAAAATCTAACCCTTTCACACCTGTATTTATGTATTATCAAAAATACATAAATGGGTAATGCCTCCTCCAGGTCAGTCAGGAGTATCAGGCTGCAGCTGTCTTAGAACCACTTGCTCACTTTGTGGACCATTAAAAAAAACCTTTTTGTAGCCAAAATTCCATCATATACATATATATACACTCTTCAGATTTCATTAACAAAATAACACCACTGGGGTTGGAGGAGGAAAATTTGCTAGTTGCTACAGATGAGATCAAGAGGAGGTTTTGACCAGCATACAACAAACTTGAGGACAGGAAAGAAGTGAAACATCCTCCCTCTTACTTCCTAACCTCTCTATAGCCTTTAAAAATAGCTTTGAAAAAAAATTACTTTTGGTTTGAAAATACCTTTTATTGCCAGATAAAAGGAGTGGCCATGGGATGCCCTATGGCCTATGCATGAAGAAGTCTGAAAGTGAAGTCACCTGTCTTGGAAGCTGGTTTGAAACTGGTAGTTTTGCTCAGATTTTTAGATGATTTTTTTTCTATTTGGACAAGGGGTGCAATTGATCTCATAGAATTCCGTAAGTGGATAAATTCTAGGAACACCAATATACAATTTGATATAGAATTCAGTAATTAAAAAATCTACGTTTTGGATTTTTAAAGTAAAAAACAAACAAAAACAAAACAGTGGATCACCTCACAACCTCCCCATATATAAAACCTACAGATGCCTATACTTATTTAAGAGTTGACAGCTCACATTCCAGACCACTTAGATGCAATATCCCTTATGGGCAATTCCTTAGATTGAAATGGAACTGTTTCAATAAAACTGACTTCAGAAAATAAGTCTGTACATTGACCAATCAATTAACTGATGAAAGGTATCAATGTGATGTGCTGGTTCAGGGTTTACGTAGCATTTCAAAAACCATGTTCTAAACTACTAAAAAACCCAATCTAGACCACAATCCAATTGTCTCAATTGCATTCTCATCTTCAATCATATCACCAACAGTTTACAGGATTCCATCAAAAAACACTGGCACATAATTCAACACATACTGGGTTGTCGAGAAAAGCCCCAGATTTCTTGCAAAAGAACCAAAAACGACACAGATATTTTGGCGAATAGTAATTTCAGGAAAGAAAAAAACAACATCCATGATCACTTTAATGGGTGCAGCCAGAAGCATAGGACACCAACCCTGTGGCCATTGTCTCTTGAAGGTATACCTCCAACGTAACTGAATTTAAAACTATCCTAACAAACAGAAGTACACTTTAGCCCACTTTACCACTTGCAACAGGAGTTCTGTCACCTACGGTACACAATGCAAGTGTCTAAAGGCATATGAGGAAAGATAAGACAACCTCTCAAAAAATGTATAGGAAAACACCTTTCAAATATAAGAAACAAAAAAAAAATCAGTTCTCCTTTGATAAGTTATTTCTTTGAATACCAGCATCCTGCAACAAACCTTAAGTTTTGGGCTACAGAAAAATAGCAACGAGAAGATTCTACAAAAAAAGAAACAGATTGGATTTTAACATTAAAAGCTTTGGTTCCTAGAGAACTATATGAAGAACTTGCTGTTTCCACTTTGACAAATTCACTCAGAACTTTTTCTAGCCTGGGTTGCATGATACATCCATAAAGGCTATCTCACTCTGCCCTAAATAGTTAAGAATTAAGAGTAAGTGTTAGGTTAGTTTTGAGTTAACTGTACACTCTTAAATATATATGCTTGAGAGTAAATGATTGGTGGTGTAAAAAAGAACAGGATGAATTTTACTGATAATGTGGCAATGCCAGATTTTATTTGATTTTGAGAAAAAGTTATGGATCATACCAAACACATTTTAATAACAGATTATGAAATAAAATTGAAATAATTAATTTTGAAGAGTTCTCCTGCATATGTTTTCTGATACTGTGCTAGAAAGCCTTAACTTTGTGAAGCTCATTGAAAGCAAAAAGTATTTCAGGCATGGATGGATATACAGTAACATGAAACATGTGTTGTTTGCACAGGTTACACAGCTGGTGATAATTATGCATACAAGAAGAAATAAGATGAAAAATTATATAACATCAGAGGTAGATTGTGACTAAAGTTGTCAAACTTACTTAAGTTGGACACGCTACCTTTCCAAATGGGCCAGTGAAACCTAACTAGAAATAACTCAGGTTTCAATCCTACTGGTGTTACATTAAAGCAAGCTCAATAAATTCAGTGGAACTATAATGAAGCAATTGCATTGTCAAGGATATATACAACTGCTAACCATAACTTGAGCAGAATGAATGAATGAATGGGATTTATATATTTTATTTCTACCAAGCAACTGATCCAGAGGATCTGCTTTTGCTGAAATTCACAATTGGATTTAGACCCTTATCTGAATTTACGGCCAAATGTAAGCATTTATGATACTGGATGGATTCGGACTTGGTCTCAATTATATTAGATTCATACAAATCAGTGGATCCGGTGCAATGTTAGAAAATCAACAGAAGAAATTTTTATTATAAATGTTTACAACGGAATATGCTCTTTCAGTGAAGCAGGACTTAACTCTGATCAGACATGTCTATATATATATGAGATATTTAACTCTTAGTCTAGCATTGGATATCTAATAATGTATTTATAAAAAATCAGCTCATACAATGCAATCCTAAACATGTCTACGCAAAAAGAGATTCCACTGAGTTCAATGAAACTGAGTCAGTAAGTGTGCTTAGGATTGCAACAGAGACTGCAAAGATGACACTGGCTAGTCAGTAGAAACAGACAATACTACCTGTAAATGAACAGTTGAATAAGGCTATAAGATGGGTGAAACAGATAAAGTTATTGATATGAAATGGAAAATTATTTAACTCACCAGTTTAACTACTAAATAAATGGAGTTCATTTATAATATAAAGGAATATACTGTAATTTTATTTCAATATATAGAAATCTATTTTTGTAATGTTAATAATTTAACTTAAAAGGAATATATACAGACATGAGTAATAACAGGAAATAAGAAATGGGGAGAGTAAAGGGATTATTTACTATACCTCCTCCTTTTAGTCCCTTTGACAAAAGATTTAGAAATACATGATTCTGAGAAGTTTGAAGGTCTCCAATCTCAACACAATCTGATAACTGAAAGAGAAAATTTTTGTTATGTTGAGCATGCTTGAATGCGCTATGTACCAAAAAGTACAATAAACTGCTTCTACCTTCATTATACCAATCAGCAACTTGCCACAGTTAAAGGTACTGAGTCAAAAATTCGTCACGATACACATTACATCTTGATAACACAATGACATGATATCGTGGTGTCTGTACAGTTTGTACTTGTTTTTTTTTTAAAAAAAGCAACAGGACATTCTACCAGCATGCTGAAAATATCAATGGCCATACTCATATGTAACAGTAGAGCATGACTTACAGCCATGTGGATTCATGTCTGTAAGCTCCTTCTTTTCTCACCTCTCTTCTTCCCATACAGCTAGGAGGATGTTACTTAACCAAGTTTAATTTCACTTTTCTCTAGCTCTTAGCTTGGGAACTAACTAACACACTAACCTAGAATTTTGTTTTTTAACAAAATCATGTGTTGGTACTTTTCTCATTTAGCAAGTGACTGGAGTTCATGCGAAATCACAGGTTCCCATGTAAAGGTTAGTGAGAAAAGTAAAACTAAACTTAGCTGGACCCCTCCTGATGACCAGCTGGCTTGTAGAAGCTCATCCGCGTGGCGATACATCAAGGTTTAATGTGTATTATTAGATTTTAAAATGCATTTTTTTAAAAAAGGAGGGTCACTATATATGCAAAGTGAAAAGTGTTTTTGTTTCGTAACAGGTTCCTCCTTATCTATCAAATCAATCTAACTGGTTCAATAAAAAGCTACCAACTTAAATCTCTTTATACAGAAAAAAATATTTAGAAATACAGAAGACCCTCATAAAGTGGAACACACTTACCCATATTCTTTTATTTAATCCAAATCATAGAATCATAGAAATGTAGAGTTGGAAGAGACCACACGGGCCATCCAGTCCAACCCCCCGCTATGCAGGAACACCCTCAAAGCATTCCCGACAAATGTTCATCTAGCCTCTGCTTAAAAACCTCCAAGGAAGGAGACTCCACTACTCTCCGAAGCAGCATATTCCACTGCTGGACAGCCCTGACTGTCAGGAAGTTCTTCCTGAGGTTCAGGTGGAATCTCCTTTCCTGCAGCTTGAATCCATTGCTCCTTGTCCTGGTCTCTGGAGCAGCAGAAAACAAGGCCTCTCCTTCTTCTACATGGCATCCCTTCAAATATTTAAACATGGCTATCATGTCTCCTCTTGACCTTCTCTTCTGCAGACTAAACATACCCAGCTCTCTAAGTCTATCCTCATAGGGCATGTCTTCCAGGCCTCTCACCATTTTGGTCTCCCTCCTCTGGAATTGCTCCAGCTTGACCATGTCCTTCTTGAATTGGGGTGCCCAGAACTGGACACAGTATTCAAGATGAGGTCTAACCAAAGCAGAGTAGAATGGTACCAGTACCTCCCTTGATCTAGACACCATACTCCTATTGATGCAGCCAAGAATTGCATTGGCTTTCTTGGCTGCCGCATCACACTGCTGACTCATGTTCAGCTTGTGGTCTACTACAACCTGAAATCTGAAGAACTTTGCCATTGCCTTCAAGATTTCAATGACGGTATTTTTCTACTCACTGTGAAATCCTTCTTATTACGACTAAAGACAAGGGAACAGATCTTATGGAGTAACAGTACTGTAGCAAACAAATTCAATGCCACATGAGTGGGGGAACTGCCCCTCTCCTCCCTTTCCTGTCCCTACACACACAACAAATATACTCTGGAGACTTCCATGATTCTCAGAAGCAAATTTAGGATATGCACAGGGAAGGATATGCAGAGGAGAAAGGAAAAATGCAACAATTCACTGTTATGAATGATTAGTATACTGATTCCCAAGACCACAGACTGAAAACACAGCAGTCTTTAGTGAATTAATACATGATCTTTACATGATACACAAGGAAGAAGCCACGTTGGGCTGAAGTAATTTAGAGGATTACATAGCCAAACCCAACATCTTGAATTATGCTTGGAGAGCAGTATTTATTATCATATTTAAACTTTTAATTTCTTTCATTTTTCCTTACAACATCAAACACATGGAAAGGTACTCCTAACAGGAATTTCTACTATAATTATTTGTCTGAAAATTAATAGACCAAACTTACATTGCTCTGTGCATGCGCTACAAGAGTGTCAGAAATAGGTTTGTGACTAATACTTGCTAATATGGCTGGCCCTCTACATTTGTGGATTTAACTTTCAAGAATCTGATTATTTGAGTTTCTCCAGCCCTGCCCAGCCCCCCCCCCCAACAACCTCAAGCACTTCTTTTTGAGGGGAACTGTTCCTCTTGGCAGCTCGGATCAGGCCACTCAGCTCTTTAAAAACCCATCTCTGGTCCTACTCCTACTCCTCCACCAGCCGTTGCCCAGCCAGCTAAGGGTAGCTTGCAGCCTGATTTCTCAGCACCACAAACCCTCTGCCAATGCCCCCACACACACCCGAGGAAGGAGATGGACAAAGATGAGGAAGTCTAGGGCCACCATGCTGACTCATCCTCTTTCCCCTCTTTCTCTGACCTGGTTTGGAACCTGGGTGCCTGTTCCCCACCAGTGCCTTGGCCCACTTCCTGCAGGCACAGGCATACACACACGCACACGCACACATACAAACATATTTCGATATTTGCAATTCTTCCACTTTTGCAAGGGTCCTGCACCTCTAATCCTAGAGAATGTGTAGGGCCAACTGGATTTGCAAGCTGGTCTGAGATTTTTTTTTAACAAACAGCAGGGTTTAAATATTCTAATAAATAAATGAATAATTCTTGTAGAGCAGGAAAAAGAGTGCTGAAATTATTCATTCTTGAATGCAGGAACAAAACAAGCAAAGAAAACATCCCTAGCCAGAAAGAAAATTGACGAGAAACCTCGGAGGCTTACCTCTCTTCCTTGATAGTACAGGCGCTGTTCAGCTACAGGGAAGCCTGTCTCTGGATAAACTAACTCTTTTATATCTCCCACAGACACTGAAGAAGGCACCTCAAATGTCCTGAAGCCCACATAGTCATGAAGCACAGTCACTGTGGCTGACCTGCACCAACAATAAAAACAAAGGAAGTCTTATTAGAATGAACAGCAAAAAGGAAACAGAAAGTCGAAGACAAACTGAATAACCAGTTTTAATTCTACTAAATGTTTTTATTTTCCTTCCAATCTCAGAGTACTTCAAATACAAAAAAGATTTACAGGCCAGGCTTGTACATAAGAACTAAATTTCTTGACAAGGTCAAAGATCAGCCAACCCTAGCATTCTGTAGGGTGACTGATCTTTACGTACAATAGTGAACGCCACCTCCTTTGTTGTTTTTAGCATGTTTTTCTCAAAGCATATTGTCTCTTGTGGTACTATTCATAAATATCTCTACTATCAGATTTAAAAAAAAGATCAAAGGTAACAGTCTTCTTCACATTTTGCATCAATGGCTTAAATGTAATGTTATACTAACAGACTTCCATTAACAGTGTAGTATCCTTCCTCTTCCCTCTGAAACCCTCCATAGAGGCAAAAAACTTACTCAAAGGTATTCTCAGACCTCTAAACATATTTCAAGCATCCTCATGGAGCTGCAGATGGGTGAGGAAATTGCTCCCAATTCCATTTGCAAAAGCCATTTCTTTCAATGGAACACTGCAAATGGATCTAGCCTATTGAATTTAAGTACGCACAATGTAAAAAAGTACCTCATTTCTCCTATCCCAAACCTGTAATTATTTAGCAGAATGATCCCAAATTCCAATATTGTGAGTAAAAGAAAAATATTTCTATATTCAGATTGTAACAACCCACACTTTAATAAGGTTGAGCAGCCATCTGACTCCATGCAGTACTAATCTCAAAAGCCCCAAGTTCTTTTGCTTTTATTTGTAGGGAAAATACTCCATCTTCTTGATCATTTCCTTTGTCTTTCCTATAGATACACCAGTCATTTCTGACTTATGTAAACCCAAGGTGAACCTATCCTGGGATTTTCTGGTTCTTGGGCTGAGTGTGAATGACACACCCAAGGTAACCCGGTAGGTTTCCATGGCTGAGCAGGGAATCAAACCCTGGTCTAGAGGGTCACAGTCCAAAACTCAAACCACACCAGCTCTCGGATACACCACACTTTGCAAAATTGTTTTTGAATGATGGCAGCTAAAGTGGTACTCAGTATTCTAAATGGAATACACCAAACATTTATACAATATAGTTATGATACTTGCTATTCAAGTCTTTTGGTTTGTAATCCGTAAAAAAGAATTTACGCTTTTCACCAACAGAGTACACTCAGCTGACACTTGCAGTGAACCTACTACATTAAAAGTCAAAGTTTGTGAGTTTGTTTGTCTGCATCAGGCAGGCAAAGACCTCACACGATTGGCTGTGTGAGGTGTGAAGACCTCATGTGATTGGCTGGCTGTGAAGACTCTATGGATTCCTGGGGTTGGCAGTTTAGAGAGGGGCCTTTCGAATTCTCAGCCAGAGAGCTCAGGCTGGTTGCTGTGAAGATGAGGCCTACCAGCTAGAAGGAGGAGGCCAGTGTATTCTCTCAGAAACCAAAATTCTGTTATGTTAACAACTCTGAATACAGAATAGATTGGGGAATATGGGGATAAGTTACAGGTACTGGAATAGGTTGGTTGCTATGGAGATGAGGCCTAGCAGCAAGGAGGAGAATAATGTATTCCCTCGGAAACCCAAACAGGGATGTAAAGAACTCTGAATACAGATTGCACTGAGAAATATGGGTAAAAGTTACAGGTACTGGACAAGACAGTTTGGTGAGTTCTTAAGAGTAAAATAAAATCCCAGGCAATGTCGGGTAAATATGCTAGTTCTGCTATATAACATCAAGATCTCCCTGACTGTTACAGAAGTCAAAGGAAGCTCAGTGGATGTCCATGGTTGAGCAGAAATTGAACCCTTGTCTCCAAGGTCATAGTCGAATGCTCAAAACACTATACCACACTTTTCTTAAGCAAAGAATATTCAAAGATTGCTTTGCCAGTTCCATCCCCTGAAATATACAGCCTAATGCCCCTCGTATTTGTTGGCAATTACCCATCCAAGTACTAATTAGGTCTGACCCTTAGTTTCCAAAATCATATGGAATCTGGTGCCTTTAGGGATCTAGGCCACAAAGGAAACTGCTGTATGCCAAATCTAAACATTAGTCCACATAGCTTCTTATGGCCAAGACTGACAACAGAGATCTTCTGCAGGTAAAACTTGTACTCTACCACTGAGCTGCACACATACTAATGGTAGGTACCAGTAGAGCACTTTTCTATTTATACAGTAGTCCTAGGTGAAAAGGAATGCCATGCAGGCAAGTAGCAGATGGCAGAGGTGAATAGGTCATTCCATCCTACTTCTGTACCCAGCAGAGAAACTAAATAGGCACCACAGGAGAGAACCCCGTGTCAATGCTCGGTCAAATGATGATGATGATGATGATGATGATGATGCAGTGAGCTACTGCATATAGGATGATAATCTCTGGCCCTGCTCTTCCAGTCCCCTCCCAGGCCTGCTACATTTGTAGTCTTCCTTATAAGACCCACAGAACAATTTCACTCTGTCTGGTCATCTTAGAGACAAGAGAAGTGACAATGAGCACCACAGAAGAAAGAAGAAAGTAAAACCAAAAGAGGTTGAACAGTGAGAAGAAAATGTGCAGGATTATAACAAGGACTAGTAAAATAACTGTGATCAAGGATAATTCACACATTCTGTCACAACAAAATCTCACCTGCTCATCTATCATGTTTCCTTTGGTGAATGATACATCGCAACATTTATTCAGGAACCTAATAACATTAACTTGTATATGTATAAACAGGGAAGGGAAAATTAATCTTGTGGCACCTTTAGGATTCACCAATTTATAGCCACAACATACGAAAGAGAGGCATTTGTCAGTAGTAGAAAATATTAATAAAGTCACTTCAGCATTATCAGTTTGTAGCAGCCCTAAAATTTGTTTATCAGTGGTAAGCAGGATACACAAACGTAACACACGTGCATCTTCTATCCCACAAGCCCTCTACAGAATATGCCCAATATAAACATGAAGGAAACACAGTAACCTTTTCAGAGGAAATCCTATTGTCATTGCTACAGTAATCCCTTGCCTATCACACGCAGAGTAAATTATCAGATATGCAAATCACCCCTGTTCCACAGGCCTACTTCTTTCCCATAGGAATTTTCTTAGAAACGCTTCATCTATACTGCTCTGTATTTGCTTTCCCAGAGTCTGATGCATCTCTTTTGCTCCACTGACACTACTATTGCCTTCAATGCTCTCTTAACAATCTTGTCCTTATCACTCTTCCCAGTTTGGGCAGAAATGTCATGGGGTTGTGTGAGACACCAACAAAAGCTGAGAAGCAAATAAAGGAAAGCTGTGTGGTTCATGTAGGAAACATCTGTGCCATGGTCCCATCCACCATCAGCCTTTTAGAAAACGCAGGTAACTGGGGAACAGTGTATATTTCCTCTCTCCCCACCAAAAGAAAAAGCATTCTGCACCATCCTAAAAGCATTTTTACACAGCTCTAATTATTGTTGTGCCAAGAGAGTCCACATGCTGCTAAAACGCACTGCGCGGGGTGTGAAGATGCACGCTGACACACACACAATATCACCACGGTTATTTCCGCACTGGACTGTTATAGTGCTGTTATTCCACTTTCAACATCCTGTGGAATCCTGGGGTTTGCAGTTTAGGAAGGGGCAAAGGCCCTTGAAAGCGGAATAATAGCACTATAACAGTCCAGCGCGGAAATGGCCCTTCACTGCCCGCTCCTGGGAGCCTAGAAGCGCCACAGGAGAAAGGATTCTCCTTTGTTTTTGCCACACAAAAAACCAAAAACCCGATTCCCTACCCGCTGTTATTACCCGGAACCGAGCCCAACACACAGTACTGGGTTTCGTTCCCAAGTAAACGGGGCTCTGCGCCCACGCCGCTTAGCACGGCTGCTTCCCGAGAGAGCCACGCCGAGGCTCCTCATTTTGAATGCAAACGGCCAGGAGCCAGGGCTGCTCGAGACCTCCCCCGGCCCTCCACCTCAGTCCCCCTTTCTTTTAGACTGGGAACAGCCCGCCTTTTCCATCCCGGCCCCCGGCCTCGCACTCACATGCCCCTTCCCGCCGCCGCCTCCGGCCTCCGCCGCCGGCCAGGCCCTCTGCTCTGTAACGGCGCGCGGTTGGAAGGCGCCGCCGCGCTCGCGGCCGCCCGAAAAACCGTTAGCTGCGGCATCCACCAGGCCTCGCCGCCCGCCCGGCCGCGGCGACCCACACGGCGCCGCGCCGGTCCCGCACATGGAGAAGGGGCGGGACTCGGCCGCCGGTCCTGAGGCGGATGGGCAGCGCCGGCGGCCCAGCGAGCGAGTGAGGGAGAGGAGGAAGACAGGGGCGAGGCGATTCGCGGCCGCGGGGGCGGCGAAGCGGAGAGAAAACGCTGGGCGGCTCTGCCGAGCTGCAGCCGCTCAGGGTCGCGCGGTGGCGGGAGAGGAAGGGGGAGAGGCGGCGCCGTAGTTCCCCGTCCCCCGCCGCCGTATTTTTTCTGGACTGCGGCAAACGCAGTTTGTCCGTGGAGGCCCTCAGAGGGCGTGGGAAGACGCTGCACAATCCTGCCTGGGGACCGTCCCCCAAAGTAACAGCATTGCTCCTTGTTCTCGTCATTGCCTGCTCACACTTTTAGACCACTGTGCTGTTAGATTGCCACGATTCTACTTTCGACATCCTATGTCCTGGGGTCGGCAGTTTAGGGAGGGGCCTTTAGAATTCTCAGCCAGCGAGCTCTTGGGCCTCAGGAAACGACACACCCCAGAATTCCGCAGGATGTAGGAAGTGGGATAATAGCGCTAGAACGGTGCAGTGTGGAAACGGCCTTCGCTACGCCACGCGTTCTTTTGCTTATGCTGCAGACTGCAGTCGGTACCTGAGAACAAAGAGTCGTCCGGCGCCTTTAAGACACCGGCGTCTTGTTTTGCGGCGACAGAACAACACGGTTGCCCGTTTGAAAACAGATACGCAAGCCTACTGTAGTCATTCCTGAATTGGCAAGCTTAAGGGTGTGCGCAAGCGCCCTTCCCCGGAGGAGGCGGCAAGCTTCCTCAACGCCTTCCTGAATTCCTCTGAGGACAGATGAGCCTGTGTTCTGTCAGTCAAACGAGTCTCTCGCCACACCATTTCCGCACTAGACTTTTATAGCGCTATGGTTCCACTTTCAACATCCTCTGGAATCCTGGAGTTTGCAGTGATTCCAGAGGATGTTGAAAGTGGAACCATAGCGCTATAAAAGTCTAGTGCGGAAATGGCCCAGGAGAGCCTGCACTGGAGCAAACGTATGAAAAACATCATGGAACCAGGCCGTCCCCCTATCACCTTTCTCCTCAGGAAAGAGCTTCAGCTTCTCGCCCTTGCCAAGAAACAAGATTTCTTGTTAAAGGCCTTTGGCACCTCATGCATTCTCAGCCCCACAAAACCCTGTGACAGCGTCGTCTAAGGGTTGCCATGAGTAACAACACGCCACAACAAACCTTATGAAAAATATGTTCCCTTGTTTTCTCGTTGGTTCTAGAGACAGCACAGGAGTAGAAACCACACTACTGTCGCATGCCTTCAAGTCATTCCCGATTTATGGTGACCCTAAGGCAAAGTAAGGCTATCGGAGTGTTTTCTTGGCAAAGTTTGTTCAGAGAAAGTTTGCCTTTGCCTTCCTCTGAGGCCAAGACAGTGTGGCTTGCCCAAGGTCGGCCAGTGGGTTTCCATGGCCAAGTGGGTATTTGAACCCTGTTCTCAATGGTCGTGGGGCCTTTCCGCCCTAACGCTGGCCATTTCCACACGGGGGTAAAACCCCACGGTACGACGACTGGACATGGAGGTTGTCCTCACCGCAGGGTGCGCTAGCGCGGTTGGAAAAGGTGAGGCTCTACACCTCAAACCGCTGTAGCGCAGCCGCAGGGATGGCGCTGCGAGTTTATAAAAACCACCTTCCCAAGTGGTTTTTATGAAACTCGCCCACGCTGCTCCGTGGCAGCTCCCAGTGAAGAACTGCAGAGACGCGGTAGTGCGTCTCTGCAGATCTGCCCAGGGGTGGGCTTCCAGCTGGCGCGCTGCCCTGATTGGCGGAACGCTGCCGGAAGCCGCTGGCCGCCATTTTGGGCGCCGCCGAATGCCGCCGAAATTCGGCGGCGTGTAGAGCGGCAAAACCGCGCTCCCCGCAGGGACAGAGCAGGGACGGAGCAACACGCTACCAGGTAATCTCCGCCCCTGCGTGCACCGCCCCATTTCGCCCCCCCATGAGGAACGGGCCACTGTTACAGTGCTCTTATTCCACTTTCAACATTCTGTGGAATTCTGGGGCATGTAGCTTCCTGAGGCCAAAGAGCTCTCTAGCTCAGAATTCTAAATGCCCCTCCTTAAACTGCAAACCCCAGCATTCCATAGGATGTTGAAAGTGGAATAATAGCACTATAACAGTGTAGTGCGGAAAGGCCCATAGTCCAACACTCAAACCACTACCCTATGCTGCCTCTCCACACTACATATAGTAATCCCTTTTCTTCATGTTTATATAATTTATGAGGAAATTTCTATTGATATTCACATCCAGAAAACTATTTCCAAAGGGAAATAGTGTCATAAATTTTGCACTGGTGGTACTTATTATGTGTTTGGGTCTGTAACTGCATAATAAAGAATTCTTGTACAAAAGGAAATTCTTATCATTTCATAGTTGTTCCTTATTTGATGAAATAGTTAGGTAAAAATCTCAAACACGATAGAATATTGAAGCACTGGCACTTGTATAAAGTTTAAAAACAATGCATGAAATATTTGTAAGATTTTTACTTAAGTTACAAAAAAAAAATCAGAACAGATTCCTTGTCAACAATTTATAATCCAAGAAAATACACCAGTTTAATAAAACAAACTGTACATTTTTACCTTCACCCAAAAATAAAAACTCATTTTAAAGTGTACTCATTCAAAGTGAAACCACAAGGGAAATTAAGTAAGTAGAATGTGATTTCCTCAAGTGGATTTTTCCAAGCCACTGAATATAACAAAGACGTTCATTCACACCAACAGCCATGAGAATTATAAGTGACAAAGCAGCTATTAAAGCAGTTCTAAAGTTCACGTTTAATTTTTTTGTTTAAAGAAAGGGTATCAACCAGTTCTTCGGGCCATCATAAACAGTCTCAAAGAGTACAAAGGAGCAAGATGAACCAAGAAAGCTGCTAAATGTAATGGCCAACTCTACCTGGCATTCTGTATGTTCATTATCACCTGTTGAATGGAAAGCATGTAACTCTCAGAGCCCTGCTTTGCCATGAAGTATCCTACGTAGCTCAGGCAAACCTACACAAGTAGGAATAAGTGAAGTTAGTGATGACGACTTCTTAGCTCAGGCAATAATTTCCTGTACTAGACTGAAAATGTTGTTTCCTGCGTAAAATCCCTGATCAAAGCAAGAATCATTTGCATAGCCATGCACTGAAAACTTGCCTATACATTCTATACGCATAGCCACACACTGAAAACTTACCTATACGTTCTTGCAAAGCTCACCCCTTATCTAAGACATCAGCTTTTACTCAGGAAAAGGTGGAGGAGATGCGTTTGAATTGACTTGGTCATCTGTTTTTCTCCATCTCTAGCTGGCAAGATTATCATAGAATCATAGAATCATAGAAATGTAGAGTTGGAAGAGACCACAAGGGCCATCCAGTCCATCCCCCTGCCATGCAGGAAAACCCTCAAAGCACTCCCGACAAGTGGCCATCCAGCCTCCGCTTAAAAACCTCTAAAGAAAGAGACTCCACCACACTCCGTGGCAGCACATTCCACTGCCAGACAGCCCTGACCGTCAGGAAATTCTTCCTGAGGTTCAGGTGGAATCTCCCCCCTGCAGCTTGTATCCATTGTTCCTTGTCCTGGTCTCAAGAGCAGGAGAAAACAAGCCCACTCCCTTCTCAACATGACATCCCTTCAAATATTTAAACATGGCTATCATGTCCCCTCTCAACCTTCTCTTCTGCAGACTAAACATACCCAGCTCTCTAAGTCTGTGCTCATAGGGCATGGCTTCCAGGCCCCTCACCATTTTGGTTGCCCTCCTCTGGACCTGCTCCAGCTTATCCATATTCTTGTGTGCAGACACCAGCTGAGCAGAGTACAAATACAGCAACTGGTCAATATAAGGACTGCTATCTCTCATATCACTCTTTTCTGTTGTGAGTAGGACACAGCCTCAAGATGCAACCACTATCCACTCACATGTTACTTTTTCTGGGACATTGCAACAATTTATGTCTTCTCAGTAACTCGCAATATTTTTAAGTAGCTCAATATTTTAATTCAAAAGCAAGACACTGGATGGCTCACTACTCAGAAGAGTTAAATGTTTTAGCATATTTAAGAGTTTAGTGGAAATATTAGAATATGAAACAAGGCATGTTTATCCTTGCTATAAATAAAACACAGTCCAACTGAAATGAAAGAATGCTTTCTAATGATTATTTCAAATTTGAACTGAAAAAAATAGTGGCAGTGACTTCAAGATAAAAATATGTGATTAACAGTCAAGCAATACTTTTATTAGGACTAACTGAAATGCTCTCCCGAGTGTGCAAACAAGTGAGATCTCCAGAGATTTTCATCAGGTTAGCCTGTTAGGAATCTGCGTTTCACGCAAGCCATATATATGAGTCCTCCCTGCCCTGAAATGAAAACCAGCCATTGTCACTTCATGTCATTACACTTTGCTATGTGTAAGTTGTTTGTTTGTTTGTTTATTTGTTTATATCCAGCTTTTTCCTGACGGTGGGACTCAAGGCGGCTAACAAGATAAAACAGAACAAATTAAAACATCCATGAAAGTATAAAATTTTTAAAAAAGAATTAAACAATATATAAAGCTAAAACAATTGCCTGTTAAAATATTACTATTCAAAATATCAAACACATTTAAAAACTTAAAATTATACCACTTTAAAAGCTGCACAGCATCACAAGTCCACAAGTCTACTTATAAAGCCTTCTGGAACAAAAATGTCTTCACCTGCCTTCAAAAAGACAGCAGGGATGGGCCTATCCTGGCCTCTCTAGAAAGGGAGTTCTAGAGTCTAAGAGCAGCCACAGAGAAGCCCTCTCCCTTGTTTCCAGCAAACAAGGTAGGGTGGTAGGACATAGAGAAGGGACTCTCCGGATGGTTTTAAGGTTCGACAGGGCTCATAAAGGGAGATACAGTCCTTCAACTAACCTGGACCCAAGCTATGTAGAGCTTTATAGGTCAAAACCAGTACTTTGAATTGTGCCCAGAAATGGACCAGCAGCCAGTGGAGTTGTTGCAATAGGGGAGTTATGTGTTCCCTGTAGTCAGCCCCTGTTAACCTGGCTGCAGCTCTTTGGGCCAACTGTAGTTTCTGAGCACTTTTCAAAGGCACCTCCATGTAGAGTGCATTACAGTAACCCAAATAGGGTGTAACCAAGGCATGTACCACTGTGGCCAGATCTGATGCCTCCAGAAATGAGTGCAGTTGGCATACCAGCTTTCACTATGCAAAAGCACTCCTGGTCACAGCTGAAACCTGGGTCTCCAAATTCAGGCCTGAATCCAGGAGTATCTGCAAAACTACAACCCTATGTTTTCAGGGGTATGTAACCCCATCTAAGACAGGCTGAATCCCTGTTCCCAAATCTGTCTTTCAACTGACCAAGAGCATCTCTGTCTTGTCTGGATTACGCTTCAATTTGTTTGTCCTCATCCAGTCCACTACAACTACCAGTTTAGCACAGGAATAGCTTCAGATAACTGAATCTCCACTGGGAGGGAATTCCATCACCAGGATTGCCAACATCTCAAGAAAGCTGTGGCATGTGTGGTTGTTCTATGGGCGATGCTAATGAAGGGTACCACAGTAAAGCCTCTACTACAGTCTTAAATCTTTTGGATTGGTTAGTTGTTGTTATGTGCCTCCAAGTCAACTCTGACTTATTCAGAGAAGGTTTGCTAACACTGCCTTTCTCCAACGCTATGAGTTGTTCAAGGTCACGCAGTTTTAAAAGACAGTTAATTTGAGTGCCTTTAAAATTAAAATAATAAATTACTTTATTTTTGTTCTGTGTCCTCAAGTCATTTCCAACTTATCGGACTAAGGGAAATCTATCATGGGGTTTTCTGAGGCTAAGAGTGCATGACACACCCAAGGTCACCCAGTGGGTTTCCATGGCTGAGTGGGAAACTGAACCCTTGGTCTCCAGGGTTGTAGTCAAACACTCAAACCACTGGCTTTCAGGTTATTTCCCCCCCCCACACACACACACACACATACCTTTTTTGCACCACCCAATCCAAATTCCAGAGAATTCAAAAGCATTTTGCTTGGTCCTAATAAAGTTGTTGCCTGTCTGAGGAATGTTACTGTTTTGCTAGTTAATCGACATGATCATCTTTCCCCTGCCCCCATTCTTCTTAGTGATTGTCTAGAAACTATCTGCAACACTGTTGCAAGGATAACCAGTCTTTTAGAGCTCTCAAGACTTTAGAGCTGCCCAATCATTAATAGCTTGGTAGCAGCATTTCAGCCAGTATATATGTTTGCGTGATGTGAGAATGGTGTGTGACAAAACTCCCCCATCAGTACCACTGTTAAAAGCACAGGAAACCTAATATGCCCTAGACAGGCAGGCAGGCAGACAGAACCAGCATAGAGTAGTAGTATCCGCACTACACTGTTATAGTGCTATTTATTCCACTTTCAACATAGCAATAGCAATAGCAGTTACATGTCTATACTGCTTATCAGTGCTGAGCACTCTCTAAACCATTTACTATGTGTTAGCTAATTGTGCCCCCCCCCCACAAGCTTGGTACTCATTTTACCGACCTATGGAAGGATGGAAAGGTGAGTCAGCCTGGAGCCCTGCAGGACTGAACTCACAACATTGTGGCTGCAGTACCGGCATTTAACCACTGCCCCCCCACCAGAGTTCACATCCTGTGGAACCCCAGGGTTTGCAGTTTAGGGAGGGGCACTTAGAATTCTCAGCCAAAGAGCTCTTTGGCCTCAGTGAACTACAAACCCCAGGATTCCACAGGATGTCGTAAGTGGAATAATAGCACTGTAACAGTGTAGTACAGAAAGGCCCCTATGACTCTGGGTTTGAATCTCCACTTGGCCATGGAAACTCCGTGGGTGACCCTGGGTGAAATCACACTCTCTCACCCTCAGTGGAAGGCAAGGGCAAACCTCTTTTGAACAAGTTTTGCCAAGAAAACTGTGATAGCTTTCCGGAAGGGTTACTGTAACAACTTAAAGATATACAATAAAAATAGCATAATTTTAATATTTGATAGTGGTGGTTTTGTGAAACTAGAAGTTAAGGATAGAAATTTCTTTCTACAGAAATGCTCTCACAGCCAGATTTCTTCTTTCAGATTATTTCATGCCATTTTTAAACGTGTGCACAAGTACCTTTAGGTTGCCTGTCAGTTTATAGCAACCCCATGAATTTCACTGTGTTTTCTTAAATAATATTTTAAAAAATAACAACACTGTATCTGAATCCAATAATCCTTCGGTGCTCTCTTAAGACTGGCCTGGTTTAAATTAAAATCTGTTTTGGCCACTGTTGTGGAAAAACCCATCCTGAATCATGATCTTGAACTATAACCAAGAATTACTGGATCAGAGTACTCTGCAATTTTGCGGCCTTTATCATAAAACCAAAAGACCAATGACCTTTTGTTGGTGTTATAAACAACTTCGATGCTAAATGACTAGGTGTTTTTGCGCTTACTCTCAGACAGCAGTAAACGGCTGCTTCTTAAGTATTACTGGATATGCCTACCAACAAACAGGGCAGAGTTAAATAAATGTGACCAGTCTGAACAAATAATTGGGACGTAGTAATGCAACACAACATCTACTGCAGTAAGAGACCTACAATTGCAGCTGCTAAGACTCTGCAGTGCTGGCAGGAAAATGCCAGTGACTCAGCAACCACATTTAACTATTGGACAATCCACTGCTATTATAGAACTTTTTGTACCACAGTAAGTAATGCATATATTTCTGGTGCATCCTAATTGATTTCTAATGTCATGGGGTGGAAAGGTTTTACAAATGCTGAAGTCATTTATTAGAATAACCTACAGACTGGTTAATATTCCACCAAGTAACAGAGATGGCTACGTGCATCTTTCAGATTTCGAGAATGTAAGAAGAGACACGGGGTCAGATTGAAGACCTATCTAATCTAGCATTTGGTTCAAATAGTAGCAAAGAAATTGCCTGTAGGAACTCCACAAGCAGAACTTGAGTGCAAATACACCCAATGTTTTGGTTTTCCAGCAACCGAAGTTTGCCTGAAGGTACTGGCTTAAGTCAGTTCTACATTGAATTCCTTAGCCCCAGCTAGTGTAGACAGGCTGAATCAATGTAAAGTTGGTAAGTTCCCATTGATTCAGTGGGTCTACTGTAGTTGAGAATAACAATCGGACTTAAGCTTCAGGAAATTGTTATGCTTCCTAGCAGCTACAGATGGGGAACTAAATCTCAGAACAAGCAGTGCTGGAGGAAGAGAAAATTTGATTGTATTATGTGAGGTGGCTTTAAAACCTATGAACCTATCTCCACCCCTTTCCCCATGGCAATTGTTTGTATGAGTGTTGTATTTGTGCAATGTCAACACAGAAAAAGACAGTAGGGAGGGGAGGGGACTAGAGAGACATGCACTTGAACTCATCATATTGTTTGGAGCAACGTAGTGAGCAGAGTGCCAGCATCATGACTCATGAGCCTTCTTGCTCTATAAACCCTGGCAGCAACAGGAC
Organism: Iguana delicatissima; assembly: GCA_948472985.1. Taxonomy (NCBI): domain Eukaryota; kingdom Metazoa; phylum Chordata; class Lepidosauria; order Squamata; family Iguanidae; genus Iguana; species Iguana delicatissima. Next base: position 14,329 of record CAOKZL010000166.1, on the reverse strand, counting down.
AGGACTTAGAAATAAAGCTCCTGAAGGCTGGCGGTGAGGTTTCCACAAACTACAGCATCAGTAACATGACATCTGTTAAAAGTAGTGTTACGTGCAAGAGAAAAATAAATAAATAAATAAATAAATGTATGTATGTATGTATGAATGATATACAGCAGGTACATAACATATGTAGTGATAGATTTAAGGAGGCTCTCTATGGGCCATTTAAGTGGAGCACAATACTTAGCAAAGGGCAGCATTTCAAACAAAGTTGCAAAACATTTTTGGTTCAACTGAGGTAACATGTTTTGTTCACACATATATTCTCTGTCAATATCGGTGCTGCCTTATATTACAGTGGTCTATTTGTTGGATATTCTTATACATGCCAAGAGTAGGCACACTCTGAAGCCTGAAGGGCCACGCTGCTGGATTTTGGCTCCCCTGGAGCTCCAGGGGGCCACAGCTGTGCCATCATGGCTGCTATTTTGGCAACCAAAAGGGAAGGTACGTCACTTCCCTTTTGGATGGGGGTTTGGGTGTCAGGCCAGTTAGTTAAATATACTTAAGTAGCTGATATAAGTATCTAGGTATACTTACCTAAATAGCTGGTCTAGGATCTTGTCCATAATTTTAGAAATCTTAAAAATTTAGATTCAAAAATTGTCTGGTCTACTGTTTGAAGGCACTGTACATTTGCATACCAAAACAATGGTATTTACAGGGTGAAACCAACCTACATGAAATTGCACAATGTAAGATGTTTAATAGGCATACTTCAAGCTAGATGGGTCCTGAAACCATTACCCACATTTCAGTTATGTGGAAGCAATGTCTTTAGTAACAAAAGGGAGGAATGGAATGGTGAAGATGAACTCAATTATGTCCATTTAAAAAGAAGAGAAAAATATTTTTAAGGCTGCCTGAAAGATGTAGGTTGGCATTCTACCACACTTCAAACACTGTATAGAACAGTGGTATTCTTGGGGGTTGCAATGCCCCAAGTATGTGTGAGGTAATTTCTGCACTAGACTGTTATAGTGCTATTATTCCACTTTCAACATACTGTGGAATCCCTCCCTAAACTGCAAACCCCAGGATACCATGGGATATCGAAAGTGGAATAATAGCACTATAACAGCCCAGTATGGAAATGACCTGAGTTCATATTCTCCTAACAACAAATATTGTTCCTGCTAGGGAATGCCAACTTTATTAGTGAGTCTATTTATTCAGTCCACTATAAATTTGTGACCACTGAGAATACAGAAATACAGATATATATCATGTAATCCAGAGAGGAAAGATATGGTTTCTTTCTAAATTTTCAGGGAAGGTGGAAAAAATCTTGTACTCTTAAATTCTATTATTGTACAGAACATGTGAAATTTCCAGGGAGAGAAAATGCTGACTTATAGATGAAGCTAGTTTGCCATCATCATTTAAAATAACCTATCCTTTAAGAAGTATTAAAGGCAACATCCTATTAGAACACAAATAAAAAATATGGAGCGTGTGAAATGTCCAAACCCAAGTATGGTTAATAGACTGACCCTATGCTGACAATCAATGGTGCATTTATCAAATAACAAGTTTTGTTTGTAGTACCAAGTTATAGGAAGGAACAACAGTACTCAATAGACGTGCACTGACCAATGATTACACCCCCAATTCAGATAACAGCCTGATCTGTTGCTGTTGTGCACCTTCAAGTCATTTTTGACTTCTGGCTCAAGGGGTTTTCTGAGGGGCTGACAGTGTGTCACACACCCAAGGTCAGTCAGTGAGTTTCCGTGGCTGAGCAGGAAATTTGTAGTGAGTAGCTGTAGTCCAATGCTCAGTGATATTGGCTCTCTCAAAAGGCTGGTTTATCCAGACCAGTTTGAAGGCTGCTTGATGTGTTTCAGTCTCAAATCTTGAAATGAAATTCAGAAATCCAAATCTTCATGCCTCCCACTGGATATCATCACCCACAAAAGGTCAGTAAACAAAACTAAATGTGGCCTGATATTGCTTCTGTGTGCCTCAAGTATGTTCCTGTGTGCCCATTAGGGGACACGAGCCAAGAAACTGAACCCAGTTCAGAGAGGTCTCAGTGCTGCATTAGATTTTCTCCCACCAGACCACGGTTTCTTTCACTGCTCACTAGCTGTTCACCAACACTGCTGGTACATTTTGGGCCCTGCTTCTTATCCACATCGACAGAGTTGTTATATAGCAAGTTTAAAAGAAAATCACTGACATGTCAGAACACATCACAAAAGGTCAGTGTGTTGCTTACACAAGTGTATACAAAGCTTTAATGAAGGCTGGCTCACAGTTACTGAGAAAGAGGGTAATGAAAAAAACCAGGCAGCAGTGCCAGGCCAGGCCACTACCTCTTTGTGAATTGACATTGAGCTCTCCCCTGCCCTTACTCGCCTCTATTCTGTTGTATTGAGATTAGCCAAATTCCACTGCAGTGAAAAGAGGGCAGCTATGCTCCCCTTCTCAACATGGATTTAAGTTCTCATGCATAAGGGCTTCATTACATTCGGTCCATGCTTCAGAATTTGTTTTGAAAAAGAATTCTATCTTTTGAAGAATGTTTTCATGGTTTCTGTTCCACCCAAAATCATACCCTTTTCATACTGCTGATGAGATGGCACATTTTGATTTTTTTAAAATTTTGAATAACATGTATAATAAACGATTCTAGCCCTGCTGCTTGATAGCCAATTTTTCACATTGCAGGTTTTATCCACTGAGTTGATATACACAATAAAAACTGATAAATCAAAATGCTAGCAAGAGATAACTGATGGCAATGTAAGTCTAAACTTTAAAAATCATTAACTAGCTTATTGATTTTAACTAAAATTGATATTTAATGAGTTTGGGAACTCTTTCACTAGTTTTACTGGAAAAGAACAGTGTGATACAAGCCAAGAATCGCCACTGTACTAACTCCCTTCCTGACAGCTGGTATCCAGAAAATAAATTATTGGAATCCAAGTAAATAACAGAAATTGCAGTATTTGCAAATATTAATTTGTGTATTTTGTTAACTGTTGTGGAGTTGGAGAAGGAATTATGTTATAGTTTGGATTACAGGTGTTCATTCTCAGATCCCAACTACATATTGCAGTTACCTACTCACATTTCTCTCACAGGCATGCAATTCATCTATCTTAAGTTGTTTAGAAGCCTTGCTGTGCTTGACTGTCTCTGGGCTTGTTCTGGAACGTTTTTTCTTTCTCATTTAAAATTGTCCTGGCTTATTACAAAAATAAGCAAAAGCCCGAGCAAGCTCAAAGCCCATAAAGTGTTAAATTCCCAAAAAATAGTAATTCTTGGCTTTCATTTCAAACTAGAAAAAGTGCTGGTAGAGCAAAGCATCTAATAATAGGCCTAAAGGAGGAGACAATGGAAGTACAAAAGTTTCCCAAAACAAAGCAAATAAAGATAAGCAATGCTGCACCGCAATACAGTAACAGTCAACTAAGAAATATTATATTCCAGGCAAGACACAGTGGAGGAATTAAAATTCAAGATAAAAGACTAAAAGCTAAAAAGTAAATAAATAGTAACAGAGTCAGTTAAAACACCACCTATCGTCAGGTTTCCATCCATCAGAGCCTGCATTCATTTGGCTTTATTTAATTATTGGAGAATAGTTAAAGATTCCCCAGTTAGAGCTTTTCCCAAGTTATGTTTCATACAGCTACCTGATTGTAAAGTATGGAACTCAAGATATCATAAGTTGCTTGAATGGTATCCTAGCCCACTGGACAATTTTTTCATCTTGAATTCCAAAGAGAAGCTCTGGGATTATATATTCCACCATACCGCTCAATCAGACAGAAAGGTTATCAATAATTCTAATTTTTCTAAATGGTACAGATTTTACCAACTTGACCATCAAAGGGCCAGTTATTTGACAAAGCTCGCCTTTCCAAAGCTTAGGCAAGCTGTTACAGCCCTTCGCTTTCAAAGTATGCTTACTGCCATGATTGACGGCAGATATTCACATACCCCTTTGGCTCTCCATTTATGCATTTGTGGGGCCCCTGAAACAGAGGATCTGCCTCATTATTTGTTCTTTTGTCCACTATATTCTGATCCAAGAGCCAAATTTTTGGGATCTATCCTGCCTCATTTGGATTCTAATACTGTTATTGAAAATATTTTTTATCTCCTTGCTGATATTGACTCCACGGTAACTCGCAAGGTCTCTCTTTTCACTCTGGCAGCTATGAAAATTTGGGCCAGATATGTTGCCGATATCATGGTTGATTGTTCTGGAGATGCACTCACTTAATTATAGTTTTATTGTATGTATTTTAACCAAACCAGATTTTAAATTTCTCTCACACATGTCTATTATGTAGCTTAATATATGATGTATTTTTGCTATGCTGTTTCTTTATGTATTTTATATTATTTTATACTAACATTTTGTATTGTATTGTATTGCTTTTTAATACTTTGTATGCAAATAGCCTTTGGTCTATGCATTAAATAAATAGACTATGCTATACTACTATACTACTATACTCCTATACTCTGATTTCCCCAAATCTTCTTTGTTAATTCAGTTTAGTTATGAGAGGCTCCCAGTATGATTAAAATAGTGTTATCTAAGCCCTGTTTCTCCCCATGGAGCAAATAACAGTGGAGAGGGACTGTGCATAGAACTGGACTTCTAGATTAAGGAATAGTTGAGACAAATGCCTTCAAACTTTTGTTCTCGACAATACAAATCGTTTTTTCTCCGCCATGAGCTCTGGAGTTTTGTGTTTCTATACTCCCACTCCACTCCCACCAGCGGAAGAGAGAGAAATGAGGTTATCAGGATTCCATTACAACCCTCTAAGTCAGATAGTCATAATTACATAAATATAACAATAGGTTCTGGCAGCTGTGCAGTTACTGCCCCAAGAATAAATAGCCACTGCATGAAGGTGAACAATGGAATAATTACGAACTGAGACATCATTTTTGAAATGGAATGAAGACCTGGCTGGAGGTCTATGATGACATATTCCTATACTAGTCACACTTAAATCATGTAAACTACAGTTGGTCCTCCACATTCACTAGGGTTAGTGGAACAGGCCCTGCACAAAAGTGGGGAAAAATGTAAATATTAATATGTATGTGTGTCTCTGGAAATGGGCGCAAGGCATGGAGGCAGAGAACAGGCAGCCAGAGTCCAAACCAGGTCAGGGAAAGAGAGGAAAAGAGGGTGGGTTGGCATGGTGGCATTCTGATATCTTTCCTTGGGTGTGTAGGGGGGGCATCAGGAGATGGTTTGTGATGCTGAGAAATCAGGCTGTGAGGCCTCCTTAGTTGGCCAGGCAGTGGCTGGTGGAGGACCAGAGGTGGGTTTTTAAAGGACTGCATAGCCTGATCAGAGACATTGTGAAGGAAGGTTCCCTTGCAAAGGAGCTCTAGAGTTTGGGGGGCAGGGGTTGGAGAAACTCACAAATAATCAAATCTGTGAAAGTGAAACATGCAAATGTGGAGCACTGACTATACTACCAAAATGTTTCAAATCTAAATGAGATTTCAGCTGTTATTTCTGACTTTTATTTGGAGAACTGAGGATGTGCTTTCAAAAGCTGTTGAAAGGTCCTGAAATGGCAGGGACTCTAGCTCAGTGGTGGAGCCCATGCCCTGCATACAGAAGTCTCAGATTCAGTCCCTGACATCCATAGTTAATTGCACCAGATAACCAAGGATGGGAAAGTTCTCTGCTGGCAGACCTACTGCTCGAGAAAACACTGAGGTGGACGGACAGCCAGACCAAGTGTAAGGCAGCTTCTCATGCAAAAGAAACCCTTTCCATTAATGCTTTGTACTGGGAAGATCTCGACATACCTGTTGTGTGCTTCAGATTCTGATAAATTTGAATTGGGTTGATTTAGGAGATATTTACATTGAAGCAATGCACCTCTCTAGTGGACTGAATTTGAATGTGAACACTCTTTGTTCTTTCTTTTCTAACTGGAAGCTCTGGCTTTTAATCACTGTGTATAGCCTTTTCATACTACATAATAGTACAAGGATTCAATTTTAAGTGCCATGACAGCATCCTGTGGGGCTTGTAGTTTGGTAAGGCACTACTGCTTGCTGGATAAAAATTCTTAACATCCCTCTCTAACTACATATGCCAGTTTTCCAAAGGATAGGAGCATGGCAAGTGGAAATGGAACTATAGTATTATAGTTATGTAATATGACAGTGTCCTTGAGGTCTTGTGATGTAAAGTGCTTTGGAGCAAGAAATGTGAAGTAATATGTTACAGAATTGATCCAGTGTTCTATGCTCTTTGGTAGGTTTCTCTTTCAAGAGCAGGAATGGTAAAATTGCAGCAACTGAAGAAATCTGAGGACAGAGTGACTCAAATGCAGTGGTGCATCTAGGCCCGGCAGCACCTGGGGCTAATGCGGAAGTTGCACCCCTAGGTGCTGCTGCACCGCCACTGCACAAGGCCAGGAATGACACTGCCAATGATAGGTGCAGTGGAGGTGGCAGCAACCAGGGGGCAGCAGTGGTGTGTGCAGGGGAGGCATTGAGCGGGGAGATGGAGGGCGTTGGGGGCGGTGGGTGGGCGCAGGTTGGCAGCAGCAGGTGCGAGGGGGCAGCGAGCAGGTGCAGAAGGGAGATGAGTGAGCACAGGTTAGCAGTGGCAGGTGCGAGGTGGCGATGGGCAGGAGGGTGCCCGCCGGGCATTGGCACCCAGGGCACACAACCCATTGCCTCACCCTAGATCCGCATCTGCTCAAATGACAAATGTCAGGCTGAGACAAAGCTTGGATTGTGACTTTCAGAATATTTCAGCCACACAGACAGTGGGATATAACTCAGAAAGTAATTTTTTTTCCAATCTCTGGACTAAGATTTAGCTACATCCCCAAGATTCAGTGATCTGAACCTTAGCATCTCAAGCAGTTCATGACGTTCTACAGCATCATGATGATGATAGCCAGCTGAACAAAGCAAGGTAACATGACAATCCTATTTATAATAAAACAAGACTAGTTTTCATGGTGTTACCCTATTGATGTCCACTTTACTACTCTGGAATGAACAATTTAATAACTGTTTCAGCTTACCTACCCTTAAATTCATGGTTTATCAGAATGTACTAATTATAATAAGATTGCTTCATTCTTGTTTGAGTCAAGAAAACAAAAGTTAATTCATAAGGTGGAATGTACAAATCCTGTACAAAGCTTTAGTAATCCAATTACTGAAGTTTAGAAAGGCTGAAGTGGCCTGTTCATGGCTCTGCATAAGTGGAACACTGCAGACCGAGCAGGAGAATTTGCAGAGTTGAATTCAATAGATAATACTACTTAGTTTATGTAACAATGCAGCATCCAACTAGGCCATTTCCGCACTACACTCTTATAGCACGATTATTCTACTTTCAACATCCTATGGAATCCTGGAGTTGATTTTTTGTATGTGTGTGATCCTTTTTCCCCCTGAAACCACTACGTCTCCTCCAAATCTACTCAAAAGGGTTGAGGATCCTCAAAAACAGATCTTAGGTTAGGCTGGACTGTAGTGGTTTGAGTGTTAGACTAGGCCAGAGTTCAAAACTCGCTCAGTCATGGAAGCCCATGACACTGGGCAAGTCACACTCCCTCAGCCATAGAGGAAGGCAATAAACAAACCTCATCTGAATTCCTTAGCTCCTAGAAAACCCTATGATGGAATCACCAAAAGTTGGAGTCAGCTTGAAGGCACACTGATGTTTTTGTTGTGCTTTCAATTATTTCTGTTGTAAGGCGACCCTAAGACAAATCTATCATGGGATTTTCTTGGCAGTATTGGTTCAAAGGGAATTTACACTTACCTTCCTTTAAGACTGAGGGAGTGTAATTTGAACAAGGTCATCCAATGGATTTCCATGACTAAGTGGGCATTCAAATCCTGGTCACTCAGTGTCCTAGTCCAACATTCAAACCACTATACCATACTGGTTCTCTTGCAACAACAGAAAGAAGGGCTGTGGTATGCAGGATGCAAGGGAAAACATTAAACATACACTGCCAGTGTTCTGCCATTCTACTAGCCAAAGGATACTACAGAGCTTTCCAAACTGTGTGTCATAACACATTAGCATGTTGGCTGCAATGTGTAGGTGTGTCGCGCAAATGTAACAGGTGGAGCGGCTCCCTTTCCTGCCACTGCCACAGACTGAGGAAGACCCCAGCAATGGCAGCAGCAGGCCAGGCCCAAATGGAAGGGCTGCCTCTCCCGCCAGTGCTGCCCTGGGCTGAAGACGACCCCGGCAAGGGCAGGGCAGGCTTGGATGGGGGGAGCTGCCTCTTCCGCCACTGCCCCGGGCTGAGGAAGACCCCAGCGATGGTGGCAGTGGGTCAGGCCCAGGTGGAGGGGCTTCTTCTCTCACCGCTGCTACCCTGGGCCGAGGAAGACCCTGGCAAGAGTGGTGGCAGCAGTGGTGGGACAGGCTTGGGTAGAGAGGCTACCTCTACTGCCACCGCTGCAGCCACGCTGGGTTAAGAAAGACCTCAGTGAGGGCAGTGGAGGGCCAGGATCAAGTGGAGGGGCTGCCTCCACTTACTGAATTACTGTGTCACAAAATGATGTATGTCTAAAAAGTGTGTCACCAACATGAAAAGTTTGGAAAGCTCTGGGATACTAGTTGGATACCATCTTAAGAAGTTAACGCCACATGTGAAGGTCTTTCAAACATTGTTCAAAAATCTATGTGAATACAGTACTAAACCACTCTTTAAAAAGTAGACTTGCCTTATATTCAGCATTTTCCAGAAAGTGCAAAAGCAGATATCCATCGATAGTACTACTGATGGATATGGATTTTTACCAAGTAATATAGTCTAAAGGACCTCATCCCAAGGACTTTATATCTTGACTGTAGGAAGGAAACAAAAGGAAGATATAAAAAGGAAGACAGAAGTAGTGATAACTGAGAAAGAATATGAATGATAGAAGAGAGCAATTAAATATGAACAGTTCGATTCTTAGCAATAACATTGGCATTGTCTTATCCATCTGTAACAGCAGTGTAGTGCTTTTGTACCACAGCTACTATGTTGCCATACAGATGGCAGCCTGTGCTCTGATGTGACAAGCAAGCTACATCCACAGGACCTTTTGGCGTGACTATGAAATTCCTGGATCTGAAAATCAGCAAGCTCTACTACCATACAAAGTTACAAACTGACACTGATGCTCTTGGAGAGCCTTGTTTTCCTTTATACAACCATTTTGAAACACCAGGCATCCTAGTTATGTGTTATTGTTATTGATCTTTAAATCATATCATATCACTAAATTTTAAAATCACATCATCATTCACCTGTAATCCCTGAACATGGATGCATACATTAACATTTGGACTACTTGATAATGATTGTTACAACCATTGCATATTGCTTGCCCAAAGTGCTGAAATCATAATTCAGGTCTCTTGACCAATATTTCTGTGTAACTTGCTACTTGCCAATAGAGGAATTACTAAAAGCAGTGGACATGAAGTACTGTATGAGGAAAAAAGACATTGATAGAGACCATTTGTTTAGGGAGGTTCTATTTTGGTTTGTTTGTCTTTGCTACATGCGTGCTATTTTGACTGGAAGTCTGGGTACATTATCTCATTCCACTCTTTAAAAGATCCCAGTTCATGTTGGGATGAAGGCCATTTCCATACTACACTGTTATAGCACTATTATTCCACTTTCAACATCCTATGGAATCCTTGGGTTTGCAGTTTAGGGAGAGGCATTTAGAATTCTCAGCCAGAGAGCTCTTTGACCCCAGTAAACTACAAAGCCCATAATTCCACAGGATGTTGAAAGTGGAATAATGGAACTATAACAATGTAGTGTGGAAATGGCCTAAAACTGATGGTGGTTAGGGACAGCTGGGGATAGCTGCCAGGACTGACACGTGTGAAGCCTTGTACCTGTGCCTGCCTTCTATTTTCTTTTATGAAAGAAACCACAGTATTTTGGATATACATAAGCACTTGCCTTTCTTCACATCAAAGAAAAGATCAAGGAAACCATTCTGCATAATGAATGCTATGGGGAGCCAGTAGCTCGTAGCCACAGATGGTATGATTTCCCTCAGATCATTTATACACCAGAGTTATCCAGTCAAGACTTTCCACACACACTCTTTTCATATAATTTTGGCAAGGGCAACGAGCGTGGAAACCACAACCAGGAAAAGCCAGCAGGCCAATATAAAAGATAAGTTTGGTGAATCTAGCAGGAGAAGGCAACTGTGACACTCTGGTTGTCCCTGACTTCCCCCAGGCCTCTGTGAAGTGGGGAAAATGTGGGACTTGCAGTCCATAGAAGAAACTTTCAAGCTGACTACCAAATAACAGTTTGACATTATGTACAATCCAATACTTGTACTTTTCCCATCTTTCCCACAGAAAGTAGAATGCAAGTAAAATTAGGTCATTTTCATAAGTCTATTTTTATTTTGATGTCTTACATTAATTAACTAATTTACCTGAGGCTATTAGTCTCGTCTCCATCCTTTCAGTGGCCATGATTTCTTCCTGCCAGATGATCAAAGCAGACAAAGAGGCAGTTTTTGCAAATGTACATCAGCTTCTCATCTTAAATAAAGAAGCAGCTCTAACTGATCACACTGAACTGTTTGCGCATTTTTTAATCCCTTATCTCCAAAAGAAAACCATATTTCTCACTTCCTCCTCCTTATCTGCTTTCCTTCAAATCTTTTTCTTTTGAGCAGCTCTTCAGAGGGCTTGGGTTTCTCGGATTCAGCTACAGATTAAATAGACTGGCACTGTTAACAGGAACATTATAGCGGCTGGTACCACAGTTTCAAGGAAAATCACATCATTTTCTTTTTTTTTAACGTAGGTAAATGTTGTCCATTGCTGAAAACAAGGTGGGAGTGTAGATGTAGTTTTCTTATTTCCTGGGGTGAAAAATGCAATGATGGAACTTGAATCCACTTGCTTTCTTCCTTTTATGTGGTAATGGCCACGTCTTACCATCACATCTGGGCTCCTAAAGGGCAAAAAAGAAAATGAGTAAGGCAGGAGACTGACATGAATACAGGGAGAAACTGCACTGAAGGGTATGGAAAAGTCATTTCCTCTAAGACAGAGCTGCAGTTCCTGGCTATTATGAGTCATGTTACTAATTATACATTCCTCTGTATGGTTGTCATGCTTGAAAGCCCAGGAAGCCTAGCAAGAAAAGAGTTAAGTGCTTTCCTTTTCTTCTTTTGAAGTAATTTCAAGAGAAAGTAAGTATGTGCTTACTGAAGAAATTTATCTGTATTACTCTAAAGGGAGTATTCTACTTTCTTATTGTCCCAGCTTTCCACGTGATATGCTCTGATGCCCCTTCTGAAGTTCTGCTATCCAACTGAATGATTCTTTGAGAGAAAATAATTATAGTGGGGGAATATGCAGAAAAATGTGGATTAAAGGCTTCTTCTTGTTGTTGCATGCCTTCAAGTCATTTCTGACTTATGGTCACCCTAAGGTAAACCTATTGTAAGGTTTTCTAGGGCTGAGAGTATATGATGTGCCAAAGTCATGCAGTGGGTTTCCATGGCTGAACAGGGAACTGAATGCTGCTTTCCAGGTTCGTAGTCCACTGCTCAAACACCACATTGGCTCTCAAAGGCTTCTAGCCTGATCTAATTATGTTTACTTTGAATTAAGTGCCACTGATTTTAATGATTTCTTCCAAGTAAGGGCACCTAGGACTAAGAATTAAAAGCTGGAAAATGCAGTCTGTTCTATCTCTTTGCATTAATATGCATGTGAATTATACACATTTGCTAGGGATTAACTTCAGACATTTAGTCTATGGTGGCTTATAGACAACCAATATCTGATAAGATAATATTATACATTATGACTTTAATGATGAGAGATTTCATTCTTTCCATGTACATACACAGACTACACCCTGCAGAATGACTTTTTGGGAATAACTCAGTGCAAGATGACTCTAGGGTTGCCATTAAATTCAGGAGCAATCAAAAGAGCTAAAAAAGGGCTAAATCCACTTGTTAGTAGAACCTAAAACAGACCCAATAAATCTCTGGGACTTACATACGTGTTGCTTTACCAAATTCCGATTGAGTCAATAGATTTACTTAAGTTGGCACCAATGAATGAACTCAGCCTAAGAGAGGAAATCTTGTGGCTGTCCAGATATTGCTGGACTATAGCTCCCAGCATTCCTGTGACACTGTAGGTTTATTTCCAGTCTCTTAAGTTGACTTCCAGCCTAGCAAGACTGGAAATTCCCTCCCAGCGTTTTACTAGGGTTCTTGCCAGCCTCCCAAAGCTGACTCCCATGCTTGGAACGACTGGCAATCTCCCCAGCTCTATCAGGTATGCTGCCACCCCCCCCCCTGAATTATGAATCCCTTGGACAGAACAGGAGGGACTCTGCCCAATCTCTAAGCGTAAGGATCTTCCACTTCCCCCTCCCCCTGAGTGAGAGGTCCTATGTAGCATGTGCCAAACCTGGCGTGGAAATGGAGAGAAACGGAGGTTTATAGAAGTGTTTAATCAAAGCATGCAAATAGACAAAACCATTTCACACTTGGGAGACTCCCCTCTCCCAGGTACACTTAGTTACAAGAATTTACAAAACAGATATAACAGCACAGATACATTCTTAAGATCAGCCAATTCCCAAAATAACAACATCCCTAATGCGACTAACTACTGATTTCTAGTTACTCACAATTAGGTTATAGGCGTAAATGGTCTAAAGGAGAAGGGGGGGTCCAGGAGACACGGCATGCCTGCCAGCTCAACTGGCCCAGCTCTCCTCTCTTTCTCTCTGTCTCTGTGTCTCTCTCTGGCCACATAGCCTCTCAGAAGTTTTATATTATCCTCCTTGGAAGGATCTGGAAGCATCTCCAAGATGCCCACCTCTTTTCCTTTTGGTTGGTCAATTCTCACCTTGTGACCTGTGATGCTGACCCTTTCCTTTTGGTTGGTTAACTCTCACCCTGTGACCCTTGATGTAATCCCAACATCTCATTAACCCTTGGTTTACCTGAAGAGGGAAGTATCTCCCTTTGATAAGCCTAGATAATGGGAAGCCCCATTATCACAATTCCTCATTATTGAGCATGCTGGCTAAGGCTGCTGGGATTTACAGTCTAACAATAGTTGGAGGGCTGCATGATTGTCACCTCAAATTTAGCCCAATGAGACAAAAGATGGTATATATGATACAAGCCAAGCTTGAAATGTGGCCATATAGCAGAAACCCATATTCCCTTACTATCCAAACTACTATTCAGTGACTTCTCTTCTAGCTTTAAAGCATGTCACCTCCACCATTTTATGTTTTAGCATTTGTGGACAGACAGGAAGTAATATGGATGTTACTTGTAACACAACACTTTTCAGGGTAATTAGAACATAACAATAATTGTTTGGTAAAATAATGTTAACTTATCATTTTAAAAAAATTATGGAATTAGTAATGTGTACTCACCGTTTTTAAGTCATTACTTCCAGGTGACATTTGGTAGGATTTTTTTGGCCTTTTAAAATTCATGTATCTAAAAGGTAAGGTGCTAGTGTTAGGCATGCTCTGGAGTTGAGAGGGCCATATCATCCCATTTTGGACTTCTCCAGAGCTTGCTGCAGCTGTCATTTTGGGTGATACATTACTTCCAGTCATCTTTTGGGTCATTGTGTGGATGTGTTGATCTTTGAAGGTGTGGCCTGCCTCAAAGACAGCCAGTATGATATAGTGGTTTGAGCATTGAACTATAACCCGTGGTTTGATTCCCCACTTAGCCATGGAAACCCACTGGGTGACCTTGGGCATGTCACAGTCTCAGCCCCAGAAAACCCTGTCATATGGTGACCCTAAGGCAACCTTAAGTTGGTAATGACTTGGAAGCATGCAACAACAACTGCCTCAAAGCAGCATTTTACAGCCCTGCAAAGGGATGTATAATCATTTTTAACAGCTTCTCTGGTCAAAAAATAATTACTTCCTTGGTAAAAATGTGGGATTCTTTGGAAGACTGGTGATCGTTCTGAGGGCCATACTGGACCAACCCACCCAAAGGCAGCATGAATTCCACAGTCTGCATAATTCCCACTTCTGCTATAATAATGAGATTTAAATTAACATTCCAAGCTCTGCTTATAGTAGGGTTGCCAGGTAATATAAGGGATAGGGCTCCTATTCTTTTAGTGGTTTTGAGGTAGTGTGTTGACAACCACCAAGGCTACAGTACCCATGAGATTGCTGTAGGAGTTGATTGACCAATCAGATAAAGACATGAGTAAGAGTTAGATAGGCTGAGTTATGTGAAGGTTCTGGAA